>CAMITZ010000301.1:1200000-2400000 GCA_946251845.1 Andrena fulva
ATAGTCGTCGGACATGTCGGCGGCGGGCCAACCAAGACCCGGGGTCGTGGGGACGACCCTATAGTCGTCGGACAGCTCGGCGGCAGGGCAACTTTGGCCCGTGGTCTTGGGGACGACCCTATAGTCGTCGGACATGTCGGCGGCAGGGCAAGTTTGGCCCGTGGTCGTGGGGACGACCCTATAGTCGTCGGACATGTCGGCGGCTGGCCAACCTAGACCCGGGGTGGTGGGGACGACCCCATAGTCGTAGTACACGTCGTCGGCGGGTCAACCTAGTCCCGGGGTCGTGGGGACGACCGTATAGTCGTCGGACATGACGGTGGCGGGCCAATCTAGCCCCGGGGTCATGGGGACGACCCTATAGTCGTCGGAAATGTCGACGGCGGGCCAACATAGACCCGGGGTCGTGGTGACGACCCTATAGTCGTCGGACATGTCGGCGGCAGGCCGACCTAGTCCCGGGGTAGAGGGGACGACCCTATAGTCGTCGGACATGTCGGCGGCTGGGCAACTTTGGCCAGTGGTCGTGGGGACGACCATATAGTCGTCGGACATGTCGGCGGCAGGGCAACTTTGGCACGTGGTCGTGGGGACGACCCTATAGTCGTCGGACATGTCGGCGGCTGGCCAACTCTGGCCCGGGTCGTGGGGACGACCCTATAGTCGTCGGACAAGTCGGCGGCGGGCCAACCTAGTCCCGGGGTCGTGGGGACGACCCTATAGTCGTCGGACATGTCGGCGGCTGGGCAACTTTGGCCAGTGGTCGTGGGGACGACCATATAGTCGTCGGACATGTCGGCGGCAGGGCAAGTTTGGCCCGTGGTCGTGGGGACGACCCTATAGTCGTCGGACATGTCGGCGGCTGGCCAACCTCGACCCGGGGTGGTGGGGACGACCCCATAGTCGTAGTACACGTCGTCGGCGGGTCAACCTAGTCCCGGGGTCGTGGGGACGACCGTATAGTCGTCGGACATGACGGTGGCGGGCCAATCTAGTCCCGGGGTCGTGGGGACGACCCTATAGTCGTCGGACATGTCGGCGGCAGGGCAAGTTTGGCCCGTGGTCGTGGGGACGACCCTATAGTCGTCGGACATGTCGGCGGCTGGCCAACCTAGACCCGGGGTGGTGGGGACGACCCCATAGTCGTAGGACACGTCGTCGGCGGGCCAACCTAGTCCCGGGGTCGTGGGGACGACCGTATAGTCGTCGGACATGACGGTGGCGGGCCAATCTAGTCCCGGGGTCGTGGGGACGACCCTATAGTCGTCGGACATGTCGGCGGCTGGCCAACTTTGGCCCGGGGCGTGGGGACGACCCTATAGTCGTCGGACATGTCGGCGGCCGGCCAACCAAGACCCGGGGTCGTGGGGAAGACCCTATAGTCGTCGGACATGTCGGCGGCAGGGCAACTTTGGCCCGTGGTCTTGGGGACGACCCTATAGTCGTCGGACATGTCGGCGGCAGGGCAAGTTTGGCCCGTGGTCGTGGGGACGACCCTATAGTCGTCGGACATGTCGGCGGCTGGCCAACCTAGACCCGGGGTGGTGGGGACGACCCCATAGTCGTAGTACACGTCGTCGGCGGGTCAACCTAGTCCCGGGGTCGTGGGGACGACCGTATAGTCGTCGGACATGACGGTGGCGGGCCAATCTAGTCCCGGGGTCGTGGGGACGACCCTATAGTCGTCGGACATGTCGGCGGCTGGCCAACTTTGGCCCGGGGCGTGGGGACGACCCTATAGTCGTCGGACATGTCGACGGCAGGCCAACCTAGACCCGGGGTCGTGGTGACGACCCTATAGTCGTCGGACATGTCGGCGGCAGGCCGAACTAGTCCCGGGGTCGTGGGGACGACCCTATAGTCGTCGGACATGTCGGCGGCGGGCCAACCTAGTCCCGGGGTCGTGGGGACGACCCTATAGTCGTCGGACATGTCGGCGGCTGGGCAACTTTGGCCAGTGGTCGTGGGGACGACCCTATAGTCGTCGGACATGTCGGCGGCGGGCCAACCAAGACCCGGGGTCGTGGGGACGACCCTATAGTCGTCGGACATGTCGGCGGCAGGGCAACTTTGGCCCGTGGTCTTGGGGACGACCCTATAGTCGTCGGACATGTCGGTATCTGGCCAACCTAGTCCCGGGTTCGTGGGGACGACCCTATAGTCGTCGGACATATCGGCGGCAGGGCAAGTTTGGCCCGTGGTCGTGGGGACGACCCTATAGTCGTCGGACATGTCGGCGGCTGGCCAACCTAGACCCGGGGTGGTGGGGACGACCCCATAGTCGTAGGACACGTCGTCGGCGGGCGAACCTAGTCCCGGGGTCGTGGGGACGACCGTATAGTCGTCGGACATGACGGTGGCGGGCCAATCTAGTCCCGGGGTCATGGGGACGACCCTATAGTCGTCGGACATGTCGACGTCGGGCCAACATAGACCCGGGGTCGTGGTGTCGACCCTATAGTCGTCGGACATGTCGGCGGCCGGCCAACCAAGACCCGGGGTCGTGGGGAAGACCCTATAGTCGTCGGACATGTCGGCGGCAGGGCAACTTTGGCCCGTGGTCTTGGGGACGACCCTATAGTCGTCGGACATGTCGGCGGCAGGGCAAGTTTGGCCCGTGGTCGTGGGGACGACCCTATAGTCGTCGGACATGTCGGCGGCTGGCCAACCTAGACCCGGGGTGGTGGGGACGACCCCATAGTCGTAGTACACGTCGTCGGCGGGTCAACCTAGTCCCGGGGTCGTGGGGACGACCGTATAGTCGTCGGACATGACGGTGGCGGGCCAATCTAGTCCCGGGGTCGTGGGGACGACCCTATAGTCGTCGGACATGTCGGCGGCTGGCCAACTTTGGCCCGGGGCGTGGGGACGACCCTATAGTCGTCGGACATGTCGGTATCTGGCCAACCTAGTCCCGGGTTCGTGGGGACGACCCTATAGTCGTCGGACATATCGGCGGCAGGGCAAGTTTGGCCCGTGGTCGTGGGGACGACCCTATAGTCGTCGGACATGTCGGCGGCTGGCCAACCTAGACCCGGGGTGGTGGGGACGACCCCATAGTCGTAGGACACGTCGTCGGCGGGCCAACCTAGTCCCGGGGTCGTGGGGACGACCGTATAGTCGTCGGACATGTCGGCGGCTGGGCAACTTTGGCCAGTGGTCGTGGGGACGACCATATAGTCGTCGGACATGTCGGCGGCTGGCCGACCTAGTCCCGGGGTCGTGGGGACGACCCTATAGTCGTCGGACATGTCGGCGGCTGGGCAACTTTGGCCAGTGGTCGTGGGGACGACCATATAGTCGTCGGACATGTCGGCGGCAGGGCAACTTTGGCTCGTGGTCGTGGGGACGACCCTATAGTCGTCGGACATGTCGGCGGCTGGCCAACTCTGGCCCGGGTCGTGGGGACGACCCTATAGTCGTCGGACATGTCGGCGGCTGGCCAACTTTGGCCCGGGGCGTGGGGACGACCCTATAGTCGTCGGACATGTCGACGGCAGGCCAACCTAGACCCGGGGTCGTGGTGACGACCCTATAGTCGTCGGACATGTCGGCGGCAGGCCGACCTAGTCCCGGGGTCGTGGGGACGACCCTATAGTCGTTGGACATGTCGGCGGCGGGCCAACCAAGACCCGGGGTCGTGGGGACGACCCTATAGTCGTCGGACATGTCGGCGGCAGGGCAACTTTGGCCCGTGGTCTTGGGGACGACCCTATAGTCGTCGGACATGTCGGCGGCAGGGCAAGTTTGGCCCGTGGTCGTGGGGACGACCCTATAGTCGTCGGACATGTCAGCGGCTGGCCAACCTAGACCCGGGGTGGTGGGGACGACCCTATAGTCGTCGGACATGTCGGCGGCTGGCCAACTCAGTCTCGGGGTCGTGGGGACGACCCCATAGTCGTAGGACACGTCGGCGGCGGGCCAACCTAGTCCCGGGGTCGTGGGGACGACCGTATAGTCGTCGGACATGACGGTGGCGGGCCAATCTAGTCCCGGGGTCGTGGAGACGACCCTATAGTCGTCGGACATGTCGGCGGCTGGCCAACATTGCCCCGGGGCGTGGGGACGTCCCTATAGTCGTCGGACATGTCGGCGGCGGGCCAACCAAGACCCGGGGTCGTGGGGACGACCCTATAGTCGTCGGACATGTCGGCGGCAGGGCAACTTTGGCCCGCGGTCTTGGGGACGACCCTATAGTCGTCGGACATGTCGGTATCTGGCCAACCTAGTCCCGGGTTCGTGGGGACGACCCTATAGTAGTCGGACATGTCGGCGGCAGGGCAAGTTTGGCCCGTGGTCATGGGGACGACCCTATAGTCGTCGGACATGTCGGCGGCTGGCCAACCTAGACCCGGGGTGGTGGGGACGACCCCATAGTCGTAGGACACGTCGTCGGCGGGCCAACCTAGTCCCGGGGTCGTGGGGACGACCGTATAGTCGTCGGACATGACGGTGGCGGGCCAATCTAGCCCCGGGGTCATGGGGACGACCCTATAGTCGTCGGACATGTCGACGGCGGGCCAACATAGACCCGGGGTCGTGGTGACGACCCTATAGTCGTCGGACATGTCGGCGGCAGGCCGACCTAGTCCCGGGGTAGAGGGGACGACCCTATAGTCGTCGGACATATCGGCGGCTGGGCAACTTTGGCCAGTGGTCGTGGGGACGACCATATAGTCGTCGGACATGTCGGCGGCAGGGCAACTTTGGCTCGTGGTCGTGGGGACGACCCTATAGTCGTCGGACATGTCGGCGGCTGGCCAACTCTGGCCCGGGTCGTGGGGACGACCCTATAGTCGTCGGACAAGTCGGCGGCGGGCCAACCTAGTCCCGGGGTCGTGGGGACGACCCTATAGTCGTCGGACATGTCGGCGGCTGGGCAACTTTGGCCAGTGGTCGTGGGGACGACCATATAGTCGTCGGACATGTCGGCGGCAGGGCAACTTTGGCTCGTGGTCGTGGGGACGACCCTATAGTCGTCGGAGATGTCGGCGGCTGGCCAACTCTGGCCCGGGTCGTGGGGACGACCCTATAGTCGTCGGACAAGTCGGCGGCGGGCCAACCTAGTCCCGGGTCGTGGGGACGACCCTATAGTCGTCGGACAAGTCGGCGGCGGGCCGACCTAGTCCCGGGGTCGTGGGGACGACCGTATAGTCGTCGGACATGACGGTGGCGGGCCAAACTAGTCCCGGGGTCGTGGGGACGACCCTATAGTCGTCGGACATGTCGGCGGCTGGCCAACTTTGGCCCGGGGCGTGGGGACGACCCTATAGTCGTCGGACATGTCGGCGGCGGGCCAACCAAGACCCGGGGTCGTGGGGACGACCCTATAGTCGTCGGACATGTCGGCGGCAGGGCAACTTTGGCCCGTGGTCTTGGGGACGACCCTATAGTCGTCGGACATGTCGGCGGCAGGGCAAGTTTGGCCCGTGGTCGTGGGGACGACCCTATAGTCGTCGGACATGTCGGCGGCTGGCCAACCTAGACCCGGGGTGGTGGGGACGACCCCATAGTCGTAGTACACGTCGTCGGCGGGTCAACCTAGTCCCGGGGTCGTGGGGACGACCGTATAGTCGTCGGACATGACGGTGGCGGGCCAATCTAGTCCCGGGTTCGTGGGGACGACCCTATAGTCGTCGGACATGTCGGTATCTGGCCAACCTAGTCCCGGGTTCGTGGGGACGACCCTATAGTAGTCGGACATGTCGGCGGCAGGGCAAGTTTGGCCCGTGGTCATGGGGACGACCCTATAGTCGTCGGACATGTCGGCGGCTGGCCAACCTAGACCCGGGGTGGTGGGGACGACCCCATAGTCGTAGGACACGTCGTCGGCGGGCCAACCTAGTCCCGGGGTCGTGGGGACGACCGTATAGTCGTCGGACATGACGGTGGCGGGCCAATCTAGCCCCGGGGTCATGGGGACGACCCTATAGTCGTCGGACATGTCGACGGCGGGCCAACATAGACCCGGGGTCGTGGTGACGACCCTATAGTCGTCGGACATGTCGGCGGCAGGCCGACCTAGTCCCGGGGTAGAGGGGACGACCCTATAGTCGTCGGACATATCGGCGGCTGGGCAACTTTGGCCAGTGGTCGTGGGGACGACCATATAGTCGTCGGACATGTCGGCGGCAGGGCAACTTTGGCTCGTGGTCGTGGGGACGACCCTATAGTCGTCGGACATGTCGGCGGCTGGCCAACTCTGGCCCGGGTCGTGGGGACGACCCTATAGTCGTCGGACAAGTCGGCGGCGGGCCAACCTAGTCCCGGGGTCGTGGGGACGACCCTATAGTCGTCGGACATGTCGGCGGCTGGGCAACTTTGGCCAGTGGTCGTGGGGACGACCATATAGTCGTCGGACATGTCGGCGGCAGGGCAACTTTGGCTCGTGGTCGTGGGGACGACCCTATAGTCGTCGGAGATGTCGGCGGCTGGCCAACTCTGGCCCGGGTCGTGGGGACGACCCTATAGTCGTCGGACAAGTCGGCGGCGGGCCAACCTAGTCCCGGGTCGTGGGGACGACCCTATAGTCGTCGGACAAGTCGGCGGCGGGCCGACCTAGTCCCGGGGTCGTGGGGACGACCGTATAGTCGTCGGACATGACGGTGGCGGGCCAAACTAGTCCCGGGGTCGTGGGGACGACCCTATAGTCGTCGGACATGTCGGCGGCTGGCCAACTTTGGCCCGGGGCGTGGGGACGACCCTATAGTCGTCGGACATGTCGGCGGCGGGCCAACCAAGACCCGGGGTCGTGGGGACGACCCTATAGTCGTCGGACATGTCGGCGGCAGGGCAACTTTGGCCCGTGGTCTTGGGGACGACCCTATAGTCGTCGGACATGTCGGCGGCAGGGCAAGTTTGGCCCGTGGTCGTGGGGACGACCCTATAGTCGTCGGACATGTCGGCGGCTGGCCAACCTAGACCCGGGGTGGTGGGGACGACCCCATAGTCGTAGTACACGTCGTCGGCGGGTCAACCTAGTCCCGGGGTCGTGGGGACGACCGTATAGTCGTCGGACATGACGGTGGCGGGCCAATCTAGTCCCGGGTTCGTGGGGACGACCCTATAGTCGTCGGACATGTCGGCGGCGGGCCAACCAAGACCCGGGGTCGTGGGGACGACCCTATAGTCGTCGGACATTTCGGCGGCAGGGCAACCTAGACCCGGGGTGGTGGGGACGACCCTATAGTCGTCGGACATGTCGGCGGCTGGCCAACCTAGACCCGGGGTGGTGGGGACGACCCCATAGTCGTAGGACACGTCGTCGGCGGGCCAACCTAGTCCCGGGGTCGTGGGGACGACCGTATAGTCGTCGGACATGACGGTGGCGGGCCAATCTAGCCCCGGGGTCATGGGGACGACCCTATAGTCGTCGGAAATGTCGACGGCGGGCCAACATAGACCCGGGGTCGTGGTGACGACCCTATAGTCGTCGGACATGTCGGCGGCAGGCCGACCTAGTCCCGGGGTAGAGGGGACGACCCTATAGTCGTCGGACATGTCGGCGGCTGGGCAACTTTGGCCAGTGGTCGTGGGGACGACCATATAGTCGTCGGACATGTCGGCGGCACGGCAACTTTGGCACGTGGTCGTGGGGACGACCCTATAGTCGTCGGACATGTCGGCGGCTGGCCAACTCTGGCCCGGGTCGTGGGGACGACCCTATAGTCGTCGGACAAGTCGGCGGCGGGCCAACCTAGTCCCGGGGTCGTGGGGACGACCCTATAGTCGTCGGACATGTCGGCGGCTGGGCAACTTTGGCCAGTGGTCGTCGGGACGACCATATAGTCGTCGGACATGTCGGCGGCAGGGCAAGTTTGGCCCGTGGTCGTGGGGACGACCCTATAGTCGTCGGACATGTCGGCGGCTGGCCAACCTAGACCCGGGGTGGTGGGGACGACCCCATAGTCGTAGTACACGTCGTCGGCGGGTCAACCTAGTCCCGGGGTCGTGGGGACGACCGTATAGTCGTCGGACATGACGGTGGCGGGCCAATCTAGTCCCGGGGTCGTGGGGACGACCCTATAGTCGTCGGACATGTCGGCGGCGGGCCAACCAAGACCCGGGGTCGTGGGGACGACCCTATAGTCGTCGGACATTTCGGCGGCAGGGCAACCTAGACCCGGGGTGGTGGGGACGACCCTATAGTCGTCGGACATGTCGGCGGCTGGACAACCTAGACCCGGGGTGGTGGGGACGACCCCATAGTCGTAGGACACGTCGTCGGCGGGCCAACCTAGTCCCGGGGTCGTGGGGACGACCGTATAGTCGTCGGACATGACGGTGGCGGGCCAATCTAGCCCCGGGGTCATGGGGACGACCCTATAGTCGTCGGAAATGTCGACGGCGGGCCAACATAGACCCGGGGTCGTGGTGACGACCCTATAGTCGTCGGACATGTCGGCGGCAGGCCGACCTAGTCCCGGGGTAGAGGGGACGACCCTATAGTCGTCGGACATGTCGGCGGCTGGGCAACTTTGGCCAGTGGTCGTGGGGACGACCATATAGTCGTCGGACATGTCGGCGGCAGGGCAACTTTGGCACGTGGTCGTGGGGACGACCCTATAGTCGTCGGACATGTCGGCGGCTGGCCAACTCTGGCCCGGGTCGTGGGGACGACCCTATAGTCGTCGGACAAGTCGGCGGCGGGCCAACCTAGTCCCGGGGTCGTGGGGACGACCCTATAGTCGTCGGACATGTCGGCGGCTGGGCAACTTTGGCCAGTGGTCGTGGGGACGACCATATAGTCGTCGGACATGTCGGCGGCAGGGCAACTTTGGCTCGTGGTCGTGGGGACGACCCTATAGTCGTCGGACATGTCGGCGGCTGGCCAACTCTGGCCCGGGTCGTGGGGACGACCCTATAGTCGTCGGACAAGTCGGCGGCTGGCCAACCTAGACCCGGGGTGGTGGGGACGACCCCATAGTCGTAGGACACGTCGTCGGCGGGCCAACCTAGTCCCGGGGTCGTGGGGACGACCGTATAGTCGTCGGACATGACGGTGGCGGGCCAATCTAGCCCCGGGGTCATGGGGACGACCCTATAGTCGTCGGAAATGTCGACGGCGGGCCAACATAGACCCGGGGTCGTGGTGACGACCCTATAGTCGTCGGACATGTCGGCGGCAGGCCGACCTAGTCCCGGGGTAGAGGGGACGACCCTATAGTCGTCGGACATGTCGGCGGCTGGGCAACTTTGGCCAGTGGTCGTGGGGACGACCATATAGTCGTCGGACATGTCGGCGGCACGGCAACTTTGGCACGTGGTCGTGGGGACGACCCTATAGTCGTCGGACATGTCGGCGGCTGGCCAACTCTGGCCCGGGTCGTGGGGACGACCCTATAGTCGTCGGACAAGTCGGCGGCGGGCCAACCTAGTCCCGGGGTCGTGGGGACGACCCTATAGTCGTCGGACATGACGGTGGCGGGCCAAACTAGTCCCGGGGTCGTGGGGACGACCCTATAGTCGTCGGACATGTCGGCGGCTGGCCAACTTTGGCCCGGGGCGTGGGGACGACCCTATAGTCGTCGGACATGTCGGCGGCGGGCCAACCAAGACCCGGGGTCGTGGGGACGACCCTATAGTCGTCGGACATGTCGGCGGCAGGGCAACTTTGGCCCGTGGTCTTGGGGACGACCCTATAGTCGTCGGACATGTCGGCGGCAGGGCAAGTTTGGCCCGTGGTCGTGGGGACGACCCTATAGTCGTCGGACATGTCGGCGGCTGGCCAACCTAGACCCGGGGTGGTGGGGACGACCCCATAGTCGTAGTACACGTCGTCGGCGGGTCAACCTAGTCCCGGGGTCGTGGGGACGACCGTATAGTCGTCGGACATGACGGTGGCGGGCCAATCTAGTCCCGGGTTCGTGGGGACGACCCTATAGTCGTCGGACATGTCGGCGGCGGGCCAACCAAGACCCGGGGTCGTGGGGACGACCCTATAGTCGTCGGACATTTCGGCGGCAGGGCAACCTAGACCCGGGGTGGTGGGGACGACCCTATAGTCGTCGGACATGTCGGCGGCTGGCCAACCTAGACCCGGGGTGGTGGGGACGACCCCATAGTCGTAGGACACGTCGTCGGCGGGCCAACCTAGTCCCGGGGTCGTGGGGACGACCGTATAGTCGTCGGACATGACGGTGGCGGGCCAATCTAGCCCCGGGGTCATGGGGACGACCCTATAGTCGTCGGAAATGTCGACGGCGGGCCAACATAGACCCGGGGTCGTGGTGACGACCCTATAGTCGTCGGACATGTCGGCGGCAGGCCGACCTAGTCCCGGGGTAGAGGGGACGACCCTATAGTCGTCGGACATGTCGGCGGCTGGGCAACTTTGGCCAGTGGTCGTGGGGACGACCATATAGTCGTCGGACATGTCGGCGGCACGGCAACTTTGGCACGTGGTCGTGGGGACGACCCTATAGTCGTCGGACATGTCGGCGGCTGGCCAACTCTGGCCCGGGTCGTGGGGACGACCCTATAGTCGTCGGACAAGTCGGCGGCGGGCCAACCTAGTCCCGGGGTCGTGGGGACGACCCTATAGTCGTCGGACATGTCGGCGGCTGGGCAACTTTGGCCAGTGGTCGTCGGGACGACCATATAGTCGTCGGACATGTCGGCGGCAGGGCAAGTTTGGCCCGTGGTCGTGGGGACGACCCTATAGTCGTCGGACATGTCGGCGGCTGGCCAACCTAGACCCGGGGTGGTGGGGACGACCCCATAGTCGTAGTACACGTCGTCGGCGGGTCAACCTAGTCCCGGGGTCGTGGGGACGACCGTATAGTCGTCGGACATGACGGTGGCGGGCCAATCTAGTCCCGGGGTCGTGGGGACGACCCTATAGTCGTCGGACATGTCGGCGGCGGGCCAACCAAGACCCGGGGTCGTGGGGACGACCCTATAGTCGTCGGACATTTCGGCGGCAGGGCAACCTAGACCCGGGGTGGTGGGGACGACCCTATAGTCGTCGGACATGTCGGCGGCTGGACAACCTAGACCCGGGGTGGTGGGGACGACCCCATAGTCGTAGGACACGTCGTCGGCGGGCCAACCTAGTCCCGGGGTCGTGGGGACGACCGTATAGTCGTCGGACATGACGGTGGCGGGCCAATCTAGCCCCGGGGTCATGGGGACGACCCTATAGTCGTCGGAAATGTCGACGGCGGGCCAACATAGACCCGGGGTCGTGGTGACGACCCTATAGTCGTCGGACATGTCGGCGGCAGGCCGACCTAGTCCCGGGGTAGAGGGGACGACCCTATAGTCGTCGGACATGTCGGCGGCTGGGCAACTTTGGCCAGTGGTCGTGGGGACGACCATATAGTCGTCGGACATGTCGGCGGCAGGGCAACTTTGGCACGTGGTCGTGGGGACGACCCTATAGTCGTCGGACATGTCGGCGGCTGGCCAACTCTGGCCCGGGTCGTGGGGACGACCCTATAGTCGTCGGACAAGTCGGCGGCGGGCCAACCTAGTCCCGGGGTCGTGGGGACGACCCTATAGTCGTCGGACATGTCGGCGGCTGGGCAACTTTGGCCAGTGGTCGTGGGGACGACCATATAGTCGTCGGACATGTCGGCGGCAGGGCAACTTTGGCTCGTGGTCGTGGGGACGACCCTATAGTCGTCGGACATGTCGGCGGCTGGCCAACTCTGGCCCGGGTCGTGGGGACGACCCTATAGTCGTCGGACAAGTCGGCGGCGGGCCAACCTAGTCCCGGGTCGTGGGGACGACCCTATAGTCGTCGGACAAGTCGGCGGCGGGCCGACCTAGTCCCGGGGTCTTGGGGACGACCGTATAGTCGTCGGACATGACGGTGGCGGGCCAATCTAGTCCCGGGGTCGTGGGGACGACCCTATAGTCGTCGGACATGTCGGCGGCTGGCCAACTTTGGCCCGGGGCGTGGGGACGACCCTATAGTCGTCGGACATGTCGGCGGCCGGCCAACCAAGACCCGGGGTCGTGGGGAAGACCCTATAGTCGTCGGACATGTCGGCGGCAGGGCAACTTTGGCCCGTGGTCTTGGGGACGACCCTATAGTCGTCGGACATGTCGGCGGCAGGGCAAGTTTGGCCCGTGGTCGTGGGGACGACCCTATAGTCGTCGGACATGTCGGCGGCTGGCCAACCTAGACCCGGGGTGGTGGGGACGACCCCATAGTCGTAGTACACGTCGTCGGCGGGTCAACCTAGTCCCGGGGTCGTGGGGACGACCGTATAGTCGTCGGACATGACGGTGGCGGGCCAATCTAGTCCCGGGGTCGTGGGGACGACCCTATAGTCGTCGGACATGTCGGCGGCTGGCCAACTTTGGCCCGGGGCGTGGGGACGACCCTATAGTCGTCGGACATGTCGACGGCAGGCCAACCTAGACCCGGGGTCGTGGTGACGACCCTATAGTCGTCGGACATGTCGGCGGCAGGCCGACCTAGTCCCGGGGTCGTGGGGACGACCCTATAGTCGTCGGACAAGTCGGCGGCGGGCCAACCTAGTCCCGGGGTCGTGGGGACGACCCTATAGTCGTCGGACATGTCGGCGGCTGGGCAACTTTGGCCAGTGGTCGTGGGGACGACCCTATAGTCGTCGGACATGTCGGCGGCTGGGCAACTTTGGCCAGTGGTCGTGGGGACGACCCTATAGTCGTCGGACATGTCGGCGGCGGGCCAACCAAGACCCGGGGTCGTGGGGACGACCCTATAGTCGTCGGACATGTCGGCGGCAGGGCAACTTTGGCCCGTGGTCTTGGGGACGACCCTATAGTCGTCGGACATGTCGGTATCTGGCCAACCTAGTCCCGGGGTGGTGGGGACGACCCCATAGTCGTAGGACACGTCGTCGGCGGGCGAACCTAGTCCCGGGGTCGTGGGGACGACCGTATAGTCGTCGGACATGACGGTGGCGGGCCAATCTAGTCCCGGGGTCATGGGGACGACCCTATAGTCGTCGGACATGTCGACGGCGGGCCAACATAGACCCGGGGTCGTGGTGTCGACCCTATAGTCGTCGGACATGTCGGCGGCCGGCCAACCAAGACCCGGGGTCGTGGGGAAGACCCTATAGTCGTCGGACATGTCGGCGGCAGGGCAACTTTGGCCCGTGGTCTTGGGGACGACCCTATAGTCGTCGGACATGTCGGCGGCAGGGCAAGTTTGGCCCGTGGTCGTGGGGACGACCCTATAGTCGTCGGACATGTCGGCGGCTGGCCAACCTAGACCCGGGGTGGTGGGGACGACCCCATAGTCGTAGTACACGTCGTCGGCGGGTCAACCTAGTCCCGGGGTCGTGGGGACGACCGTATAGTCGTCGGACATGACGGTGGCGGGCCAATCTAGTCCCGGGGTCGTGGGGACGACCCTATAGTCGTCGGACATGTCGGCGGCTGGCCAACTTTGGCCCGGGGCGTGGGGACGACCCTATAGTCGTCGGACATGTCGACGGCAGGCCAACCTAGACCCGGGGTCGTGGTGACGACCCTATAGTCGTCGGACATGTCGGCGGCAGGCCGACCTAGTCCCGGGGTCGTGGGGACGACCCTATAGTCGTCGGACAAGTCGGCGGCGGGCCAACCTAGTCCCGGGGTCGTGGGGACGACCCTATAGTCGTCGGACATGTCGGCGGCTGGGCAACTTTGGCCAGTGGTCGTGGGGACGACCCTATAGTCGTCGGACATGTCGGCGGCTGGGCAACTTTGGCCAGTGGTCGTGGGGACGACCCTATAGTCGTCGGACATGTCGGCGGCGGGCCAACCAAGACCCGGGGTCGTGGGGACGACCCTATAGTCGTCGGACATGTCGGCGGCAGGGCAAATTTGGCCCGTGGTCTTGGGGACGACCCTATAGTCGTCGGACATGTCGGTATCTGGCCAACCTAGTCCCGGGTTCGTGGGGACGACCCTATAGTCGTCGGACATATCGGCGGCAGGGCAAGTTTGGCCCGTGGTCGTGGGGACGACCCTATAGTCGTCGGACATGTCGGCGGCTGGCCAACCTAGACCCGGGGTGGTGGGGACGACCCCATAGTCGTAGGACACGTCGTCGGCGGGCCAACCTAGTCCCGGGGTCGTGGGGACGACCGTATAGTCGTCGGACATGACGGTGGCGGGCCAATCTAGTCCCGGGGTCATGGGGACGACCCTATAGTCGTCGGACATGTCGGCGGCAGGGCAACTTTGGCCCGTGGTCTTGGGGACGACCCTATAGTCGTCGGACATGTCGGTATCTGGCCAACCTAGTCCCGGGTTCGTGGGGACGACCCTATAGTCGTCGGACATATCGGCGGCAGGGCAAGTTTGGCCCGTGGTCGTGGGGACGACCCTATAGTCGTCGGACATGTCGGCGGCTGGCCAACTTTGGCCCGGGGCGTGGGGACGACCCTATAGTCGTCGGACATGTCGGCGGCAGGGCAACTTTGGCCCGTGGTCTTGGGGACGACCCTATAGTCGTCGGACATGTCGGCGGCAGGGCAACTTTGGCCCGTGGTCTTGGGGACGACCCTATAGTCGTCGGACATGTCGACGGCGGCCAACCTAGACCCGGGGTCGTGGGGACGACCCTATAGTCGTCGGACATGTCGGCGGCAGGGCAACATTGGCCCGTGGTCTTGGGGACGACCCTATAGTCGTCGGACATGTCGGTGACTGGCCAACCTAGTCCCGGGTTCGTGGGGACGACCCTATAGTCGTCGGACATGTCGGCGGCAGGCCAACCTAGTCCCGGGGTCGTGGGGACGACCCTATAGTCGTCGGACATGTCGGCGGCTGGCCAACTCTGGCCCGGGTCGTGGGGACGACCCTATAGTCGTCGGACATGTCGGCGGCGGGCCAACCAAGACCCGGGGTCGTGGGGACGACCCTATAGTCGTCGGACATTTCGGCGGCAGGGCAACCTAGACCCGGGGTGGTGGGGACGACCCTATAGTCGTCGGACATGTCGGCGGCTGGCCAACTTTGGCCCGGGTCGTGGAGACGACCCTATAGTCGTCGGACAAGTCGGCGGCGGGCCAACCTAGTCCCGGGGTCGTGGGGACGACCCTATAGTCGTCGGACATGTCGGCGGCTGGCCAACTTTGGCCCGGGGCGTGGGGACGACCCTATAGTCGTCGGACATGTCGGCGGCGGGCCAACCAAGACCCGGGGTCGTGGGGACGACCCTATAGTCGTCGGACATGTCGGCGGCAGGGCAACTTTGGCCCGTGGTCTTGGGGACGACCCTATAGTCGTCGGACATGTCGGCGGCAGGGCAAGTTTGGCCCGTGGTCGTAGGGACGACCCTATAGTCGTCGGACATGTCGGCGGCTGGCCAACCTAGACCCGGGGTGGTGGGGACGACCCCATAGTCGTAGTACACGTCGTCGGCGGGTCAACCTAGTCCCGGGGTCGTGGGGACGATCGTATAGTCGTCGGACATGACGGTGGCGGGCCAATCTAGTCCCGGGGTCGTGGGGACGACCCTATAGTCGTCGGACATGTCGGCGGCTGGCCAACTTTGGCCCGGGGCGTGGGGACGACCCTACAGTCGTCGGACATGTCGACGGCAGGCCAACCTAGACCCGGGGTCGTGGTGACGACCCTATAGTCGTCGGACATGTCGGCGGCAGGCCGACCTAGTCCCGGGGTCGTGGGGACGACCCTATAGTCGTCGGACAAGTCGGCGGCGGGCCAACCTAGTCCCGGGGTCGTGGGGACGACCCTATAGTCGTCGGACATGTCGGCGGCTGGGCAACTTTGGCCAGTGGTCGTGGGGACGACCCTATAGTCGTCGGACATGTCGGCGGCAGGGAAACTTTGGCCCGTGGTCGTGGGGACGACCCTATAGTCGTCGGACATGTCGGCGGCTGGCCAACCTAGACCCGGGGTGGTGGGGACGACCCTATAGTCGTCGGACATGTCGGCGTCTGGCCAACTCAGTCTCGGGGTCGTGGGGACGACCCCATAGTCGTAGGACACGTCGGCGGCGGGCCAACCTAGTCCCGGGGTCGTGGGGACGACCGTATAGTCGTCGGACATGACGGTGGCGGGCCAATCTAGTCCCGGGGTCGTGGAGACGACCCTATAGTCGTCGGACATGTCGGCGGCTGGCCAACTTTGCCCCGGGGCGTGGGGACGTCCCTATAGTCGTCGGACATGTCGGCGGCAGGGCAACTTTGGCCCGTGGTCTTGGGGACGACCCTATAGTCGTCGGACATGTCGGTATCTGGCCAACCTAGTCCCGGGTTCGTGGGGACGACCCTATAGTCGTCGGACATGTCGGCGGCTGGCCAACTTTGGCCCGGGGCGTGGGGACGACCCTATAGTCGTCGGACATGACGGCGGCGGGCCAACCTAGTCCCGGGGTCGTGGGGACGACCCTATAGTCGTCGGACATGTCGGCGGCAGGGCATCTTTGGCCCGTGGTCGTGGGGACGACCCTATAGTCGTCGGATATGTCGGCGGCTGGCCAACCTAGACCCGGGGTGGTGGGGACGACCCTATAGTCGTCGGACATGTCGGCGGCTGGCCAACCTAGTCTCGTGGTCGTGGGGACGACCGTATAGTCGTCGGACATGACGGTGGCGGGCCAATCTTGTCCCGGGGTTGTGGGGACGACCCTATAGTCGTCGGACATGTCGGCGGCTGGCCAACTTTGGCCCGGGGCGTGGGGACGACCCTATAGTCGTCGGACATGTCGGTGACTGGCCAACCTAGTCCCGGGTTCGTGGGGACGACCCTATAGTCGTCGGACATGTCGGCGGCTGGGCAACTTTGGTCAGTGGTCGTGGGGACGACCCTATAGACGTCGGACATGTCGGTGACTGGCCAACCTAGTCCCGGGTTCGTGGGGACGACCCTATAGTCGTCGGACATGTCGGCGGCTGGCCAACTTTGGCCCGGGGCGTGGGGACGACCCTATAGTCGTCGGACATGTCGGCGGCGGGCCAACCTAGTCCCTGGGTCGTGGGGACGACCCTATAGTCGTCGGACATGTCGGCGGCTGGGCAACTTTGGAGAGTGGTCGTAGGGACGACCCTATAGTCGTCGGACATGTCGGTGACTGGCCAACCTAGTCCCGGGTTCGTGGGGACGACCCTATAGTCGTCGGATATGTCGGCGGCTGGGCAACTTTGGCCAGAGGTCGTGGGGACGACCCTATAGTCGTCGGACATGTCGACGGTGGGCCAACCTAGACCCGGGGTCGTGGGGACGACCCTATAGTCGTCGGACATGTCGGCGGCTGGGCAACTTTGGCCCGGGTCGTGGGGACGACCCTATAGTCGTCGGACAAGTCGGCGGCGGGCCAACCTAGTCCCGGGGTCGTGGGGATGAATGTATAGTCGTCGGACATGTCGCGGCTGGCCAACCTAGTCCAGAGGTCGTGGGGACGACCCTATTGTCGTCGGACACGTCGGCGGCGGGCCAACCTAGTCCCGGGGTCGTGGGGACGACCGTATAGTCGTCGGACATGACGGTGGCGGGCCAATCTTGTCCCGGGGTCGTGGGGACGACCCTATAGTCGTCGGACATGTCGGCGGCTGGCCAACTTTGGCCCGGGGCGTGGTGACGACCCTATAGTCGTCGGACATGTCGGCGGCGGGCCAACCTAGTCCCGGGGTCGTGGGGACGACCCTATAGTCGTCGGACATGTCGGCGGCAGGCCAACCTAGTCCCGGGGTCGTGGGGACGACCGTATAGTCGTCGGACATGACGGTGGCGGGCCAATCTAGTCCCGGGTTCGTGGGGACGACCCTATAGTCGTCGGACATGTCGGTATCTGGCCAACCTAGTCCCGGGTTCGTGGGGACGACCCTATAGTAGTCGGACATGTCGGCGGCAGGGCAAGTTTGGCCCGTGGTCATGGGGACGACCCTATAGTCGTCGGACATGTCGGCGGCTGGCCAACCTAGACCCGGGTCGTGGGGACGACCCTATAGTCGTCGGACAAGTCGGCGGCGGGCCGACCTAGTCCCGGGGTCGTGGGGACGACCCTATAGTCGTCGGACATGTCGGCGGCAGGGCAACTTTGGCCCGCGGTCTTGGGGACGACCCTATAGTCGTCGGACATGTCGGTATCTGGCCAACCTAGTCCCGGGTTCGTGGGGACGACCCTATAGTAGTCGGACATGTCGGCGGCAGGGCAAGTTTGGCCCGTGGTCATGGGGACGACCCTATAGTCGTCGGACATGTCGGCGGCTGGCCAACCTAGACCCGGGGTGGTGGGGACGACCCCATAGTCGTAGGACACGTCGTCGGCGGGCCAACCTAGTCCCGGGGTCGTGGGGACGACCGTATAGTCGTCGGACATGACGGTGGCGGGCCAATCTAGCCCCGGGGTCATGGGGACGACCCTATAGTCGTCGGACATGTCGACGGCGGGCCAACATAGACCCGGGGTCGTGGTGACGACCCTATAGTCGTCGGACATGTCGGCGGCAGGCCGACCTAGTCCCGGGGTAGAGGGGACGACCCTATAGTCGTCGGACATATCGGCGGCTGGGCAACTTTGGCCAGTGGTCGTGGGGACGACCATATAGTCGTCGGACATGTCGGCGGCAGGGCAACTTTGGCTCGTGGTCGTGGGGACGACCCTATAGTCGTCGGACATGTCGGCGGCTGGCCAACTCTGGCCCGGGTCGTGGGGACGACCCTATAGTCGTCGGACAAGTCGGCGGCGGGCCAACCTAGTCCCGGGGTCGTGGGGACGACCCTATAGTCGTCGGACATGTCGGCGGCTGGGCAACTTTGGCCAGTGGTCGTGGGGACGACCATATAGTCGTCGGACATGTCGGCGGCAGGGCAACTTTGGCTCGTGGTCGTGGGGACGACCCTATAGTCGTCGGAGATGTCGGCGGCTGGCCAACTCTGGCCCGGGTCGTGGGGACGACCCTATAGTCGTCGGACAAGTCGGCGGCGGGCCAACCTAGTCCCGGGTCGTGGGGACGACCCTATAGTCGTCGGACAAGTCGGCGGCGGGCCGACCTAGTCCCGGGGTCGTGGGGACGACCGTATAGTCGTCGGACATGACGGTGGCGGGCCAAACTAGTCCCGGGGTCGTGGGGACGACCCTATAGTCGTCGGACATGTCGGCGGCTGGCCAACTTTGGCCCGGGGCGTGGGGACGACCCTATAGTCGTCGGACATGTCGGCGGCGGGCCAACCAAGACCCGGGGTCGTGGGGACGACCCTATAGTCGTCGGACATGTCGGCGGCAGGGCAACTTTGGCCCGTGGTCTTGGGGACGACCCTATAGTCGTCGGACATGTCGGCGGCAGGGCAAGTTTGGCCCGTGGTCGTGGGGACGACCCTATAGTCGTCGGACATGTCGGCGGCTGGCCAACCTAGACCCGGGGTGGTGGGGACGACCCCATAGTCGTAGTACACGTCGTCGGCGGGTCAACCTAGTCCCGGGGTCGTGGGGACGACCGTATAGTCGTCGGACATGACGGTGGCGGGCCAATCTAGTCCCGGGTTCGTGGGGACGACCCTATAGTCGTCGGACATGTCGGTATCTGGCCAACCTAGTCCCGGGTTCGTGGGGACGACCCTATAGTAGTCGGACATGTCGGCGGCAGGGCAAGTTTGGCCCGTGGTCATGGGGACGACCCTATAGTCGTCGGACATGTCGGCGGCTGGCCAACCTAGACCCGGGGTGGTGGGGACGACCCCATAGTCGTAGGACACGTCGTCGGCGGGCCAACCTAGTCCCGGGGTCGTGGGGACGACCGTATAGTCGTCGGACATGACGGTGGCGGGCCAATCTAGCCCCGGGGTCATGGGGACGACCCTATAGTCGTCGGACATGTCGACGGCGGGCCAACATAGACCCGGGGTCGTGGTGACGACCCTATAGTCGTCGGACATGTCGGCGGCAGGCCGACCTAGTCCCGGGGTAGAGGGGACGACCCTATAGTCGTCGGACATATCGGCGGCTGGGCAACTTTGGCCAGTGGTCGTGGGGACGACCATATAGTCGTCGGACATGTCGGCGGCAGGGCAACTTTGGCTCGTGGTCGTGGGGACGACCCTATAGTCGTCGGACATGTCGGCGGCTGGCCAACTCTGGCCCGGGTCGTGGGGACGACCCTATAGTCGTCGGACAAGTCGGCGGCGGGCCAACCTAGTCCCGGGGTCGTGGGGACGACCCTATAGTCGTCGGACATGTCGGCGGCTGGGCAACTTTGGCCAGTGGTCGTGGGGACGACCATATAGTCGTCGGACATGTCGGCGGCAGGGCAACTTTGGCTCGTGGTCGTGGGGACGACCCTATAGTCGTCGGAGATGTCGGCGGCTGGCCAACTCTGGCCCGGGTCGTGGGGACGACCCTATAGTCGTCGGACAAGTCGGCGGCGGGCCAACCTAGTCCCGGGTCGTGGGGACGACCCTATAGTCGTCGGACAAGTCGGCGGCGGGCCGACCTAGTCCCGGGGTCGTGGGGACGACCGTATAGTCGTCGGACATGACGGTGGCGGGCCAAACTAGTCCCGGGGTCGTGGGGACGACCCTATAGTCGTCGGACATGTCGGCGGCTGGCCAACTTTGGCCCGGGGCGTGGGGACGACCCTATAGTCGTCGGACATGTCGACGGCAGGCCAACCTAGACCCGGGGTCGTGGTGACGACCCTATAGTCGTCGGACATGTCGGCGGCAGGCCGACCTAGTCCCGGGGTCGTGGGGACGACCCTATAGTCGTCGGACAAGTCGGCGGCGGGCCAACCTAGTCCCGGGGTCGTGGGGACGACCCTATAGTCGTCGGACATGTCGGCGGCTGGGCAACTTTGGCCAGTGGTCGTGGGGACGACCCTATAGTCGTCGGACATGTCGGCGGCTGGGCAACTTTGGCCAGTGGTCGTGGGGACGACCCTATAGTCGTCGGACATGTCGGCGGCGGGCCAACCAAGACCCGGGGTCGTGGGGACGACCCTATAGTCGTCGGACATGTCGGCGGCAGGGCAACTTTGGCCCGTGGTCTTGGGGACGACCCTATAGTCGTCGGACATGTCGGTATCTGGCCAACCTAGTCCCGGGTTCGTGGGGACGACCCTATAGTCGTCGGACATATCGGCGGCAGGGCAAGTTTGGCCCGTGGTCGTGGGGACGACCCTATAGTCGTCGGACATGTCGGCGGCTGGCCAACCTAGACCCGGGGTGGTGGGGACGACCCCATAGTCGTAGGACACGTCGTCGGCGGGCGAACCTAGTCCCGGGGTCGTGGGGACGACCGTATAGTCGTCGGACATGACGGTGGCGGGCCAATCTAGTCCCGGGGTCATGGGGACGACCCTATAGTCGTCGGACATGTCGACGGCGGGCCAACATAGACCCGGGGTCGTGGTGTCGACCCTATAGTCGTCGGACATGTCGGCGGCCGGCCAACCAAGACCCGGGGTCGTGGGGAAGACCCTATAGTCGTCGGACATGTCGGCGGCAGGGCAACTTTGGCCCGTGGTCTTGGGGACGACCCTATAGTCGTCGGACATGTCGGCGGCAGGGCAAGTTTGGCCCGTGGTCGTGGGGACGACCCTATAGTCGTCGGACATGTCGGCGGCTGGCCAACCTAGACCCGGGGTGGTGGGGACGACCCCATAGTCGTAGTACACGTCGTCGGCGGGTCAACCTAGTCCCGGGGTCGTGGGGACGACCGTATAGTCGTCGGACATGACGGTGGCGGGCCAATCTAGTCCCGGGGTCGTGGGGACGACCCTATAGTCGTCGGACATGTCGGCGGCTGGCCAACTTTGGCCCGGGGCGTGGGGACGACCCTATAGTCGTCGGACATGTCGACGGCAGGCCAACCTAGACCCGGGGTCGTGGTGACGACCCTATAGTCGTCGGACATGTCGGCGGCAGGCCGACCTAGTCCCGGGGTCGTGGGGACGACCCTATAGTCGTCGGACAAGTCGGCGGCGGGCCAACCTAGTCCCGGGGTCGTGGGGACGACCCTATAGTCGTCGGACATGTCGGCGGCTGGGCAACTTTGGCCAGTGGTCGTGGGGACGACCCTATAGTCGTCGGACATGTCGGCGGCTGGGCAACTTTGGCCAGCGGTCGTGGGGACGACCCTATAGTCGTCGGACATGTCGGCGGCGGGCCAACCAAGACCCGGGGTCGTGGGGACGACCCTATAGTCGTCGGACATGTCGGCGGCTGGCCAACCTAGACCCGGGGTGGTGGGGACGACCCCATAGTCGTAGGACACGTCGTCGGCGGGCCAACCTAGTCCCGGGGTCGTGGGGACGACCGTATAGTCGTCGGACATGACGGTGGCGGGCCAATCTAGTCCCGGGGTCATGGGGACGACCCTATAGTCGTCGGACATGTCGGCGGCAGGGCAACTTTGGCCCGTGGTCTTGGGGACGACCCTATAGTCGTCGGACATGTCGGTATCTGGCCAACCTAGTCCCGGGTTCGTGGGGACGACCCTATAGTCGTCGGACATATCGGCGGCAGGGCAAGTTTGGCCCGTGGTCGTGGGGACGACCCTATAGTCGTCGGACATGTCGGCGGCTGGCCAACTTTGGCCCGGGGCGTGGGGACGACCCTATAGTCGTCGGACATGTCGGCGGCAGGGCAACTTTGGCCCGTGGTCTTGGGGACGACCCTATAGTCGTCGGACATGTCGGCGGCAGGGCAACTTTGGCCCGTGGTCTTGGGGACGACCCTATAGTCGTCGGACATGTCGACGGCGGCCAACCTAGACCCGGGGTCGTGGGGACGACCCTATAGTCGTCGGACATGTCGGCGGCAGGGCAACATTGGCCCGTGGTCTTGGGGACGACCCTATAGTCGTCGGACATGTCGGTGACTGGCCAACCTAGTCCCGGGTTCGTGGGGACGACCCTATAGTCGTCGGACATGTCGGCGGCAGGCCAACCTAGTCCCGGGGTCGTGGGGACGACCCTATAGTCGTCGGACATGTCGGCGGCTGGCCAACTCTGGCCCGGGTCGTGGGGACGACCCTATAGTCGTCGGACATGTCGGCGGCGGGCCAACCAAGACCCGGGGTCGTGGGGACGACCCTATAGTCGTCGGACATTTCGGCGGCAGGGCAACCTAGACCCGGGGTGGTGGGGACGACCCTATAGTCGTCGGACATGTCGGCGGCTGGCCAACTTTGGCCCGGGTCGTGGAGACGACCCTATAGTCGTCGGACAAGTCGGCGGCGGGCCAACCTAGTCCCGGGGTCGTGGGGACGACCCTATAGTCGTCGGACATGTCGGCGGCTGGCCAACTTTGGCCCGGGGCGTGGGGACGACCCTATAGTCGTCGGACATGTCGGCGGCGGGCCAACCAAGACCCGGGGTCGTGGGGACGACCCTATAGTCGTCGGACATGTCGGCGGCAGGGCAACTTTGGCCCGTGGTCTTGGGGACGACCCTATAGTCGTCGGACATGTCGGCGGCAGGGCAAGTTTGGCCCGTGGTCGTAGGGACGACCCTATAGTCGTCGGACATGTCGGCGGCTGGCCAACCTAGACCCGGGGTGGTGGGGACGACCCCATAGTCGTAGTACACGTCGTCGGCGGGTCAACCTAGTCCCGGGGTCGTGGGGACGATCGTATAGTCGTCGGACATGACGGTGGCGGGCCAATCTAGTCCCGGGGTCGTGGGGACGACCCTATAGTCGTCGGACATGTCGGCGGCTGGCCAACTTTGGCCCGGGGCGTGGGGACGACCCTACAGTCGTCGGACATGTCGACGGCGGGCCAACCTAGTCCCGGGGTCGTGGGGACGACCCTATAGTCGTCGGACATGTCGGCGGCAGGGCATCTTTGGCCCGTGGTCGTGGGGACGACCCTATAGTCGTCGGATATGTCGGCGGCTGGCCAACCTAGACCCGGGGTGGTGGGGACGACCCTATAGTCGTCGGACATGTCGGCGGCTGGCCAACCTAGTCTCGTGGTCGTGGGGACGACCGTATAGTCGTCGGACATGACGGTGGCGGGCCAATCTTGTCCCGGGGTTGTGGGGACGACCCTATAGTCGTCGGACATGTCGGCGGCTGGCCAACTTTGGCCCGGGGTCGTGGGGACGACCCTATAGTCGTCGGACATGTCGGCGGCTGGCCAACTTTGGCCCGGGGCGTGGGGACGACCCTATAGTCGTCGGACAAGTCGGCGGCGGGCCAACCTAGTCCCGGGGTCGTGGGGACGACCCTATAGTCGTCGGACATGTCGGCGGCTGGCCAACTTTGGCCCGGGGCGTGGGGACGACCCTATAGTCGTCGGACATGTCGGCGGCGGGCCAACCAAGACCCGGGGTCGTGGGGACGACCCTATAGTCGTCGGACATGTCGGCGGCAGGGCAACTTTGGCCCGTGGTCTTGGGGACGACCCTATAGTCGTCGGACATGTCGGCGGCAGGGCAAGTTTGGCCCGTGGTCGTAGGGACGACCCTATAGTCGTCGGACATGTCGGCGGCTGGCCAACCTAGACCCGGGGTGGTGGGGACGACCCCATAGTCGTAGTACACGTCGTCGGCGGGTCAACCTAGTCCCGGGGTCGTGGGGACGATCGTATAGTCGTCGGACATGACGGTGGCGGGCCAATCTAGTCCCGGGGTCGTGGGGACGACCCTATAGTCGTCGGACATGTCGGCGGCTGGCCAACCTAGTCTCGTGGTCGTGGGGACGACCGTATAGTCGTCGGACATGACGGTGGCGGGCCAATCTTGTCCCGGGGTTGTGGGGACGACCCTATAGTCGTCGGACATGTCGGCGGCTGGCCAACTTTGGCCCGGGGTCGTGGGGACGACCCTATAGTCGTCGGACAAGTCGGCGGCGGGCCAACCTAGTCCCGGGGTCGTGGGGACGACCCTATAGTCGTCGGACATGTCGGCGGCTGGGCAACTTTGGCCAGTGGTCGTGGGGACGACCCTATAGTCGTCGGACATGTCGGCGGCAGGGAAACTTTGGCCCGTGGTCGTGGGGACGACCCTATAGTCGTCGGACATGTCGGCGGCTGGCCAACCTAGACCCGGGGTGGTGGGGACGACCCTATAGTCGTCGGACATGTCGGCGTCTGGCCAACTCAGTCTCGGGGTCGTGGGGACGACCCCATAGTCGTAGGACACGTCGGCGGCGGGCCAACCTAGTCCCGGGGTCGTGGGGACGACCGTATAGTCGTCGGACATGACGGTGGCGGGCCAATCTAGTCCCGGGGTCGTGGAGACGACCCTATAGTCGTCGGACATGTCGGCGGCTGGCCAACTTTGCCCCGGGGCGTGGGGACGTCCCTATAGTCGTCGGACATGTCGGCGGCAGGGCAACTTTGGCCCGTGGTCTTGGGGACGACCCTATAGTCGTCGGACATGTCGGTATCTGGCCAACCTAGTCCCGGGTTCGTGGGGACGACCCTATAGTCGTCGGACATGTCGGCGGCTGGCCAACTTTGGCCCGGGGCGTGGGGACGACCCTATAGTCGTCGGACATGACGGCGGCGGGCCAACCTAGTCCCGGGGTCGTGGGGACGACCCTATAGTCGTCGGACATGTCGGCGGCAGGGCATCTTTGGCCCGTGGTCGTGGGGACGACCCTATAGTCGTCGGATATGTCGGCGGCTGGCCAACCTAGACCCGGGGTGGTGGGGACGACCCTATAGTCGTCGGACATGTCGGCGGCTGGCCAACCTAGTCTCGTGGTCGTGGGGACGACCGTATAGTCGTCGGACATGACGGTGGCGGGCCAATCTTGTCCCGGGGTTGTGGGGACGACCCTATAGTCGTCGGACATGTCGGCGGCTGGCCAACTTTGGCCCGGGGCGTGGGGACGACCCTATAGTCGTCGGACATGTCGGTGACTGGCCAACCTAGTCCCGGGTTCGTGGGGACGACCCTATAGTCGTCGGACATGTCGGCGGCTGGGCAACTTTGGTCAGTGGTCGTGGGGACGACCCTATAGACGTCGGACATGTCGGTGACTGGCCAACCTAGTCCCGGGTTCGTGGGGACGACCCTATAGTCGTCGGACATGTCGGCGGCTGGCCAACTTTGGCCCGGGGCGTGGGGACGACCCTATAGTCGTCGGACATGTCGGCGGCGGGCCAACCTAGTCCCTGGGTCGTGGGGACGACCCTATAGTCGTCGGACATGTCGGCGGCTGGGCAACTTTGGAGAGTGGTCGTAGGGACGACCCTATAGTCGTCGGACATGTCGGTGACTGGCCAACCTAGTCCCGGGTTCGTGGGGACGACCCTATAGTCGTCGGATATGTCGGCGGCTGGGCAACTTTGGCCAGAGGTCGTGGGGACGACCCTATAGTCGTCGGACATGTCGACGGTGGGCCAACCTAGACCCGGGGTCGTGGGGACGACCCTATAGTCGTCGGACATGTCGGCGGCTGGCCAGCTTTGGCCCGGGGTCGTGGGGACGACCCTATAGTCGTCGGACATGTCGGCGGCTGACCAACTTTGGCCCGTGGTCGTGGGGACGACCATATAGTCGGCGGACATGACGGTGGCGGGCCAATCTATCCCCGGGGTCGTGGGGACGACCCTATAGTCGTCGGACATGTCGGCGGCTGACCAACTTTGGCCCGTGGTCGTGGGGACGACCCTATAGTCGTCGGACAAGTCGGCGGCGGGCCAACCTAGTCCCGGGGTCGTGGGGACGAATGTATAGTCGTCGGACATGTCGCGGCTGGCCAACCTAGTCCAGAGGTCGTGGGGACGACCCTATTGTCGTCGGACACGTCGGCGGCGGGCCAACCTAGTCCCGGGGTCGTGGGGACGACCGTATAGTCGTCGGACATGACGGTGGCGGGCCAATCTTGTCCCGGGGTCGTGGGGACGACCCTATAGTCGTCGGACATGTCGGCGGCTGGCCAACTTTGGCCCGGGGCGTGGTGACGACCCTATAGTCGTCGGACATGTCGGCGGCGGGCCAACCTAGTCCCGGGGTCGTGGGGACGACCCTATAGTCGTCGGACATGTCGGCGGCAGGCCAACCTAGTCCCGGGGTCGTGGGGACGACCGTATAGTCGTCGGACATGACGGTGGCGGGCCAATCTAGTCCCGGGTTCGTGGGGACGACCCTATAGTCGTCGGACATGTCGGTATCTGGCCAACCTAGTCCCGGGTTCGTGGGGACGACCCTATAGTAGTCGGACATGTCGGCGGCAGGGCAAGTTTGGCCCGTGGTCATGGGGACGACCCTATAGTCGTCGGACATGTCGGCGGCTGGCCAACCTAGACCCGGGTCGTGGGGACGACCCTATAGTCGTCGGACAAGTCGGCGGCGGGCCGACCTAGTCCCGGGGTCGTGGGGACGACCCTATAGTCGTCGGACATGTCGGCGGCAGGGCAACTTTGGCCCGCGGTCTTGGGGACGACCCTATAGTCGTCGGACATGTCGGTATCTGGCCAACCTAGTCCCGGGTTCGTGGGGACGACCCTATAGTAGTCGGACATGTCGGCGGCAGGGCAAGTTTGGCCCGTGGTCATGGGGACGACCCTATAGTCGTCGGACATGTCGGCGGCTGGCCAACCTAGACCCGGGGTGGTGGGGACGACCCCATAGTCGTAGGACACGTCGTCGGCGGGCCAACCTAGTCCCGGGGTCGTGGGGACGACCGTATAGTCGTCGGACATGACGGTGGCGGGCCAATCTAGCCCCGGGGTCATGGGGACGACCCTATAGTCGTCGGACATGTCGACGGCGGGCCAACATAGACCCGGGGTCGTGGTGACGACCCTATAGTCGTCGGACATGTCGGCGGCAGGCCGACCTAGTCCCGGGGTAGAGGGGACGACCCTATAGTCGTCGGACATATCGGCGGCTGGGCAACTTTGGCCAGTGGTCGTGGGGACGACCATATAGTCGTCGGACATGTCGGCGGCAGGGCAACTTTGGCTCGTGGTCGTGGGGACGACCCTATAGTCGTCGGACATGTCGGCGGCTGGCCAACTCTGGCCCGGGTCGTGGGGACGACCCTATAGTCGTCGGACAAGTCGGCGGCGGGCCAACCTAGTCCCGGGGTCGTGGGGACGACCCTATAGTCGTCGGACATGTCGGCGGCTGGGCAACTTTGGCCAGTGGTCGTGGGGACGACCATATAGTCGTCGGACATGTCGGCGGCAGGGCAACTTTGGCTCGTGGTCGTGGGGACGACCCTATAGTCGTCGGAGATGTCGGCGGCTGGCCAACTCTGGCCCGGGTCGTGGGGACGACCCTATAGTCGTCGGACAAGTCGGCGGCGGGCCAACCTAGTCCCGGGTCGTGGGGACGACCCTATAGTCGTCGGACAAGTCGGCGGCGGGCCGACCTAGTCCCGGGGTCGTGGGGACGACCGTATAGTCGTCGGACATGACGGTGGCGGGCCAAACTAGTCCCGGGGTCGTGGGGACGACCCTATAGTCGTCGGACATGTCGGCGGCTGGCCAACTTTGGCCCGGGGCGTGGGGACGACCCTATAGTCGTCGGACATGTCGGCGGCGGGCCAACCAAGACCCGGGGTCGTGGGGACGACCCTATAGTCGTCGGACATGTCGGCGGCAGGGCAACTTTGGCCCGTGGTCTTGGGGACGACCCTATAGTCGTCGGACATGTCGGCGGCAGGGCAAGTTTGGCCCGTGGTCGTGGGGACGACCCTATAGTCGTCGGACATGTCGGCGGCTGGCCAACCTAGACCCGGGGTGGTGGGGACGACCCCATAGTCGTAGTACACGTCGTCGGCGGGTCAACCTAGTCCCGGGGTCGTGGGGACGACCGTATAGTCGTCGGACATGACGGTGGCGGGCCAATCTAGTCCCGGGTTCGTGGGGACGACCCTATAGTCGTCGGACATGTCGGTATCTGGCCAACCTAGTCCCGGGTTCGTGGGGACGACCCTATAGTAGTCGGACATGTCGGCGGCAGGGCAAGTTTGGCCCGTGGTCATGGGGACGACCCTATAGTCGTCGGACATGTCGGCGGCTGGCCAACCTAGACCCGGGGTGGTGGGGACGACCCCATAGTCGTAGGACACGTCGTCGGCGGGCCAACCTAGTCCCGGGGTCGTGGGGACGACCGTATAGTCGTCGGACATGACGGTGGCGGGCCAATCTAGCCCCGGGGTCATGGGGACGACCCTATAGTCGTCGGACATGTCGACGGCGGGCCAACATAGACCCGGGGTCGTGGTGACGACCCTATAGTCGTCGGACATGTCGGCGGCAGGCCGACCTAGTCCCGGGGTAGAGGGGACGACCCTATAGTCGTCGGACATATCGGCGGCTGGGCAACTTTGGCCAGTGGTCGTGGGGACGACCATATAGTCGTCGGACATGTCGGCGGCAGGGCAACTTTGGCTCGTGGTCGTGGGGACGACCCTATAGTCGTCGGACATGTCGGCGGCTGGCCAACTCTGGCCCGGGTCGTGGGGACGACCCTATAGTCGTCGGACAAGTCGGCGGCGGGCCAACCTAGTCCCGGGGTCGTGGGGACGACCCTATAGTCGTCGGACATGTCGGCGGCTGGGCAACTTTGGCCAGTGGTCGTGGGGACGACCATATAGTCGTCGGACATGTCGGCGGCAGGGCAACTTTGGCTCGTGGTCGTGGGGACGACCCTATAGTCGTCGGAGATGTCGGCGGCTGGCCAACTCTGGCCCGGGTCGTGGGGACGACCCTATAGTCGTCGGACAAGTCGGCGGCGGGCCAACCTAGTCCCGGGTCGTGGGGACGACCCTATAGTCGTCGGACAAGTCGGCGGCGGGCCGACCTAGTCCCGGGGTCGTGGGGACGACCGTATAGTCGTCGGACATGACGGTGGCGGGCCAAACTAGTCCCGGGGTCGTGGGGACGACCCTATAGTCGTCGGACATGTCGGCGGCTGGCCAACTTTGGCCCGGGGCGTGGGGACGACCCTATAGTCGTCGGACATGTCGGCGGCGGGCCAACCAAGACCCGGGGTCGTGGGGACGACCCTATAGTCGTCGGACATGTCGGCGGCAGGGCAACTTTGGCCCGTGGTCTTGGGGACGACCCTATAGTCGTCGGACATGTCGGCGGCAGGGCAAGTTTGGCCCGTGGTCGTGGGGACGACCCTATAGTCGTCGGACATGTCGGCGGCTGGCCAACCTAGACCCGGGGTGGTGGGGACGACCCCATAGTCGTAGTACACGTCGTCGGCGGGTCAACCTAGTCCCGGGGTCGTGGGGACGACCGTATAGTCGTCGGACATGACGGTGGCGGGCCAATCTAGTCCCGGGTTCGTGGGGACGACCCTATAGTCGTCGGACATGTCGGCGGCGGGCCAACCAAGACCCGGGGTCGTGGGGACGACCCTATAGTCGTCGGACATTTCGGCGGCAGGGCAACCTAGACCCGGGGTGGTGGGGACGACCCTATAGTCGTCGGACATGTCGGCGGCTGGCCAACCTAGACCCGGGGTGGTGGGGACGACCCCATAGTCGTAGGACACGTCGTCGGCGGGCCAACCTAGTCCCGGGGTCGTGGGGACGACCGTATAGTCGTCGGACATGACGGTGGCGGGCCAATCTAGCCCCGGGGTCATGGGGACGACCCTATAGTCGTCGGAAATGTCGACGGCGGGCCAACATAGACCCGGGGTCGTGGTGACGACCCTATAGTCGTCGGACATGTCGGCGGCAGGCCGACCTAGTCCCGGGGTAGAGGGGACGACCCTATAGTCGTCGGACATGTCGGCGGCTGGGCAACTTTGGCCAGTGGTCGTGGGGACGACCATATAGTCGTCGGACATGTCGGCGGCAGGGCAACTTTGGCACGTGGTCGTGGGGACGACCCTATAGTCGTCGGACATGTCGGCGGCTGGCCAACTCTGGCCCGGGTCGTGGGGACGACCCTATAGTCGTCGGACAAGTCGGCGGCGGGCCAACCTAGTCCCGGTGTCGTGGGGACGACCCTATAGTCGTCGGACATGTCGGCGGCTGGGCAACTTTGGCCAGTGGTCGTCGGGACGACCATATAGTCGTCGGACATGTCGGCGGCAGGGCAAGTTTGGCCCGTGGTCGTGGGGACGACCCTATAGTCGTCGGACATGTCGGCGGCTGGCCAACCTAGACCCGGGGTGGTGGGGACGACCCCATAGTCGTAGTACACGTCGTCGGCGGGTCAACCTAGTCCCGGGGTCGTGGGGACGACCGTATAGTCGTCGGACATGACGGTGGCGGGCCAATCTAGTCCCGGGGTCGTGGGGACGACCCTATAGTCGTCGGACATGTCGGCGGCGGGCCAACCAAGACCCGGGGTCGTGGGGACGACCCTATAGTCGTCGGACATTTCGGCGGCAGGGCAACCTAGACCCGGGGTGGTGGGGACGACCCTATAGTCGTCGGACATGTCGCCGGCTGGACAACCTAGACCCGGGGTGGTGGGGACGACCCCATAGTCGTAGGACACGTCGTCGGCGGGCCAACCTAGTCCCGGGGTCGTGGGGACGACCGTATAGTCGTCGGACATGACGGTGGCGGGCCAATCTAGCCCCGGGGTCATGGGGACGACCCTATAGTCGTCGGAAATGTCGACGGCGGGCCAACATAGACCCGGGGTCGTGGTGACGACCCTATAGTCGTCGGACATGTCGGCGGCAGGCCGACCTAGTCCCGGGGTAGAGGGGACGACCCTATAGTCGTCGGACATGTCGGCGGCTGGGCAACTTTGGCCAGTGGTCGTGGGGACGACCATATAGTCGTCGGACATGTCGGCGGCAGGGCAACTTTGGCACGTGGTCGTGGGGACGACCCTATAGTCGTCGGACATGTCGGCGGCTGGCCAACTCTGGCCCGGGTCGTGGGGACGACCCTATAGTCGTCGGACAAGTCGGCGGCGGGCCAACCTAGTCCCGGGGTCGTGGGGACGACCCTATAGTCGTCGGACATGTCGGCGGCTGGGCAACTTTGGCCAGTGGTCGTGGGGACGACCATATAGTCGTCGGACATGTCGGCGGCAGGGCAACTTTGGCTCGTGGTCGTGGGGACGACCCTATAGTCGTCGGACATGTCGGCGGCTGGCCAACTCTGGCCCGGGTCGTGGGGACGACCCTATAGTCGTCGGACAAGTCGGCGGCGGGCCAACCTAGTCCCGGGTCGTGGGGACGACCCTATAGTCGTCGGACAAGTCGGCGGCGGGCCGACCTAGTCCCGGGGTCTTGGGGACGACCGTATAGTCGTCGGACATGACGGTGGCGGGCCAATCTAGTCCCGGGGTCGTGGGGACGACCCTATAGTCGTCGGACATGTCGGCGGCTGGCCAACTTTGGCCCGGGGCGTGGGGACGACCCTATAGTCGTCGGACATGTCGGCGGCCGGCCAACCAAGACCCGGGGTCGTGGGGAAGACCCTATAGTCGTCGGACATGTCGGCGGCAGGGCAACTTTGGCCCGTGGTCTTGGGGACGACCCTATAGTCGTCGGACATGTCGGCGGCAGGGCAAGTTTGGCCCGTGGTCGTGGGGACGACCCTATAGTCGTCGGACATGTCGGCGGCTGGCCAACCTAGACCCGGGGTGGTGGGGACGACCCCATAGTCGTAGTACACGTCGTCGGCGGGTCAACCTAGTCCCGGGGTCGTGGGGACGACCGTATAGTCGTCGGACATGACGGTGGCGGGCCAATCTAGTCCCGGGGTCGTGGGGACGACCCTATAGTCGTCGGACATGTCGGCGGCTGGCCAACTTTGGCCCGGGGCGTGGGGACGACCCTATAGTCGTCGGACATGTCGACGGCAGGCCAACCTAGACCCGGGGTCGTGGTGACGACCCTATAGTCGTCGGACATGTCGGCGGCAGGCCGACCTAGTCCCGGGGTCGTGGGGACGACCCTATAGTCGTCGGACAAGTCGGCGGCGGGCCAACCTAGTCCCGGGGTCGTGGGGACGACCCTATAGTCGTCGGACATGTCGGCGGCTGGGCAACTTTGGCCAGTGGTCGTGGGGACGACCCTATAGTCGTCGGACATGTCGGCGGCTGGGCAACTTTGGCCAGTGGTCGTGGGGACGACCCTATAGTCGTCGGACATGTCGGCGGCGGGCCAACCAAGACCCGGGGTCGTGGGGACGACCCTATAGTCGTCGGACATGTCGGCGGCAGGGCAACTTTGGCCCGTGGTCTTGGGGACGACCCTATAGTCGTCGGACATGTCGGTATCTGGCCAACCTAGTCCCGGGTTCGTGGGGACGACCCTATAGTCGTCGGACATATCGGCGGCAGGGCAAGTTTGGCCCGTGGTCGTGGGGACGACCCTATAGTCGTCGGACATGTCGGCGGCTGGCCAACCTAGACCCGGGGTGGTGGGGACGACCCCATAGTCGTAGGACACGTCGTCGGCGGGCGAACCTAGTCCCGGGGTCGTGGGGACGACCGTATAGTCGTCGGACATGACGGTGGCGGGCCAATCTAGTCCCGGGGTCATGGGGACGACCCTATAGTCGTCGGACATGTCGACGGCGGGCCAACATAGACCCGGGGTCGTGGTGTCGACCCTATAGTCGTCGGACATGTCGGCGGCCGGCCAACCAAGACCCGGGGTCGTGGGGAAGACCCTATAGTCGTCGGACATGTCGGCGGCAGGGCAACTTTGGCCCGTGGTCTTGGGGACGACCCTATAGTCGTCGGACATGTCGGCGGCAGGGCAAGTTTGGCCCGTGGTCGTGGGGACGACCCTATAGTCGTCGGACATGTCGGCGGCTGGCCAACCTAGACCCGGGGTGGTGGGGACGACCCCATAGTCGTAGTACACGTCGTCGGCGGGTCAACCTAGTCCCGGGGTCGTGGGGACGACCGTATAGTCGTCGGACATGACGGTGGCGGGCCAATCTAGTCCCGGGGTCGTGGGGACGACCCTATAGTCGTCGGACATGTCGGCGGCTGGCCAACTTTGGCCCGGGGCGTGGGGACGACCCTATAGTCGTCGGACATGTCGACGGCAGGCCAACCTAGACCCGGGGTCGTGGTGACGACCCTATAGTCGTCGGACATGTCGGCGGCAGGCCGACCTAGTCCCGGGGTCGTGGGGACGACCCTATAGTCGTCGGACAAGTCGGCGGCGGGCCAACCTAGTCCCGGGGTCGTGGGGACGACCCTATAGTCGTCGGACATGTCGGCGGCTGGGCAACTTTGGCCAGTGGTCGTGGGGACGACCCTATAGTCGTCGGACATGTCGGCGGCTGGGCAACTTTGGCCAGTGGTCGTGGGGACGACCCTATAGTCGTCGGACATGTCGGCGGCGGGCCAACCAAGACCCGGGGTCGTGGGGACGACCCTATAGTCGTCGGACATGTCGGCGGCAGGGCAAATTTGGCCCGTGGTCTTGGGGACGACCCTATAGTCGTCGGACATGTCGGTATCTGGCCAACCTAGTCCCGGGTTCGTGGGGACGACCCTATAGTCGTCGGACATATCGGCGGCAGGGCAAGTTTGGCCCGTGGTCGTGGGGACGACCCTATAGTCGTCGGACATGTCGGCGGCTGGCCAACCTAGACCCGGGGTGGTGGGGACGACCCCATAGTCGTAGGACACGTCGTCGGCGGGCCAACCTAGTCCCGGGGTCGTGGGGACGACCGTATAGTCGTCGGACATGACGGTGGCGGGCCAATCTAGTCCCGGGGTCATGGGGACGACCCTATAGTCGTCGGACATGTCGGCGGCAGGGCAACTTTGGCCCGTGGTCTTGGGGACGACCCTATAGTCGTCGGACATGTCGGTATCTGGCCAACCTAGTCCCGGGTTCGTGGGGACGACCCTATAGTCGTCGGACATATCGGCGGCAGGGCAAGTTTGGCCCGTGGTCGTGGGGACGACCCTATAGTCGTCGGACATGTCGGCGGCTGGCCAACTTTGGCCCGGGGCGTGGGGACGACCCTATAGTCGTCGGACATGTCGGCGGCAGGGCAACTTTGGCCCGTGGTCTTGGGGACGACCCTATAGTCGTCGGACATGTCGGCGGCAGGGCAACTTTGGCCCGTGGTCTTGGGGACGACCCTATAGTCGTCGGACATGTCGACGGCGGCCAACCTAGACCCGGGGTCGTGGGGACGACCCTATAGTCGTCGGACATGTCGGCGGCAGGGCAACATTGGCCCGTGGTCTTGGGGACGACCCTATAGTCGTCGGACATGTCGGTGACTGGCCAACCTAGTCCCGGGTTCGTGGGGACGACCCTATAGTCGTCGGACATGTCGGCGGCAGGCCAACCTAGTCCCGGGGTCGTGGGGACGACCCTATAGTCGTCGGACATGTCGGCGGCTGGCCAACTCTGGCCCGGGTCGTGGGGACGACCCTATAGTCGTCGGACATGTCGGCGGCGGGCCAACCAAGACCCGGGGTCGTGGGGACGACCCTATAGTCGTCGGACATTTCGGCGGCAGGGCAACCTAGACCCGGGGTGGTGGGGACGACCCTATAGTCGTCGGACATGTCGGCGGCTGGCCAACTTTGGCCCGGGTCGTGGAGACGACCCTATAGTCGTCGGACAAGTCGGCGGCGGGCCAACCTAGTCCCGGGGTCGTGGGGACGACCCTATAGTCGTCGGACATGTCGGCGGCTGGCCAACTTTGGCCCGGGGCGTGGGGACGACCCTATAGTCGTCGGACATGTCGGCGGCGGGCCAACCAAGACCCGGGGTCGTGGGGACGACCCTATAGTCGTCGGACATGTCGGCGGCAGGGCAACTTTGGCCCGTGGTCTTGGGGACGACCCTATAGTCGTCGGACATGTCGGCGGCAGGGCAAGTTTGGCCCGTGGTCGTAGGGACGACCCTATAGTCGTCGGACATGTCGGCGGCTGGCCAACCTAGACCCGGGGTGGTGGGGACGACCCCATAGTCGTAGTACACGTCGTCGGCGGGTCAACCTAGTCCCGGGGTCGTGGGGACGATCGTATAGTCGTCGGACATGACGGTGGCGGGCCAATCTAGTCCCGGGGTCGTGGGGACGACCCTATAGTCGTCGGACATGTCGGCGGCTGGCCAACTTTGGCCCGGGGCGTGGGGACGACCCTACAGTCGTCGGACATGTCGACGGCAGGCCAACCTAGACCCGGGGTCGTGGTGACGACCCTATAGTCGTCGGACATGTCGGCGGCAGGCCGACCTAGTCCCGGGGTCGTGGGGACGACCCTATAGTCGTCGGACAAGTCGGCGGCGGGCCAACCTAGTCCCGGGGTCGTGGGGACGACCCTATAGTCGTCGGACATGTCGGCGGCTGGGCAACTTTGGCCAGTGGTCGTGGGGACGACCCTATAGTCGTCGGACATGTCGGCGGCAGGGAAACTTTGGCCCGTGGTCGTGGGGACGACCCTATAGTCGTCGGACATGTCGGCGGCTGGCCAACCTAGACCCGGGGTGGTGGGGACGACCCTATAGTCGTCGGACATGTCGGCGTCTGGCCAACTCAGTCTCGGGGTCGTGGGGACGACCCCATAGTCGTAGGACACGTCGGCGGCGGGCCAACCTAGTCCCGGGGTCGTGGGGACGACCGTATAGTCGTCGGACATGACGGTGGCGGGCCAATCTAGTCCCGGGGTCGTGGAGACGACCCTATAGTCGTCGGACATGTCGGCGGCTGGCCAACTTTGCCCCGGGGCGTGGGGACGTCCCTATAGTCGTCGGACATGTCGGCGGCAGGGCAACTTTGGCCCGTGGTCTTGGGGACGACCCTATAGTCGTCGGACATGTCGGTATCTGGCCAACCTAGTCCCGGGTTCGTGGGGACGACCCTATAGTCGTCGGACATGTCGGCGGCTGGCCAACTTTGGCCCGGGGCGTGGGGACGACCCTATAGTCGTCGGACATGACGGCGGCGGGCCAACCTAGTCCCGGGGTCGTGGGGACGACCCTATAGTCGTCGGACATGTCGGCGGCAGGGCATCTTTGGCCCGTGGTCGTGGGGACGACCCTATAGTCGTCGGATATGTCGGCGGCTGGCCAACCTAGACCCGGGGTGGTGGGGACGACCCTATAGTCGTCGGACATGTCGGCGGCTGGCCAACCTAGTCTCGTGGTCGTGGGGACGACCGTATAGTCGTCGGACATGACGGTGGCGGGCCAATCTTGTCCCGGGGTTGTGGGGACGACCCTATAGTCGTCGGACATGTCGGCGGCTGGCCAACTTTGGCCCGGGGCGTGGGGACGACCCTATAGTCGTCGGACATGTCGGTGACTGGCCAACCTAGTCCCGGGTTCGTGGGGACGACCCTATAGTCGTCGGACATGTCGGCGGCTGGGCAACTTTGGTCAGTGGTCGTGGGGACGACCCTATAGACGTCGGACATGTCGGTGACTGGCCAACCTAGTCCCGGGTTCGTGGGGACGACCCTATAGTCGTCGGACATGTCGGCGGCTGGCCAACTTTGGCCCGGGGCGTGGGGACGACCCTATAGTCGTCGGACATGTCGGCGGCGGGCCAACCTAGTCCCTGGGTCGTGGGGACGACCCTATAGTCGTCGGACATGTCGGCGGCTGGGCAACTTTGGAGAGTGGTCGTAGGGACGACCCTATAGTCGTCGGACATGTCGGTGACTGGCCAACCTAGTCCCGGGTTCGTGGGGACGACCCTATAGTCGTCGGATATGTCGGCGGCTGGGCAACTTTGGCCAGAGGTCGTGGGGACGACCCTATAGTCGTCGGACATGTCGACGGTGGGCCAACCTAGACCCGGGGTCGTGGGGACGACCCTATAGTCGTCGGACATGTCGGCGGCTGGGCAACTTTGGCCCGGGTCGTGGGGACGACCCTATAGTCGTCGGACAAGTCGGCGGCGGGCCAACCTAGTCCCGGGGTCGTGGGGACGAATGTATAGTCGTCGGACATGTCGCGGCTGGCCAACCTAGTCCAGAGGTCGTGGGGACGACCCTATTGTCGTCGGACACGTCGGCGGCGGGCCAACCTAGTCCCGGGGTCGTGGGGACGACCGTATAGTCGTCGGACATGACGGTGGCGGGCCAATCTTGTCCCGGGGTCGTGGGGACGACCCTATAGTCGTCGGACATGTCGGCGGCTGGCCAACTTTGGCCCGGGGCGTGGTGACGACCCTATAGTCGTCGGACATGTCGGCGGCGGGCCAACCTAGTCCCGGGGTCGTGGGGACGACCCTATAGTCGTCGGACATGTCGGCGGCAGGCCAACCTAGTCCCGGGGTCGTGGGGACGACCGTATAGTCGTCGGACATGACGGTGGCGGGCCAATCTTGTCCCGGGGTCGTGGGGACGACCCTATAGTCGTCGGACATGTCGGCGGCGGGCCAACCTAGTCCCGAGGTCGGTGGGACGACCCTATAGTCGTCGGACAAGTCGGCGGCGGAGCGACCTAGTCCCGGGTTCGTGGAGACGACCCTATAGTCGTCGGACATGACGGTGCCGGGGCAATCTAGCCCCGGGGACGTGGGGACGACCCTATAGACGTCGGACATGTCGGCGGCTGGCCAACCTAGTCCCGGGGTGGTAGGGACGACCCTATAGTCGTCGGACAAGTCGGCGGCGGGCCAACCTAGTCCCGTGGTCGTGGGGACGACCGTATTGTCGTCGGACATGTCGGCGGCTGGCCAACTTTGGCCCGGGGCGTGGTGACGACCCTATAGTCGTCGGACATGTCGGCGGCGGGCCAACCTAGTCCCGGGGTCGTGGGGACGACCCTATAGTCGTCGGACATGTCGGCGGCAGGCCAACCTAGTCCCGGGGTCGTGGGGACGACCGTATAGTCGTCGGACATGACGGTGGCGGGCCAATCTTGTCCCGGGGTCGTGGGGACGACCCTATAGTCGTCGGACATGTCGGCGGCTGGCCAACTTTGGCCCGGGGCGTGGGGACGACCCTATAGTCGTCGGACATGTCGGCGGCGGGCCAACCTAGTCCCGGGGTCGTGGGGACGACCCTATAGTCGTCGGACATGTCGGCGGCGGGCCAACCTAGTCCCGAGGTCGGTGGGACGACCCTATAGTCGTCGGACAAGTCGGCGGCGGAGCGACCTAGTCCCGGGTTCGTGGAGACGACCCTATAGTCGTCGGACATGACGGTGCCGGGGCAATCTAGCCCCGGGGTCGTGGGGACGACCCTATAGACGTCGGACATGTCGGCGGCTGGCCAACCTAGTCCCGGGGTGGTAGGGACGACCCTATAGTCGTCGGACAAGTCGGCGGCGGGCCAACCTAGTCCCGTGGTCGTGGGGACGACCGTATTGTCGTCGGACATGTCGGCGGCTGGCCAACCTAGTCCCGGGGTCGAGGGGACGACCCTATAGTCGTCGGACACGTCGGCGGCGGGCCAACCTGCTCCCGGGGTCGTGGGGACGACCGTATTGTCGTCGGACATGTCGGCGGCTGGCCAACCTAGTCCCGGGGTCGAGGGGACGACCCTATAGTCGTCGGACAAGTCGGCGGCGGGCCAACCTACTCCCGGGGTCGTGGGGACGACCCTATAGTCGTCGGAAAAGTCGGCGGCGGGACAATCTAGTCCCGGGGTCGTGGGAACGACCCTATAGACGTCGGACATGTCGGCGGCGGGCCAACCTAGTCCCGGGGTCGTGGGGACGACCCTATAGTCGTCGGACATGTCGGCGGCTGGCCAACTCAGTCTCGTGGTCGTGGGGACGACCCCATAGTCGTAGGACACGTCGGCGGCGGGCCAACCTAGTCCCGGGGTCGTGGGGACGACCGTATAGTCGTCGGACATGACGGTGCCGGGGCAATCTAGCCCCGGGGTCGTGGGGACGACCCTATAGACGTCGGACATGTCGGCGGCTGGCCAACCTAGTCCCGGGGTGGTAGGGACGACCCTATAGTCGTCGGACAAGTCGGCGGCGGGCCAACCTACTCCCGGGGTCGTGGGGACGACCCTATAGTCGTCGGAAAAGTCGGCGGCGGGCCAATCTAGTCCCGGGGTCGTGGGAACGACCCTATAGACGTCGGACATGTCGGCGGCGGGCCAACCTAGTCCCGGGGTCGTGGGGACGACCCTATAGACGTCGGACATGTCGGCGTCGGTCCAACCTAGTCCCGGGGTCGTGGGGACGACCCTATAGTCGTCGGACATGTCGGCGGCTGGGCAACTTTGGCCAGTGGTCGTGGGGACGACCCTATAGTCGTCGGACAAGTCGGCGGCGGGCAACCTACTCCCGGGGTCGTGGGGACGACCCTATAGTCGTCGGAAAAGTCGGCGGCGGGCCAATCTAGTCCCGGGGTCGTGGGAACGACCCTATAGTCGTCGGACATGTCGGCGGCTGGCCAACTCAGTCTCTTGGTCGTGGGGACGACCCCATAGTCGTAGGACACGTCGGCGGCGGGCCAACCTAGTCCCGGGGTCGTGGGGACGACCGTATAGTCGTCGGACATGACGGTGCCGGGGCAATCTAGCCCCGGGGTCGTGGGGACGACCCTATAGACGTCGGACATGTCGGCGTCGGTCCAACCTAGTCCCGGGGTCGTGGGGACGACCCTATAGTCGTCGGACATGTCGGCGGCTGGGCAACTTTGGCCAGTGGTCGTGGGGACGACCCTATAGTCGTCGGACAAGTCGGCGTCGGGCCAACCTACTCCCGGGGTCGTGGGGACGACCCTATAGTCGTCGGAAAAGTCGGCGGCGGGCCAATCTAGTCCCGGGGTCGTGGGAACGACCCTATAGTCGTCGGACATGTCGGCGGCTGGCCAACTCAGTCTCTTGGTCGTGGGGACGACCCCATAGTCGTAGGACACGTCGGCGGCGGGCCAACCTAGTCCCGGGGTCGTGGGGACGACCGTATAGTCGTCGGACATGACGGTGCCGGGGCAATCTAGCCCCGGGGTCGTGTGGACGACCCTATAGACGTCGGACATGTCGGCGGCTGGCCAACCTAGTCCCGGGGTGGTAGGGACGACCCTATAGTCGTCGGACAAGTCGGCGGCGGGCCAACCTAGTCCCGTGGTCGTGGGGACGACCCCATAGTCGTAGGACACGTCGGCGGCGGGCCAACCTAGTCCCGGGGTCGAGGGGACGACCGTATAGTCGTCTGACATGACGGTGGCGGGCCAATCTTGTCCAGGGGTCGTGGGGACGACCCTATAGTCGTCGGACAAGTCGGCGGCGGGCCAACCTAGACCCGGGGTCGTGGGGACGACCCTATAGTCGTCGGACATGTCGGCGGCGGGCCGACCTAGTCCCGGGGTCGTGGCGACGACCCTATAGTCGTCGGACATGTCGGTGGCGGGCCAATCTAGTCCCGGGGTCGTGGGGACGACCCTATAGTCGTCGGACAAGTCGGCGGCGGGCCAACCTAGTCCCGTGGTCGTGGGGACGACCGTATTGTCTTCGGACATGTCGGCGGCTGGCCAACCTAGTCTCGTGGTCGTGGGGACGACCCCATAGTCGTAGGACACGTCGGCGGCGGGCCAACCTAGTCCCGGGGTCGTGGGGACGACCCTATAGTCGTCGGATATGTCGGCGGGTGGCCAATCTAGTCCCGGGGTCCTGGGGACGACCCTATAGTCGTCGGACAAGTCGGCGGCGGGCCAACCTAGTCCCGGGGTCGTGTGGACGACCCTATACTCGTCGGACATGACGGTGGTGGGCCAATCTAGTCCCGGGGTCGTGAGTACGACCCTATAGTCTTCGGACATGCCGGCGGCTGGGCAACTTTGGCCCGGAGTCGTGGGGACGACCCTGTAGTCGTCGGACATGACGGTGGTGGGCCAATCTAGTCCCGGGGTCGTGGGGACGACCCTATAGACGTCGGACATGTCGGCGGCTGGGCAACTTTGGCCAGTGGTCGTGGGGACGACCATATAGTCGTCGGACATGTCGGCGGCAGGGCAACTTTGGCTCGTGGTCGTGGGGACGACCCTATAGTCGTCGGACATGTCGGCGGCTGGCCAACTCTGGCCCGGGTCGTGGGGACGACCCTATAGTCGTCGGACAAGTCGGCGGCGGGCCAACCTAGTCCCGGGGTCATGGGGACGACCCTATAGTCGTCGGACATGACGGTTGCGGACCAACCTAGTCCCGTGGTCGTGGGGACGACCGTATAGTCGTCGGACATGTCGGCGGCTGGCCAACCTAGACCCGGGGTGGTGGGGACGACCCCATAGTCGTAGGACACGTCGTCGGCGGGCCAACCTAGTCCCGGGGTCGTGGGGACGACCGTATAGTCGTCGGACATGACGGTGGCGGGCCAATCTAGTCCCGGGGTCCTGGGGACGACCCTATAGTCGTCGGACAAGTCGGCGGCGGGCCAACCTAGTCCCGGGGTCGTGGTGACGACCCTATAGTCGTCGGACATGTCGGCGGCAGGCCGACCTAGTCCCGGGGTAGAGGGGACGACCCTATAGTCGTCGGACATGTCGGCGGCTGGGCAACTTTGGCCAGTGGTCGTGGGGACGACCATATAGTCGTCGCACATGTCGGCGGCAGGGCAACTTTGGCTCGTGGTCGTGGGGACGACCCTATAGTCGTCGGACATGTCGGCGGCTGGCCAACTCTGGCCCGGGTCGTGGGGACGACCCTATAGTCGTCGGACAAGTCGGCGGCGGGCCAACCTAGTCCCGGGGTCGTGGGGACGACCCTATAGTCGTCGGACATGTCGGCGGCTGGGCAACTTTGGCCAGTGGTCGTGGGGACGACCATATAGTCGTCGGACATGTCGGCGGCAGGGCAACTTTGGCTCGTGGTCGTGGGGACGACCCTATAGTCGTCGGACATGTCGGCGGCTGGCCAACTCTGGCCCGGGTCGTGGGGACGACCCTATAGTCGTCGGACAAGTCGGCGGCGGGCCAACCTAGTCCCGGGTCGTGGGGACGACCCTATAGTCGTCGGACAAGTCGGCGGCGGGCCGACCTAGTCCCGGGGTCGTGGGGACGACCGTATAGTCGTCGGACATGACGGTGGCGGGCCAATCTAGTCCCGGGGTCGTGGGGACGACCCTATAGTCGTCGGACATGTCGGCGGCTGGCCAACTTTGGCCCGGGGCGTGGGGACGACCCTATAGTCGTCGGACATGTCGGCGGCGGGCCAACCAAGACCCGGGGTCGTGGGGACGACCCTATAGTCGTCGGACATGTCGGCGGCAGGGCAACTTTGGCCCGTGGTCTTGGGGACGACCCTATAGTCGTCGGACATGTCGGCGGCAGGGCAAGTTTGGCCCGTGGTCGTGGGGACGACCCTATAGTCGTCGGACATGTCGGCGGCTGGCCAACCTAGACCCGGGGTGGTGGGGACGACCCTATAGTCGTCGGACATGTCGGCGTCTGGCCAACTCAGTCTCGGGGTCGTGGGGACGACCCCATAGTCGTAGGACACGTCGGCGGCGGGCCAACCTAGTCCCGGGGTCGTGGGGACGACCGTATAGTCGTCGGACATGACGGTGGCGGGCCAATCTAGTCCCGGGGTCGTGGAGACGACCCTATAGTCGTCGGACATGTCGGCGGCTGGCCAACTTTGCCCCGGGGCGTGGGGACGTCCCTATAGTCGTCGGACATGTCGGCGGCAGGGCAACTTTGGCCCGTGGTCTTGGGGACGACCCTATAGTCGTCGGACATGTCGGTATCTGGCCAACCTAGTCCCGGGTTCGTGGGGACGACCCTATAGTCGTCGGACATGTCGGCGGCTGGCCAACTTTGGCCCGGGGCGTGGGGACGACCCTATAGTCGTCGGACATGACGGCGGCGGGCCAACCTAGTCCCGGGGTCGTGGGGACGACCCTATAGTCGTCGGACATGTCGGCGGCAGGGCATCTTTGGCCCGTGGTCGTGGGGACGACCCTATAGTCGTCGGATATGTCGGCGGCTGGCCAACCTAGACCCGGGGTGGTGGGGACGACCCTATAGTCGTCGGACATGTCGGCGGCTGGCCAACCTAGTCTCGTGGTCGTGGGGACGACCGTATAGTCGTCGGACATGACGGTGGCGGGCCAATCTTGTCCCGGGGTTGTGGGGACGACCCTATAGTCGTCGGACATGTCGGCGGCTGGCCAACTTTGGCCCGGGGCGTGGGGACGACCCTATAGTCGTCGGACATGTCGGTGACTGGCCAACCTAGTCCCGGGTTCGTGGGGACGACCCTATAGTCGTCGGACATGTCGGCGGCTGGGCAACTTTGGTCAGTGGTCGTGGGGACGACCCTATAGACGTCGGACATGTCGGTGACTGGCCAACCTAGTCCCGGGTTCGTGGGGACGACCCTATAGTCGTCGGACATGTCGGCGGCTGGCCAACTTTGGCCCGGGGCGTGGGGACGACCCTATAGTCGTCGGACATGTCGGCGGCGGGCCAACCTAGTCCCTGGGTCGTGGGGACGACCCTATAGTCGTCGGACATGTCGGCGGCTGGGCAACTTTGGAGAGTGGTCGTAGGGACGACCCTATAGTCGTCGGACATGTCGGTGACTGGCCAACCTAGTCCCGGGTTCGTGGGGACGACCCTATAGTCGTCGGATATGTCGGCGGCTGGGCAACTTTGGCCAGAGGTCGTGGGGACGACCCTATAGTCGTCGGACATGTCGACGGTGGGCCAACCTAGACCCGGGGTCGTGGGGACGACCCTATAGTCGTCGGACATGTCGGCGGCTGGGCAACTTTGGCCCGGGTCGTGGGGACGACCCTATAGTCGTCGGACAAGTCGGCGGCGGGCCAACCTAGTCCCGGGGTCGTGGGGACGAATGTATAGTCGTCGGACATGTCGCGGCTGGCCAACCTAGTCCAGAGGTCGTGGGGACGACCCTATTGTCGTCGGACACGTCGGCGGCGGGCCAACCTAGTCCCGGGGTCGTGGGGACGACCGTATAGTCGTCGGACATGACGGTGGCGGGCCAATCTTGTCCCGGGGTCGTGGGGACGACCCTATAGTCGTCGGACATGTCGGCGGCTGGCCAACTTTGGCCCGGGGCGTGGTGACGACCCTATAGTCGTCGGACATGTCGGCGGCGGGCCAACCTAGTCCCGGGGTCGTGGGGACGACCCTATAGTCGTCGGACATGTCGGCGGCAGGCCAACCTAGTCCCGGGGTCGTGGGGACGACCGTATAGTCGTCGGACATGACGGTGGCGGGCCAATCTTGTCCCGGGGTCGTGGGGACGACCCTATAGTCGTCGGACATGTCGGCGGCGGGCCAACCTAGTCCCGAGGTCGGTGGGACGACCCTATAGTCGTCGGACAAGTCGGCGGCGGAGCGACCTAGTCCCGGGTTCGTGGAGACGACCCTATAGTCGTCGGACATGACGGTGCCGGGGCAATCTAGCCCCGGGGACGTGGGGACGACCCTATAGACGTCGGACATGTCGGCGGCTGGCCAACCTAGTCCCGGGGTGGTAGGGACGACCCTATAGTCGTCGGACAAGTCGGCGGCGGGCCAACCTAGTCCCGTGGTCGTGGGGACGACCGTATTGTCGTCGGACATGTCGGCGGCTGGCCAACTTTGGCCCGGGGCGTGGTGACGACCCTATAGTCGTCGGACATGTCGGCGGCGGGCCAACCTAGTCCCGGGGTCGTGGGGCGACCCTATAGTCGTCGGACATGTCGGCGGCGGGCCAACCTAGTCCCGAGGTCGGTGGGACGACCCTATAGTCGTCGGACAAGTCGGCGGCGGAGCGACCTAGTCCCGGGTTCGTGGAGACGACCCTATAGTCGTCGGACATGACGGTGCCGGGGCAATCTAGCCCCGGGGTCGTGGGGACGACCCTATAGACGTCGGACATGTCGGCGGCTGGCCAACCTAGTCCCGGGGTCGTGGGGACGACCCTATAGTCGTCGGACATGTCGGCGGCAGGCCAACCTAGTCCCGGGGTCGTGGGGACGACCGTATAGTCGTCGGACATGTCGGCGGCGGGCCAACCTAGTCCCGGGGTCGTGGGGACGACCCTATAGTCGTCGGACATGTCGGCGGCAGGCCAACCTAGTCCCGGGGTCGTGGGGACGACCGTATAGTCGTCGGACATGTCGGCGGCTGGCCAACTCAGTCTCTTGGTCGTGGGGACGACCCCATAGTCGTAGGACACGTCGGCGGCGGGCCAACCTAGTCCCGGGGTCGTGGGGACGACCGTATAGTCGTCGGACATGACGGTGCCGGGGCAATCTAGCCCCGGGGTCGTGGGGACGACCCTATAGACGTCGGACATGTCGGCGTCGGTCCAACCTAGTCCCGGGGTCGTGGGGACGACCCTATAGTCGTCGGACATGTCGGCGGCTGGGCAACTTTGGCCAGTGGTCGTGGGGACGACCCTATAGTCGTCGGACAAGTCGGCGTCGGGCCAACCTACTCCCGGGGTCGTGGGGACGACCCTATAGTCGTCGGAAAAGTCGGCGGCGGGCCAATCTAGTCCCGGGGTCGTGGGAACGACCCTATAGTCGTCGGACATGTCGGCGGCTGGCCAACTCAGTCTCTTGGTCGTGGGGACGACCCCATAGTCGTAGGACACGTCGGCGGCGGGCCAACCTAGTCCCGGGGTCGTGGGGACGACCGTATAGTCGTCGGACATGACGGTGCCGGGGCAATCTAGCCCCGGGGTCGTGTGGACGACCCTATAGACGTCGGACATGTCGGCGGCTGGCCAACCTAGTCCCGGGGTGGTAGGGACGACCCTATAGTCGTCGGACAAGTCGGCGGCGGGCCAACCTAGTCCCGTGGTCGTGGGGACGACCCCATAGTCGTAGGACACGTCGGCGGCGGGCCAACCTAGTCCCGGGGTCGAGGGGACGACCGTATAGTCGTCTGACATGACGGTGGCGGGCCAATCTTGTCCAGGGGTCGTGGGGACGACCCTATAGTCGTCGGACAAGTCGGCGGCGGGCCAACCTAGACCCGGGGTCGTGGGGACGACCCTATAGTCGTCGGACATGTCGGCGGCGGGCCGACCTAGTCCCGGGGTCGTGGCGACGACCCTATAGTCGTCGGACATGTCGGTGGCGGGCCAATCTAGTCCCGGGGTCGTGGGGACGACCCTATAGTCGTCGGACAAGTCGGCGGCGGGCCAACCTAGTCCCGTGGTCGTGGGGACGACCGTATTGTCTTCGGACATGTCGGCGGCTGGCCAACCTAGTCTCGTGGTCGTGGGGACGACCCCATAGTCGTAGGACACGTCGGCGGCGGGCCAACCTAGTCCCGGGGTCGTGGGGACGACCCTATAGTCGTCGGATATGTCGGCGGGTGGCCAATCTAGTCCCGGGGTCCTGGGGACGACCCTATAGTCGTCGGACAAGTCGGCGGCGGGCCAACCTAGTCCCGGGGTCGTGTGGACGACCCTATACTCGTCGGACATGACGGTGGTGGGCCAATCTAGTCCCGGGGTCGTGAGTACGACCCTATAGTCTTCGGACATGCCGGCGGCTGGGCAACTTTGGCCCGGAGTCGTGGGGACGACCCTGTAGTCGTCGGACATGACGGTGGTGGGCCAATCTAGTCCCGGGGTCGTGGGGACGACCCTATAGACGTCGGACATGTCGGCGGCTGGGCAACTTTGGCCAGTGGTCGTGGGGACGACCATATAGTCGTCGGACATGTCGGCGGCAGGGCAACTTTGGCTCGTGGTCGTGGGGACGACCCTATAGTCGTCGGACATGTCGGCGGCTGGCCAACTCTGGCCCGGGTCGTGGGGACGACCCTATAGTCGTCGGACAAGTCGGCGGCGGGCCAACCTAGTCCCGGGGTCATGGGGACGACCCTATAGTCGTCGGACATGACGGTGGCGGACCAACCTAGTCCCGTGGTCGTGGGGACGACCGTATAGTCGTCGGACATGTCGGCGGCTGGCCAACCTAGACCCGGGGTGGTGGGGACGACCCCATAGTCGTAGGACACGTCGTCGGCGGGCCAACCTAGTCCCGGGGTCGTGGGGACGACCGTATAGTCGTCGGACATGACGGTGGCGGGCCAATCTAGTCCCGGGGTCCTGGGGACGACCCTATAGTCGTCGGACAAGTCGGCGGCGGGCCAACCTAGTCCCGGGGTCGTGGTGACGACCCTATAGTCGTCGGACATGTCGGCGGCAGGCCGACCTAGTCCCGGGGTAGAGGGGACGACCCTATAGTCGTCGGACATGTCGGCGGCTGGGCAACTTTGGCCAGTGGTCGTGGGGACGACCATATAGTCGTCGCACATGTCGGCGGCAGGGCAACTTTGGCTCGTGGTCGTGGGGACGACCCTATAGTCGTCGGACATGTCGGCGGCTGGCCAACTCTGGCCCGGGTCGTGGGGACGACCCTATAGTCGTCGGACAAGTCGGCGGCGGGCCAACCTAGTCCCGGGGTCGTGGGGACGACCCTATAGTCGTCGGACATGTCGGCGGCTGGGCAACTTTGGCCAGTGGTCGTGGGGACGACCATATAGTCGTCGGACATGTCGGCGGCAGGGCAACTTTGGCTCGTGGTCGTGGGGACGACCCTATAGTCGTCGGACATGTCGGCGGCTGGCCAACTCTGGCCCGGGTCGTGGGGACGACCCTATAGTCGTCGGACAAGTCGGCGGCGGGCCAACCTAGTCCCGGGTCGTGGGGACGACCCTATAGTCGTCGGACAAGTCGGCGGCGGGCCGACCTAGTCCCGGGGTCGTGGGGACGACCGTATAGTCGTCGGACATGACGGTGGCGGGCCAATCTAGTCCCGGGGTCGTGGGGACGACCCTATAGTCGTCGGACATGTCGGCGGCTGGCCAACTTTGGCCCGGGGCGTGGGGACGACCCTATAGTCGTCGGACATGTCGGCGGCGGGCCAACCAAGACCCGGGGTCGTGGGGACGACCCTATAGTCGTCGGACATGTCGGCGGCAGGGCAACTTTGGCCCGTGGTCTTGGGGACGACCCTATAGTCGTCGGACATGTCGGCGGCAGGGCAAGTTTGGCCCGTGGTCGTGGGGACGACCCTATAGTCGTCGGACATGTCGGCGGCTGGCCAACCTAGACCCGGGGTGGTGGGGACGACCCCATAGTCGTAGTACACGTCGTCGGCGGGTCAACCTAGTCCCGGGGTCGTGGGGACGACCGTATAGTCGTCGGACATGACGGTGGCGGGCCAATCTAGTCCCGGGGTCGTGGGGACGACCCTATAGTCGTCGGACATGTCGGCGGCTGGCCAACTCTGGCCCGGGTCGTGGGGACGACCCTATAGTCGTCGGACATGTCGGCGGCTGGGCAACTTTGGCCAGTGGTCGTGGGGACGACCATATAGTCGTCGGACATGTCGGCGGCAGGGCAACTTTGGCTCGTGGTCGTGGGGACGACCCTATAGTCGTCGGACATGTCGGCGGCTGGCCAACTCTGGCCCGGGTCGTGGGGACGACCCTATAGTCGTCGGACATGTCGGCGGCTGGCCAACTTTGGCCCGGGGCGTGGGGACGACCCTATAGTCGTCGGACATGTCGACGGCAGGCCAACCTAGACCCGGGGTTGTGGTGACGACCCTATAGTCGTCGGACATGTCGGCGGCAGGCCGACCTAGTCCCGGGGTCGTGGGGACGACCCTATAGTCGTCGGACAAGTCGGTGGCGGGCCAACCAAGACCCGGGGTCGTGGGGACGACCCTATAGTCGTCGGACATGTCGGCGGCAGGGCAACTTTGGCCCGTGGTCTTGGGGACGACCCTATAGTCGTCGGACATGTCAGCGGCTGGCCAACCTAGACCCGGGGTGGTGGGGACGACCCCATAGTCGTAGTACACGTCGTCGGCGGGTCAACCTAGTCCCGGGGTCGTGGGGACGACCGTATAGTCGTCGGACATGACGGTGGCGGGCCAATCTAGTCCCGGGGTCGTGGGGACGACCCTATAGTCGTCGGACATGTCGGCGGCTGGCCAACTTTGGCCCGGGGCGTGGGGACGACCCTATAGTCGTCGGACAAGTCGGCGGCGGGCCAACCTAGTCCCGGGGTCGTGGGGACGACCCTATAGTCGTCGGACATGTCGGCGGCTGGGCAACTTTGGCCAGTGGTCGTGGGGACGACCCTATAGTCGTCGGACATGTCGGCGGCAGGGAAACTTTGGCCCGTGGTCGTGGGGACGACCCTATAGTCGTCGGACATGTCGGCGGCTGGCCAACCTAGACCCGGGGTGGTGGGGACGACCCTATAGTCGTCGGACATGTCGGCGTCTGGCCAACTCAGTCTCGGGGTCGTGGGGACGACCCCATAGTCGTAGGACACGTCGGCGGCGGGCCAACCTAGTCCCGGGGTCGTGGGGACGACCGTATAGTCGTCGGACATGACGGTGGCGGGCCAATCTAGTCCCGGGGTCGTGGAGACGACCCTATAGTCGTCGGACATGTCGGCGGCTGGCCAACTTTGCCCCGGGGCGTGGGGACGTCCCTATAGTCGTCGGACATGTCGGCGGCAGGGCAACTTTGGCCCGTGGCTTTGGGGACGACCCTATAGTCGTCGGACATGTCGGTATCTGGCCAACCTAGTCCCGGGTTCGTGGGGACGACCCTATAGTCGTCGGACATGTCGGCGGCTGGCCAACTTTGGCCCGGGGCGTGGGGACGACCCTATAGTCGTCGGACATGACGGCGGCGGGCCAACCTAGTCCCGGGGTCGTGGGGACGACCCTATAGTCGTCGGACATGTCGGCGGCAGGGCATCTTTGGCCCGTGGTCGTGGGGACGACCCTATAGTCGTCGGATATGTCGGCGGCTGGCCAACCTAGACCCGGGGTGGTGGGGACGACCCTATAGTCGTCGGACATGTCGGCGGCTGGCCAACCTAGTCTCGTGGTCGTGGGGACGACCGTATAGTCGTCGGACATGACGGTGGCGGGCCAATCTTGTCCCGGGGTTGTGGGGACGACCCTATAGTCGTCGGACATGTCGGCGGCTGGCCAACTTTGGCCCGGGGCGTGGGGACGACCCTATAGTCGTCGGACATGTCGGTGACTGGCCAACCTAGTCCCGGGTTCGTGGGGACGACCCTATAGTCGTCGGACATGTCGGCGGCTGGGCAACTTTGGTCAGTGGTCGTGGGGACGACCCTATAGACGTCGGACATGTCGGTGACTGGCCAACCTAGTCCCGGGTTCGTGGGGACGACCCTATAGTCGTCGGACATGTCGGCGGCTGGCCAACTTTGGCCCGGGGCGTGGGGACGACCCTATAGTCGTCGGACATGTCGGCGGCGGGCCAACCTAGTCCCTGGGTCGTGGGGACGACCCTATAGTCGTCGGACATGTCGGCGGCTGGGCAACTTTGGAGAGTGGTCGTAGGGACGACCCTATAGTCGTCGGACATGTCGGTGACTGGCCAACCTAGTCCCGGGTTCGTGGGGACGACCCTATAGTCGTCGGATATGTCGGCGGCTGGGCAACTTTGGCCAGAGGTCGTGGGGACGACCCTATAGTCGTCGGACATGTCGACGGTGGGCCAACCTAGACCCGGGGTCGTGGGGACGACCCTATAGTCGTCGGACATGTCGGCGGCTGGGCAACTTTGGCCCGGGTCGTGGGGACGACCCTATAGTCGTCGGACAAGTCGGCGGCGGGCCAACCTAGTCCCGGGGTCGTGGGGACGAATGTATAGTCGTCGGACATGTCGCGGCTGGCCAACCTAGTCCAGAGGTCGTGGGGACGACCCTATTGTCGTCGGACACGTCGGCGGCGGGCCAACCTAGTCCCGGGGTCGTGGGGACGACCGTATAGTCGTCGGACATGACGGTGGCGGGCCAATCTTGTCCCGGGGTCGTGGGGACGACCCTATAGTCGTCGGACATGTCGGCGGCTGGCCAACTTTGGCCCGGGGCGTGGTGACGACCCTATAGTCGTCGGACATGTCGGCGGCGGGCCAACCTAGTCCCGGGGTCGTGGGGACGACCCTATAGTCGTCGGACATGTCGGCGGCAGGCCAACCTAGTCCCGGGGTCGTGGGGACGACCGTATAGTCGTCGGACATGACGGTGGCGGGCCAATCTTGTCCCGGGGTCGTGGGGACGACCCTATAGTCGTCGGACATGTCGGCGGCGGGCCAACCTAGTCCCGAGGTCGGTGGGACGACCCTATAGTCGTCGGACAAGTCGGCGGCGGAGCGACCTAGTCCCGGGTTCGTGGAGACGACCCTATAGTCGTCGGACATGACGGTGCCGGGGCAATCTAGCCCCGGGGACGTGGGGACGACCCTATAGACGTCGGACATGTCGGCGGCTGGCCAACCTAGTCCCGGGGTGGTAGGGACGACCCTATAGTCGTCGGACAAGTCGGCGGCGGGCCAACCTAGTCCCGTGGTCGTGGGGACGACCGTATTGTCGTCGGACATGTCGGCGGCTGGCCAACTTTGGCCCGGGGCGTGGTGACGACCCTATAGTCGTCGGACATGTCGGCGGCGGGCCAACCTAGTCCCGGGGTCGTGGGGACGACCCTATAGTCGTCGGACATGTCGGCGGCAGGCCAACCTAGTCCCGGGGTCGTGGGGACGACCGTATAGTCGTCGGACATGTCGGCGGCGGGCCAACCTAGTCCCGGGGTCGTGGGGACGACCCTATAGTCGTCGGACATGTCGGCGGCGGGCCAACCTAGTCCCGAGGTCGGTGGGACGACCCTATAGTCGTCGGACAAGTCGGCGGCGGAGCGACCTAGTCCCGGGTTCGTGGAGACGACCCTATAGTCGTCGGACATGACGGTGCCGGGGCAATCTAGCCCCGGGGTCGTGGGGACGACCCTATAGACGTCGGACATGTCGGCGGCTGGCCAACCTAGTCCCGGGGTGGTAGGGACGACCCTATAGTCGTCGGACATGTCGGCGGCGGGCCAACCTAGTCCCGAGGTCGGTGGGACGACCCTATAGTCGTCGGACAAGTCGGCGGCGGAGCGACCTAGTCCCGGGTTCGTGGAGACGACCCTATAGTCGTCGGACATGACGGTGCCGGGGCAATCTAGCCCCGGGGTCGTGGGGACGACCCTATAGTCGTCGGACATGACGGTGCCGGGGCAATCTAGTCCCGGGGTCGTGGGAACGACCCTATAGACGTCGGACATGTCGGCGGCGGGCCAACCTAGTCCCGGGGTCGTGGGGACGACCCTATAGTCGTCGGACATGTCGGCGGCTGGCCAACTCAGTCTCGTGGTCGTGGGGACGACCCCATAGTCGTAGGACACGTCGGCGGCGGGCCAACCTAGTCCCGGGGTCGTGGGGACGACCGTATAGTCGTCGGACATGACGGTGCCGGGGCAATCTAGCCCCGGGGTCGTGGGGACGACCCTATAGACGTCGGACATGTCGGCGGCTGGCCAACCTAGTCCCGGGGTGGTAGGGACGACCCTATAGTCGTCGGACAAGTCGGCGGCGGGCCAACCTACTCCCGGGGTCGTGGGGACGACCCTATAGTCGTCGGAAAAGTCGGCGGCGGGCCAATCTAGTCCCGGGGTCGTGGGAACGACCCTATAGACGTCGGACATGTCGGCGGCGGGCCAACCTAGTCCCGGGGTCGTGGGGACGACCCTATAGACGTCGGACATGTCGGCGTCGGTCCAACCTAGTCCCGGGGTCGTGGGGACGACCCTATAGTCGTCGGACATGTCGGCGGCTGGGCAACTTTGGCCAGTGGTCGTGGGGACGACCCTATAGTCGTGGGGACGACCCTATAGTCGTCGGACAAGTCGGCGGCGGGCAACCTACTCCCGGGGTCGTGGGGACGACCCTATAGTCGTCGGAAAAGTCGGCGGCGGGCCAATCTAGTCCCGGGGTCGTGGGAACGACCCTATAGTCGTCGGACATGTCGGCGGCTGGCCAACTCAGTCTCTTGGTCGTGGGGACGACCCCATAGTCGTAGGACACGTCGGCGGCGGGCCAACCTAGTCCCGGGGTGGTAGGGACGACCCTATAGTCGTCGGACAAGTCGGCGGCGGGCCAACCTACTCCCGGGGTCGTGGGGACGACCCTATAGTCGTCGGAAAAGTCGGCGGCGGGCCAATCTAGTCCCGGGGTCGTGGGAACGACCCTATAGACGTCGGACATGTCGGCGGCGGGCCAACCTAGTCCCGGGGTCGTGGGGACGACCCTATAGACGTCGGACATGTCGGCGTCGGTCCAACCTAGTCCCGGGGTCGTGGGGACGACCCTATAGTCGTCGGACATGTCGGCGGCTGGGCAACTTTGGCCAGTGGTCGTGGGGACGACCCTATAGTCGTGGGGACGACCCTATAGTCGTCGGACATGTCGGCGGCGGGCCAACCTAGTCCCGGGGTCGTGGGGACGACCCTATAGTCGTCGGACATGTCGGCGGCAGGCCAACCTAGTCCCGGGGTCGTGGGGACGACCGTATAGTCGTCGGACATGTCGGCGGCGGGCCAACCTAGTCCCGGGGTCGTGGGGACGACCCTATAGTCGTCGGACATGTCGGCGGCGGGCCAACCTAGTCCCGAGGTCGGTGGGACGACCCTATAGTCGTCGGACAAGTCGGCGGCGGAGCGACCTAGTCCCGGGTTCGTGGAGACGACCCTATAGTCGTCGGACATGACGGTGCCGGGGCAATCTAGCCCCGGGGTCGTGGGGACGACCCTATAGACGTCGGACATGTCGGCGGCTGGCCAACCTAGTCCCGGGGTGGTAGGGACGACCCTATAGTCGTCGGACATGTCGGCGGCGGGCCAACCTAGTCCCGAGGTCGGTGGGACGACCCTATAGTCGTCGGACAAGTCGGCGGCGGAGCGACCTAGTCCCGGGTTCGTGGAGACGACCCTATAGTCGTCGGACATGACGGTGCCGGGGCAATCTAGCCCCGGGGTCGTGGGGACGACCCTATAGTCGTCGGACATGACGGTGCCGGGGCAATCTAGTCCCGGGGTCGTGGGAACGACCCTATAGACGTCGGACATGTCGGCGGCGGGCCAACCTAGTCCCGGGGTCGTGGGGACGACCCTATAGTCGTCGGACATGTCGGCGGCTGGCCAACTCAGTCTCGTGGTCGTGGGGACGACCCCATAGTCGTAGGACACGTCGGCGGCGGGCCAACCTAGTCCCGGGGTCGTGGGGACGACCGTATAGTCGTCGGACATGACGGTGCCGGGGCAATCTAGCCCCGGGGTCGTGGGGACGACCCTATAGACGTCGGACATGTCGGCGGCTGGCCAACCTAGTCCCGGGGTGGTAGGGACGACCCTATAGTCGTCGGACAAGTCGGCGGCGGGCCAACCTACTCCCGGGGTCGTGGGGACGACCCTATAGTCGTCGGAAAAGTCGGCGGCGGGCCAATCTAGTCCCGGGGTCGTGGGAACGACCCTATAGACGTCGGACATGTCGGCGGCGGGCCAACCTAGTCCCGGGGTCGTGGGGACGACCCTATAGACGTCGGACATGTCGGCGTCGGTCCAACCTAGTCCCGGGGTCGTGGGGACGACCCTATAGTCGTCGGACATGTCGGCGGCTGGGCAACTTTGGCCAGTGGTCGTGGGGACGACCCTATAGTCGTGGGGACGACCCTATAGTCGTCGGACAAGTCGGCGGCGGGCAACCTACTCCCGGGGTCGTGGGGACGACCCTATAGTCGTCGGAAAAGTCGGCGGCGGGCCAATCTAGTCCCGGGGTCGTGGGAACGACCCTATAGTCGTCGGACATGTCGGCGGCTGGCCAACTCAGTCTCTTGGTCGTGGGGACGACCCCATAGTCGTAGGACACGTCGGCGGCGGGCCAACCTAGTCCCGGGGTCGTGGGGACGACCGTATAGTCGTCGGACATGACGGTGCCGGGGCAATCTAGCCCCGGGGTCGTGGGGACGACCCTATAGACGTCGGACATGTCGGCGTCGGTCCAACCTAGTCCCGGGGTCGTGGGGACGACCCTATAGTCGTCGGACATGTCGGCGGCTGGGCAACTTTGGCCAGTGGTCGTGGGGACGACCCTATAGTCGTCGGACAAGTCGGCGTCGGGCCAACCTACTCCCGGGGTCGTGGGGACGACCCTATAGTCGTCGGAAAAGTCGGCGGCGGGCCAATCTAGTCCCGGGGTCGTGGGAACGACCCTATAGTCGTCGGACATGTCGGCGGCTGGCCAACTCAGTCTCTTGGTCGTGGGGACGACCCCATAGTCGTAGGACACGTCGGCGGCGGGCCAACCTAGTCCCGGGGTCGTGGGGACGACCGTATAGTCGTCGGACATGACGGTGCCGGGGCAATCTAGCCCCGGGGTCGTGTGGACGACCCTATAGACGTCGGACATGTCGGCGGCTGGCCAACCTAGTCCCGGGGTGGTAGGGACGACCCTATAGTCGTCGGACAAGTCGGCGGCGGGCCAACCTAGTCCCGTGGTCGTGGGGACGACCCCATAGTCGTAGGACACGTCGGCGGCGGGCCAACCTAGTCCCGGGGTCGAGGGGACGACCGTATAGTCGTCTGACATGACGGTGGCGGGCCAATCTTGTCCAGGGGTCGTGGGGACGACCCTATAGTCGTCGGACAAGTCGGCGGCGGGCCAACCTAGACCCGGGGTCGTGGGGACGACCCTATAGTCGTCGGACATGTCGGCGGCGGGCCGACCTAGTCCCGGGGTCGTGGCGACGACCCTATAGTCGTCGGACATGTCGGTGGCGGGCCAATCTAGTCCCGGGGTCGTGGGGACGACCCTATAGTCGTCGGACAAGTCGGCGGCGGGCCAACCTAGTCCCGTGGTCGTGGGGACGACCGTATTGTCGTCGGACATGTCGGCGGCTGGCCAACCTAGTCTCGTGGTCGTGGGGACGACCCCATAGTCGTAGGACACGTCGGCGGCGGGCCAACCTAGTCCCGGGGTCGTGGGGACGACCCTATAGTCGTCGGATATGTCGGCGGGTGGCCAATCTAGTCCCGGGGTCCTGGGGACGACCCTATAGTCGTCGGACAAGTCGGCGGCGGGCCAACCTAGTCCCGGGGTCGTGTGGACGACCCTATACTCGTCGGACATGACGGTGGTGGGCCAATCTAGTCCCGGGGTCGTGAGTACGACCCTATAGTCTTCGGACATGCCGGCGGCTGGGCAACTTTGGCCCGGAGTCGTGGGGACGACCCTGTAGTCGTCGGACATGACGGTGGTGGGCCAATCTAGTCCCGGGGTCGTGGGGACGACCCTATAGACGTCGGACATGTCGGCGGCTGGGCAACTTTGGCCAGTGGTCGTGGGGACGACCATATAGTCGTCGGACATGTCGGCGGCAGGGCAACTTTGGCTCGTGGTCGTGGGGACGACCCTATAGTCGTCGGACATGTCGGCGGCTGGCCAACTCTGGCCCGGGTCGTGGGGACGACCCTATAGTCGTCGGACAAGTCGGCGGCGGGCCAACCTAGTCCCGGGGTCATGGGGACGACCCTATAGTCGTCGGACATGACGGTGGCGGACCAACCTAGTCCCGTGGTCGTGGGGACGACCGTATAGTCGTCGGACATGTCGGCGGCTGGCCAACCTAGACCCGGGGTGGTGGGGACGACCCCATAGTCGTAGGACACGTCGTCGGCGGGCCAACCTAGTCCCGGGGTCGTGGGGACGACCGTATAGTCGTCGGACATGACGGTGGCGGGCCAATCTAGTCCCGGGGTCCTGGGGACGACCCTATAGTCGTCGGACAAGTCGGCGGCGGGCCAACCTAGTCCCGGGGTCGTGGTGACGACCCTATAGTCGTCGGACATGTCGGCGGCAGGCCGACCTAGTCCCGGGGTAGAGGGGACGACCCTATAGTCGTCGGACATGTCGGCGGCTGGGCAACTTTGGCCAGTGGTCGTGGGGACGACCATATAGTCGTCGCACATGTCGGCGGCAGGGCAACTTTGGCTCGTGGTCGTGGGGACGACCCTATAGTCGTCGGACATGTCGGCGGCTGGCCAACTCTGGCCCGGGTCGTGGGGACGACCCTATAGTCGTCGGACAAGTCGGCGGCGGGCCAACCTAGTCCCGGGGTCGTGGGGACGACCCTATAGTCGTCGGACATGTCGGCGGCTGGGCAACTTTGGCCAGTGGTCGTGGGGACGACCATATAGTCGTCGGACATGTCGGCGGCAGGGCAACTTTGGCTCGTGGTCGTGGGGACGACCCTATAGTCGTCGGACATGTCGGCGGCTGGCCAACTCTGGCCCGGGTCGTGGGGACGACCCTATAGTCGTCGGACAAGTCGGCGGCGGGCCAACCTAGTCCCGGGTCGTGGGGACGACCCTATAGTCGTCGGACAAGTCGGCGGCGGGCCGACCTAGTCCCGGGGTCGTGGGGACGACCGTATAGTCGTCGGACATGACGGTGGCGGGCCAATCTAGTCCCGGGGTCGTGGGGACGACCCTATAGTCGTCGGACATGTCGGCGGCTGGCCAACTTTGGCCCGGGGCGTGGGGACGACCCTATAGTCGTCGGACATGTCGGCGGCGGGCCAACCAAGACCCGGGGTCGTGGGGACGACCCTATAGTCGTCGGACATGTCGGCGGCAGGGCAACTTTGGCCCGTGGTCTTGGGGACGACCCTATAGTCGTCGGACATGACGGCGGCAGGGCAAGTTTGGCCCGTGGTCGTGGGGACGACCCTATAGTCGTCGGACATGTCGGCGGCTGGCCAACCTAGACCCGGGGTGGTGGGGACGACCCCATAGTCGTAGTACACGTCGTCGGCGGGTCAACCTAGTCCCGGGGTCGTGGGGACGACCGTATAGTCGTCGGACATGACGGTGGCGGGCCAATCTAGTCCCGGGGTCGTGGGGACGACCCTATAGTCGTCGGACATGTCGGCGGCTGGCCAACTCTGGCCCGGGTCGTGGGGACGACCCTATAGTCGTCGGACATGTCGGCGGCTGGGCAACTTTGGCCAGTGGTCGTGGGGACGACCATATAGTCGTCGGACATGTCGGCGGCAGGGCAACTTTGGCTCGTGGTCGTGGGGACGACCCTATAGTCGTCGGACATGTCGGCGGCTGGCCAACTCTGGCCCGGGTCGTGGGGACGACCCTATAGTCGTCGGACATGTCGGCGGCTGGCCAACTTTGGCCCGGGGCGTGGGGACGACCCTATAGTCGTCGGACATGTCGACGGCAGGCCAACCTAGACCCGGGGTTGTGGTGACGACCCTATAGTCGTCGGACATGTCGGCGGCAGGCCGACCTAGTCCCGGGGTCGTGGGGACGACCCTATAGTCGTCGGACATGTCGGTGGCGGGCCAACCAAGACCCGGGGTCGTGGGGACGACCCTATAGTCGTCGGACATGTCGGCGGCAGGGCAACTTTGGCCCGTGGTCTTGGGGACGACCCTATAGTCGTCGGACATGTCGGCGGCAGGGCAAGTTTGGCCCGTGGTCGTGGGGACGACCCTATAGTCGTCGGACATGTCAGCGGCTGGCCAACCTAGACCCGGGGTGGTGGGGACGACCCCATAGTCGTAGTACACGTCGTCGGCGGGTCAACCTAGTCCCGGGGTCGTGGGGACGACCGTATAGTCGTCGGACATGACGGTGGCGGGCCAATCTAGTCCCGGGGTCGTGGGGACGACCCTATAGTCGTCGGACATGTCGGCGGCTGGCCAACTTTGGCCCGGGGCGTGGGGACGACCCTATAGTCGTCGGAAATGTCGACGGCAGGCCAACCTAGACCCGGGGTCGTGGTGACGACCCTATAGTCGTCGGACATGTCGGCGGCAGGCCGACCTAGTCCCGGGGTCGTGGGGACGACCCTATAGTCGTCGGACAAGTCGGCGGCGGGCCAACCTAGTCCCGGGGTCGTGGGGACGACCCTATAGTCGTCGGACATGTCGGCGGCTGGGCAACTTTGGCCAGTGGTCGTGGGGACGACCCTATAGTCGTCGGACATGTCCGCGGCAGGGAAACTTTGGCCCGTGGTCGTGGGGACGACCCTATAGTCGTCGGACATGTCGGCGGCTGGCCAACCTAGACCCGGGGTGGTGGGGACGACCCTATAGTCGTCGGACATGTCGGCGGCTGGCCAACTCAGTCTCAGGGTCGTGGGGACGACCCCATAGTCGTAGGACACGTCGGCGGCGGGCCAACCTAGTCCCGGGGTCGTGGGGACGACCGTATAGTCGTCGGACATGACGGTGGCGGGCCAATCTAGTCCCGGGGTCGTGGAGACGACCCTATAGTCGTCGGACATGTCGGCGGCTGGCCAACATTGCCCCGGGGCGTGGGGACGTCCCTATAGTCGTCGGACATGTCGGCGGCGGGCCAACCAAGACCCGGGGTCGTGGGGACGACCCTATAGTCGTCGGACATGTCGGCGGCAGGGCAACTTTGGCCCGTGGTCTTGGGGACGACCCTATAGTCGTCGGACATGTCGGTATCTGGCCAACCTAGTCCCGGGTTCGTGGGGACGACCCTATAGTAGTCGGACATGTCGGCGGCAGGGCAAGTTTGGCCCGTGGTCATGGGGACGACCCCATAGTCGTAGGACACGTCGTCGGCGGGCCAACCTAGTCCCGGGGTCGTGGGGACGACCGTATAGTCGTCGGACATGACGGTGGCGGGCCAATCTAGCCCCGGGGTCATGGGGACGACCCTATAGTCGTCGGACATGTCGACGGCGGGCCAACATAGACCCGGGGTCGTGGTGACGACCCTATAGTCGTCGGACATGTCGGCGGCAGGCCGACCTAGTCCCGGGGTAGAGGGGACGACCCTATAGTCGTCGGACATGTCGGCGGCTGGGCAACTTTGGCCAGTGGTCGTGGGGACGACCATATAGTCGTCGGACATGTCGGCGGCAGGGCAACTTTGGCTCGTGGTCGTGGGGACGACCCTATAGTCGTCGGACATGTCGGCGGCTGGCCAACTCTGGCCCGGGTCGTGGGGACGACCCTATAGTCGTCGGACAAGTCGGCGGCGGGCCAACCTAGTCCCGGGGTCGTGGGGACGACCCTATAGTCGTCGGACATGTCGGCGGCTGGGCAACTTTGGCCAGTGGTCGTGGGGACGACCATATAGTCGTCGGACATGTCGGCGGCAGGGCAACTTTGGCTCGTGGTCGTGGGGACGACCCTATAGTCGTCGGACATGTCGGCGGCTGGCCAACTCTGGCCCGGGTCGTGGGGACGACCCTATAGTCGTCGGACAAGTCGGCGGCGGGCCAACCTAGTCCCGGGGTCGTGGGGACGACCCTATAGTCGTCGGACATGTCGGCGGCTGGGCAACTTTGGCCAGTGGTCGTGGGGACGACCATATAGTCGTCGGACATGTCGGCGGCAGGGCAACTTTGGCTCGTGGTCGTGGGGGCGACCCTATAGTCGTCGGACATGTCGGCGGCTGGCCAACTCTGGCCCGGGTCGTGGGGACGACCCTATAGTCGTCGGACAAGTCGGCGGCGGGCCAACCTAGTCCCGGGGTCATGGGGACGACCCTATAGTCGTCGGACATGACGGTGGCGGACCAACCTAGTCCCGTGGTCGTGGGGACGACCGTATAGTCGTCGGACATGTCGGCGGCTGGCCAACCTAGACCCGGGGTGGTGGGGACGACCCCATAGTCGTAGGACACGTCGTCGGCGGGCCAACCTAGTCCCGGGGTCGTGGGGACGACCGTATAGTCGTCGGACATGACGGTGGCGGGCCAATCTAGTCCCGGGGTCCTGGGGACGACCCTATAGTCGTCGGACAAGTCGGCGGCGGGCCAACCTAGTCCCGGGGTCGTGGTGACGACCCTATAGTCGTCGGACATGTCGGCGGCAGGCCGACCTAGTCCCGGGGTAGAGGGGACGACCCTATAGTCGTCGGACATGTCGGCGGCTGGGCAACTTTGGCCAGTGGTCGTGGGGACGACCATATAGTCGTCGCACATGTCGGCGGCAGGGCAACTTTGGCTCGTGGTCGTGGGGACGACCCTATAGTCGTCGGACATGTCGGCGGCTGGCCAACTCTGGCCCGGGTCGTGGGGACGACCCTATAGTCGTCGGACAAGTCGGCGGCGGGCCAACCTAGTCCCGGGGTCGTGGGGACGACCCTATAGTCGTCGGACATGTCGGCGGCTGGGCAACTTTGGCCAGTGGTCGTGGGGACGACCATATAGTCGTCGGACATGTCGGCGGCAGGGCAACTTTGGCTCGTGGTCGTGGGGACGACCCTATAGTCGTCGGACATGTCGGCGGCTGGCCAACTCTGGCCCGGGTCGTGGGGACGACCCTATAGTCGTCGGACAAGTCGGCGGCGGGCCAACCTAGTCCCGGGTCGTGGGGACGACCCTATAGTCGTCGGACAAGTCGGCGGCGGGCCGACCTAGTCCCGGGGTCGTGGGGACGACCGTATAGTCGTCGGACATGACGGTGGCGGGCCAATCTAGTCCCGGGGTCGTGGGGACGACCCTATAGTCGTCGGACATGTCGGCGGCTGGCCAACTTTGGCCCGGGGCGTGGGGACGACCCTATAGTCGTCGGACATGTCGGCGGCGGGCCAACCAAGACCCGGGGTCGTGGGGACGACCCTATAGTCGTCGGACATGTCGGCGGCAGGGCAACTTTGGCCCGTGGTCTTGGGGACGACCCTATAGTCGTCGGACATGTCGGCGGCAGGGCAAGTTTGGCCCGTGGTCGTGGGGACGACCCTATAGTCGTCGGACATGTCGGCGGCTGGCCAACCTAGACCCGGGGTGGTGGGGACGACCCCATAGTCGTAGTACACGTCGTCGGCGGGTCAACCTAGTCCCGGGGTCGTGGGGACGACCGTATAGTCGTCGGACATGACGGTGGCGGGCCAATCTAGTCCCGGGGTCGTGGGGACGACTCTATAGTCGTCGGACATGTCGGCGGCTGGCCAACTCTGGCCCGGGTCGTGGGGACGACCCTATAGTCGTCGGACATGTCGGCGGCTGGGCAACTTTGGCCAGTGGTCGTGGGGACGACCATATAGTCGTCGGACATGTCGGCGGCAGGGCAACTTTGGCTCGTGGTCGTGGGGACGACCCTATAGTCGTCGGACATGTCGACGGCAGGCCAACCTAGACCCGGGGTTGTGGTGACGACCCTATAGTCGTCGGACATGTCGGCGGCAGGCCGACCTAGTCCCGGGGTCGTGGGGACGACCCTATAGTCGTCGGACATGTCGGTGGCGGGCCAACCAAGACCCGGGGTCGTGGGGACGACCCTATAGTCGTCGGACATGTCGGCGGCAGGGCAACTTTGGCCCGTGGTCTTGGGGACGACCCTATAGTCGTCGGACATGTCAGCGGCTGGCCAACCTAGACCCGGGGTGGTGGGGACGACCCCATAGTCGTAGTACACGTCGTCGGCGGGTCAACCTAGTCCCGGGGTCGTGGGGACGACCGTATAGTCGTCGGACATGACGGTGGCGGGCCAATCTAGTCCCGGGGTCGTGGGGACGACCCTATAGTCGTCGGACATGTCGGCGGCTGGCCAACTTTGGCCCGGGGCGTGGGGACGACCCTATAGTCGTCGGACAAGTCGGCGGCGGGCCAACCTAGTCCCGGGGTCGTGGGGACGACCCTATAGTCGTCGGACATGTCGGCGGCTGGGCAACTTTGGCCAGTGGTCGTGGGGACGACCCTATAGTCGTCGGACATGTCGGCGGCAGGGAAACTTTGGCCCGTGGTCGTGGGGACGACCCTATAGTCGTCGGACATGTCGGCGGCTGGCCAACCTAGACCCGGGGTGGTGGGGACGACCCTATAGTCGTCGGACATGTCGGCGTCTGGCCAACTCAGTCTCGGGGTCGTGGGGACGACCCCATAGTCGTAGGACACGTCGGCGGCGGGCCAACCTAGTCCCGGGGTCGTGGGGACGACCGTATAGTCGTCGGACATGACGGTGGCGGGCCAATCTAGTCCCGGGGTCGTGGAGACGACCCTATAGTCGTCGGACATGTCGGCGGCTGGCCAACTTTGCCCCGGGGCGTGGGGACGTCCCTATAGTCGTCGGACATGTCGGCGGCAGGGCAACTTTGGCCCGTGGTCTTGGGGACGACCCTATAGTCGTCGGACATGTCGGTATCTGGCCAACCTAGTCCCGGGTTCGTGGGGACGACCCTATAGTCGTCGGACATGTCGGCGGCTGGCCAACTTTGGCCCGGGGCGTGGGGACGACCCTATAGTCGTCGGACATGACGGCGGCGGGCCAACCTAGTCCCGGGGTCGTGGGGACGACCCTATAGTCGTCGGACATGTCGGCGGCAGGGCATCTTTGGCCCGTGGTCGTGGGGACGACCCTATAGTCGTCGGATATGTCGGCGGCTGGCCAACCTAGACCCGGGGTGGTGGGGACGACCCTATAGTCGTCGGACATGTCGGCGGCTGGCCAACCTAGTCTCGTGGTCGTGGGGACGACCGTATAGTCGTCGGACATGACGGTGGCGGGCCAATCTTGTCCCGGGGTTGTGGGGACGACCCTATAGTCGTCGGACATGTCGGCGGCTGGCCAACTTTGGCCCGGGGCGTGGGGACGACCCTATAGTCGTCGGACATGTCGGTGACTGGCCAACCTAGTCCCGGGTTCGTGGGGACGACCCTATAGTCGTCGGACATGTCGGCGGCTGGGCAACTTTGGTCAGTGGTCGTGGGGACGACCCTATAGACGTCGGACATGTCGGTGACTGGCCAACCTAGTCCCGGGTTCGTGGGGACGACCCTATAGTCGTCGGACATGTCGGCGGCTGGCCAACTTTGGCCCGGGGCGTGGGGACGACCCTATAGTCGTCGGACATGTCGGCGGCGGGCCAACCTAGTCCCTGGGTCGTGGGGACGACCCTATAGTCGTCGGACATGTCGGCGGCTGGGCAACTTTGGAGAGTGGTCGTAGGGACGACCCTATAGTCGTCGGACATGTCGGTGACTGGCCAACCTAGTCCCGGGTTCGTGGGGACGACCCTATAGTCGTCGGATATGTCGGCGGCTGGGCAACTTTGGCCAGAGGTCGTGGGGACGACCCTATAGTCGTCGGACATGTCGACGGTGGGCCAACCTAGACCCGGGGTCGTGGGGACGACCCTATAGTCGTCGGACATGTCGGCGGCTGGGCAACTTTGGCCCGGGTCGTGGGGACGACCCTATAGTCGTCGGACAAGTCGGCGGCGGGCCAACCTAGTCCCGGGGTCGTGGGGACGAATGTATAGTCGTCGGACATGTCGCGGCTGGCCAACCTAGTCCAGAGGTCGTGGGGACGACCCTATTGTCGTCGGACACGTCGGCGGCGGGCCAACCTAGTCCCGGGGTCGTGGGGACGACCGTATAGTCGTCGGACATGACGGTGGCGGGCCAATCTTGTCCCGGGGTCGTGGGGACGACCCTATAGTCGTCGGACATGTCGGCGGCTGGCCAACTTTGGCCCGGGGCGTGGTGACGACCCTATAGTCGTCGGACATGTCGGCGGCGGGCCAACCTAGTCCCGGGGTCGTGGGGACGACCCTATAGTCGTCGGACATGTCGGCGGCAGGCCAACCTAGTCCCGGGGTCGTGGGGACGACCGTATAGTCGTCGGACATGACGGTGGCGGGCCAATCTTGTCCCGGGGTCGTGGGGACGACCCTATAGTCGTCGGACATGTCGGCGGCGGGCCAACCTAGTCCCGAGGTCGGTGGGACGACCCTATAGTCGTCGGACAAGTCGGCGGCGGAGCGACCTAGTCCCGGGTTCGTGGAGACGACCCTATAGTCGTCGGACATGACGGTGCCGGGGCAATCTAGCCCCGGGGACGTGGGGACGACCCTATAGACGTCGGACATGTCGGCGGCTGGCCAACCTAGTCCCGGGGTGGTAGGGACGACCCTATAGTCGTCGGACAAGTCGGCGGCGGGCCAACCTAGTCCCGTGGTCGTGGGGACGACCGTATTGTCGTCGGACATGTCGGCGGCTGGCCAACTTTGGCCCGGGGCGTGGTGACGACCCTATAGTCGTCGGACATGTCGGCGGCGGGCCAACCTAGTCCCGGGGTCGTGGGGACGACCCTATAGTCGTCGGACATGTCGGCGGCAGGCCAACCTAGTCCCGGGGTCGTGGGGACGACCGTATAGTCGTCGGACATGTCGGCGGCGGGCCAACCTAGTCCCGGGGTCGTGGGGACGACCCTATAGTCGTCGGACATGTCGGCGGCGGGCCAACCTAGTCCCGAGGTCGGTGGGACGACCCTATAGTCGTCGGACAAGTCGGCGGCGGAGCGACCTAGTCCCGGGTTCGTGGAGACGACCCTATAGTCGTCGGACATGACGGTGCCGGGGCAATCTAGCCCCGGGGTCGTGGGGACGACCCTATAGACGTCGGACATGTCGGCGGCTGGCCAACCTAGTCCCGGGGTGGTAGGGACGACCCTATAGTCGTCGGACATGTCGGCGGCGGGCCAACCTAGTCCCGAGGTCGGTGGGACGACCCTATAGTCGTCGGACAAGTCGGCGGCGGAGCGACCTAGTCCCGGGTTCGTGGAGACGACCCTATAGTCGTCGGACATGACGGTGCCGGGGCAATCTAGCCCCGGGGTCGTGGGGACGACCCTATAGTCGTCGGACATGACGGTGCCGGGGCAATCTAGTCCCGGGGTCGTGGGAACGACCCTATAGACGTCGGACATGTCGGCGGCGGGCCAACCTAGTCCCGGGGTCGTGGGGACGACCCTATAGTCGTCGGACATGTCGGCGGCTGGCCAACTCAGTCTCGTGGTCGTGGGGACGACCCCATAGTCGTAGGACACGTCGGCGGCGGGCCAACCTAGTCCCGGGGTCGTGGGGACGACCGTATAGTCGTCGGACATGACGGTGCCGGGGCAATCTAGCCCCGGGGTCGTGGGGACGACCCTATAGACGTCGGACATGTCGGCGGCTGGCCAACCTAGTCCCGGGGTGGTAGGGACGACCCTATAGTCGTCGGACAAGTCGGCGGCGGGCCAACCTACTCCCGGGGTCGTGGGGACGACCCTATAGTCGTCGGAAAAGTCGGCGGCGGGCCAATCTAGTCCCGGGGTCGTGGGAACGACCCTATAGACGTCGGACATGTCGGCGGCGGGCCAACCTAGTCCCGGGGTCGTGGGGACGACCCTATAGACGTCGGACATGTCGGCGTCGGTCCAACCTAGTCCCGGGGTCGTGGGGACGACCCTATAGTCGTCGGACATGTCGGCGGCTGGGCAACTTTGGCCAGTGGTCGTGGGGACGACCCTATAGTCGTCGGACAAGTCGGCGGCGGGCAACCTACTCCCGGGGTCGTGGGGACGACCCTATAGTCGTCGGAAAAGTCGGCGGCGGGCCAATCTAGTCCCGGGGTCGTGGGAACGACCCTATAGTCGTCGGACATGTCGGCGGCTGGCCAACTCAGTCTCTTGGTCGTGGGGACGACCCCATAGTCGTAGGACACGTCGGCGGCGGGCCAACCTAGTCCCGGGGTCGTGGGGACGACCGTATAGTCGTCGGACATGACGGTGCCGGGGCAATCTAGCCCCGGGGTCGTGGGGACGACCCTATAGACGTCGGACATGTCGGCGTCGGTCCAACCTAGTCCCGGGGTCGTGGGGACGACCCTATAGTCGTCGGACATGTCGGCGGCTGGGCAACTTTGGCCAGTGGTCGTGGGGACGACCCTATAGTCGTCGGACAAGTCGGCGTCGGGCCAACCTACTCCCGGGGTCGTGGGGACGACCCTATAGTCGTCGGAAAAGTCGGCGGCGGGCCAATCTAGTCCCGGGGTCGTGGGAACGACCCTATAGTCGTCGGACATGTCGGCGGCTGGCCAACTCAGTCTCTTGGTCGTGGGGACGACCCCATAGTCGTAGGACACGTAGGCGGCGGGCCAACCTAGTCCCGGGGTCGTGGGGACGACCGTATAGTCGTCGGACATGACGGTGCCGGGGCAATCTAGCCCCGGGGTCGTGTGGACGACCCTATAGACGTCGGACATGTCGGCGGCTGGCCAACCTAGTCCCGGGGTGGTAGGGACGACCCTATAGTCGTCGGACAAGTCGGCGGCGGGCCAACCTAGTCCCGTGGTCGTGGGGACGACCCCATAGTCGTAGGACACGTCGGCGGCGGGCCAACCTAGTCCCGGGGTCGAGGGGACGACCGTATAGTCGTCTGACATGACGGTGGCGGGCCAATCTTGTCCAGGGGTCGTGGGGACGACCCTATAGTCGTCGGACAAGTCGGCGGCGGGCCAACCTAGACCCGGGGTCGTGGGGACGACCCTATAGTCGTCGGACATGTCGGCGGCGGGCCGACCTAGTCCCGGGGTCGTGGCGACGACCCTATAGTCGTCGGACATGTCGGTGGCGGGCCAATCTAGTCCCGGGGTCGTGGGGACGACCCTATAGTCGTCGGACAAGTCGGCGGCGGGCCAACCTAGTCCCGTGGTCGTGGGGACGACCGTATTGTCGTCGGACATGTCGGCGGCTGGCCAACCTAGTCTCGTGGTCGTGGGGACGACCCCATAGTCGTAGGACACGTCGGCGGCGGGCCAACCTAGTCCCGGGGTCGTGGGGACGACCCTATAGTCGTCGGATATGTCGGCGGGTGGCCAATCTAGTCCCGGGGTCCTGGGGACGACCCTATAGTCGTCGGACAAGTCGGCGGCGGGCCAACCTAGTCCCGGGGTCGTGTGGACGACCCTATACTCGTCGGACATGACGGTGGTGGGCCAATCTAGTCCCGGGGTCGTGAGTACGACCCTATAGTCTTCGGACATGCCGGCGGCTGGGCAACTTTGGCCCGGAGTCGTGGGGACGACCCTGTAGTCGTCGGACATGACGGTGGTGGGCCAATCTAGTCCCGGGGTCGTGGGGACGACCCTATAGACGTCGGACATGTCGGCGGCTGGGCAACTTTGGCCAGTGGTCGTGGGGACGACCATATAGTCGTCGGACATGTCGGCGGCAGGGCAACTTTGGCTCGTGGTCGTGGGGACGACCCTATAGTCGTCGGACATGTCGGCGGCTGGCCAACTCTGGCCCGGGTCGTGGGGACGACCCTATAGTCGTCGGACAAGTCGGCGGCGGGCCAACCTAGTCCCGGGGTCATGGGGACGACCCTATAGTCGTCGGACATGACGGTGGCGGACCAACCTAGTCCCGTGGTCGTGGGGACGACCGTATAGTCGTCGGACATGTCGGCGGCTGGCCAACCTAGACCCGGGGTGGTGGGGACGACCCCATAGTCGTAGGACACGTCGTCGGCGGGCCAACCTAGTCCCGGGGTCGTGGGGACGACCGTATAGTCGTCGGACATGACGGTGGCGGGCCAATCTAGTCCCGGGGTCCTGGGGACGACCCTATAGTCGTCGGACAAGTCGGCGGCGGGCCAACCTAGTCCCGGGGTCGTGGTGACGACCCTATAGTCGTCGGACATGTCGGCGGCAGGCCGACCTAGTCCCGGGGTAGAGGGGACGACCCTATAGTCGTCGGACATGTCGGCGGCTGGGCAACTTTGGCCAGTGGTCGTGGGGACGACCATATAGTCGTCGCACATGTCGGCGGCAGGGCAACTTTGGCTCGTGGTCGTGGGGACGACCCTATAGTCGTCGGACATGTCGGCGGCTGGCCAACTCTGGCCCGGGTCGTGGGGACGACCCTATAGTCGTCGGACAAGTCGGCGGCGGGCCAACCTAGTCCCGGGGTCGTGGGGACGACCCTATAGTCGTCGGACATGTCGGCGGCTGGGCAACTTTGGCCAGTGGTCGTGGGGACGACCATATAGTCGTCGGACATGTCGGCGGCAGGGCAACTTTGGCTCGTGGTCGTGGGGACGACCCTATAGTCGTCGGACATGTCGGCGGCTGGCCAACTCTGGCCCGGGTCGTGGGGACGACCCTATAGTCGTCGGACAAGTCGGCGGCGGGCCAACCTAGTCCCGGGTCGTGGGGACGACCCTATAGTCGTCGGACAAGTCGGCGGCGGGCCGACCTAGTCCCGGGGTCGTGGGGACGACCGTATAGTCGTCGGACATGACGGTGGCGGGCCAATCTAGTCCCGGGGTCGTGGGGACGACCCTATAGTCGTCGGACATGTCGGCGGCTGGCCAACTTTGGCCCGGGGCGTGGGGACGACCCTATAGTCGTCGGACATGTCGGCGGCGGGCCAACCAAGACCCGGGGTCGTGGGGACGACCCTATAGTCGTCGGACATGTCGGCGGCAGGGCAACTTTGGCCCGTGGTCTTGGGGACGACCCTATAGTCGTCGGACATGTCGGCGGCAGGGCAAGTTTGGCCCGTGGTCGTGGGGACGACCCTATAGTCGTCGGACATGTCGACGGCAGGCCAACCTAGACCCGGGGTTGTGGTGACGACCCTATAGTCGTCGGACATGTCGGCGGCAGGCCGACCTAGTCCCGGGGTCGTGGGGACGACCCTATAGTCGTCGGACATGTCGGTGGCGGGCCAACCAAGACCCGGGGTCGTGGGGACGACCCTATAGTCGTCGGACATGTCGGCGGCAGGGCAACTTTGGCCCGTGGTCTTGGGGACGACCCTATAGTCGTCGGACATGTCGGCGGCAGGGCAAGTTTGGCCCGTGGTCGTGGGGACGACCCTATAGTCGTCGGACATGTCAGCGGCTGGCCAACCTAGACCCGGGGTGGTGGGGACGACCCCATAGTCGTAGTACACGTCGTCGGCGGGTCAACCTAGTCCCGGGGTCGTGGGGACGACCGTATAGTCGTCGGACATGACGGTGGCGGGCCAATCTAGTCCCGGGGTCGTGGGGACGACCCTATAGTCGTCGGACATGTCGGCGGCTGGCCAACTTTGGCCCGGGGCGTGGGGACGACCCTATAGTCGTCGGAAATGTCGACGGCAGGCCAACCTAGACCCGGGGTCGTGGTGACGACCCTATAGTCGTCGGACATGTCGGCGGCAGGCCGACCTAGTCCCGGGGTCGTGGGGACGACCCTATAGTCGTCGGACAAGTCGGCGGCGGGCCAACCTAGTCCCGGGGTCGTGGGGACGACCCTATAGTCGTCGGACATGTCGGCGGCTGGGCAACTTTGGCCAGTGGTCGTGGGGACGACCCTATAGTCGTCGGACATGTCCGCGGCAGGGAAACTTTGGCCCGTGGTCGTGGGGACGACCCTATAGTCGTCGGACATGTCGGCGGCTGGCCAACCTAGACCCGGGGTGGTGGGGACGACCCTATAGTCGTCGGACATGTCGGCGGCTGGCCAACTCAGTCTCAGGGTCGTGGGGACGACCCCATAGTCGTAGGACACGTCGGCGGCGGGCCAACCTAGTCCCGGGGTCGTGGGGACGACCGTATAGTCGTCGGACATGACGGTGGCGGGCCAATCTAGTCCCGGGGTCGTGGAGACGACCCTATAGTCGTCGGACATGTCGGCGGCTGGCCAACATTGCCCCGGGGCGTGGGGACGTCCCTATAGTCGTCGGACATGTCGGCGGCGGGCCAACCAAGACCCGGGGTCGTGGGGACGACCCTATAGTCGTCGGACATGTCGGCGGCAGGGCAACTTTGGCCCGTGGTCTTGGGGACGACCCTATAGTCGTCGGACATGTCGGTATCTGGCCAACCTAGTCCCGGGTTCGTGGGGACGACCCTATAGTAGTCGGACATGTCGGCGGCAGGGCAAGTTTGGCCCGTGGTCATGGGGACGACCCCATAGTCGTAGGACACGTCGTCGGCGGGCCAACCTAGTCCCGGGGTCGTGGGGACGACCGTATAGTCGTCGGACATGACGGTGGCGGGCCAATCTAGCCCCGGGGTCATGGGGACGACCCTATAGTCGTCGGACATGTCGACGGCGGGCCAACATAGACCCGGGGTCGTGGTGACGACCCTATAGTCGTCGGACATGTCGGCGGCAGGCCGACCTAGTCCCGGGGTAGAGGGGACGACCCTATAGTCGTCGGACATGTCGGCGGCTGGGCAACTTTGGCCAGTGGTCGTGGGGACGACCATATAGTCGTCGGACATGTCGGCGGCAGGGCAACTTTGGCTCGTGGTCGTGGGGACGACCCTATAGTCGTCGGACATGTCGGCGGCTGGCCAACTCTGGCCCGGGTCGTGGGGACGACCCTATAGTCGTCGGACAAGTCGGCGGCGGGCCAACCTAGTCCCGGGGTCGTGGGGACGACCCTATAGTCGTCGGACATGTCGGCGGCTGGGCAACTTTGGCCAGTGGTCGTGGGGACGACCATATAGTCGTCGGACATGTCGGCGGCAGGGCAACTTTGGCTCGTGGTCGTGGGGGCGACCCTATAGTCGTCGGACATGTCGGCGGCTGGCCAACTCTGGCCCGGGTCGTGGGGACGACCCTATAGTCGTCGGACAAGTCGGCGGCGGGCCAACCTAGTCCCGGGTCGTGGGAACGACCCTATAGTCGTCGGACAAGTCGGCGGCGGGCCGACCTAGTCCCGGGGTCGTGGGGACGACCGTATAGTCGTCGGACATGACGGCGGCAGGCCGACCTAGTCCCGGGGTAGAGGGGACGACCCTATAGTCGTCGGACATGTCGGCGGCTGGGCAACTTTGGCCAGTGGTCGTGGGGACGACCATATAGTCGTCGGACATGTCGGCGGCAGGGCAACTTTGGCCCGTGGTCGTGGGGACGACCCTATAGTCGTCGGACATGTCGGCGGCTGGCCAACTTTGGCCCGGGGCGTGGGGACGTCCCTATAGTCGTCGGACATGTCGGCGGCAGGGCAACTTTGGCCCGTGGTCTTGGGGACGACCCTATAGTCGTCGGACATGTCGGCGGCAGGGCAACTTTGGCCCGTGGTCTTGGGGACGACCCTATAGTCGTCGGACATGTCGGTATCTGGCCAACCTAGTCCCGGGTTCGTGGGGACGACCCTATAGTCGTCGGACATATCGGCGGCAGGGCAAGTTTGGCCCGTGGTCGTGGGGACGACCCTATAGTCGTCGGACATGTCGGCGGCTGGCCAACCTAGACCCGGGGTGGTGGGGACGACCCCATAGTCGTAGGACACGTCGTCGGCGGGCCAACCTAGTCCCGGGGTCGTGGGGACGACCGTATAGTCGTCGGACATGACGGTGGCGGGCCAATCTAGTCCCGGGGTCATGGGGACGACCCTATAGTCGTCGGACATGTCGACGGCGGGCCAACCTAGTCCCGGGGTCGTGGGGACGACCCTATAGTCGTCGGACATGTCGGCGGCTGGCCAACTTTGGCCCGGGTCGTGGGGACGACCCTATAGTCGTCGGACATGACGGTGGCGGGCCAATCTAGTCCCGGGGTCGTGGGGACGACCCTATAGTCGTCGGACATTCGACGGCGGGCCAACATAGACCCGGGGTCGTGGTGACGACCCTATAGTCGTCGGACATGTCGGCGGCAGGCCGACCTAGTCCCGGGGTAGAGGGGACGACCCTATAGTCGTCGGACATGTCGGCGGCTGGGCAACTTTGGCCAGTGGTCGTGGGGACGACCATATAGTCGTCGGACATGTCGGCGGCAGGGCAACTTTGGCCCGTGGTCGTGGGGACGACCCTATAGTCGTCGGACATGTCGGCGGCTGGCCAACTTTGGCCCGGGGCGTGGGGACGTCCCTATAGTCGTCGGACATGTCGGCGGCAGGGCAACTTTGGCCCGTGGTCTTGGGGACGACCCTATAGTCGTCGGACATGTCGGCGGCAGGGCAACTTTGGCCCGTGGTCTTGGGGACGACCCTATAGTCGTCGGACATGTCGACGGCGGGCCAACCTAGACCCGGGGTCGTGGGGACGACCCTATAGTCGTCGGACATGTCGGCGGCAGGGCAACCTAGACCCGGGGTGGTGGGGACGACCCTATAGTCGTCGGACATGTCGGCGGCTGGCCAACTTTGGCCCGGGTCGTGGAGACGACCCTATAGTCGTCGGACAAGTCGGCGGCGGGCCAACCTAGTCCCGGGGTCGTGGGGACGACCCTATAGTCGTCGGACATGTCGGTTGGCTGGCCAACTTTGGCCCGGGTCGTGGGGACGACCCTATAGTCGTCGGACATGACGGTGGCGGGCCAATCTAGTCCCGGGGTCGTGGGGACGAACCTATAGTCGTCGGACATTCGACGGCGGGCCAACATAGACCCGGGGTCGTGGTGACGACCCTATAGTCGTCGGACATGTCGGCGGCAGGCCGACCTAGTCCCGGGGTAGAGGGGACGACCCTATAGTCGTCGGACATGTCGGCGGCTGGGCAACTTTGGCCAGTGGTCGTGGGGACGACCATATAGTCGTCGGATATGTCGGCGGCAGGGCAACTTTGGCCCGTGGTCGTGGGGACGACCCTATAGTCGTCGGACATGTCGGCGGCTGGCCAACTTTGGCCCGGGGTCGTGGTGACGACCCTATAGTCGTCGGACATGTCGGCGGCAGGCCGACCTAGTCCCGGGGTAGAGGGGACGACCCTATAGTCGTCGGACATGTCGGCGGCTGGGCAACTTTGGCCAGTGGTCGTGGGGACGACCATATAGTCGTCGGACATGTCGGCGGCAGGGCAACTTTGGCCCGTGGTCGTGGGGACGACCCTATAGTCGTCGGACATGTCGGCGGCTGGCCAACTTTGGCCCGGGGCGTGGGGACGACCCTATAGTCGTCGGACATGTCGGCGACAGGGCAACTTTGGCCCGTGGTCTTGGGGACGACCCTATAGTCGTCGGACATGTCGGTATCTGGCCAACCTAGTCCCGGGTTCGTGGGGACGACCCCATAGTCGTAGGACAAGTCGGCGGCGGGCCAACCTAGTCCCGGGGTCGTGGGGACGACCCTATAGTCGTCGGACATGTCGGCGGCTGGCCAACTTTGGCCCGGGTCGTGGGGACGACCCTATAGTCGGCGGACAAGTCGGCGGCGGGCCGACCTAGTCCCGGGGTCGTGGGGACGACCCTATAGTCGTCGGACATGTCGGCGGCTGGGCAACTTTGGCCAGTGGCCGTGGGGACGACCCTATAGTCGTCGGACATGTCGGCGGCAGGGCAACTTTGGCCCGTGGTCGTGGGGACGACCCTATAGTCGTCGGACATGTCGGCGGCTGGCCAACCTAGACCCTGGGTGGTGGGGACGACCCTATAGTCGTCGGACAAGTCGGCGGCGGGCCAACCTAGTCCCGTGGTTGTGGGGACGAACCTATAGTCGTCGGACATGACGGTGGCGGGCCAATCTAGTCCCGGGGTCGAGGGGACCACCCTATAGTCGTCGGACATGTCGGCGGCGGGTCAACCTAGTCCCGGGGTCGTGGGGACGACCGTATAGTCGTCGGACATGACGGTGGCGGGCCAATCTAGTCCCGGGCTCGTGGGGACGACCCTATAGTCGTCGGACATGTCGGCGGCTGGCCAACTTTGGCCCGGGGCGTGGGGACGACCCTATAGTCGTCGGACATGTCGACGGCAGGCCAACCTAGACCCGGGGTCGTGGTGACGACCCTATAGTCGTCGGACATGTCGGCGGCAGGGCAACTTTGGCCCGTGGTCTTGGGGACGACCCTATAGTCGTCGGACATGTCGGCGGCAGGGCAACTTTGGCCCGTGGTCGTGGGGACGACCCTATAGTCGTCGGACATGTCGGCGGCTGGCCAACTTTGGCCCGGGGCGTGGGGACGACCCTATAGTCGTCGGACATGTCGGCGGCAGGGCAACTTTGGCCCGTGGTCTTGGGGACGACCCTATAGTCGTCGGACATGTCGGCGGCAGGGAAACTTTGGCCCGTGGTCGTGGGGACGACCCTATAGTCGTCGGACATGTCGGCGGCAGGGAAACTTTGGCCCGTGGTCGTGGGGACGACCCTATAGTCGTCGGACATGTCGGCGGCTGGCCAACCTAGACCCGGGGTGGTGGGGACGACCCTATAGTCGCCGGACATATCGGCGGCTGGCCAACTCAGTCTCGGGGTCGTGGGGACGACCCCATAGTCGTAGGACACGTCGGCGGCGGGCCAACCTAGTCCCGGGGTCGTGGGGACGACCGTATAGTCGTCGGACATGACGGTGGCGGGCCAATCTAGTCCCGGGGTCGTGGAGACGACCCTATAGTCGTCGGACATGTCGGCGGCTGGCCAACTTTGCCCCGGGGCGTGGGGACGTCCCTATAGTCGTCGGACATGTCGGCGGCGGGCCAACCAAGACCCGGGGTCGTGGGGACGACCCTATAGTCGTCGGACATGTCGGCGGCAGGGCAACTTTGGCCCGTGTTCTTGGGGACGACCCTATAGTCGTCGGACATGTCGGTATCTGGCCAACCTAGTCCCGGGTTCGTGGGGACGACCCTATAGTCGTCGGACATGTCGGCGGCAGGGCAAGTTTGGCCCGTGGTCGTGGGGACGACCCTATAGACGTCGGACATGTCGGCGGCTGGCCAACCTAGACCCGGGGTGGTGGGGACGACCCCATAGTCGTAGGACTCGTCGTCGGCGGGCCAACCTAGTCCCGGGGTCGTGGGGACGACCGTATAGTCGTCGGACATGACGGTGGCGGGCCAATCTAGCCCCGGGGTCATGGGGACGACCCTATAGTCGTCGGACATGTCGACGGCGGGCCAACATAGACCCGGGGTCGTGGTGACGACCCTATAGTCGTCGGACATGTCGGCGGCAGGCCGACCTAGTCCCGGGGTAGAGGGGACGACCCTATAGTGGTCGGACATGTCGGCGGCAGGCCAACCTAGTCCCGGGGTCGTGGGGACGACCGTATAGTCGTCGGACATGTCGGCGGCTGGCCAACTTTGGCCCGGGTCGTGGGGACGACCCTATAGTCGTCGGATATGTCGGCGGCTGGGCAGCTTTGGCCAGTGGTCGTGGGGACGACCCTATAGAGGTCGGACATGTCGGTGACTGGCCAACCTAGTCCCGGGGTCGTGGGGACGACCGTATAGTCGTCGGACATGACGGTGGCGGGCCAATCTAGTCCCGTGGTCGTGGGGACGACCCTATAGTCGTCGGACATGTCAGCGGCTGGCCAACCTAGACCCGGGGTGGTGGGGACGACCCCATAGTCGTAGTACACGTCGTCGGCGGGTCAACCTAGTCCCGGGGTCGTGGGGACGACCGTATAGTCGTCGGACATGACGGTGGCGGGCCAATCTAGTCCCGGGGTCGTGGGGACGACCCTATAGTCGTCGGACATGTCGGCGGCTGGCCAACTTTGGCCCGGGGCGTGGGGACGACCCTATAGTCGTCGGACATGTCGGCGGCAGGCCGACCTAGTCCCGGGGTCGTGGGGACGACCCTATAGTCGTCGGACAAGTCGGCGGCGGGCCAACCTAGTCCCGGGGTCGTGGGGACGACCCTATAGTCGTCGGACATGTCGGCGGCTGGCCAACCTAGACCCGGGGTGGTGGGGACGACCCTATAGTCGTCGGACATGTCGGCGGCTGGCCAACTCAGTCTCAGGGTCGTGGGGACGACCCCATAGTCGTAGGACACGTCGGCGGCGGGCCAACCTAGTCCCGGGGTCGTGGGGACGACCGTATAGTCGTCGGACATGACGGTGGCGGGCCAATCTAGTCCCGGGGTCGTGGAGACGACCCTATAGTCGTCGGACATGTCGGCGGCTGGCCAACATTGCCCCGGGGCGTGGGGACGTCCCTATAGTCGTCGGACATGTCGGCGGCGGGCCAACCAAGACCCGGGGTCGTGGGGACGACCCTATAGTCGTCGGACATGTCGGCGGCAGGGCAACTTTGGCCCGTGGTCTTGGGGACGACCCTATAGTCGTCGGACATGTCGGTATCTGGCCAACCTAGTCCCGGGTTCGTGGGGACGACCCTATAGTAGTCGGACATGTCGGCGGCAGGGCAAGTTTGGCCCGTGGTCATGGGGACGACCCCATAGTCGTAGGACACGTCGTCGGCGGGCCAACCTAGTCCCGGGGTCGTGGGGACGACCGTATAGTCGTCGGACATGACGGTGGCGGGCCAATCTAGCCCCGGGGTCATGGGGACGACCCTATAGTCGTCGGACATGTCGACGGCGGGCCAACATAGACCCGGGGTCGTGGTGACGACCCTATAGTCGTCGGACATGTCGGCGGCAGGCCGACCTAGTCCCGGGGTAGAGGGGACGACCCTATAGTCGTCGGACATGTCGGCGGCTGGGCAACTTTGGCCAGTGGTCGTGGGGACGACCATATAGTCGTCGGACATGTCGGCGGCAGGGCAACTTTGGCTCGTGGTCGTGGGGACGACCCTATAGTCGTCGGACATGTCGGCGGCTGGCCAACTCTGGCCCGGGTCGTGGGGACGACCCTATAGTCGTCGGACAAGTCGGCGGCGGGCCAACCTAGTCCCGGGGTCGTGGGGACGACCCTATAGTCGTCGGACATGTCGGCGGCTGGGCAACTTTGGCCAGTGGTCGTGGGGACGACCATATAGTCGTCGGACATGTCGGCGGCAGGGCAACTTTGGCTCGTGGTCGTGGGGGCGACCCTATAGTCGTCGGACATGTCGGCGGCTGGCCAACTCTGGCCCGGGTCGTGGGGACGACCCTATAGTCGTCGGACAAGTCGGCGGCGGGCCAACCTAGTCCCGGGTCGTGGGAACGACCCTATAGTCGTCGGACAAGTCGGCGGCGGGCCGACCTAGTCCCGGGGTCGTGGGGACGACCGTATAGTCGTCGGACATGACGGCGGCAGGCCGACCTAGTCCCGGGGTAGAGGGGACGACCCTATAGTCGTCGGACATGTCGGCGGCTGGGCAACTTTGGCCAGTGGTCGTGGGGACGACCATATAGTCGTCGGACATGTCGGCGGCAGGGCAACTTTGGCCCGTGGTCGTGGGGACGACCCTATAGTCGTCGGACATGTCGGCGGCTGGCCAACTTTGGCCCGGGGCGTGGGGACGTCCCTATAGTCGTCGGACATGTCGGCGGCAGGGCAACTTTGGCCCGTGGTCTTGGGGACGACCCTATAGTCGTCGGACATGTCGGCGGCAGGGCAACTTTGGCCCGTGGTCTTGGGGACGACCCTATAGTCGTCGGACATGTCGGTATCTGGCCAACCTAGTCCCGGGTTCGTGGGGACGACCCTATAGTCGTCGGACATATCGGCGGCAGGGCAAGTTTGGCCCGTGGTCGTGGGGACGACCCTATAGTCGTCGGACATGTCGGCGGCTGGCCAACCTAGACCCGGGGTGGTGGGGACGACCCCATAGTCGTAGGACACGTCGTCGGCGGGCCAACCTAGTCCCGGGGTCGTGGGGACGACCGTATAGTCGTCGGACATGACGGTGGCGGGCCAATCTAGTCCCGGGGTCATGGGGACGACCCTATAGTCGTCGGACATGTCGACGGCGGGCCAACCTAGTCCCGGGGTCGTGGGGACGACCCTATAGTCGTCGGACATGTCGGCGGCTGGCCAACTTTGGCCCGGGTCGTGGGGACGACCCTATAGTCGTCGGACATGACGGTGGCGGGCCAATCTAGTCCCGGGGTCGTGGGGACGACCCTATAGTCGTCGGACATTCGACGGCGGGCCAACATAGACCCGGGGTCGTGGTGACGACCCTATAGTCGTCGGACATGTCGGCGGCAGGCCGACCTAGTCCCGGGGTAGAGGGGACGACCCTATAGTCGTCGGACATGTCGGCGGCTGGGCAACTTTGGCCAGTGGTCGTGGGGACGACCATATAGTCGTCGGACATGTCGGCGGCAGGGCAACTTTGGCCCGTGGTCGTGGGGACGACCCTATAGTCGTCGGACATGTCGGCGGCTGGCCAACTTTGGCCCGGGGCGTGGGGACGTCCCTATAGTCGTCGGACATGTCGGCGGCAGGGCAACTTTGGCCCGTGGTCTTGGGGACGACCCTATAGTCGTCGGACATGTCGGCGGCAGGGCAACTTTGGCCCGTGGTCTTGGGGACGACCCTATAGTCGTCGGACATGTCGACGGCGGGCCAACCTAGACCCGGGGTCGTGGGGACGACCCTATAGTCGTCGGACATGTCGGCGGCAGGGCAACCTAGACCCGGGGTGGTGGGGACGACCCTATAGTCGTCGGACATGTCGGCGGCTGGCCAACTTTGGCCCGGGTCGTGGAGACGACCCTATAGTCGTCGGACAAGTCGGCGGCGGGCCAACCTAGTCCCGGGGTCGTGGGGACGACCCTATAGTCGTCGGACATGTCGGTTGGCTGGCCAACTTTGGCCCGGGTCGTGGGGACGACCCTATAGTCGTCGGACATGACGGTGGCGGGCCAATCTAGTCCCGGGGTCGTGGGGACGAACCTATAGTCGTCGGACATTCGACGGCGGGCCAACATAGACCCGGGGTCGTGGTGACGACCCTATAGTCGTCGGACATGTCGGCGGCAGGCCGACCTAGTCCCGGGGTAGAGGGGACGACCCTATAGTCGTCGGACATGTCGGCGGCTGGGCAACTTTGGCCAGTGGTCGTGGGGACGACCATATAGTCGTCGGATATGTCGGCGGCAGGGCAACTTTGGCCCGTGGTCGTGGGGACGACCCTATAGTCGTCGGACATGTCGGCGGCTGGCCAACTTTGGCCCGGGGTCGTGGTGACGACCCTATAGTCGTCGGACATGTCGGCGGCAGGCCGACCTAGTCCCGGGGTAGAGGGGACGACCCTATAGTCGTCGGACATGTCGGCGGCTGGGCAACTTTGGCCAGTGGTCGTGGGGACGACCATATAGTCGTCGGACATGTCGGCGGCAGGGCAACTTTGGCCCGTGGTCGTGGGGACGACCCTATAGTCGTCGGACATGTCGGCGGCTGGCCAACTTTGGCCCGGGGCGTGGGGACGACCCTATAGTCGTCGGACATGTCGGCGACAGGGCAACTTTGGCCCGTGGTCTTGGGGACGACCCTATAGTCGTCGGACATGTCGGTATCTGGCCAACCTAGTCCCGGGTTCGTGGGGACGACCCTATAGTCGTCGGACATGTCGGCGGCAGGCCAACCTAGACCCGGGGTGGTGGGGACGACCCCATAGTCGTAGGACAAGTCGGCGGCGGGCCAACCTAGTCCCGGGGTCGTGGGGACGGCCCTATAGTCGTCGGACATGTCGGCGGCTGGCCAACTTTGGCCCGGGTCGTGGGGACGACCCTATAGTCGGCGGACAAGTCGGCGGCGGGCCGACCTAGTCCCGGGGTCGTGGGGACGACCCTATAGTCGTCGGACATGTCGGCGGCTGGGCAACTTTGGCCAGTGGCCGTGGGGACGACCCTATAGTCGTCGGACATGTCGGCGGCAGGGCAACTTTGGCCCGTGGTCGTGGGGACGACCCTATAGTCGTCGGACATGTCGGCGGCTGGCCAACCTAGACCCTGGGTGGTGGGGACGACCCTATAGTCGTCGGACAAGTCGGCGGCGGGCCAACCTAGTCCCGTGGTTGTGGGGACGAACCTATAGTCGTCGGACATGACGGTGGCGGGCCAATCTAGTCCCGGGGTCGAGGGGACCACCCTATAGTCGTCGGACATGTCGGCGGCGGGTCAACCTAGTCCCGGGGTCGTGGGGACGACCGTATAGTCGTCGGACATGACGGTGGCGGGCCAATCTAGTCCCGGGCTCGTGGGGACGACCCTATAGTCGTCGGACATGTCGGCGGCTGGCCAACTTTGGCCCGGGGCGTGGGGACGACCCTATAGTCGTCGGACATGTCGACGGCAGGCCAACCTAGACCCGGGGTCGTGGTGACGACCCTATAGTCGTCGGACATGTCGGCGGCAGGGCAACTTTGGCCCGTGGTCTTGGGGACGACCCTATAGTCGTCGGACATGTCGGCGGCAGGGCAACTTTGGCCCGTGGTCGTGGGGACGACCCTATAGTCGTCGGACATGTCGGCGGCTGGCCAACTTTGGCCCGGGGCGTGGGGACGACCCTATAGTCGTCGGACATGTCGGCGGCAGGGCAACTTTGGCCCGTGGTCTTGGGGACGACCCTATAGTCGTCGGACATGTCGGCGGCAGGGAAACTTTGGCCCGTGGTCGTGGGGACGACCCTATAGTCGTCGGACATGTCGGCGGCAGGGAAACTTTGGCCCGTGGTCGTGGGGACGACCCTATAGTCGTCGGACATGTCGGCGGCTGGCCAACCTAGACCCGGGGTGGTGGGGACGACCCTATAGTCGCCGGACATATCGGCGGCTGGCCAACTCAGTCTCGGGGTCGTGGGGACGACCCCATAGTCGTAGGACACGTCGGCGGCGGGCCAACCTAGTCCCGGGGTCGTGGGGACGACCGTATAGTCGTCGGACATGACGGTGGCGGGCCAATCTAGTCCCGGGGTCGTGGAGACGACCCTATAGTCGTCGGACATGTCGGCGGCTGGCCAACTTTGCCCCGGGGCGTGGGGACGTCCCTATAGTCGTCGGACATGTCGGCGGCGGGCCAACCAAGACCCGGGGTCGTGGGGACGACCCTATAGTCGTCGGACATGTCGGCGGCAGGGCAACTTTGGCCCGTGTTCTTGGGGACGACCCTATAGTCGTCGGACATGTCGGTATCTGGCCAACCTAGTCCCGGGTTCGTGGGGACGACCCTATAGTCGTCGGACATGTCGGCGGCAGGGCAAGTTTGGCCCGTGGTCGTGGGGACGACCCTATAGTCGTCGGACATGTCGGCGGCTGGCCAACCTAGACCCGGGGTGGTGGGGACGACCCCATAGTCGTAGGACTCGTCGTCGGCGGGCCAACCTAGTCCCGGGGTCGTGGGGACGACCGTATAGTCGTCGGACATGACGGTGGCGGGCCAATCTAGCCCCGGGGTCATGGGGACGACCCTATAGTCGTCGGACATGTCGACGGCGGGCCAACATAGACCCGGGGTCGTGGTGACGACCCTATAGTCGTCGGACATGTCGGCGGCAGGCCGACCTAGTCCCGGGGTAGAGGGGACGACCCTATAGTGGTCGGACATGTCGGCGGCAGGCCAACCTAGTCCCGGGGTCGTGGGGACGACCGTATAGTCGTCGGACATGTCGGCGGCTGGCCAACTTTGGCCCGGGTCGTGGGGACGACCCTATAGTCGTCGGATATGTCGGCGGCTGGGCAGCTTTGGCCAGTGGTCGTGGGGACGACCCTATAGAGGTCGGACATGTCGGTGACTGGCCAACCTAGTCCCGGGGTCGTGGGGACGACCCTATAGTCGCCGGACATGTCGGCGGCTGGCCAACTCTGGCCCGGGGTCGTGGGGACGACCCTATAGTCGTCGGAAATGTCGGCGGCAGGCCAACCTAGTCCCGGGGTCGTGGGGACGACCCTATAGTCGTCGGACATGTCGGCGGCAGGGAAACTTTGGCCCGTGGTCGTGGGGACGACCCTATAGTCGTCGGACATGTCGGCGTCTGGCCAACCTAGACCCGGGGTGGTGGGGACGACCCTATAGTCGTCGGACATGTCGGCGGCTGGCCAACTCAGTCTCGTGGTCGTGGGGACGACCCCATAGTCGTAGGACACGTCGGCGGCGGGCCAACCTAGTCCCGGGGTCGTGGGGACGACCGTATAGTCGTCGGACATGACGGTGGCGGGCCAATCTAGTCCCGGGGTCGTGGAGACGACCCTATAGTCGTCGGACATGTCGGCGGCTGGCCAACTTTGGCCCGGGGCGTGGGGACGACCCTATAGTCGTCGGACATGTCGGCGGCGGGCCAACCAAGACCCGGGGTCGTGGGGACGACCCTATAGTCGTCGGACATGTCGGCGGCAGGGCAACTTTGGCCCGTGGTCTTGGGGACGACCCTATAGTCGTCGGACATGTCGGTATCTGGCCAACCTAGTCCCGGGTTCGTGGGGACGACCCTATAGTCGTCGGACATGTCGGCGGCAGGGCAAGTTTGGCCCGTGGTCGTGGGGACGACCCTATAGTCGTCGGACAAGTCGGCGGCGGGCCAACCTAGTCCCGGGGTCGTGGGGACGACCCTATAGTCGTCGGACATGTCGGCGGCTGCGCAACTTTGGCCAGTGGTCGTGGGGACGACCCTATAGTCGTCGGACATGCCGGCGGCTGGGCAACTTTGGCCAGTGGTCGTGGGGACGACCCTATAGTCTTCGGACATGTCGGCGGCAGGGCAACATTGGCCCGTGGTCTTGGGGACGACCCTATAGTCGTCGGACATGTCGGTGACTGGACAACCTAGTCCCGGGTTCGTGGGGAAGACCCTATAGTCGTCGGACATGTCGGCGGCAGGCCAACCTAGTCCCGGGGTCGTGGGGACGACCGTATAGTCGTCGGACATGACGGTGGCGGGCCAATCTAGCCCCGGGGTCATGGGGACGACCCTATAGTCGTCGGACATGTCGACGGCGGGCCAACATAGACCCGGGGTCGTGGTGACGACCCTATAGTCGTCGGACATATCGGCGGCAGGCCGACCTAGTCCCGGGGTAGAGGGGACGACCCTATAGTCGTCGGACATGTCGGCGGCTGGGCAACTTTGGCCAGTGGTCGTGGGGACGACCATATAGTCGTCGGACATGTCGGCGGCAGGGCAACTTTGGCTCGTGGTCGTGGGGACGACCCTATAGTCGTCGGACATGTCGGCGGCAGGGCAACTTTGGCTCGTGGTCGTGGGGACGACCCTATAGTCGTCGGACATGCCGGCGGCTGGGCAACTTTGGCCAGTGGTCGTGGGGACGACCCTATAGTCTTCGGACATGTCGGCGGCAGGGCAACATTGGCCCGTGGTCTTGGGGACGACCCTATAGTCGTCGGACATGTCGGTGACTGGACAACCTAGTCCCGGGTTCGTGGGGAAGACCCTATAGTCGTCGGACATGTCGGCGGCAGGCCAACCTAGTCCCGGGGTCGTGGGGACGACCCTATAGTCGTCGGACATGTCGGCGGCTGGCCAACTCTGGCCCGGGGTCGTGGGGACGACCCTATAGTCGTCGGACATGTCGGTGACTGGCCAACCTAGTCCCGGGTTCGTGGGGACGACCCTATAGTCGTCGGACATGTCGGCGGCAGGCCAACCTAGTCCCGGGGTCGTGGGGACGACCGTATAGTCGTCGGACATGTCGGCGGCTGGCCAACTTTGGCCCGGGTCGTGGGGACGACCCTATAGTCGTCGGATATGTCGGCGGCTGGGCAGCTTTGGCCAGTGGTCGTGGGGACGACCCTATAGAGGTCGGACATGTCGGTGACTGGCCAACCTAGTCCCGGGGTCGTGGGGACGACCCTATAGTCGTCGGACATGTCGGCGGCTGGGCAACTTTGGCAATTGGTCGTGGGGACGACCCTATAGTCTTCGGACATGTCGGCGGCAGGGCAACATTGGCCCGTGGTCTTGGGGACGACCCTATAGTCGTCGGACATGTCGGTGACTGGACAACCTAGTCCCGGGTTCGTGGGGAAGACCCTATAGTCGTCGGACATGTCGGCGGCAGGCCAACCTAGTCCCGGGGTCGTGGGGACGACCCTATAGTCGTCGGACATGTCGGCGGCTGGCTAACTCTGGCCCGGGGTCGTGGGGACGACCCTATAGTCGTCGGAAATGTCGGCGGCAGGCCAACCTAGTCCCGGGGTCGTGGGGACGACCCTATAGTCGTCGGACATGTCGGCGGCAGGGAAACTTTGGCCCGTGGTCGTGGGGACGACCCTATAGTCGTCGGACATGTCGGCGGCTGGCCAACCTAGACCCGGGGTGGTGGGGACGACCCTATAGTCGTCGGACATGTCGGCGGCTGGCCAACTCAGTCTCGTGGTCGTGGGGACGACCCCATAGTCGTAGGACACGTCGGCGGCGGGCCAACCTAGTCCCGGGGTCGTGGGGACGACCGTATAGTCGTCGGACATGACGGTGGCGGGCCAATCTAGTCCCGGGGTCATGGGGACGACCCTATAGTCGTCGGACATGTCGACGGCGGGCCAACATAGACCCGGGGTCGTGGTGACGACCCTATAGTCGTCGGACATGTCGGCGGCAGGCCGACCTAGTCCCGGGGTAGAGGGGACGACCCTATAGTCGTCGGACAAGTCGGCGGCTGGGCAACTTTGGCCAGTGGTCGTGGGGACGACCATATAGTCGTCGGACATGTCGGCGGCAGGGCAACTTTGGCCCGTGGTCGTGGGGACGACCCTATAGTCGTCGGACATGTCGGCGGCTGGCCAACTTTGGCCCGGGGCGTGGGGACGACCCTATAGTCGTCGGACATGTCGGCGGCAGGGCAACTTTGGCCCGTGGTCTTGGGGACGACCCTATAGTCGTCGGACATGTCGGCGGCAGGGCAACTTTGGCCCGTGGTCTTGGGGACGACCCTATAGTCGTCGGACATGTCGACGGCGGGCCAACCTAGACCCGGGGTCGTGGGGACGACCCTATAGTCGTCGGACATGTCGGCGGCAGGGCAACCTAGACCCGGGGTGGTGGGGACGACCCTATAGTCGTCGGACATGTCGGCGGCTGGCCAACTTTGGCCCGGGTCGTGGAGACGACCCTATAGTCGTCGGACAAGTCGGCGGCGGGCCAACCTAGTCCCGGGGTCGTGGGGACGACCCTATAGTCGTCGGACATATCGGCGGCTGGCCAACTTTGGCCCGGGTCGTGGGGACGACCCTATAGTCGTCGGACATGACGGTGGCGGGCCAACCTAGTCCCGGGGTCGTGGGGACGACCCTATAGTCGTCGGACATTCGACGGCGGGCCAACATAGACCCGGGGTCGTGGTGACGACCCTATAGTCGTCGGACATGTCGGCGGCAGGCCGACCTAGTCCCGGGGTAGAGGGGACGACCCTATAGTCGTCGGACATGTCGGCGGCTGGGCAACTTTGGCCAGTGGTCGTGGGGACGACTATATAGTCGTCGGACATGTCGGCGGCAGGGCAACTTTGGCCCGTGGTCGTGGGGACGACCCTATAGTCGTCGGACATGTCGGCGGCTGGCCAACTTTGGCCCGGGGCGTGGGGACGACCCTATAGTCGTCGGACATGTCGGCGACAGGGCAACTTTGGCCCGTGGTCTTGGGGACGACCCTATAGTCGTCGGACATGTCGGTATCTGGCCAACCTAGTCCCGGGTTCGTGGGGACGACCCTATAGTCGTCGGACATGTCGGCGGCTGGCCAACCTAGACCCGGGGTGGTGGGGACGACCCCATAGTCGTAGGACTAGTCGGCGGCGGGCCAACCTAGACCCGGGGTGGTGGGGACGACCCTATAGTCGTCGGACATGTCGGCGGCTGGCCAACTTTGGCCCGGGTCGTGGAGACGACCCTATAGTCGTCGGACAAGTCGGCGGCGGGCCAACCTAGTCCCGGGGTCGTGGGGACGACCCTATAGTCGTCGGACATATCGGCGGCTGGCCAACTTTGGCCCGGGTCGTGGGGACGACCCTATAGTCGTCGGACATGACGGTGGCGGGCCAACCTAGTCCCGGGGTCGTGGGGACGACCCTATAGTCGTCGGACATTCGACGGCGGGCCAACATAGACCCGGGGTCGTGGTGACGACCCTATAGTCGTCGGACATGTCGGCGGCGGGTCAACCTAGTCCCGGGGTCGTGGGGACGACCGTATAGTCGTCGGACATGACGGTGGCGGGCCAATCTAGTCCCGGGCTCGTGGGGACGACCCTATAGTCGTCGGACATGTCGGCGGCTGGCCAACTTTGGCCCGGGGCGTGGGGACGACCCTATAGTCGTCGGACATGTCGACGGCAGGCCAACCTAGACCCGGGGTCGTGGTGACGACCCTATAGTCGTCGGACATGTCGGCGGCAGGCCGACCTAGTCCCGGGGTCGTGGGGACGACCCTATAGTCGTCGGACAAGTCGGCGGCGGGCCAACCTAGTCCCGGGGTCGTGGGGACGACCCTATAGTCGTCGGACATGTCGGCGGCAGGGAAACTTTGGCCCGTGGTCGTGGGGACGACCCTATAGTCGTCGGACATGTCGGCGGCTGGCCAACCTAGACCCGGGGTGGTGGGGACGACCCTATAGTCGTCGGATATGTCGGCGGCTGGCCAACTCAGTCTCGGGGTCGTGGGGACGACCCCATAGTCGTAGGACACGTCGGCGGCGGGCCAACCTAGTCCCGGGGTCGTGGGGACGACCGTATAGTCGTCGGACATGACAGTGGCGGGCCAATCTAGTCCCGGGGTCGTGGAGACGACCCTATAGTCGTCGGACATGTCGGCGGCTGGCCAACTCTGGCCCGGGTCGTGGGGACGACCCTGTAGTCGTCGGACATGTCGGCGGCGGGCCAACCAAGACCCGGGGTCGTGGGGACGACCCTATAGTCGTCGGACATGTCGGCGGCTGGCCAACTTTGGCCCGGGTCGTGGGGACGACCCTATAGTCGTCGGACAAGTCGGCGGCGGGCCGACCTAGTTCCGGGGTCGTGGGGACGACCGTATAGTCGTCGGACATGACGGTGGCGGGCCAATCTAGTCCCGGGGTCGTGGGGACGACCCTATAGTCGTCGGACATGTCGGCGGCTGGCCAACTTTGGCCCGGGGCGTGGGGACGACCCTATAGTCGTCGGACATGTCGGCGGCGGGCCAACCAAGACCCGGGGTCGTGGGGACGACCCTATAGTCGTCGGACATGTCGGCGGCAGGGCAACTTTGGCCCGTGGTCTTGGGGACGACCCTATAGTCGTCGGACATGTCGGCGGCAGGGCAAGTTTGGCCCGTGGTCGTGGGGACGACCCTATAGTCGTCGGACATGTCGGCGGCTGGCCAACCTAGACCCGGGGTGGTGGGGACGACCCCATAGTCGTAGTACACGTCGTCGGCGGGTCAACCTAGTCCCGGGGTCGTGGGGACGACCGTATAGTCGTCGGACATGACGGTGGCGGGCCAATCTAGTCCCGGGGTCGTGGGGACGACCCTATAGTCGTCGGACATGTCGGCGGCAGGGCAACTTTGGCCCGTGGTCTTGGGGACGACCCTATAGTCGTCGGACATGTCGGTATCTGGCCAACCTAGTCCCGGGTTCGTGGGGACGACCCTATAGTCGTCGGACATATCGGCGGCAGGGCAAGTTTGGCCCGTGGTCGTGGGGACGACCCTATAGTCGTCGGACATGTCGGCGGCTGGCCAACCTAGACCCGGGGTGGTGGGGACGACCCCATAGTCGTAGGACACGTCGTCGGCGGGCCAACCTAGTCCCGGGGTCGTGGGGACGACCGTATAGTCGTCGGACATGACGGTGGCGGGCCAATCTAGTCCCGGGGTCATGGGGACGACCCTATAGTCGTCGGACATGCCGACGGCGGGCCAACATAGACCCGGGGTCGTGGTGACGACCCTATAGTCGTCGGACATGTCGGCGGCAGGCCGACCTAGTCCCGGGGTAGAGGGGACGACCCTATAGTCGTCGGACATGTCGGCGGCAGGCCGACCTAGTCCCGGGGTAGAGGGGACGACCCTATAGTCGTCGGACATGTCGGCGGCCGGGCAACTTTGGCCAGTGGTCGTGGGGACGACCATATAGTCGTCGGACATGTCGGCGGCAGGGCAACTTTGGCCCGTGGTCGTGGGGACGACCCTATAGTCGTCGGACATGTCGGCGGCTGGCCAACTTTGGCCCGGGGCGTGGGGACGACCCTATAGTCGTCGGACATGTCGGCGGCAGGGCAACTTTGGCCCGTGGTCTTGGGGACGACCCTATAGTCGTCGGACATGTCGGCGGCAGGGCAACTTTGTCCCGTGGTCTTGGGGACGACCCTATAGTCGTCGGACATGTCGACGGCGGGCCAACCTAGACCCGGGGTCGTGGGGACGACCCTATAGTCGTCGGACATGTCGGCGGCAGGGCAACTTTGGCCCGTGGTCTTGGGGACGACCCTATAGTCGTCGGACATGTCGGTGACTGGCCAACCTAGCCCCGGGTTCGTGGGGACGACCCTATAGTCGTCGGACATGTCGGCGGCAGGCCAACCTAGTCCCGGGGTCGTGGGGACGACCCTATAGTCGTCGGACATGTCGGCGGCTGGGCAACTTTGACCAATGGCCGTGGGGACGACCCTATAGTCGTCGGACATGTCGGCGGCAGGGCAACTTTGGCCCGTGGTCGTGGGGACGACCCTATAGTCGTCGGACATGTCGGCGGCTGGCCAACCTAGACCCTGGGTGGTGGGGACGACCCTATAGTCGTCGGACAAGTCGGCGGCGGGCCAACCTAGTCCCGTGGTTGTGGGGACGAACCTATAGTCGTCGGACATGACGGTGGCGGGCCAATCTAGTCCCGGGGTCGAGGGGACCACCCTATAGTCGTCGGACATGTCGGCGGCGGGTCAACCTAGTCCCGGGGTCGTGGGGACGACCGTATAGTCGTCGGACATGACGGTGGCGGGCCAATCTAGTCCCGGGCTCGTGGGGACGACCCTATAGTCGTCGGACATGTCGGCGGCTGGCCAACTTTGGCCCGGGGCGTGGGGACGACCCTATAGTCGTCGGACATGTCGACGGCAGGCCAACCTAGACCCGGGGTCGTGGTGACGACCCTATAGTCGTCGGACATGTCGGCGGCAGGCCGACCTAGTCCCGGGGTCGTGGGGACGACCCTATAGTCGTCGGACAAGTCGGCGGCGGGCCAACTTAGTCCCGGGGTCGTGGGGACGACCCTATAGTCGTCGGACATGTCGGCGGCAGGGAAACTTTGGCCCGTGGTCGTGGGGACGACCCTATAGTCGTCGGACATGTCGGCGGCTGGCCAACCTAGACCCGGGGTGGTGGGGACGACCCTATAGTCGTCGGATATGTCGGCGGCTGGCCAACTCAGTCTCGGGGTCGTGGGGACGACCCCATAGTCGTAGGACACGTCGGCGGCGGGCCAACCTAGTCCCGGGGTCGTGGGGACGACCGTATAGTCGTCGGACATGACAGTGGCGGGCCAATCTAGTCCCGGGGTCGTGGAGACGACCCTATAGTCGTCGGACATGTCGGCGGCTGGCCAACTCTGGCCCGGGTCGTGGGGACGACCCTGTAGTCGTCGGACATGTCGGCGGCGGGCCAACCAAGACCCGGGGTCGTGGGGACGACCCTATAGTCGTCGGACATGTCGGCGGCTGGCCAACTTTGGCCCGGGTCGTGGGGACGACCCTATAGTCGTCGGACAAGTCGGCGGCGGGCCGACCTAGTCCCGGGGTCGTGGGGACGACCGTATAGTCGTCGGACATGACGGTGGCGGGCCAATCTAGTCCCGGGGTCGTGGGGACGACCCTATAGTCGTCGGACATGTCGGCGGCTGGCCAACTTTGGCCCGGGGCGTGGGGACGACCCTATAGTCGTCGGACATGTCGGCGGCAGGGCAAGTTTGGCCCGTGGTCGTGGGGACGACCCTATAGTCGTCGGACATGTCGGCGGCTGGCCAACCTAGACCCGGGGTCGTGGGGACGACCCTATAGTCGTCGGACATGTCGGCGGCTGGGCAACTTTGGCCAGTGGTCGTGGGGACGACCCTATAGTCGTCGGACATGTCGGCGGCAGGGAAACTTTGGCCCGTGGTCGTGGGGACGACCCTATAGTCGTCGGACATGTCGGCGGCTGGCCAACCTAGACCCGGGGTGGTGGGGACGACCCTATAGTCGTCGGACATATCGGCGGCTGGCCAACTCAGTCCCGGGGTCGTGGGGACGACCCTATAGTCGTCGGACATGTCGGCGGCTGCGCAACTTTGGCCAGTGGTCGTGGGGACGACCATATAGTCGTCGGACATGTCGGCGGCAGGGCAACTTTGGCCCGTGGTCGTGGGGACGACCCTATAGTCGTCGGACATGTCGGTATCTGGCCAACCTAGTCCCGGGTTCGTGGGGACGACCCTATAGTCGTCGGACATGTCGGCGGCAGGGCAAGTTTGGCCCGTGGTCGTGGGGACGACCCTATAGTCGTCGGACAAGTCGGCGGCGGGCCAACCTAGTCCCGGGGTCGTGGGGACGACCCTATAGTCGTCGGACATGTCGGCGGCTGCGCAACTTTGGCCAGTGGTCGTGGGGACGACCATATAGTCGTCGGACATGTCGGCGGCAGGGCAACTTTGGCCCGTGGTCGTGGGGACGACCCTATAGTCGTCGGACATGTCGGTATCTGGCCAACCTAGTCCCGGGTTCGTGGGGACGACCCTATAGTCGTCGGACATGTCGGCGGCAGGGCAAGTTTGGCCCGTGGTCGTGGGGACGACCCTATAGTCGTCGGACATGTCGGCGGCTGGCCAACCTAGACCCGGGGTGGTGGGGACGACCCCATAGTCGTAGGACACGTCGTCGGCGGGCCAACCTAGTCCCGGGGTCGTGGGGACGACCGTATAGTCGTCGGACATGACGGTGGCGGGCCAATCTAGCCCCGGGGTCATGGGGACGACCCTATAGTCGTCGGACATGTCGACGGCGGGCCAACATAGACCCGGGGTCGTGGTGACGACCCTATAGTCGTCGGACATGTCGGCGGCAGGCCGACCTAGTCCCGGGGCAGAGGGGACGACCCTGTAGTCGTCGGACATGTCGGCGGCTGGGCAACTTTGGCCAGTGGTCGTGGGGACGACCATATAGTCGTCGGACATGTCGGCGGCAGGGCAACTTTGGCTCGTGGTCGTGGGGACGACCCTATAGTCGTCGGACATGCCGGCGGCTGGGCAACTTTGGCCAGTGGTCGTGGGGACGACCCTATAGTCTTCGGACATGTCGGCGGCAGGGCAACATTGGCCCGTGGTCTTGGGGACGACCCTATAGTCGTCGGACATGTCGGTGACTGGACAACCTAGTCCCGGGTTCGTGGGGACGACCCTATAGTCGTCGGACATGTCGGCGGCTGGCCAACTCTGGCCCGGGGTCGTGGGGACGACCCTATAGTCGTCGGACATGTCGGTGACTGGCCAACCTAGTCCCGGGTTCGTGGGGACGACCCTATAGTCGTCGGACATGTCGGCGGCAGGCCAACCTAGTCCCGGGGTCGTGGGGACGACCGTATAGTCGTCGGACATGTCGGCGGCTGGCCAACTTTGGCCCGGGTCGTGGGGACGACCCTATAGTCGTCGGACATGTCGGCGGCTGGGCAACTTTGGCAATTGGTCGTGGGGACGACCCTATAGTCTTCGGACATGTCGGCGGCAGGGCAACATTGGCCCGTGGTCTTGGGGACGACCCTATTGTCGTCGGACATGTCGGTGACTGGACAACCTAGTCCCGGGTTCGTGGGGAAGACCCTATAGTCGTCGGACATGTCGGCGGCAGGCCAACCTAGTCCCGGGGTCGTGGGGACGACCCTATAGTCGTCGGACATGTCGGCGGCTGGCCAACTCTGGCCCGGGGTCGTGGGGACGACCCTATAGTCGTCGGAAATGTCGGCGGCAGGCCAACCTAGTCCCGGGGTCGAGGGGACGACCCTATAGTCGTCGGACATGTCGGCGGCAGGGAAACTTTGGCCCGTGGTCGTGGGGACGACCCTATAGTCGTCGGACATGTCGGCGGCTGGCCAACCTAGACCCGGGGTGGTGGGGACGACCCTATAGTCGTCGGACATGTCGGCGGCTGGCCAACTCAGTCTCGTGGTCGTGGGGACGACCCCATAGTCGTAGGACACGTCGGCGGCGGGCCAACCTAGTCCCGGGGTCGTGGGGACGACCGTATAGTCGTCGGACATGACGGTGGCGGGCCAATCTAGTCCCGGGGTCGTGGAGACGACCCTATAGTCGTCGGACATGTCAGCGGCTGGCCAACTTTGGCCCGGGGCGTGGGGACGACCCTATAGTCGTCGGACATGTCGGCGGCGGGCCAACCAAGACCCGGGGTCGTGGGGACGACCCTATAGTCGTCGGACATGTCGGCGGCAGGGCAACTTTGGCCCGTGGTCTTGGGGACGACCCTATAGTCGTCGGACATGTCGGTATCTGGCCAACCTAGTCCCGGGTTCGTGGGGACGACCCTATAGTCGTCGGACATGTCGGCGGCAGGGCAAGTTTGGCCCGTGGTCGTGGGGACGACCCTATAGTCGTCGGACAAGTCGGCGGCGGGCCAACCTAGTCCCGGGGTCGTGGGGACGACCCTATAGTCGTCGGACATGTCGGCGGTTGCGCAACTTTGGCCAGTGGTCGTGGGGACGACCATATAGTCGTCGGACATGTCGGCGGCAGGGCAACTTTGGCCCGTGGTCGTGGGGACGACCCTATAGTCGTCGGACATGTCGGCGGCAGGGCAACTTTGGCCCGTGGTCGTGGGGAAGACCCTATAGTCGTCGGACATGTCGGCGGCAGGCCAACCTAGTCCCGGGGTCGTGGGGACGACCCTATAGTCGTCGGACATGTCGGCGGCTGGCCAACTCTGGCCCGGGGTCGTGGGGACGACCCTATAGTCGTCGGACATTCGACGGCGGGCCAACATAGACCCGGGGTCGTGGTGACGACCCTATAGTCGTCGGACATGTCGGCGGCAGGCCGACCTAGTCCCGGGGTAGAGGGGACGACCCTATAGTCGTCGGACATGTCGGCGGCAGGGCAACTTTGGCCCGTGGTCTTGGGGACGACCCTATAGTCGTCGGACATGTCGGCGGCAGGGCAAGTTTGGCCCGTGGTCGTGGGGACGACCCTATAGTCGTCGGACATGTCGGCGGCTGGCCAACTTTGGCCCGGGGCGTGGGGACGACCCTATAGTCGTCGGACATGTCGGCGGCAGGGCAACTTTGGCCCGTGGTCTTGGGGACGACCCTATAGTCGTCGGACATGTCGGCGGCAGGGCAACTTTGGCCCGTGGTCTTGGGGACGACCCTATAGTCGTCGGACATGTCGACGGCGGGCCAACCTAGACCCGGGGTCGTGGGGACGACCCTATAGTCGTCGGACATGTCGGCGGCGGGCCAACCTAGTCCCGGGGTCGTGGGGACGACCCTATAGTCGTCGGACATGTCGGCGGCTGGCCAACTCTGGCCCGGGTCGTGGGGACGACCCTATAGTCGTCGGACATGTCGGCGGCGGGCCAACCAAGACCCGGGGTGGTGGGGACGACCCTATAGTCGTCGGACATGTCGGCGGCTGGCCAACTTTGGCCCGGGTCGTGGAGACGACCCTATAGTCGTCGGACAAGTCGGCGGCGGGCCACCCTAGTCCCGGGGTCGTGGGGACGACCCTATAGTCGTCGGACATGTCGGCGGCTGGCCAACTTTGGCCCGGGTCGTGGGGACGACCCTATAGTCGTCGGACAAGTCGGCGGCGGGCCGACCTAGTCCCGGGGTCGTGGGGACGACCGTATAGTCGTCGGACATGACGGTGGCGGGCCAATCTAGTCCCGGGGTCGTGGGGACGACCCTATAGTCGTCGGACATGTCGGCGGCTGGCCAACTTTGGCCCGGGGCGTGGGGACGAACCTATAGTCGTCGGACATGTCGGCGGCGGGCCAACCAAGACCCGGGGTCGTGGGGACGACCCTATAGTCGTCGGACATGTCGGCGGCAGGGCAACTTTGGCCCGTGGTCTTGGGGACGACCCTATAGTCGTCGGACATGTCGGCGGCAGGGCAAGTTTGGCCCGTGGTCGTGGGGACGACCCTATAGTCGTCGGACATGTCGGCGGCTGGCCAACCTAGACCCGGGGTGGTGGGGACGACCCCATAGTCGTAGTACACGTCGTCGGCGGGTCAACCTAGTCCCGGGGTCGTGGGGACGACCGTAAAGTCGTCGGACATGACGGTGGCGGGCCAATCTAGTCCCGGGGTCGTGGGGACGACCCTATAGTCGTCGGACATGTCGGCGGCTGGCCAACTTTGGCCCGGGGCGTGGGGACGACCCTATAATCGTCGGACATGTCGACGGCAGGCCAACCTAGACCCGGGGTCATGGTGACGACCCTATAGTCGTCGGACATGTCGGCGGCAGGCCGACCTAGTCCCGGGGTCGTGGGGACGACCCTATAGTCGTCGGACAAGTCGGCGGCGGGCCAACCTAGTCCCGGGGTCGTGGGGACGACCCTATAGTCGTCGGACATGTCGGCGGCTGGGCAACTTTGGCCAGTGGTCGTGGGGACGACCCTATAGTCGTCGGACATGTCGGCGGCGGGCCAACCAAGACCCGGGGTCGTGGGGACGACCCTATAGTCGTCGGACATGTCGGCGGCAGGGCAACTTTGGCCCGTGGTCTTGGGGACGACCCTATAGTCGTCGGACATGTCGGTATCTGGCCAACCTAGTCCCGGGTTCGTGGGGACGACCCTATAGTCGTCGGACATATCGGCGGCAGGGCAAGTTTGGCCCGTGGTCGTGGGGACGACCCTATAGTCGTCGGACATGTCGGCGGCTGGCCAACCTAGACCCGGGGTGGTGGGGACGACCCCATAGTCGTAGGACACGTCGTCGGCGGGCCAACCTAGTCCCGGGGTCGTGGGGACGACCGTATAGTCGTCGGACATGACGGTGGCGGGCCAATCTAGTCCCGGGGTCATGGGGACGACCCTATAGTCGTCGGACATGTCGACGGCGGGCCAACATAGACCCGGGGTCGTGGTGACGACCCTATAGTCGTCGGACATGTCGGCGGCAGGCCGACCTAGTCCCGGGGTAGAGGGGACGACCCTATAGTCGTCGGACATGTCGGCGGCTGGGCAACTTTGGCCAGTGGTCGTGGGGACGACCATATAGTCGTCGGACATGTCGGCGGCAGGGCAACTTTGGCCAGTGGTCGTGGGGACGACCATATAGTCGTCGGACATGTCGGCGGCAGGGCAACTTTGGCCCGTGGTCGTGGGGACGACCCTATAGTCGTCGGACATGTCGGCGGCTGGCCAACTTTGGCCCGGGGCGTGGGGACGACCCTATAGTCGTCGGACATGTCGGCGGCAGGGCAACTTTGGCCCGTGGTCTTGGGGACGACCCTATAGTCGTCGGACATGTCGGCGGCTGGGCAACTTTGGCCAGTGGTCGTGGGGACGACCATATAGTCGTCGGACATGTCGGCGGCAGGGCAACTTTGGCCCGGGGTCGTGGGGACGACCCTATAGTCGTCGGACATGTCGGCGGCAGGGCAACTTTGGCCCGTGGTTTTGGGGACGACCCTATAGTCGTCGGACATGTCGGTATCTGGCCAACCTAGTCCCGGGTTCGTGGGGACGACCCTATAGTAGTCGGACATGTCGGCGGCAGGGCAAGTTTGGCCCGTGGTCATGGGGACGACCCTATAGTCGTCGGACATGTCGGCGGCTGGCCAACCTAGACCCGGGGTGGTGGGGACGACCCCATAGTCGTAGGACACGTCGTCGGCGGGCCAACCTAGTCCCGGGGTCGTGGGGACGACCGTATAGTCGTCGGACATGACGGTGGCGGGCCAATCTAGCCCCGGGGTCATGGGGACGACCCTATAGTCGTCGGACATGTCGACGGCGGGCCAACATAGACCCGGGGTCGTGGTGACGACCCTATAGTCGTCGGACATGTCGGCGGCAGGCCGACCTAGTCCCGGGGTAGAGGGGACGACCCTATAGTCGTCGGACATGTCGGCGGCTGGGCAACTTTGGCCAGTGGTCGTGGGGACGACCACATAGTCGTCGGACATGTCGGCGGCAGGGCAACTTTGGCTCCTGGTCGTGGGGACGACCCTATAGTCGTCGGACATGTCGGCGGCTGGCCAACTCTGGCCCGGGTCGTGGGGACGACCCTATAGTCGTCGGACAAGTCGGCGGCGGGCCAACCTAGTCCCGGGGTCGTGGGGACGACCCTATAGTCGTCGGACATGTCGGCGGCTGGGCAACTTTGGCCAGTGGTCGTGGGGACGACCATATAGTCGTCGGACATGTCGGCGGCAGGGCAACTTTGGCTCGTGGTCGTGGGGACGACACTATAGTCGTCGGACATGTCGGCGGCTGGCCAACTCTGGCCCGGGTCGAGGGGACGACCCTATAGTCGTCGGACAAGTCGGCGGCGGGCCAACCTAGTCCCGGGTCGTGGGGACGACCCTATAGTCGTCGGACAAGTCGGCGGCGGGCCGACCTAGTCCCGGGGTCGTGGGGACGACCGTATAGTCGTCGGACATGACGGTGGCGGGCCAATCTAGTCCCGGGGTCGTGGGGACGACCCTATAGTCGTCGGACATGTCGGCGGCTGGCCAACTTTGGCCCGGGGCGTGGGGACGACCCTATAGTCGTCGGACATGTCGGCGGCGGGCCAACCAAGACCCGGGGTCGTGGGGACGACCCTATAGTCGTCGGACATGTCGGCGGCAGGGCAACTTTGGCCCGTGGTCTTGGGGACGACCCTATAGTCGTCGGACATGTCGGTATCTGGCCAACCTAGTCCCGGGTTCGTGGGGACGACCCTATAGTCGTCGGACATATCGGCGGCAGGGCAAGTTTGGCCCGTGGTCGTGGGGACGACCCTATAGTCGTCGGACATGTCGGCGGCTGGCCAACCTAGACCCGGGGTGGTGGGGACGACCCCATAGTCGTAGGACACGTCGTCGGCGGGCCAACCTAGTCCCGGGGTCGTGGGGACGACCGTATAGTCGTCGGACATGACGGTGGCGGGCCAATCTAGTCCCGGGGTCATGGGGACGACCCTATAGTCGTCGGACATGTCGACGGCGGGCCAACATAGACCCGGGGTCGTGGTGACGACCCTATAGTCGTCGGACATGTCGGCGGCAGGCCGACCTAGTCCCGGGGTAGAGGGGACGACCCTATAGTCGTCGGACATGTCGGCGGCTGGGCAACTTTGGCCAGTGGTCGTGGGGACGACCATATAGTCGTCGGACATGTCGGCGGCAGGGCAACTTTGGCCCGTGGTCGTGGGGACGACCCTATAGTCGACGGACATGTCGGCGGCTGGCCAACTTTGGCCCGGGGCGTGGGGACGACCCTATAGTCGTCGGACATGTCGGCGGCAGGGCAACTTTGGCCCGTGGTCTTGGGGACGACCCTATAGTCGTCGGACATGTCGGTGACTGGCCAACCTAGTCCCGGGTTCGTGGGGACGACCCTATAGTCGTCGGACATGTCGGCGGCAGGCCAACCTAGTCCCGGGGTCGTGGGGACGACCCTATAGTCGTCGGACATGTCGGCGGCTGGCCAACTCTGGCCCGGGTCGTGGGGACGACCCTATAGTCGTCGGACATGTCGGCGGCGGGCCAACCAAGACCCGGGGTCGTGGGGACGACCCTATAGTCGTCGGACATTTCGGCGGCAGGGCAACCTAGACCCGGGGTGGTGGGGACGACCCTATAGTCGTCGGACATGTCGGCGTCTGGCCAACTTTGGCCCGGGTCGTGGAGACGACCCTATAGTCGTCGGACAAGTCGGCGGCGGGCCAACCTAGTCCCGGGGTCGTGGGGACGACCCTATAGTCGTCGGACATGTCGGCGGCTGGCCAACTTTGGCCCGGGGCGTGGGGACGACCCTATAGTCGTCGGACATGTCGGCGGCGGGCCAACCAAGACCCGGGGTCGTGGGGACGACCCTATAGTCGTCGGACAGCTCGGCGGCAGGGCAACTTTGGCCCGTGGTCTTGGGGACGACCCTATAGTCGTCGGACATGTCGGCGGCAGGGCAAGTTTGGCCCGTGGTCGTGGGGACGACCCTATAGTCGTCGGACATGTCGGCGGCTGGCCAACCTAGACCCGGGGTGGTGGGGACGACCCCATAGTCGTAGTACACGTCGTCGGCGGGTCAACCTAGTCCCGGGGTCGTGGGGACGACCGTATAGTCGTCGGACATGACGGTGGCGGGCCAATCTAGCCCCGGGGTCATGGGGACGACCCTATAGTCGTCGGAAATGTCGACGGCGGGCCAACATAGACCCGGGGTCGTGGTGACGACCCTATAGTCGTCGGACATGTCGGCGGCAGGCCGACCTAGTCCCGGGGTAGAGGGGACGACCCTATAGTCGTCGGACATGTCGGCGGCTGGGCAACTTTGGCCAGTGGTCGTGGGGACGACCATATAGTCGTCGGACATGTCGGCGGCAGGGCAACTTTGGCACGTGGTCGTGGGGACGACCCTATAGTCGTCGGACATGTCGGCGGCTGGCCAACTCTGGCCCGGGTCGTGGGGACGACCCTATAGTCGTCGGACAAGTCGGCGGCGGGCCAACCTAGTCCCGGGGTCGTGGGGACGACCCTATAGTCGTCGGACATGTCGGCGGCTGGGCAACTTTGGCCAGTGGTCGTGGGGACGACCATATAGTCGTCGGACATGTCGGCGGCAGGGCAAGTTTGGCCCGTGGTCGTGGGGACGACCCTATAGTCGTCGGACATGTCGGCGGCTGGCCAACCTAGACCCGGGGTGGTGGGGACGACCCCATAGTCGTAGTACACGTCGTCGGCGGGTCAACCTAGTCCCGGGGTCGTGGGGACGACCGTATAGTCGTCGGACATGACGGTGGCGGGCCAATCTAGTCCCGGGGTCGTGGGGACGACCCTATAGTCGTCGGACATGTCGGCGGCAGGGCAAGTTTGGCCCGTGGTCGTGGGGACGACCCTATAGTCGTCGGACATGTCGGCGGCTGGCCAACCTAGACCCGGGGTGGTGGGGACGACCCCATAGTCGTAGGACACGTCGTCGGCGGGCCAACCTAGTCCCGGGGTCGTGGGGACGACCGTATAGTCGTCGGACATGACGGTGGCGGGCCAATCTAGTCCCGGGGTCGTGGGGACGACCCTATAGTCGTCGGACATGTCGGCGGCTGGCCAACTTTGGCCCGGGGCGTGGGGACGACCCTATAGTCGTCGGACATGTCGGCGGCCGGCCAACCAAGACCCGGGGTCGTGGGGAAGACCCTATAGTCGTCGGACATGTCGGCGGCAGGGCAACTTTGGCCCGTGGTCTTGGGGACGACCCTATAGTCGTCGGACATGTCGGCGGCAGGGCAAGTTTGGCCCGTGGTCGTGGGGACGACCCTATAGTCGTCGGACATGTCGGCGGCTGGCCAACCTAGACCCGGGGTGGTGGGGACGACCCCATAGTCGTAGTACACGTCGTCGGCGGGTCAACCTAGTCCCGGGGTCGTGGGGACGACCGTATAGTCGTCGGACATGACGGTGGCGGGCCAATCTAGTCCCGGGGTCGTGGGGACGACCCTATAGTCGTCGGACATGTCGGCGGCTGGCCAACTTTGGCCCGGGGCGTGGGGACGACCCTATAGTCGTCGGACATGTCGACGGCAGGCCAACCTAGACCCGGGGTCGTGGTGACGACCCTATAGTCGTCGGACATGTCGGCGGCAGGCCGACCTAGTCCCGGGGTCGTGGGGACGACCCTATAGTCGTCGGACATGTCGGCGGCGGGCCAACCTAGTCCCGGGGTCGTGGGGACGACCCTATAGTCGTCGGACATGTCGGCGGCTGGGCAACTTTGGCCAGTGGTCGTGGGGACGACCCTATAGTCGTCGGACATGTCGGCGGCGGGCCAACCAAGACCCGGGGTCGTGGGGACGACCCTATAGTCGTCGGACATGTCGGCGGCAGGGCAACTTTGGCCCGTGGTCTTGGGGACGACCCTATAGTCGTCGGACATGTCGGTATCTGGCCAACCTAGTCCCGGGTTCGTGGGGACGACCCTATAGTCGTCGGACATATCGGCGGCAGGGCAAGTTTGGCCCGTGGTCGTGGGGACGACCCTATAGTCGTCGGACATGTCGGCGGCTGGCCAACCTAGACCCGGGGTGGTGGGGACGACCCCATAGTCGTAGGACACGTCGTCGGCGGGCGAACCTAGTCCCGGGGTCGTGGGGACGACCGTATAGTCGTCGGACATGACGGTGGCGGGCCAATCTAGTCCCGGGGTCATGGGGACGACCCTATAGTCGTCGGACATGTCGACGGCGGGCCAACATAGACCCGGGGTCGTGGTGTCGACCCTATAGTCGTCGGACATGTCGGCGGCCGGCCAACCAAGACCCGGGGTCGTGGGGAAGACCCTATAGTCGTCGGACATGTCGGCGGCAGGGCAACTTTGGCCCGTGGTCTTGGGGACGACCCTATAGTCGTCGGACATGTCGGCGGCAGGGCAAGTTTGGCCCGTGGTCGTGGGGACGACCCTATAGTCGTCGGACATGTCGGCGGCTGGCCAACCTAGACCCGGGGTGGTGGGGACGACCCCATAGTCGTAGTACACGTCGTCGGCGGGTCAACCTAGTCCCGGGGTCGTGGGGACGACCGTATAGTCGTCGGACATGACGGTGGCGGGCCAATCTAGTCCCGGGGTCGTGGGGACGACCCTATAGTCGTCGGACATGTCGGCGGCTGGCCAACTTTGGCCCGGGGCGTGGGGACGACCCTATAGTCGTCGGACATGTCGGTATCTGGCCAACCTAGTCCCGGGTTCGTGGGGACGACCCTATAGTCGTCGGACATATCGGCGGCAGGGCAAGTTTGGCCCGTGGTCGTGGGGACGACCCTATAGTCGTCGGACATGTCGGCGGCTGGCCAACCTAGACCCGGGGTGGTGGGGACGACCCCATAGTCGTAGGACACGTCGTCGGCGGGCCAACCTAGTCCCGGGGTCGTGGGGACGACCGTATAGTCGTCGGACATGTCGGCGGCTGGGCAACTTTGGCCAGTGGTCGTGGGGACGACCATATAGTCGTCGGACATGTCGGCGGCTGGCCGACCTAGTCCCGGGGTCGTGGGGACGACCCTATAGTCGTCGGACATGTCGGCGGCTGGGCAACTTTGGCCAGTGGTCGTGGGGACGACCATATAGTCGTCGGACATGTCGGCGGCAGGGCAACTTTGGCTCGTGGTCGTGGGGACGACCCTATAGTCGTCGGACATGTCGGCGGCTGGCCAACTCTGGCCCGGGTCGTGGGGACGACCCTATAGTCGTCGGACATGTCGGCGGCTGGCCAACTTTGGCCCGGGGCGTGGGGACGACCCTATAGTCGTCGGACATGTCGACGGCAGGCCAACCTAGACCCGGGGTCGTGGTGACGACCCTATAGTCGTCGGACATGTCGGCGGCAGGCCGACCTAGTCCCGGGGTCGTGGGGACGACCCTATAGTCGTTGGACATGTCGGCGGCGGGCCAACCAAGACCCGGTGTCGTGGGGACGACCCTATAGTCGTCGGACATGTCGGCGGCAGGGCAACTTTGGCCCGTGGTCTTGGGGACGACCCTATAGTCGTCGGACATGTCGGCGGCAGGGCAAGTTTGGCCCGTGGTCGTGGGGACGACCCTATAGTCGTCGGACATGTCAGCGGCTGGCCAACCTAGACCCGGGGTGGTGGGGACGACCCTATAGTCGTCGGACATGTCGGCGGCTGGCCAACTCAGTCTCGGGGTCGTGGGGACGACCCCATAGTCGTAGGACACGTCGGCGGCGGGCCAACCTAGTCCCGGGGTCGTGGGGACAACCGTATAGTCGTCGGACATGACGGTGGCGGGCCAATCTAGTCCCGGGGTCGTGGAGACGACCCTATAGTCGTCGGACATGTCGGCGGCTGGCCAACATTGCCCCGGGGCGTGGGGACGTCCCTATAGTCGTCGGACATGTCGGCGGCGGGCCAACCAAGACCCGGGGTCGTGGGGACGACCCTATAGTCGTCGGACATGTCGGCGGCAGGGCAACTTTGGCCCGCGGTCTTGGGGACGACCCTATAGTCGTCGGACATGTCGGTATCTGGCCAACCTAGTCCCGGGTTCGTGGGGACGACCCTATAGTAGTCGGACATGTCGGCGGCAGGGCAAGTTTGGCCCGTGGTCATGGGGACGACCCTATAGTCGTCGGACATGTCGGCGGCTGGCCAACCTAGACCCGGGGTGGTGGGGACGACCCCATAGTCGTAGGACACGTCGTCGGCGGGCCAACCTAGTCCCGGGGTCGTGGGGACGACCGTATAGTCGTCGGACATGACGGTGGCGGGCCAATCTAGCCCCGGGGTCATGGGGACGACCCTATAGTCGTCGGACATGTCGACGGCGGGCCAACATAGACCCGGGGTCGTGGTGACGACCCTATAGTCGTCGGACATGTCGGCGGCAGGCCGACCTAGTCCCGGGGTAGAGGGGACGACCCTATAGTCGTCGGACATATCGGCGGCTGGGCAACTTTGGCCAGTGGTCGTGGGGACGACCATATAGTCGTCGGACATGTCGGCGGCAGGGCAACTTTGGCTCGTGGTCGTGGGGACGACCCTATAGTCGTCGGACATGTCGGCGGCTGGCCAACTCTGGCCCGGGTCGTGGGGACGACCCTATAGTCGTCGGACAAGTCGGCGGCGGGCCAACCTAGTCCCGGGGTCGTGGGGACGACCCTATAGTCGTCGGACATGTCGGCGGCTGGGCAACTTTGGCCAGTGGTCGTGGGGACGACCATATAGTCGTCGGACATGTCGGCGGCAGGGCAACTTTGGCTCGTGGTCGTGGGGACGACCCTATAGTCGTCGGAGATGTCGGCGGCTGGCCAACTCTGGCCCGGGTCGTGGGGACGACCCTATAGTCGTCGGACAAGTCGGCGGCGGGCCAACCTAGTCCCGGGTCGTGGGGACGACCCTATAGTCGTCGGACAAGTCGGCGGCGGGCCGACCTAGTCCCGGGGTCGTGGGGACGACCGTATAGTCGTCGGACATGACGGTGGCGGGCCAAACTAGTCCCGGGGTCGTGGGGACGACCCTATAGTCGTCGGACATGTCGGCGGCTGGCCAACTTTGGCCCGGGGCGTGGGGACGACCCTATAGTCGTCGGACATGTCGGCGGCGGGCCAACCAAGACCCGGGGTCGTGGGGACGACCCTATAGTCGTCGGACATGTCGGCGGCAGGGCAACTTTGGCCCGTGGTCTTGGGGACGACCCTATAGTCGTCGGACATGTCGGCGGCAGGGCAAGTTTGGCCCGTGGTCGTGGGGACGACCCTATAGTCGTCGGACATGTCGGCGGCTGGCCAACCTAGACCCGGGGTGGTGGGGACGACCCCATAGTCGTAGTACACGTCGTCGGCGGGTCAACCTAGTCCCGGGGTCGTGGGGACGACCGTATAGTCGTCGGACATGACGGTGGCGGGCCAATCTAGTCCCGGGTTCGTGGGGACGACCCTATAGTCGTCGGACATGTCGGTATCTGGCCAACCTAGTCCCGGGTTCGTGGGGACGACCCTATAGTAGTCGGACATGTCGGCGGCAGGGCAAGTTTGGCCCGTGGTCATGGGGACGACCCTATAGTCGTCGGACATGTCGGCGGCTGGCCAACCTAGACCCGGGGTGGTGGGGACGACCCCATAGTCGTAGGACACGTCGTCGGCGGGCCAACCTAGTCCCGGGGTCGTGGGGACGACCGTATAGTCGTCGGACATGACGGTGGCGGGCCAATCTAGCCCCGGGGTCATGGGGACGACCCTATAGTCGTCGGACATGTCGACGGCGGGCAACATAGACCCGGGGTCGTGGTGACGACCCTATAGTCGTCGGACATGTCGGCGGCAGGCCGACCTAGTCCCGGGGTAGAGGGGACGACCCTATAGTCGTCGGACATATCGGCGGCTGGGCAACTTTGGCCAGTGGTCGTGGGGACGACCATATAGTCGTCGGACATGTCGGCGGCAGGGCAACTTTGGCTCGTGGTCGTGGGGACGACCCTATAGTCGTCGGACATGTCGGCGGCTGGCCAACTCTGGCCCGGGTCGTGGGGACGACCCTATAGTCGTCGGACAAGTCGGCGGCGGGCCAACCTAGTCCCGGGGTCGTGGGGACGACCCTATAGTCGTCGGACATGTCGGCGGCTGGGCAACTTTGGCCAGTGGTCGTGGGGACGACCATATAGTCGTCGGACATGTCGGCGGCAGGGCAACTTTGGCTCGTGGTCGTGGGGACGACCCTATAGTCGTCGGAGATGTCGGCGGCTGGCCAACTCTGGCCCGGGTCGTGGGGACGACCCTATAGTCGTCGGACAAGTCGGCGGCGGGCCAACCTAGTCCCGGGTCGTGGGGACGACCCTATAGTCGTCGGACAAGTCGGCGGCGGGCCGACCTAGTCCCGGGGTCGTGGGGACGACCGTATAGTCGTCGGACATGACGGTGGCGGGCCAAACTAGTCCCGGGGTCGTGGGGACGACCCTATAGTCGTCGGACATGTCGGCGGCTGGCCAACTTTGGCCCGGGGCGTGGGGACGACCCTATAGTCGTCGGACATGTCGGCGGCGGGCCAACCAAGACCCGGGGTCGTGGGGACGACCCTATAGTCGTCGGACATGTCGGCGGCAGGGCAACTTTGGCCCGTGGTCTTGGGGACGACCCTATAGTCGTCGGACATGTCGGCGGCAGGGCAAGTTTGGCCCGTGGTCGTGGGGACGACCCTATAGTCGTCGGACATGTCGGCGGCTGGCCAACCTAGACCCGGGGTGGTGGGGACGACCCCATAGTCGTAGTACACGTCGTCGGCGGGTCAACCTAGTCCCGGGGTCGTGGGGACGACCGTATAGTCGTCGGACATGACGGTGGCGGGCCAATCTAGTCCCGGGTTCGTGGGGACGACCCTATAGTCGTCGGACATGTCGGCGGCGGGCCAACCAAGACCCGGGGTCGTGGGGACGACCCTATAGTCGTCGGACATTTCGGCGGCAGGGCAACCTAGACCCGGGGTGGTGGGGACGACCCTATAGTCGTCGGACATGTCGGCGGCTGGCCAACCTAGACCCGGGGTGGTGGGGACGACCCCATAGTCGTAGGACACGTCGTCGGCGGGCCAACCTAGTCCCGGGGTCGTGGGGACGACCGTATAGTCGTCGGACATGACGGTGGCGGGCCAATCTAGCCCCGGGGTCATGGGGACGACCCTATAGTCGTCGGAAATGTCGACGGCGGGCCAACATAGACCCGGGGTCGTGGTGACGACCCTATAGTCGTCGGACATGTCGGCGGCAGGCCGACCTAGTCCCGGGGTAGAGGGGACGACCCTATAGTCGTCGGACATGTCGGCGGCTGGGCAACTTTGGCCAGTGGTCGTGGGGACGACCATATAGTCGTCGGACATGTCGGCGGCAGGGCAACTTTGGCACGTGGTCGTGGGGACGACCCTATAGTCGTCGGACATGTCGGCGGCTGGCCAACTCTGACCCGGGTCGTGGGGACGACCCTATAGTCGTCGGACAAGTCGGCGGCGGGCCAACCTAGTCCCGGGGTCGTGGGGACGACCCTATAGTCGTCGGACATGTCGGCGGCTGGGCAACTTTGGCCAGTGGTCGTCGGGACGACCATATAGTCGTCGGACATGTCGGCGGCAGGGCAAGTTTGGCCCGTGGTCGTGGGGACGACCCTATAGTCGTCGGACATGTCGGCGGCTGGCCAACCTAGACCCGGGGTGGTGGGGACGACCCCATAGTCGTAGTACACGTCGTCGGCGGGTCAACCTAGTCCCGGGGTCGTGGGGACGACCGTATAGTCGTCGGACATGACGGTGGCGGGCCAATCTAGTCCCGGGGTCGTGGGGACGACCCTATAGTCGTCGGACATGTCGGCGGCGGGCCAACCAAGACCCGGGGTCGTGGGGACGACCCTATAGTCGTCGGACATTTCGGCGGCAGGGCAACCTAGACCCGGGGTGGTGGGGACGACCCTATAGTCGTCGGACATGTCGGCGGCTGGACAACCTAGACCCGGGGTGGTGGGGACGACCCCATAGTCGTAGGACACGTCGTCGGCGGGCCAACCTAGTCCCGGGGTCGTGGGGACGACCGTATAGTCGTCGGACATGACGGTGGCGGGCCAATCTAGCCCCGGGGTCATGGGGACGACCCTATAGTCGTCGGAAATGTCGACGGCGGGCCAACATAGACCCGGGGTCGTGGTGACGACCCTATAGTCGTCGGACATGTCGGCGGCAGGCCGACCTAGTCCCGGGGTAGAGGGGACGACCCTATAGTCGTCGGACATGTCGGCGGCTGGGCAACTTTGGCCAGTGGTCGTGGGGACGACCATATAGTCGTCGGACATGTCGGCGGCAGGGCAACTTTGGCACGTGGTCGTGGGGACGACCCTATAGTCGTCGGACATGTCGGCGGCTGGCCAACTCTGGCCCGGGTCGTGGGGACGACCCTATAGTCGTCGGACAAGTCGGCGGCGGGCCAACCTAGTCCCGGGGTCGTGGGGACGACCCTATAGTCGTCGGACATGTCGGCGGCTGGGCAACTTTGGCCAGTGGTCGTGGGGACGACCATATAGTCGTCGGACATGTCGGCGGCAGGGCAACTTTGGCTCGTGGTCGTGGGGACGACCCTATAGTCGTCGGACATGTCGGCGGCTGGCCAACTCTGGCCCGGGTCGTGGGGACGACCCTATAGTCGTCGGACAAGTCGGCGGCGGGCCAACCTAGTCCCGGGTCGTGGGGACGACCCTATAGTCGTCGGACAAGTCGGCGGCGGGCCGACCTAGTCCCGGGGTCTTGGGGACGACCGTATAGTCGTCGGACATGACGGTGGCGGGCCAATCTAGTCCCGGGGTCGTGGGGACGACCCTATAGTCGTCGGACATGTCGGCGGCTGGCCAACTTTGGCCCGGGGCGTGGGGACGACCCTATAGTCGTCGGACATGTCGGCGGCCGGCCAACCAAGACCCGGGGTCGTGGGGAAGACCCTATAGTCGTCGGACATGTCGGCGGCAGGGCAACTTTGGCCCGTGGTCTTGGGGACGACCCTATAGTCGTCGGACATGTCGGCGGCAGGGCAAGTTTGGCCCGTGGTCGTGGGGACGACCCTATAGTCGTCGGACATGTCGGCGGCTGGCCAACCTAGACCCGGGGTGGTGGGGACGACCCCATAGTCGTAGTACACGTCGTCGGCGGGTCAACCTAGTCCCGGGGTCGTGGGGACGACCGTATAGTCGTCGGACATGACGGTGGCGGGCCAATCTAGTCCCGGGGTCGTGGGGACGACCCTATAGTCGTCGGACATGTCGGCGGCTGGCCAACTTTGGCCCGGGGCGTGGGGACGACCCTATAGTCGTCGGACATGTCGACGGCAGGCCAACCTAGACCCGGGGTCGTGGTGACGACCCTATAGTCGTCGGACATGTCGGCGGCAGGCCGACCTAGTCCCGGGGTCGTGGGGACGACCCTATAGTCGTCGGACAAGTCGGCGGCGGGCCAACCTAGTCCCGGGGTCGTGGGGACGACCCTATAGTCGTCGGACATGTCGGCGGCTGGGCAACTTTGGCCAGTGGTCGTGGGGACGACCCTATAGTCGTCGGACATGTCGGCGGCTGGGCAACTTTGGCCAGTGGTCGTGGGGACGACCCTATAGTCGTCGGACATGTCGGCGGCGGGCCAACCAAGACCCGGGGTCGTGGGGACGACCCTATAGTCGTCGGACATGTCGGCGGCAGGGCAACTTTGGCCCGTGGTCTTGGGGACGACCCTATAGTCGTCGGACATGTCGGTATCTGGCCAACCTAGTCCCGGGTTCGTGGGGACGACCCTATAGTCGTCGGACATATCGGCGGCAGGGCAAGTTTGGCCCGTGGTCGTGGGGACGACCCTATAGTCGTCGGACATGTCGGCGGCTGGCCAACCTAGACCCGGGGTGGTGGGGACGACCCCATAGTCGTAGGACACGTCGTCGGCGGGCGAACCTAGTCCCGGGGTCGTGGGGACGACCGTATAGTCGTCGGACATGACGGTGGCGGGCCAATCTAGTCCCGGGGTCATGGGGACGACCCTATAGTCGTCGGACATGTCGACGGCGGGCCAACATAGACCCGGGGTCGTGGTGTCGACCCTATAGTCGTCGGACATGTCGGCGGCCGGCCAACCAAGACCCGGGGTCGTGGGGAAGACCCTATAGTCGTCGGACATGTCGGCGGCAGGGCAACTTTGGCCCGTGGTCTTGGGGACGACCCTATAGTCGTCGGACATGTCGGCGGCAGGGCAAGTTTGGCCCGTGGTCGTGGGGACGACCCTATAGTCGTCGGACATGTCGGCGGCTGGCCAACCTAGACCCGGGGTGGTGGGGACGACCCCATAGTCGTAGTACACGTCGTCGGCGGGTCAACCTAGTCCCGGGGTCGTGGGGACGACCGTATAGTCGTCGGACATGACGGTGGCGGGCCAATCTAGTCCCGGGGTCGTGGGGACGACCCTATAGTCGTCGGACATGTCGGCGGCTGGCCAACTTTGGCCCGGGGCGTGGGGACGACCCTATAGTCGTCGGACATGTCGACGGCAGGCCAACCTAGACCCGGGGTCGTGGTGACGACCCTATAGTCGTCGGACATGTCGGCGGCAGGCCGACCTAGTCCCGGGGTCGTGGGGACGACCCTATAGTCGTCGGACAAGTCGGCGGCGGGCCAACCTAGTCCCGGGGTCGTGGGGACGACCCTATAGTCGTCGGACATGTCGGCGGCTGGGCAACTTTGGCCAGTGGTCGTGGGGACGACCCTATAGTCGTCGGACATGTCGGCGGCTGGGCAACTTTGGCCAGTGGTCGTGGGGACGACCCTATAGTCGTCGGACATGTCGGCGGCGGGCCAACCAAGACCCGGGGTCGTGGGGACGACCCTATAGTCGTCGGACATGTCGGCGGCAGGGCAAATTTGGCCCGTGGTCTTGGGGACGACCCTATAGTCGTCGGACATGTCGGTATCTGGCCAACCTAGTCCCGGGTTCGTGGGGACGACCCTATAGTCGTCGGACATATCGGCGGCAGGGCAAGTTTGGCCCGTGGTCGTGGGGACGACCCTATAGTCGTCGGACATGTCGGCGGCTGGCCAACCTAGACCCGGGGTGGTGGGGACGACCCCATAGTCGTAGGACACGTCGTCGGCGGGCCAACCTAGTCCCGGGGTCGTGGGGACGACCGTATAGTCGTCGGACATGACGGTGGCGGGCCAATCTAGTCCCGGGGTCATGGGGACGACCCTATAGTCGTCGGACATGTCGGCGGCAGGGCAACTTTGGCCCGTGGTCTTGGGGACGACCCTATAGTCGTCGGACATGTCGGTATCTGGCCAACCTAGTCCCGGGTTCGTGGGGACGACCCTATAGTCGTCGGACATATCGGCGGCAGGGCAAGTTTGGCCCGTGGTCGTGGGGACGACCCTATAGTCGTCGGACATGTCGGCGGCTGGCCAACTTTGGCCCGGGGCGTGGGGACGACCCTATAGTCGTCGGACATGTCGGCGGCAGGGCAACTTTGGCCCGTGGTCTTGGGGACGACCCTATAGTCGTCGGACATGTCGGCGGCAGGGCAACTTTGGCCCGTGGTCTTGGGGACGACCCTATAGTCGTCGGACATGTCGACGGCGGCCAACCTAGACCCGGGGTCGTGGGGACGACCCTATAGTCGTCGGACATGTCGGCGGCAGGGCAACATTGGCCCGTGGTCTTGGGGACGACCCTATAGTCGTCGGACATGTCGGTGACTGGCCAACCTAGTCCCGGGTTCGTGGGGACGACCCTATAGTCGTCGGACATGTCGGCGGCAGGCCAACCTAGTCCCGGGGTCGTGGGGACGACCCTATAGTCGTCGGACATGTCGGCGGCTGGCCAACTCTGGCCCGGGTCGTGGGGACGACCCTATAGTCGTCGGACATGTCGGCGGCGGGCCAACCAAGACCCGGGGTCGTGGGAACGACCCTATAGTCGTCGGACATTTCGGCGGCAGGGCAACCTAGACCCGGGGTGGTGGGGACGACCCTATAGTCGTCGGACATGTCGGCGGCTGGCCAACTTTGGCCCGGGTCGTGGAGACGACCCTATAGTCGTCGGACAAGTCGGCGGCGGGCCAACCTAGTCCCGGGGTCGTGGGGACGACCCTATAGTCGTCGGACATGTCGGCGGCTGGCCAACTTTGGCCCGGGGCGTGGGGACGACCCTATAGTCGTCGGACATGTCGGCGGCGGGCCAACCAAGACCCGGGGTCGTGGGGACGACCCTATAGTCGTCGGACATGTCGGCGGCAGGGCAACTTTGGCCCGTGGTCTTGGGGACGACCCTATAGTCGTCGGACATGTCGGCGGCAGGGCAAGTTTGGCCCGTGGTCGTAGGGACGACCCTATAGTCGTCGGACATGTCGGCGGCTGGCCAACCTAGACCCGGGGTGGTGGGGACGACCCCATAGTCGTAGTACACGTCGTCGGCGGGTCAACCTAGTCCCGGGGTCGTGGGGACGATCGTATAGTCGTCGGACATGACGGTGGCGGGCCAATCTAGTCCCGGGGTCGTGGGGACGACCCTATAGTCGTCGGACATGTCGGCGGCTGGCCAACTTTGGCCCGGGGCGTGGGGACGACCCTACAGTCGTCGGACATGTCGACGGCAGGCCAACCTAGACCCGGGGTCGTGGTGACGACCCTATAGTCGTCGGACATGTCGGCGGCAGGCCGACCTAGTCCCGGGGTCGTGGGGACGACCCTATAGTCGTCGGACAAGTCGGCGGCGGGCCAACCTAGTCCCGGGGTCGTGGGGACGACCCTATAGTCGTCGGACATGTCGGCGGCTGGGCAACTTTGGCCAGTGGTCGTGGGGACGACCCTATAGTCGTCGGACATGTCGGCGGCAGGGAAACTTTGGCCCGTGGTCGTGGGGACGACCCTATAGTCGTCGGACATGTCGGCGGCTGGCCAACCTAGACCCGGGGTGGTGGGGACGACCCTATAGTCGTCGGACATGTCGGCGTCTGGCCAACTCAGTCTCGGGGTCGTGGGGACGACCCCATAGTCGTAGGACACGTCGGCGGCGGGCCAACCTAGTCCCGGGGTCGTGGGGACGACCGTATAGTCGTCGGACATGACGGTGGCGGGCCAATCTAGTCCCGGGGTCGTGGAGACGACCCTATAGTCGTCGGACATGTCGGCGGCTGGCCAACTTTGCCCCGGGGCGTGGGGACGTCCCTATAGTCGTCGGACATGTCGGCGGCAGGGCAACTTTGGCCCGTGGTCTTGGGGACGACCCTATAGTCGTCGGACATGTCGGTATCTGGCCAACCTAGTCCCGGGTTCGTGGGGACGACCCTATAGTCGTCGGACATGTCGGCGGCTGGCCAACTTTGGCCCGGGGCGTGGGGACGACCCTATAGTCGTCGGACATGACGGCGGCGGGCCAACCTAGTCCCGGGGTCGTGGGGACGACCCTATAGTCGTCGGACATGTCGGCGGCAGGGCATCTTTGGCCCGTGGTCGTGGGGACGACCCTATAGTCGTCGGATATGTCGGCGGCTGGCCAACCTAGACCCGGGGTGGTGGGGACGACCCTATAGTCGTCGGACATGTCGGCGGCTGGCCAACCTAGTCTCGTGGTCGTGGGGACGACCGTATAGTCGTCGGACATGACGGTGGCGGGCCAATCTTGTCCCGGGGTTGTGGGGACGACCCTATAGTCGTCGGACATGTCGGCGGCTGGCCAACTTTGGCCCGGGGCGTGGGGACGACCCTATAGTCGTCGGACATGTCGGTGACTGGCCAACCTAGTCCCGGGTTCGTGGGGACGACCCTATAGTCGTCGGACATGTCGGCGGCTGGGCAACTTTGGTCAGTGGTCGTGGGGACGACCCTATAGACGTCGGACATGTCGGTGACTGGCCAACCTAGTCCCGGGTTCGTGGGGACGACCCTATAGTCGTCGGACATGTCGGCGGCTGGCCAACTTTGGCCCGGGGCGTGGGGACGACCCTATAGTCGTCGGACATGTCGGCGGCGGGCCAACCTAGTCCCTGGGTCGTGGGGACGACCCTATAGTCGTCGGACATGTCGGCGGCTGGGCAACTTTGGAGAGTGGTCGTAGGGACGACCCTATAGTCGTCGGACATGTCGGTGACTGGCCAACCTAGTCCCGGGTTCGTGGGGACGACCCTATAGTCGTCGGATATGTCGGCGGCTGGGCAACTTTGGCCAGAGGTCGTGGGGACGACCCTATAGTCGTCGGACATGTCGACGGTGGGCCAACCTAGACCCGGGGTCGTGGGGACGACCCTATAGTCGTCGGACATGTCGGCGGCTGGGCAACTTTGGCCCGGGTCGTGGGGACGACCCTATAGTCGTCGGACAAGTCGGCGCCGGGCCAACCTAGTCCCGGGGTCGTGGGGACGAATGTATAGTCGTCGGACATGTCGCGGCTGGCCAACCTAGTCCAGAGGTCGTGGGGACGACCCTATTGTCGTCGGACACGTCGGCGGCGGGCCAACCTAGTCCCGGGGTCGTGGGGACGACCGTATAGTCGTCGGACATGACGGTGGCGGGCCAATCTTGTCCCGGGGTCGTGGGGACGACCCTATAGTCGTCGGACATGTCGGCGGCTGGCCAACTTTGGCCCGGGGCGTGGTGACGACCCTATAGTCGTCGGACATGTCGGCGGCGGGCCAACCTAGTCCCGGGGTCGTGGGGACGACCCTATAGTCGTCGGACATGTCGGCGGCAGGCCAACCTAGTCCCGGGGTCGTGGGGACGACCGTATAGTCGTCGGACATGACGGTGGCGGGCCAATCTAGTCCCGGGTTCGTGGGGACGACCCTATAGTCGTCGGACATGTCGGTATCTGGCCAACCTAGTCCCGGGTTCGTGGGGACGACCCTATAGTAGTCGGACATGTCGGCGGCAGGGCAAGTTTGGCCCGTGGTCATGGGGACGACCCTATAGTCGTCGGACATGTCGGCGGCTGGCCAACCTAGACCCGGGTCGTGGGGACGACCCTATAGTCGTCGGACAAGTCGGCGGCGGGCCGACCTAGTCCCGGGGTCGTGGGGACGACCCTATAGTCGTCGGACATGTCGGCGGCAGGGCAACTTTGGCCCGCGGTCTTGGGGACGACCCTATAGTCGTCGGACATGTCGGTATCTGGCCAACCTAGTCCCGGGTTCGTGGGGACGACCCTATAGTAGTCGGACATGTCGGCGGCAGGGCAAGTTTGGCCCGTGGTCATGGGGACGACCCTATAGTCGTCGGACATGTCGGCGGCTGGCCAACCTAGACCCGGGGTGGTGGGGACGACCCCATAGTCGTAGGACACGTCGTCGGCGGGCCAACCTAGTCCCGGGGTCGTGGGGACGACCGTATAGTCGTCGGACATGACGGTGGCGGGCCAATCTAGCCCCGGGGTCATGGGGACGACCCTATAGTCGTCGGACATGTCGACGGCGGGCCAACATAGACCCGGGGTCGTGGTGACGACCCTATAGTCGTCGGACATGTCGGCGGCAGGCCGACCTAGTCCCGGGGTAGAGGGGACGACCCTATAGTCGTCGGACATATCGGCGGCTGGGCAACTTTGGCCAGTGGTCGTGGGGACGACCATATAGTCGTCGGACATGTCGGCGGCAGGGCAACTTTGGCTCGTGGTCGTGGGGACGACCCTATAGTCGTCGGACATGTCGGCGGCTGGCCAACTCTGGCCCGGGTCGTGGGGACGACCCTATAGTCGTCGGACAAGTCGGCGGCGGGCCAACCTAGTCCCGGGGTCGTGGGGACGACCCTATAGTCGTCGGACATGTCGGCGGCTGGGCAACTTTGGCCAGTGGTCGTGGGGACGACCATATAGTCGTCGGACATGTCGGCGGCAGGGCAACTTTGGCTCGTGGTCGTGGGGACGACCCTATAGTCGTCGGAGATGTCGGCGGCTGGCCAACTCTGGCCCGGGTCGTGGGGACGACCCTATAGTCGTCGGACAAGTCGGCGGCGGGCCAACCTAGTCCCGGGTCGTGGGGACGACCCTATAGTCGTCGGACAAGTCGGCGGCGGGCCGACCTAGTCCCGGGGTCGTGGGGACGACCGTATAGTCGTCGGACATGACGGTGGCGGGCCAAACTAGTCCCGGGGTCGTGGGGACGACCCTATAGTCGTCGGACATGTCGGCGGCTGGCCAACTTTGGCCCGGGGCGTGGGGACGACCCTATAGTCGTCGGACATGTCGGCGGCGGGCCAACCAAGACCCGGGGTCGTGGGGACGACCCTATAGTCGTCGGACATGTCGGCGGCAGGGCAACTTTGGCCCGTGGTCTTGGGGACGACCCTATAGTCGTCGGACATGTCGGCGGCAGGGCAAGTTTGGCCCGTGGTCGTGGGGACGACCCTATAGTCGTCGGACATGTCGGCGGCTGGCCAACCTAGACCCGGGGTGGTGGGGACGACCCCATAGTCGTAGTACACGTCGTCGGCGGGTCAACCTAGTCCCGGGGTCGTGGGGACGACCGTATAGTCGTCGGACATGACGGTGGCGGGCCAATCTAGTCCCGGGTTCGTGGGGACGACCCTATAGTCGTCGGACATGTCGGTATCTGGCCAACCTAGTCCCGGGTTCGTGGGGACGACCCTATAGTAGTCGGACATGTCGGCGGCAGGGCAAGTTTGGCCCGTGGTCATGGGGACGACCCTATAGTCGTCGGACATGTCGGCGGCTGGCCAACCTAGACCCGGGGTGGTGGGGACGACCCCATAGTCGTAGGACACGTCGTCGGCGGGCCAACCTAGTCCCGGGGTCGTGGGGACGACCGTATAGTCGTCGGACATGACGGTGGCGGGCCAATCTAGCCCCGGGGTCATGGGGACGACCCTATAGTCGTCGGACATGTCGACGGCGGGCCAACATAGACCCGGGGTCGTGGTGACGACCCTATAGTCGTCGGACATGTCGGCGGCAGGCCGACCTAGTCCCGGGGTAGAGGGGACGACCCTATAGTCGTCGGACATATCGGCGGCTGGGCAACTTTGGCCAGTGGTCGTGGGGACGACCATATAGTCGTCGGACATGTCGGCGGCAGGGCAACTTTGGCTCGTGGTCGTGGGGACGACCCTATAGTCGTCGGACATGTCGGCGGCTGGCCAACTCTGGCCCGGGTCGTGGGGACGACCCTATAGTCGTCGGACAAGTCGGCGGCGGGCCAACCTAGTCCCGGGGTCGTGGGGACGACCCTATAGTCGTCGGACATGTCGGCGGCTGGGCAACTTTGGCCAGTGGTCGTGGGGACGACCATATAGTCGTCGGACATGTCGGCGGCAGGGCAACTTTGGCTCGTGGTCGTGGGGACGACCCTATAGTCGTCGGAGATGTCGGCGGCTGGCCAACTCTGGCCCGGGTCGTGGGGACGACCCTATAGTCGTCGGACAAGTCGGCGGCGGGCCAACCTAGTCCCGGGTCGTGGGGACGACCCTATAGTCGTCGGACAAGTCGGCGGCGGGCCGACCTAGTCCCGGGGTCGTGGGGACGACCGTATAGTCGTCGGACATGACGGTGGCGGGCCAAACTAGTCCCGGGGTCGTGGGGACGACCCTATAGTCGTCGGACATGTCGGCGGCTGGCCAACTTTGGCCCGGGGCGTGGGGACGACCCTATAGTCGTCGGACATGTCGGCGGCGGGCCAACCAAGACCCGGGGTCGTGGGGACGACCCTATAGTCGTCGGACATGTCGGCGGCAGGGCAACTTTGGCCCGTGGTCTTGGGGACGACCCTATAGTCGTCGGACATGTCGGCGGCAGGGCAAGTTTGGCCCGTGGTCGTGGGGACGACCCTATAGTCGTCGGACATGTCGGCGGCTGGCCAACCTAGACCCGGGGTGGTGGGGACGACCCCATAGTCGTAGTACACGTCGTCGGCGGGTCAACCTAGTCCCGGGGTCGTGGGGACGACCGTATAGTCGTCGGACATGACGGTGGCGGGCCAATCTAGTCCCGGGTTCGTGGGGACGACCCTATAGTCGTCGGACATGTCGGCGGCGGGCCAACCAAGACCCGGGGTCGTGGGGACGACCCTATAGTCGTCGGACATTTCGGCGGCAGGGCAACCTAGACCCGGGGTGGTGGGGACGACCCTATAGTCGTCGGACATGTCGGCGGCTGGCCAACCTAGACCCGGGGTGGTGGGGACGACCCCATAGTCGTAGGACACGTCGTCGGCGGGCCAACCTAGTCCCGGGGTCGTGGGGACGACCGTATAGTCGTCGGACATGACGGTGGCGGGCCAATCTAGCCCCGGGGTCATGGGGACGACCCTATAGTCGTCGGAAATGTCGACGGCGGGCCAACATAGACCCGGGGTCGTGGTGACGACCCTATAGTCGTCGGACATGTCGGCGGCAGGCCGACCTAGTCCCGGGGTAGAGGGGACGACCCTATAGTCGTCGGACATGTCGGCGGCTGGGCAACTTTGGCCAGTGGTCGTGGGGACGACCATATAGTCGTCGGACATGTCGGCGGCAGGGCAACTTTGGCACGTGGTCGTGGGGACGACCCTATAGTCGTCGGACATGTCGGCGGCTGGCCAACTCTGGCCCGGGTCGTGGGGACGACCCTATAGTCGTCGGACAAGTCGGCGGCGGGCCAACCTAGTCCCGGGGTCGTGGGGACGACCCTATAGTCGTCGGACATGTCGGCGGCTGGGCAACTTTGGCCAGTGGTCGTCGGGACGACCATATAGTCGTCGGACATGTCGGCGGCAGGGCAAGTTTGGCCCGTGGTCGTGGGGACGACCCTATAGTCGTCGGACATGTCGGCGGCTGGCCAACCTAGACCCGGGGTGGTGGGGACGACCCCATAGTCGTAGTACACGTCGTCGGCGGGTCAACCTAGTCCCGGGGTCGTGGGGACGACCGTATAGTCGTCGGACATGACGGTGGCGGGCCAATCTAGTCCCGGGGTCGTGGGGACGACCCTATAGTCGTCGGACATGTCGGCGGCGGGCCAACCAAGACCCGGGGTCGTGGGGACGACCCTATAGTCGTCGGACATTTCGGCGGCAGGGCAACCTAGACCCGGGGTGGTGGGGACGACCCTATAGTCGTCGGACATGTCGGCGGCTGGACAACCTAGACCCGGGGTGGTGGGGACGACCCCATAGTCGTAGGACACGTCGTCGGCGGGCCAACCTAGTCCCGGGGTCGTGGGGACGACCGTATAGTCGTCGGACATGACGGTGGCGGGCCAATCTAGCCCCGGGGTCATGGGGACGACCCTATAGTCGTCGGAAATGTCGACGGCGGGCCAACATAGACCCGGGGTCGTGGTGACGACCCTATAGTCGTCGGACATGTCGGCGGCAGGCCGACCTAGTCCCGGGGTAGAGGGGACGACCCTATAGTCGTCGGACATGTCGGCGGCTGGGCAACTTTGGCCAGTGGTCGTGGGGACGACCATATAGTCGTCGGACATGTCGGCGGCAGGGCAACTTTGGCACGTGGTCGTGGGGACGACCCTATAGTCGTCGGACATGTCGGCGGCTGGCCAACTCTGGCCCGGGTCGTGGGGACGACCCTATAGTCGTCGGACAAGTCGGCGGCGGGCCAACCTAGTCCCGGGGTCGTGGGGACGACCCTATAGTCGTCGGACATGTCGGCGGCTGGGCAACTTTGGCCAGTGGTCGTGGGGACGACCATATAGTCGTCGGACATGTCGGCGGCAGGGCAACTTTGGCTCGTGGTCGTGGGGACGACCCTATAGTCGTCGGACATGTCGGCGGCTGGCCAACTCTGGCCCGGGTCGTGGGGACGACCCTATAGTCGTCGGACAAGTCGGCGGCGGGCCAACCTAGTCCCGGGTCGTGGGGACGACCCTATAGTCGTCGGACAAGTCGGCGGCGGGCCGACCTAGTCCCGGGGTCTTGGGGACGACCGTATAGTCGTCGGACATGACGGTGGCGGGCCAATCTAGTCCCGGGGTCGTGGGGACGACCCTATAGTCGTCGGACATGTCGGCGGCTGGCCAACTTTGGCCCGGGGCGTGGGGACGACCCTATAGTCGTCGGACATGTCGGCGGCCGGCCAACCAAGACCCGGGGTCGTGGGGAAGACCCTATAGTCGTCGGACATGTCGGCGGCAGGGCAACTTTGGCCCGTGGTCTTGGGGACGACCCTATAGTCGTCGGACATGTCGGCGGCAGGGCAAGTTTGGCCCGTGGTCGTGGGGACGACCCTATAGTCGTCGGACATGTCGGCGGCTGGCCAACCTAGACCCGGGGTGGTGGGGACGACCCCATAGTCGTAGTACACGTCGTCGGCGGGTCAACCTAGTCCCGGGGTCGTGGGGACGACCGTATAGTCGTCGGACATGACGGTGGCGGGCCAATCTAGTCCCGGGGTCGTGGGGACGACCCTATAGTCGTCGGACATGTCGGCGGCTGGCCAACTTTGGCCCGGGGCGTGGGGACGACCCTATAGTCGTCGGACATGTCGACGGCAGGCCAACCTAGACCCGGGGTCGTGGTGACGACCCTATAGTCGTCGGACATGTCGGCGGCAGGCCGACCTAGTCCCGGGGTCGTGGGGACGACCCTATAGTCGTCGGACAAGTCGGCGGCGGGCCAACCTAGTCCCGGGGTCGTGGGGACGACCCTATAGTCGTCGGACATGTCGGCGGCTGGCCAACTCTGGCCCGGGTCGTGGGGACGACCCTATAGTCGTCGGACAAGTCGGCGGCGGGCCAACCTAGTCCCGGGGTCGTGGGGACGACCCTATAGTCGTCGGACATGTCGGCGGCTGGGCAACTTTGGCCAGTGGTCGTCGGGACGACCATATAGTCGTCGGACATGTCGGCGGCAGGGCAAGTTTGGCCCGTGGTCGTGGGGACGACCCTATAGTCGTCGGACATGTCGGCGGCTGGCCAACCTAGACCCGGGGTGGTGGGGACGACCCCATAGTCGTAGTACACGTCGTCGGCGGGTCAACCTAGTCCCGGGGTCGTGGGGACGACCGTATAGTCGTCGGACATGACGGTGGCGGGCCAATCTAGTCCCGGGGTCGTGGGGACGACCCTATAGTCGTCGGACATGTCGGCGGCGGGCCAACCAAGACCCGGGGTCGTGGGGACGACCCTATAGTCGTCGGACATTTCGGCGGCAGGGCAACCTAGACCCGGGGTGGTGGGGACGACCCTATAGTCGTCGGACATGTCGGCGGCTGGACAACCTAGACCCGGGGTGGTGGGGACGACCCCATAGTCGTAGGACACGTCGTCGGCGGGCCAACCTAGTCCCGGGGTCGTGGGGACGACCGTATAGTCGTCGGACATGACGGTGGCGGGCCAATCTAGCCCCGGGGTCATGGGGACGACCCTATAGTCGTCGGAAATGTCGACGGCGGGCCAACATAGACCCGGGGTCGTGGTGACGACCCTATAGTCGTCGGACATGTCGGCGGCAGGCCGACCTAGTCCCGGGGTAGAGGGGACGACCCTATAGTCGTCGGACATGTCGGCGGCTGGGCAACTTTGGCCAGTGGTCGTGGGGACGACCATATAGTCGTCGGACATGTCGGCGGCAGGGCAACTTTGGCACGTGGTCGTGGGGACGACCCTATAGTCGTCGGACATGTCGGCGGCTGGCCAACTCTGGCCCGGGTCGTGGGGACGACCCTATAGTCGTCGGACAAGTCGGCGGCGGGCCAACCTAGTCCCGGGGTCGTGGGGACGACCCTATAGTCGTCGGACATGTCGGCGGCTGGGCAACTTTGGCCAGTGGTCGTGGGGACGACCATATAGTCGTCGGACATGTCGGCGGCAGGGCAACTTTGGCTCGTGGTCGTGGGGACGACCCTATAGTCGTCGGACATGTCGGCGGCTGGCCAACTCTGGCCCGGGTCGTGGGGACGACCCTATAGTCGTCGGACAAGTCGGCGGCGGGCCAACCTAGTCCCGGGTCGTGGGGACGACCCTATAGTCGTCGGACAAGTCGGCGGCGGGCCGACCTAGTCCCGGGGTCTTGGGGACGACCGTATAGTCGTCGGACATGACGGTGGCGGGCCAATCTAGTCCCGGGGTCGTGGGGACGACCCTATAGTCGTCGGACATGTCGGCGGCTGGCCAACTTTGGCCCGGGGCGTGGGGACGACCCTATAGTCGTCGGACATGTCGGCGGCCGGCCAACCAAGACCCGGGGTCGTGGGGAAGACCCTATAGTCGTCGGACATGTCGGCGGCAGGGCAACTTTGGCCCGTGGTCTTGGGGACGACCCTATAGTCGTCGGACATGTCGGCGGCAGGGCAAGTTTGGCCCGTGGTCGTGGGGACGACCCTATAGTCGTCGGACATGTCGGCGGCTGGCCAACCTAGACCCGGGGTGGTGGGGACGACCCCATAGTCGTAGTACACGTCGTCGGCGGGTCAACCTAGTCCCGGGGTCGTGGGGACGACCGTATAGTCGTCGGACATGACGGTGGCGGGCCAATCTAGTCCCGGGGTCGTGGGGACGACCCTATAGTCGTCGGACATGTCGGCGGCTGGCCAACTTTGGCCCGGGGCGTGGGGACGACCCTATAGTCGTCGGACATGTCGACGGCAGGCCAACCTAGACCCGGGGTCGTGGTGACGACCCTATAGTCGTCGGACATGTCGGCGGCAGGCCGACCTAGTCCCGGGGTCGTGGGGACGACCCTATAGTCGTCGGACAAGTCGGCGGCGGGCCAACCTAGTCCCGGGGTCGTGGGGACGACCCTATAGTCGTCGGACATGTCGGCGGCTGGGCAACTTTGGCCAGTGGTCGTGGGGACGACCCTATAGTCGTCGGACATGTCGGCGGCTGGGCAACTTTGGCCAGTGGTCGTGGGGACGACCCTATAGTCGTCGGACATGTCGGCGGCGGGCCAACCAAGACCCGGGGTCGTGGGGACGACCCTATAGTCGTCGGACATGTCGGCGGCAGGGCAACTTTGGCCCGTGGTCTTGGGGACGACCCTATAGTCGTCGGACATGTCGGTATCTGGCCAACCTAGTCCCGGGTTCGTGGGGACGACCCTATAGTCGTCGGACATATCGGCGGCAGGGCAAGTTTGGCCCGTGGTCGTGGGGACGACCCTATAGTCGTCGGACATGTCGGCGGCTGGCCAACCTAGACCCGGGGTGGTGGGGACGACCCCATAGTCGTAGGACACGTCGTCGGCGGGCGAACCTAGTCCCGGGGTCGTGGGGACGACCGTATAGTCGTCGGACATGACGGTGGCGGGCCAATCTAGTCCCGGGGTCATGGGGACGACCCTATAGTCGTCGGACATGTCGACGGCGGGCCAACATAGACCCGGGGTCGTGGTGTCGACCCTATAGTCGTCGGACATGTCGGCGGCCGGCCAACCAAGACCCGGGGTCGTGGGGAAGACCCTATAGTCGTCGGACATGTCGGCGGCAGGGCAACTTTGGCCCGTGGTCTTGGGGACGACCCTATAGTCGTCGGACATGTCGGCGGCAGGGCAAGTTTGGCCCGTGGTCGTGGGGACGACCCTATAGTCGTCGGACATGTCGGCGGCTGGCCAACCTAGACCCGGGGTGGTGGGGACGACCCCATAGTCGTAGTACACGTCGTCGGCGGGTCAACCTAGTCCCGGGGTCGTGGGGACGACCGTATAGTCGTCGGACATGACGGTGGCGGGCCAATCTAGTCCCGGGGTCGTGGGGACGACCCTATAGTCGTCGGACATGTCGGCGGCTGGCCAACTTTGGCCCGGGGCGTGGGGACGACCCTATAGTCGTCGGACATGTCGACGGCAGGCCAACCTAGACCCGGGGTCGTGGTGACGACCCTATAGTCGTCGGACATGTCGGCGGCAGGCCGACCTAGTCCCGGGGTCGTGGGGACGACCCTATAGTCGTCGGACAAGTCGGCGGCGGGCCAACCTAGTCCCGGGGTCGTGGGGACGACCCTATAGTCGTCGGACATGTCGGCGGCTGGGCAACTTTGGCCAGTGGTCGTGGGGACGACCCTATAGTCGTCGGACATGTCGGCGGCTGGGCAACTTTGGCCAGTGGTCGTGGGGACGACCCTATAGTCGTCGGACATGTCGGCGGCGGGCCAACCAAGACCCGGGGTCGTGGGGACGACCCTATAGTCGTCGGACATGTCGGCGGCAGGGCAAATTTGGCCCGTGGTCTTGGGGACGACCCTATAGTCGTCGGACATGTCGGTATCTGGCCAACCTAGTCCCGGGTTCGTGGGGACGACCCTATAGTCGTCGGACATATCGGCGGCAGGGCAAGTTTGGCCCGTGGTCGTGGGGACGACCCTATAGTCGTCGGACATGTCGGCGGCTGGCCAACCTAGACCCGGGGTGGTGGGGACGACCCCATAGTCGTAGGACACGTCGTCGGCGGGCCAACCTAGTCCCGGGGTCGTGGGGACGACCGTATAGTCGTCGGACATGACGGTGGCGGGCCAATCTAGTCCCGGGGTCATGGGGACGACCCTATAGTCGTCGGACATGTCGGCGGCAGGGCAACTTTGGCCCGTGGTCTTGGGGACGACCCTATAGTCGTCGGACATGTCGGTATCTGGCCAACCTAGTCCCGGGTTCGTGGGGACGACCCTATAGTCGTCGGACATATCGGCGGCAGGGCAAGTTTGGCCCGTGGTCGTGGGGACGACCCTATAGTCGTCGGACATGTCGGCGGCTGGCCAACTTTGGCCCGGGGCGTGGGGACGACCCTATAGTCGTCGGACATGTCGGCGGCAGGGCAACTTTGGCCCGTGGTCTTGGGGACGACCCTATAGTCGTCGGACATGTCGGCGGCAGGGCAACTTTGGCCCGTGGTCTTGGGGACGACCCTATAGTCGTCGGACATGTCGACGGCGGCCAACCTAGACCCGGGGTCGTGGGGACGACCCTATAGTCGTCGGACATGTCGGCGGCAGGGCAACATTGGCCCGTGGTCTTGGGGACGACCCTATAGTCGTCGGACATGTCGGTGACTGGCCAACCTAGTCCCGGGTTCGTGGGGACGACCCTATAGTCGTCGGACATGTCGGCGGCAGGCCAACCTAGTCCCGGGGTCGTGGGGACGACCCTATAGTCGTCGGACATGTCGGCGGCTGGCCAACTCTGGCCCGGGTCGTGGGGACGACCCTATAGTCGTCGGACATGTCGGCGGCGGGCCAACCAAGACCCGGGGTCGTGGGGACGACCCTATAGTCGTCGGACATTTCGGCGGCAGGGCAACCTAGACCCGGGGTGGTGGGGACGACCCTATAGTCGTCGGACATGTCGGCGGCTGGCCAACTTTGGCCCGGGTCGTGGAGACGACCCTATAGTCGTCGGACAAGTCGGCGGCGGGCCAACCTAGTCCCGGGGTCGTGGGGACGACCCTATAGTCGTCGGACATGTCGGCGGCTGGCCAACTTTGGCCCGGGGCGTGGGGACGACCCTATAGTCGTCGGACATGTCGGCGGCGGGCCAACCAAGACCCGGGGTCGTGGGGACGACCCTATAGTCGTCGGACATGTCGGCGGCAGGGCAACTTTGGCCCGTGGTCTTGGGGACGACCCTATAGTCGTCGGACATGTCGGCGGCAGGGCAAGTTTGGCCCGTGGTCGTAGGGACGACCCTATAGTCGTCGGACATGTCGGCGGCTGGCCAACCTAGACCCGGGGTGGTGGGGACGACCCCATAGTCGTAGTACACGTCGTCGGCGGGTCAACCTAGTCCCGGGGTCGTGGGGACGATCGTATAGTCGTCGGACATGACGGTGGCGGGCCAATCTAGTCCCGGGGTCGTGGGGACGACCCTATAGTCGTCGGACATGTCGGCGGCTGGCCAACTTTGGCCCGGGGCGTGGGGACGACCCTACAGTCGTCGGACATGTCGACGGCAGGCCAACCTAGACCCGGGGTCGTGGTGACGACCCTATAGTCGTCGGACATGTCGGCGGCAGGCCGACCTAGTCCCGGGGTCGTGGGGACGACCCTATAGTCGTCGGACAAGTCGGCGGCGGGCCAACCTAGTCCCGGGGTCGTGGGGACGACCCTATAGTCGTCGGACATGTCGGCGGCTGGGCAACTTTGGCCAGTGGTCGTGGGGACGACCCTATAGTCGTCGGACATGTCGGCGGCAGGGAAACTTTGGCCCGTGGTCGTGGGGACGACCCTATAGTCGTCGGACATGTCGGCGGCTGGCCAACCTAGACCCGGGGTGGTGGGGACGACCCTATAGTCGTCGGACATGTCGGCGTCTGGCCAACTCAGTCTCGGGGTCGTGGGGACGACCCCATAGTCGTAGGACACGTCGGCGGCGGGCCAACCTAGTCCCGGGGTCGTGGGGACGACCGTATAGTCGTCGGACATGACGGTGGCGGGCCAATCTAGTCCCGGGGTCGTGGAGACGACCCTATAGTCGTCGGACATGTCGGCGGCTGGCCAACTTTGCCCCGGGGCGTGGGGACGTCCCTATAGTCGTCGGACATGTCGGCGGCAGGGCAACTTTGGCCCGTGGTCTTGGGGACGACCCTATAGTCGTCGGACATGTCGGTATCTGGCCAACCTAGTCCCGGGTTCGTGGGGACGACCCTATAGTCGTCGGACATGTCGGCGGCTGGCCAACTTTGGCCCGGGGCGTGGGGACGACCCTATAGTCGTCGGACATGACGGCGGCGGGCCAACCTAGTCCCGGGGTCGTGGGGACGACCCTATAGTCGTCGGACATGTCGGCGGCAGGGCATCTTTGGCCCGTGGTCGTGGGGACGACCCTATAGTCGTCGGATATGTCGGCGGCTGGCCAACCTAGACCCGGGGTGGTGGGGACGACCCTATAGTCGTCGGACATGTCGGCGGCTGGCCAACCTAGTCTCGTGGTCGTGGGGACGACCGTATAGTCGTCGGACATGACGGTGGCGGGCCAATCTTGTCCCGGGGTTGTGGGGACGACCCTATAGTCGTCGGACATGTCGGCGGCTGGCCAACTTTGGCCCGGGGCGTGGGGACGACCCTATAGTCGTCGGACATGTCGGTGACTGGCCAACCTAGTCCCGGGTTCGTGGGGACGACCCTATAGTCGTCGGACATGTCGGCGGCTGGGCAACTTTGGTCAGTGGTCGTGGGGACGACCCTATAGACGTCGGACATGTCGGTGACTGGCCAACCTAGTCCCGGGTTCGTGGGGACGACCCTATAGTCGTCGGACATGTCGGCGGCTGGCCAACTTTGGCCCGGGGCGTGGGGACGACCCTATAGTCGTCGGACATGTCGGCGGCGGGCCAACCTAGTCCCTGGGTCGTGGGGACGACCCTATAGTCGTCGGACATGTCGGCGGCTGGGCAACTTTGGAGAGTGGTCGTAGGGACGACCCTATAGTCGTCGGACATGTCGGTGACTGGCCAACCTAGTCCCGGGTTCGTGGGGACGACCCTATAGTCGTCGGATATGTCGGCGGCTGGGCAACTTTGGCCAGAGGTCGTGGGGACGACCCTATAGTCGTCGGACATGTCGACGGTGGGCCAACCTAGACCCGGGGTCGTGGGGACGACCCTATAGTCGTCGGACATGTCGGCGGCTGGGCAACTTTGGCCCGGGTCGTGGGGACGACCCTATAGTCGTCGGACAAGTCGGCGGCGGGCCAACCTAGTCCCGGGGTCGTGGGGACGAATGTATAGTCGTCGGACATGTCGCGGCTGGCCAACCTAGTCCAGAGGTCGTGGGGACGACCCTATTGTCGTCGGACACGTCGGCGGCGGGCCAACCTAGTCCCGGGGTCGTGGGGACGACCGTATAGTCGTCGGACATGACGGTGGCGGGCCAATCTTGTCCCGGGGTCGTGGGGACGACCCTATAGTCGTCGGACATGTCGGCGGCTGGCCAACTTTGGCCCGGGGCGTGGTGACGACCCTATAGTCGTCGGACATGTCGGCGGCGGGCCAACCTAGTCCCGGGGTCGTGGGGACGACCCTATAGTCGTCGGACATGTCGGCGGCAGGCCAACCTAGTCCCGGGGTCGTGGGGACGACCGTATAGTCGTCGGACATGACGGTGGCGGGCCAATCTTGTCCCGGGGTCGTGGGGACGACCCTATAGTCGTCGGACATGTCGGCGGCGGGCCAACCTAGTCCCGAGGTCGGTGGGACGACCCTATAGTCGTCGGACAAGTCGGCGGCGGAGCGACCTAGTCCCGGGTTCGTGGAGACGACCCTATAGTCGTCGGACATGACGGTGCCGGGGCAATCTAGCCCCGGGGACGTGGGGACGACCCTATAGACGTCGGACATGTCGGCGGCTGGCCAACCTAGTCCCGGGGTGGTAGGGACGACCCTATAGTCGTCGGACAAGTCGGCGGCGGGCCAACCTAGTCCCGTGGTCGTGGGGACGACCGTATTGTCGTCGGACATGTCGGCGGCTGGCCAACTTTGGCCCGGGGCGTGGTGACGACCCTATAGTCGTCGGACATGTCGGCGGCGGGCCAACCTAGTCCCGGGGTCGTGGGGACGACCCTATAGTCGTCGGACATGTCGGCGGCAGGCCAACCTAGTCCCGGGGTCGTGGGGACGACCGTATAGTCGTCGGACATGACGGTGGCGGGCCAATCTTGTCCCGGGGTCGTGGGGACGACCCTATAGTCGTCGGACATGTCGGCGGCTGGCCAACTTTGGCCCGGGGCGTGGGGACGACCCTATAGTCGTCGGACATGTCGGCGGCGGGCCAACCTAGTCCCGGGGTCGTGGGGACGACCCTATAGTCGTCGGACATGTCGGCGGCGGGCCAACCTAGTCCCGAGGTCGGTGGGACGACCCTATAGTCGTCGGACAAGTCGGCGGCGGAGCGACCTAGTCCCGGGTTCGTGGAGACGACCCTATAGTCGTCGGACATGACGGTGCCGGGGCAATCTAGCCCCGGGGTCGTGGGGACGACCCTATAGACGTCGGACATGTCGGCGGCTGGCCAACCTAGTCCCGGGGTGGTAGGGACGACCCTATAGTCGTCGGACAAGTCGGCGGCGGGCCAACCTAGTCCCGTGGTCGTGGGGACGACCGTATTGTCGTCGGACATGTCGGCGGCTGGCCAACCTAGTCCCGGGGTCGAGGGGACGACCCTATAGTCGTCGGACACGTCGGCGGCGGGCCAACCTGCTCCCGGGGTCGTGGGGACGACCGTATTGTCGTCGGACATGTCGGCGGCTGGCCAACCTAGTCCCGGGGTCGAGGGGACGACCCTATAGTCGTCGGACAAGTCGGCGGCGGGCCAACCTACTCCCGGGGTCGTGGGGACGACCCTATAGTCGTCGGAAAAGTCGGCGGCGGGCCAATCTAGTCCCGGGGTCGTGGGAACGACCCTATAGACGTCGGACATGTCGGCGGCGGGCCAACCTAGTCCCGGGGTCGTGGGGACGACCCTATAGTCGTCGGACATGTCGGCGGCTGGCCAACTCAGTCTCGTGGTCGTGGGGACGACCCCATAGTCGTAGGACACGTCGGCGGCGGGCCAACCTAGTCCCGGGGTCGTGGGGACGACCGTATAGTCGTCGGACATGACGGTGCCGGGGCAATCTAGCCCCGGGGTCGTGGGGACGACCCTATAGACGTCGGACATGTCGGCGGCTGGCCAACCTAGTCCCGGGGTGGTAGGGACGACCCTATAGTCGTCGGACAAGTCGGCGGCGGGCCAACCTACTCCCGGGGTCGTGGGGACGACCCTATAGTCGTCGGAAAAGTCGGCGGCGGGCCAATCTAGTCCCGGGGTCGTGGGAACGACCCTATAGACGTCGGACATGTCGGCGGCGGGCCAACCTAGTCCCGGGGTCGTGGGGACGACCCTATAGACGTCGGACATGTCGGCGTCGGTCCAACCTAGTCCCGGGGTCGTGGGGACGACCCTATAGTCGTCGGACATGTCGGCGGCTGGGCAACTTTGGCCAGTGGTCGTGGGGACGACCCTATAGTCGTCGGACAAGTCGGCGGCGGGCAACCTACTCCCGGGGTCGTGGGGACGACCCTATAGTCGTCGGAAAAGTCGGCGGCGGGCCAATCTAGTCCCGGGGTCGTGGGAACGACCCTATAGTCGTCGGACATGTCGGCGGCTGGCCAACTCAGTCTCTTGGTCGTGGGGACGACCCCATAGTCGTAGGACACGTCGGCGGCGGGCCAACCTAGTCCCGGGGTCGTGGGGACGACCGTATAGTCGTCGGACATGACGGTGCCGGGGCAATCTAGCCCCGGGGTCGTGGGGACGACCCTATAGACGTCGGACATGTCGGCGTCGGTCCAACCTAGTCCCGGGGTCGTGGGGACGACCCTATAGTCGTCGGACATGTCGGCGGCTGGGCAACTTTGGCCAGTGGTCGTGGGGACGACCCTATAGTCGTCGGACAAGTCGGCGTCGGGCCAACCTACTCCCGGGGTCGTGGGGACGACCCTATAGTCGTCGGAAAAGTCGGCGGCGGGCCAATCTAGTCCCGGGGTCGTGGGAACGACCCTATAGTCGTCGGACATGTCGGCGGCTGGCCAACTCAGTCTCTTGGTCGTGGGGACGACCCCATAGTCGTAGGACACGTCGGCGGCGGGCCAACCTAGTCCCGGGGTCGTGGGGACGACCGTATAGTCGTCGGACATGACGGTGCCGGGGCAATCTAGCCCCGGGGTCGTGTGGACGACCCTATAGACGTCGGACATGTCGGCGGCTGGCCAACCTAGTCCCGGGGTGGTAGGGACGACCCTATAGTCGTCGGACAAGTCGGCGGCGGGCCAACCTAGTCCCGTGGTCGTGGGGACGACCCCATAGTCGTAGGACACGTCGGCGGCGGGCCAACCTAGTCCCGGGGTCGAGGGGACGACCGTATAGTCGTCTGACATGACGGTGGCGGGCCAATCTTGTCCAGGGGTCGTGGGGACGACCCTATAGTCGTCGGACAAGTCGGCGGCGGGCCAACCTAGACCCGGGGTCGTGGGGACGACCCTATAGTCGTCGGACATGTCGGCGGCGGGCCGACCTAGTCCCGGGGTCGTGGCGACGACCCTATAGTCGTCGGACATGTCGGTGGCGGGCCAATCTAGTCCCGGGGTCGTGGGGACGACCCTATAGTCTTCGGACATGCCGGCGGCTGGGCAACTTTGGCCCGGAGTCGTGGGGACGACCCTGTAGTCGTCGGACATGACGGTGGTGGGCCAATCTAGTCCCGGGGTCGTGGGGACGACCCTATAGACGTCGGACATGTCGGCGGCTGGGCAACTTTGGCCAGTGGTCGTGGGGACGACCATATATTCGTCGGACATGTCGGCGGCAGGGCAACTTTGGCTCGTGGTCGTGGGGACGACCCTATAGTCGTCGGACATGTCGGCGGCTGGCCAACTCTGGCCCGGGTCGTGGGGACGACCCTATAGTCGTCGGACAAGTCGGCGGCGGGCCAACCTAGTCCCGGGGTCATGGGGACGACCCTATAGTCGTCGGACATGACGGTGGCGGACCAACCTAGTCCCGTGGTCGTGGGGACGACCGTATAGTCGTCGGACATGTCGGCGGCTGGCCAACCTAGACCCGGGGTGGTGGGGACGACCCCATAGTCGTAGGACACGTCGTCGGCGGGCCAACCTAGTCCCGGGGTCGTGGGGACGACCGTATAGTCGTCGGACATGACGGTGGCGGGCCAATCTAGTCCCGGGGTCCTGGGGACGACCCTATAGTCGTCGGACAAGTCGGCGGCGGGCCAACCTAGTCCCGGGGTCGTGGTGACGACCCTATAGTCGTCGGACATGTCGGCGGCAGGCCGACCTAGTCCCGGGGTAGAGGGGACGACCCTATAGTCGTCGGACATGTCGGCGGCTGGGCAACTTTGGCCAGTGGTCGTGGGGACGACCATATAGTCGTCGCACATGTCGGCGGCAGGGCAACTTTGGCTCGTGGTCGTGGGGACGACCCTATAGTCGTCGGACATGTCGGCGGCTGGCCAACTCTGGCCCGGGTCGTGGGGACGACCCTATAGTCGTCGGACAAGTCGGCGGCGGGCCAACCTAGTCCCGGGGTCGTGGGGACGACCCTATAGTCGTCGGACATGTCGGCGGCTGGGCAACTTTGGCCAGTGGTCGTGGGGACGGCCATATAGTCGTCGGACATGTCGGCGGCAGGGCAACTTTGGCTCGTGGTCGTGGGGACGACCCTATAGTCGTCGGACATGTCGGCGGCTGGCCAACTCTGGCCCGGGTCGTGGGGACGACCCTATAGTCGTCGGACAAGTCGGCGGCGGGCCAACCTAGTCCCGGGTCGTGGGGACGACCCTATAGTCGTCGGACAAGTCGGCGGCGGGCCGACCTAGTCCCGGGGTCGTGGGGACGACCGTATAGTCGTCGGACATGACGGTGGCGGGCCAATCTAGTCCCGGGGTTGTGGGGACGACCCTATAGTCGTCGGACATGTCGGCGGCTGGCCAACTTTGGCCCGGGGCGTGGGGACGACCCTATAGTCGTCGGACATGTCGGCGGCGGGCCAACCAAGACCCGGGGTCGTGGGGACGACCCTATAGTCGTCGGACATGTCGGCGGCAGGGCAACTTTGGCCCGTGGTCTTGGGGACGACCCTATAGTCGTCGGACATGTCGGCGGCAGGGCAAGTTTGGCCCGTGGTCGTGGGGACGACCCTATAGTCGTCGGACATGTCGGCGGCTGGCCAACCTAGACCCGGGGTGGTGGGGACGACCCCATAGTCGTAGTACACGTCGTCGGCGTGTCAACCTAGTCCCGGGGTCGTGGGGACGACCGTATAGTCGTCGGACATGACGGTGGCGGGCCAATCTAGTCCCGGGGTCGTGGGGACGACCCTATAGTCGTCGGACATGTCGGCGGCTGGCCAACTCTGGCCCGGGTCGTGGGGACGACCCTATAGTCGTCGGACATGTCGGCGGCTGGGCAACTTTGGCCAGTGGTCGTGGGGACGACCATATAGTCGTCGGACATGTCGGCGGCAGGGCAACTTTGGCTCGTGGTCGTGGGGACGACCCTATAGTCGTCGGACATGTCGGCGGCTGGCCAACTCTGGCCCGGGTCGTGGGGACGACCCTATAGTCGTCGGACATGTCGGCGGCTGGCCAACTTTGGCCCGGGGCGTGGGGACGACCCTATAGTCGTCGGACATGTCGACGGCAGGCCAACCTAGACCCGGGGTTGTGGTGACGACCCTATAGTCGTCGGACATGTCGGCGGCAGGCCGACCTAGTCCCGGGGTCGTGGGGACGACCCTATAGTCGTCGGACATGTCGGTGGCGGGCCAACCAAGACCCGGGGTCGTGGGGACGACCCTATAGTCGTCGGACATGTCGGCGGCAGGGCAACTTTGGCCCGTGGTCTTGGGGACGACCCTATAGTCGTCGGACATGTCAGCGGCTGGCCAACCTAGACCCGGGGTGGTGGGGACGACCCCATAGTCGTAGTACACGTCGTCGGCGGGTCAACCTAGTCCCGGGGTCGTGGGGACGACCGTATAGTCGTCGGACATGACGGTGGCGGGCCAATCTAGTCCCGGGGTCGTGGGGACGACCCTATAGTCGTCGGACATGTCGGCGGCTGGCCAACTTTGGCCCGGGGCGTGGGGACGACCCTATAGTCGTCGGACAAGTCGGCGGCGGGCCAACCTAGTCCCGGGGTCGTGGGGACGACCCTATAGTCGTCGGACATGTCGGCGGCTGGGCAACTTTGGCCAGTGGTCGTGGGGACGACCCTATAGTCGTCGGACATGTCGGCGGCAGGGAAACTTTGGCCCGTGGTCGTGGGGACGACCCTATAGTCGTCGGACATGTCGGCGGCTGGCCAACCTAGACCCGGGGTGGTGGGGACGACCCTATAGTCGTCGGACATGTCGGCGTCTGGCCAACTCAGTCTCGGGGTCGTGGGGACGACCCCATAGTCGTAGGACACGTCGGCGGCGGGCCAACCTAGTCCCGGGGTCGTGGGGACGACCGTATAGTCGTCGGACATGACGGTGGCGGGCCAATCTAGTCCCGGGGTCGTGGAGACGACCCTATAGTCGTCGGACATGTCGGCGGCTGGCCAACTTTGCCCCGGGGCGTGGGGACGTCCCTATAGTCGTCGGACATGTCGGCGGCAGGGCAACTTTGGCCCGTGGTCTTGGGGACGACCCTATAGTCGTCGGACATGTCGGTATCTGGCCAACCTAGTCCCGGGTTCGTGGGGACGACCCTATAGTCGTCGGACATGTCGGCGGCTGGCCAACTTTGGCCCGGGGCGTGGGGACGACCCTATAGTCGTCGGACATGACGGCGGCGGGCCAACCTAGTCCCGGGGTCGTGGGGACGACCCTATAGTCGTCGGACATGTCGGCGGCAGGGCATCTTTGGCCCGTGGTCGTGGGGACGACCCTATAGTCGTCGGATATGTCGGCGGCTGGCCAACCTAGACCCGGGGTGGTGGGGACGACCCTATAGTCGTCGGACATGTCGGCGGCTGGCCAACCTAGTCTCGTGGTCGTGGGGACGACCGTATAGTCGTCGGACATGACGGTGGCGGGCCAATCTTGTCCCGGGGTTGTGGGGACGACCCTATAGTCGTCGGACATGTCGGCGGCTGGCCAACTTTGGCCCGGGGCGTGGGGACGACCCTATAGTCGTCGGACATGTCGGTGACTGGCCAACCTAGTCCCGGGTTCGTGGGGACGACCCTATAGTCGTCGGACATGTCGGCGGCTGGGCAACTTTGGTCAGTGGTCGTGGGGACGACCCTATAGACGTCGGACATGTCGGTGACTGGCCAACCTAGTCCCGGGTTCGTGGGGACGACCCTATAGTCGTCGGACATGTCGGCGGCTGGCCAACTTTGGCCCGGGGCGTGGGGACGACCCTATAGTCGTCGGACATGTCGGCGGCGGGCCAACCTAGTCCCTGGGTCGTGGGGACGACCCTATAGTCGTCGGACATGTCGGCGGCTGGGCAACTTTGGAGAGTGGTCGTAGGGACGACCCTATAGTCGTCGGACATGTCGGTGACTGGCCAACCTAGTCCCGGGTTCGTGGGGACGACCCTATAGTCGTCGGATATGTCGGCGGCTGGGCAACTTTGGCCAGAGGTCGTGGGGACGACCCTATAGTCGTCGGACATGTCGACGGTGGGCCAACCTAGACCCGGGGTCGTGGGGACGACCCTATAGTCGTCGGACATGTCGGCGGCTGGGCAACTTTGGCCCGGGTCGTGGGGACGACCCTATAGTCGTCGGACAAGTCGGCGGCGGGCCAACCTAGTCCCGGGGTCGTGGGGACGAATGTATAGTCGTCGGACATGTCGCGGCTGGCCAACCTAGTCCAGAGGTCGTGGGGACGACCCTATTGTCGTCGGACACGTCGGCGGCGGGCCAACCTAGTCCCGGGGTCGTGGGGACGACCGTATAGTCGTCGGACATGACGGTGGCGGGCCAATCTTGTCCCGGGGTCGTGGGGACGACCCTATAGTCGTCGGACATGTCGGCGGCTGGCCAACTTTGGCCCGGGGCGTGGTGACGACCCTATAGTCGTCGGACATGTCGGCGGCGGGCCAACCTAGTCCCGGGGTCGTGGGGACGACCCTATAGTCGTCGGACATGTCGGCGGCAGGCCAACCTAGTCCCGGGGTCGTGGGGACGACCGTATAGTCGTCGGACATGACGGTGGCGGGCCAATCTTGTCCCGGGGTCGTGGGGACGACCCTATAGTCGTCGGACATGTCGGCGGCGGGCCAACCTAGTCCCGAGGTCGGTGGGACGACCCTATAGTCGTCGGACAAGTCGGCGGCGGAGCGACCTAGTCCCGGGTTCGTGGAGACGACCCTATAGTCGTCGGACATGACGGTGCCGGGGCAATCTAGCCCCGGGGACGTGGGGACGACCCTATAGACGTCGGACATGTCGGCGGCTGGCCAACCTAGTCCCGGGGTGGTAGGGACGACCCTATAGTCGTCGGACAAGTCGGCGGCGGGCCAACCTAGTCCCGTGGTCGTGGGGACGACCGTATTGTCGTCGGACATGTCGGCGGCTGGCCAACTTTGGCCCGGGGCGTGGTGACGACCCTATAGTCGTCGGACATGTCGGCGGCGGGCCAACCTAGTCCCGGGGTCGTGGGGACGACCCTATAGTCGTCGGACATGTCGGCGGCAGGCCAACCTAGTCCCGGGGTCGTGGGGACGACCGTATAGTCGTCGGACATGACGGTGGCGGGCCAATCTTGTCCCGGGGTCGTGGGGACGACCCTATAGTCGTCGGACATGTCGGCGGCTGGCCAACTTTGGCCCGGGGCGTGGGGACGACCCTATAGTCGTCGGACATGTCGGCGGCGGGCCAACCTAGTCCCGGGGTCGTGGGGACGACCCTATAGTCGTCGGACATGTCGGCGGCGGGCCAACCTAGTCCCGAGGTCGGTGGGACGACCCTATAGTCGTCGGACAAGTCGGCGGCGGAGCGACCTAGTCCCGGGTTCGTGGAGACGACCCTATAGTCGTCGGACATGACGGTGCCGGGGCAATCTAGCCCCGGGGTCGTGGGGACGACCCTATAGACGTCGGACATGTCGGCGGCTGGCCAACCTAGTCCCGGGGTGGTAGGGACGACCCTATAGTCGTCGGACAAGTCGGCGGCGGGCCAACCTAGTCCCGTGGTCGTGGGGACGACCGTATTGTCGTCGGACATGTCGGCGGCTGGCCAACCTAGTCCCGGGGTCGAGGGGACGACCCTATAGTCGTCGGACACGTCGGCGGCGGGCCAACCTGCTCCCGGGGTCGTGGGGACGACCGTATTGTCGTCGGACATGTCGGCGGCTGGCCAACCTAGTCCCGGGGTCGAGGGGACGACCCTATAGTCGTCGGACAAGTCGGCGGCGGGCCAACCTACTCCCGGGGTCGTGGGGACGACCCTATAGTCGTCGGAAAAGTCGGCGGCGGGCCAATCTAGTCCCGGGGTCGTGGGAACGACCCTATAGACGTCGGACATGTCGGCGGCGGGCCAACCTAGTCCCGGGGTCGTGGGGACGACCCTATAGTCGTCGGACATGTCGGCGGCTGGCCAACTCAGTCTCGTGGTCGTGGGGACGACCCCATAGTCGTAGGACACGTCGGCGGCGGGCCAACCTAGTCCCGGGGTCGTGGGGACGACCGTATAGTCGTCGGACATGACGGTGCCGGGGCAATCTAGCCCCGGGGTCGTGGGGACGACCCTATAGACGTCGGACATGTCGGCGGCTGGCCAACCTAGTCCCGGGGTGGTAGGGACGACCCTATAGTCGTCGGACAAGTCGGCGGCGGGCCAACCTACTCCCGGGGTCGTGGGGACGACCCTATAGTCGTCGGAAAAGTCGGCGGCGGGCCAATCTAGTCCCGGGGTCGTGGGAACGACCCTATAGACGTCGGACATGTCGGCGGCGGGCCAACCTAGTCCCGGGGTCGTGGGGACGACCCTATAGACGTCGGACATGTCGGCGTCGGTCCAACCTAGTCCCGGGGTCGTGGGGACGACCCTATAGTCGTCGGACATGTCGGCGGCTGGGCAACTTTGGCCAGTGGTCGTGGGGACGACCCTATAGTCGTCGGACAAGTCGGCGGCGGGCAACCTACTCCCGGGGTCGTGGGGACGACCCTATAGTCGTCGGAAAAGTCGGCGGCGGGCCAATCTAGTCCCGGGGTCGTGGGAACGACCCTATAGTCGTCGGACATGTCGGCGGCTGGCCAACTCAGTCTCTTGGTCGTGGGGACGACCCCATAGTCGTAGGACACGTCGGCGGCGGGCCAACCTAGTCCCGGGGTCGTGGGGACGACCGTATAGTCGTCGGACATGACGGTGCCGGGGCAATCTAGCCCCGGGGTCGTGGGGACGACCCTATAGACGTCGGACATGTCGGCGTCGGTCCAACCTAGTCCCGGGGTCGTGGGGACGACCCTATAGTCGTCGGACATGTCGGCGGCTGGGCAACTTTGGCCAGTGGTCGTGGGGACGACCCTATAGTCGTCGGACAAGTCGGCGTCGGGCCAACCTACTCCCGGGGTCGTGGGGACGACCCTATAGTCGTCGGAAAAGTCGGCGGCGGGCCAATCTAGTCCCGGGGTCGTGGGAACGACCCTATAGTCGTCGGACATGTCGGCGGCTGGCCAACTCAGTCTCTTGGTCGTGGGGACGACCCCATAGTCGTAGGACACGTCGGCGGCGGGCCAACCTAGTCCCGGGGTCGTGGGGACGACCGTATAGTCGTCGGACATGACGGTGCCGGGGCAATCTAGCCCCGGGGTCGTGTGGACGACCCTATAGACGTCGGACATGTCGGCGGCTGGCCAACCTAGTCCCGGGGTGGTAGGGACGACCCTATAGTCGTCGGACAAGTCGGCGGCGGGCCAACCTAGTCCCGTGGTCGTGGGGACGACCCCATAGTCGTAGGACACGTCGGCGGCGGGCCAACCTAGTCCCGGGGTCGAGGGGACGACCGTATAGTCGTCTGACATGACGGTGGCGGGCCAATCTTGTCCAGGGGTCGTGGGGACGACCCTATAGTCGTCGGACAAGTCGGCGGCGGGCCAACCTAGACCCGGGGTCGTGGGGACGACCCTATAGTCGTCGGACATGTCGGCGGCGGGCCGACCTAGTCCCGGGGTCGTGGCGACGACCCTATAGTCGTCGGACATGTCGGTGGCGGGCCAATCTAGTCCCGGGGTCGTGGGGACGACCCTATAGTCGTCGGACAAGTCGGCGGCGGGCCAACCTAGTCCCGTGGTCGTGGGGACGACCGTATTGTCGTCGGACATGTCGGCGGCTGGCCAACCTAGTCTCGTGGTCGTGGGGACGACCCCATAGTCGTAGGACACGTCGGCGGCGGGCCAACCTAGTCCCGGGGTCGTGGGGACGACCCTATAGTCGTCGGATATGTCGGCGGGTGGCCAATCTAGTCCCGGGGTCCTGGGGACGACCCTATAGTCGTCGGACAAGTCGGCGGCGGGCCAACCTAGTCCCGGGGTCGTGTGGACGACCCTATACTCGTCGGACATGACGGTGGTGGGCCAATCTAGTCCCGGGGTCGTGAGTACGACCCTATAGTCTTCGGACATGCCGGCGGCTGGGCAACTTTGGCCCGGAGTCGTGGGGACGACCCTGTAGTCGTCGGACATGACGGTGGTGGGCCAATCTAGTCCCGGGGTCGTGGGGACGACCCTATAGACGTCGGACATGTCGGCGGCTGGGCAACTTTGGCCAGTGGTCGTGGGGACGACCATATAGTCGTCGGACATGTCGGCGGCAGGGCAACTTTGGCTCGTGGTCGTGGGGACGACCCTATAGTCGTCGGACATGTCGGCGGCTGGCCAACTCTGGCCCGGGTCGTGGGGACGACCCTATAGTCGTCGGACAAGTCGGCGGCGGGCCAACCTAGTCCCGGGGTCATGGGGACGACCCTATAGTCGTCGGACATGACGGTGGCGGACCAACCTAGTCCCGTGGTCGTGGGGACGACCGTATAGTCGTCGGACATGTCGGCGGCTGGCCAACCTAGACCCGGGGTGGTGGGGACGACCCCATAGTCGTAGGACACGTCGTCGGCGGGCCAACCTAGTCCCGGGGTCGTGGGGACGACCGTATAGTCGTCGGACATGACGGTGGCGGGCCAATCTAGTCCCGGGGTCCTGGGGACGACCCTATAGTCGTCGGACAAGTCGGCGGCGGGCCAACCTAGTCCCGGGGTCGTGGTGACGACCCTATAGTCGTCGGACATGTCGGCGGCAGGCCGACCTAGTCCCGGGGTAGAGGGGACGACCCTATAGTCGTCGGACATGTCGGCGGCTGGGCAACTTTGGCCAGTGGTCGTGGGGACGACCATATAGTCGTCGCACATGTCGGCGGCAGGGCAACTTTGGCTCGTGGTCGTGGGGACGACCCTATAGTCGTCGGACATGTCGGCGGCTGGCCAACTCTGGCCCGGGTCGTGGGGACGACCCTATAGTCGTCGGACAAGTCGGCGGCGGGCCAACCTAGTCCCGGGGTCGTGGGGACGACCCTATAGTCGTCGGACATGTCGGCGGCTGGGCAACTTTGGCCAGTGGTCGTGGGGACGACCATATAGTCGTCGGACATGTCGGCGGCAGGGCAACTTTGGCTCGTGGTCGTGGGGACGACCCTATAGTCGTCGGACATGTCGGCGGCTGGCCAACTCTGGCCCGGGTCGTGGGGACGACCCTATAGTCGTCGGACAAGTCGGCGGCGGGCCAACCTAGTCCCGGGTCGTGGGGACGACCCTATAGTCGTCGGACAAGTCGGCGGCGGGCCGACCTAGTCCCGGGGTCGTGGGGACGACCGTATAGTCGTCGGACATGACGGTGGCGGGCCAATCTAGTCCCGGGGTCGTGGGGACGACCCTATAGTCGTCGGACATGTCGGCGGCTGGCCAACTTTGGCCCGGGGCGTGGGGACGACCCTATAGTCGTCGGACATGTCGGCGGCGGGCCAACCAAGACCCGGGGTCGTGGGGACGACCCTATAGTCGTCGGACATGTCGGCGGCAGGGCAACTTTGGCCCGTGGTCTTGGGGACGACCCTATAGTCGTCGGACATGTCGGCGGCAGGGCAAGTTTGGCCCGTGGTCGTGGGGACGACCCTATAGTCGTCGGACATGTCGGCGGCTGGCCAACCTAGACCCGGGGTGGTGGGGACGACCCCATAGTCGTAGTACACGTCGTCGGCGGGTCAACCTAGTCCCGGGGTCGTGGGGACGACCGTATAGTCGTCGGACATGACGGTGGCGGGCCAATCTAGTCCCGGGGTCGTGGGGACGACCCTATAGTCGTCGGACATGTCGGCGGCTGGCCAACTCTGGCCCGGGTCGTGGGGACGACCCTATAGTCGTCGGACATGTCGGCGGCTGGGCAACTTTGGCCAGTGGTCGTGGGGACGACCATATAGTCGTCGGACATGTCGGCGGCAGGGCAACTTTGGCTCGTGGTCGTGGGGACGACCCTATAGTCGTCGGACATGTCGGCGGCTGGCCAACTCTGGCCCGGGTCGTGGGGACGACCCTATAGTCGTCGGACATGTCGGCGGCTGGCCAACTTTGGCCCGGGGCGTGGGGACGACCCTATAGTCGTCGGACATGTCGACGGCAGGCCAACCTAGACCCGGGGTTGTGGTGACGACCCTATAGTCGTCGGACATGTCGGCGGCAGGCCGACCTAGTCCCGGGGTCGTGGGGACGACCCTATAGTCGTCGGACATGTCGGTGGCGGGCCAACCAAGACCCGGGGTCGTGGGGACGACCCTATAGTCGTCGGACATGTCGGCGGCAGGGCAACTTTGGCCCGTGGTCTTGGGGACGACCCTATAGTCGTCGGACATGTCGGCGGCAGGGCAAGTTTGGCCCGTGGTCGTGGGGACGACCCTATAGTCGTCGGACATGTCAGCGGCTGGCCAACCTAGACCCGGGGTGGTGGGGACGACCCCATAGTCGTAGTACACGTCGTCGGCGGGTCAACCTAGTCCCGGGGTCGTGGGGACGACCGTATAGTCGTCGGACATGACGGTGGCGGGCCAATCTAGTCCCGGGGTCGTGGGGACGACCCTATAGTCGTCGGACATGTCGGCGGCTGGCCAACTTTGGCCCGGGGCGTGGGGACGACCCTATAGTCGTCGGAAATGTCGACGGCAGGCCAACCTAGACCCGGGGTCGTGGTGACGACCCTATAGTCGTCGGACATGTCGGCGGCAGGCCGACCTAGTCCCGGGGTCGTGGGGACGACCCTATAGTCGTCGGACAAGTCGGCGGCGGGCCAACCTAGTCCCGGGGTCGTGGGGACGACCCTATAGTCGTCGGACATGTCGGCGGCTGGGCAACTTTGGCCAGTGGTCGTGGGGACGACCCTATAGTCGTCGGACATGTCCGCGGCAGGGAAACTTTGGCCCGTGGTCGTGGGGACGACCCTATAGTCGTCGGACATGTCGGCGGCTGGCCAACCTAGACCCGGGGTGGTGGGGACGACCCTATAGTCGTCGGACATGTCGGCGGCTGGCCAACTCAGTCTCAGGGTCGTGGGGACGACCCCATAGTCGTAGGACACGTCGGCGGCGGGCCAACCTAGTCCCGGGGTCGTGGGGACGACCGTATAGTCGTCGGACATGACGGTGGCGGGCCAATCTAGTCCCGGGGTCGTGGAGACGACCCTATAGTCGTCGGACATGTCGGCGGCTGGCCAACATTGCCCCGGGGCGTGGGGACGTCCCTATAGTCGTCGGACATGTCGGCGGCGGGCCAACCAAGACCCGGGGTCGTGGGGACGACCCTATAGTCGTCGGACATGTCGGCGGCAGGGCAACTTTGGCCCGTGGTCTTGGGGACGACCCTATAGTCGTCGGACATGTCGGTATCTGGCCAACCTAGTCCCGGGTTCGTGGGGACGACCCTATAGTAGTCGGACATGTCGGCGGCAGGGCAAGTTTGGCCCGTGGTCATGGGGACGACCCCATAGTCGTAGGACACGTCGTCGGCGGGCCAACCTAGTCCCGGGGTCGTGGGGACGACCGTATAGTCGTCGGACATGACGGTGGCGGGCCAATCTAGCCCCGGGGTCATGGGGACGACCCTATAGTCGTCGGACATGTCGACGGCGGGCCAACATAGACCCGGGGTCGTGGTGACGACCCTATAGTCGTCGGACATGTCGGCGGCAGGCCGACCTAGTCCCGGGGTAGAGGGGACGACCCTATAGTCGTCGGACATGTCGGCGGCTGGGCAACTTTGGCCAGTGGTCGTGGGGACGACCATATAGTCGTCGGACATGTCGGCGGCAGGGCAACTTTGGCTCGTGGTCGTGGGGACGACCCTATAGTCGTCGGACATGTCGGCGGCTGGCCAACTCTGGCCCGGGTCGTGGGGACGACCCTATAGTCGTCGGACAAGTCGGCGGCGGGCCAACCTAGTCCCGGGGTCGTGGGGACGACCCTATAGTCGTCGGACATGTCGGCGGCTGGGCAACTTTGGCCAGTGGTCGTGGGGACGACCATATAGTCGTCGGACATGTCGGCGGCAGGGCAACTTTGGCTCGTGGTCGTGGGGGCGACCCTATAGTCGTCGGACATGTCGGCGGCTGGCCAACTCTGGCCCGGGTCGTGGGGACGACCCTATAGTCGTCGGACAAGTCGGCGGCGGGCCAACCTAGTCCCGGGTCGTGGGAACGACCCTATAGTCGTCGGACAAGTCGGCGGCGGGCCGACCTAGTCCCGGGGTCGTGGGGACGACCGTATAGTCGTCGGACATGACGGTGGCGGGCCAATCTAGTCCCGGGGTCGTGGGGACGACCCTATAGTCGTCGGACATGTCGGCGGCTGGCCAACTTTGGCCCGGGGCGTGGGGACGACCCTATAGTCGTCGGACATGTCGACGGCAGGCCAACCTAGACCCGGGGTCGTGGTGACGACCCTATAGTCGTCGGACATGTCGGCGGCAGGCCGACCTAGTCCCGGGGTCGTGGGGACGACCCTATAGTCGTCGGACAAGTCGGCGGCGGGCCAACCTAGTCCCGGGGTCGTGGGGACGACCCTATAGTCGTCGGACATGTCGGCGGCTGGGCAACTTTGGCCAGTGTTCGTGGGGACGACCCTATAGTCGTCGGACATGTCGGCGGCTGGGCAACTTTGGCCAGTGGTCGTGGGGACGACCCTATAGTCGTCGGACATGTCGGCGGCGGGCCAACCAAGACCCGGGGTCGTGGGGACGACCCTATAGTCGTCGGACATGTCGGCGGCAGGGCAACTTTGGCCCGTGGTCTTCGGGACGACCCTATAGTCGTCGGACATGTCGGTATCTGGCCAACCTAGTCCCGGGTTCGTGGGGACGACCCTATAGTCGTCGGACATATCGGCGGCAGGGCAAGTTTGGCCCGTGGTCGTGGGGACGACCCTATAGTCGTCGGACATGTCGGCGGCTGGCCAACCTAGACCCGGGGTGGTGGGGACGACCCCATAGTCGTAGGACACGTCGTCGGCGGGCCAACCTAGTCCCGGGGTCGTGGGGACGACCGTATAGTCGTCGGACATGACGGTGGCGGGCCAATCTAGTCCCGGGGTCATGGGGACGACCCTATAGTCGTCGGACATGTCGACGGCGGGCCAACATAGACCCGGGGTCGTGGTGACGACCCTATAGTCGTCGGACATGTCGGCGGCAGGCCGACCTAGTCCCGGGGTAGAGGGGACGACCCTATAGTCGTCGGACATGTCGGCGGCAGGGCAACTTTGGCCCGTGGTCTTGGGGACGACCCTATAGTCGTCGGACATGTCGGCGGCAGGGCAACTTTGGCCCGTGGTCTTGGGGACGACCCTATAGTCGTCGGACATGTCGACGGCGGCCAACCTAGACCCGGGGTCGTGGGGACGACCCTATAGTCGTCGGACATGTCGGCGGCAGGGCAACATTGGCCCGTGGTCTTGGGGACGACCCTATAGTCGTCGGACATGTCGGTGACTGGCCAACCTAGTCCCGGGTTCGTGGGGACGACCCTATAGTCGTCGGACATGTCGGCGGCAGGCCAACCTAGTCCCGGGGTCGTGGGGACGACCCTATAGTCGTCGGACATGTCGGCGGCTGGCCAACTCTGGCCCGGGTCGTGGGGACGACCCTATAGTCGTCGGACATGTCGGCGGCGGGCCAACCAAGACCCGGGGTCGTGGGGACGACCCTATAGTCGTCGGACATTTCGGCGGCAGGGCAACATAGACCCGGGGTGGTGGGGACGACCCTATAGTCGTCGGACATGTCGGCGGCTGGCCAACTTTGGCCCGGGTCGTGGAGACGACCCTATAGTCGTCGGACAAGTCGGCGGCGGGCCAACCTAGTCCCGGGGTCGTGGGGACGACCCTATAGTCGTCGGACATGTCGGCGGCTGGCCAACTTTGGCCCGGGGCGTGGGGACGACCCTATAGTCGTCGGACATGTCGGCGGCGGGCCAACCAAGACCCGGGGTCGTGGGGACGACCCTATAGTCGTCGGACATGTCGGCGGCAGGGCAACTTTGGCCCGTTGTCTTGGGGACGACCCTATAGTCGTCGGACATGTCGGCGGCAGGGCAAGTTTGGCCCGTGGTCGTAGGGACGACCCTATAGTCGTCGGACATGTCGGCGGCTGGCCAACCTAGACCCGGGGTGGTGGGGACGACCCCATAGTCGTAGTACACGTCGTCGGCGGGTCAACCTAGTCCCGGGGTCGTGGGGACGATCGTATAGTCGTCGGACATGACGGTGGCGGGCCAATCTAGTCCCGGGGTCGTGGGGACGACCCTATAGTCGTCGGACATGTCGGCGGCTGGCCAACTTTGGCCCGGGGCGTGGGGACGACCCTACAGTCGTCGGACATGTCGACGGCAGGCCAACCTAGACCCGGGGTCGTGGTGACGACCCTATAGTCGTCGGACATGTCGGCGGCAGGCCGACCTAGTCCCGGGGTCGTGGGGACGACCCTAAAGTCGTCGGACAAGTCGGCGGCGGGCCAACCTAGTCCCGGGGTCGTGGGGACGACCCTATAGTCGTCGGACATGTCGGCGGCTGGGCAACTTTGGCCAGTGGTCGTGGGGACGACCCTATAGTCGTCGGACATGTCGGCGGCAGGGAAACTTTGGCCCGTGGTCGTGGGGACGACCCTATAGTCGTCGGACATGTCGGCGGCTGGCCAACCTAGACCCGGGGTGGTGGGGACGACCCTATAGTCGTCGGACATGTCGGCGTCTGGCCAACTCAGTCTCGGGGTCGTGGGGACGACCCCATAGTCGTAGGACACGTCGGCGGCGGGCCAACCTAGTCCCGGGGTCGTGGGGACGACCGTATAGTCGTCGGACATGACGGTGGCGGGCCAATCTAGTCCCGGGGTCGTGGAGACGACCCTATAGTCGTCGGACATGTCGGCGGCTGGCCAACTTTGCCCCGGGGCGTGGGGACGTCCCTATAGTCGTCGGACATGTCGGCGGCAGGGCAACTTTGGCCCGTGGTCTTGGGGACGACCCTATAGTCGTCGGACATGTCGGTATCTGGCCAACCTAGTCCCGGGTTCGTGGGGACGACCCTATAGTCGTCGGACATGTCGGCGGCTGGCCAACTTTGGCCCGGGGCGTGGGGACGACCCTATAGTCGTCGGACATGACGGCGGCGGGCCAACCTAGTCCCGGGGTCGTGGGGACGACCCTATAGTCGTCGGACATGTCGGCGGCAGGGCATCTTTGGCCCGTGGTCGTGGGGACGACCCTATAGTCGTCGGATATGTCGGCGGCTGGCCAACCTAGACCCGGGGTGGTGGGGACGACCCTATAGTCGTCGGACATGTCGGCGGCTGGCCAACCTAGTCTCGTGGTCGTGGGGACGACCGTATAGTCGTCGGACATGACGGTGGCGGGCCAATCTTGTCCCGGGGTTGTGGGGACGACCCTATAGTCGTCGGACATGTCGGCGGCTGGCCAACTTTGGCCCGGGGCGTGGGGACGACCCTATAGTCGTCGGACATGTCGGTGACTGGCCAACCTAGTCCCGGGTTCGTGGGGACGACCCTATAGTCGTCGGACATGTCGGCGGCTGGGCAACTTTGGTCAGTGGTCGTGGGGACGACCCTATAGACGTCGGACATGTCGGTGACTGGCCAACCTAGTCCCGGGTTCGTGGGGACGACCCTATAGTCGTCGGACATGTCGGCGGCTGGCCAACTTTGGCCCGGGGCGTGGGGACGACCCTATAGTCGTCGGACATGTCGGCGGCGGGCCAACCTAGTCCCTGGGTCGTGGGGACGACCCTATAGTCGTCGGACATGTCGGCGGCTGGGCAACTTTGGAGAGTGGTCGTAGGGACGACCCTATAGTCGTCGGACATGTCGGTGACTGGCCAACCTAGTCCCGGGTTCGTGGGGACGACCCTATAGTCGTCGGATATGTCGGCGGCTGGGCAACTTTGGCCAGAGGTCGTGGGGACGACCCTATAGTCGTCGGACATGTCGACGGCGGGCCAACCTAGACCCGGGGTCGTGGGGACGACCCTATAGTCGTCGGACATGTCGGCGGCTGGGCAACTTTGGCCCGGGTCGTGGGGACGACCCTATAGTCGTCGGACAAGTCGGCGGCGGGCCAACCTAGTCCCGGGGTCGTGGGGACGAATGTATAGTCGTCGGACATGTCGCGGCTGGCCAACCTAGTCCAGAGGTCGTGGGGACGACCCTATTGTCGTCGGACACGTCGGCGGCGGGCCAACCTAGTCCCGGGGTCGTGGGGACGACCGTATAGTCGTCGGACATGACGGTGGCGGGCCAATCTTGTCCCGGGGTCGTGGGGACGACCCTATAGTCGTCGGACATGTCGGCGGCTGGCCAACTTTGGCCCGGGGCGTGGTGACGACCCTATAGTCGTCGGACATGTCGGCGGCGGGCCAACCTAGTCCCGGGGTCGTGGGGACGACCCTATAGTCGTCGGACATGTCGGCGGCAGGCCAACCTAGTCCCGGGGTCGTGGGGACGACCGTATAGTCGTCGGACATGACGGTGGCGGGCCAATCTTGTCCCGGGGTCGTGGGGACGACCCTATAGTCGTCGGACATGTCGGCGGCTGGCCAACTTTGGCCCGGGGCGTGGTGACGACCCTATAGTCGTCGGACATGTCGGCGGCGGGCCAACCTAGTCCCGGGGTCGTGGGGACGACCCTATAGTCGTCGGACATGTCGGCGGCTGGCCAACTTTGGCCCGGGGCGTGGGGACGACCCTATAGTCGTCGGACATGTCGGCGGCGGGCCAACCTAGTCCCGGGGTCGTGGGGACGACCCTATAGTCGTCGGACATGTCGGCGGCGGGCCAACCTAGTCCCGAGGTCGGTGGGACGACCCTATAGTCGTCGGACAAGTCGGCGGCGGAGCGACCTAGTCCCGGGTTCGTGGAGACGACCCTATAGTCGTCGGACATGACGGTGCCGGGGCAATCTAGCCCCGGGGTCGTGGGGACGACCCTATAGACGTCGGACATGTCGGCGGCTGGCCAACCTAGTCCCGGGGTGGTAGGGACGACCCTATAGTCGTCGGACAAGTCGGCGGCGGGCCAACCTAGTCCCGTGGTCGTGGGGACGACCGTATTGTCGTCGGACATGTCGGCGGCTGGCCAACCTAGTCCCGGGGTCGAGGGGACGACCCTATAGTCGTCGGACACGTCGGCGGCGGGCCAACCTGCTCCCGGGGTCGTGGGGACGACCGTATTGTCGTCGGACATGTCGGCGGCTGGCCAACCTAGTCCCGGGGTCGAGGGGACGACCCTATAGTCGTCGGACAAGTCGGCGGCGGGCCAACCTACTCCCGGGGTCGTGGGGACGACCCTATAGTCGTCGGAAAAGTCGGCGGCGGGCCAATCTAGTCCCGGGGTCGTGGGAACGACCCTATAGACGTCGGACATGTCGGCGGCGGGCCAACCTAGTCCCGGGGTCGTGGGGACGACCCTATAGTCGTCGGACATGTCGGCGGCTGGCCAACTCAGTCTCGTGGTCGTGGGGACGACCCCATAGTCGTAGGACACGTCGGCGGCGGGCCAACCTAGTCCCGGGGTCGTGGGGACGACCGTATAGTCGTCGGACATGACGGTGCCGGGGCAATCTAGCCCCGGGGTCGTGGGGACGACCCTATAGACGTCGGACATGTCGGCGGCTGGCCAACCTAGTCCCGGGGTGGTAGGGACGTCCCTATAGTCGTCGGACAAGTCGGCGGCGGGCCAACCTACTCCCGGGGTCGTGGGGACGACCCTATAGTCGTCGGAAAAGTCGGCGGCGGGCCAATCTAGTCCCGGGGTCGTGGGAACGACCCTATAGACGTCGGACATGTCGGCGGCGGGCCAACCTAGTCCCGGGGTCGTGGGGACGACCCTATAGACGTCGGACATGTCGGCGTCGGTCCAACCTAGTCCCGGGGTCGTGGGGACGACCCTATAGTCGTCGGACATGTCGGCGGCTGGGCAACTTTGGCCAGTGGTCGTGGGGACGACCCTATAGTCGTCGGACAAGTCGGCGGCGGGCCAACCTACTCCCGGGGTCGTGGGGACGACCCTATAGTCGTCGGAAAAGTCGGCGGCGGGCCAATCTAGTCCCGGGGTCGTGGGAACGACCCTATAGTCGTCGGACATGTCGGCGGCTGGCCAACTCAGTCTCTTGGTCGTGGGGACGACCCCATAGTCGTAGGACACGTCGGCGGCGGGCCAACCTAGTCCCGGGGTCGTGGGGACGACCGTATAGTCGTCGGACATGACGGTGCCGGGGCAATCTAGCCCCGGGGTCGTGGGGACGACCCTATAGACGTCGGACATGTCGGCGTCGGTCCAACCTAGTCCCGGGGTCGTGGGGACGACCCTATAGTCGTCGGACATGTCGGCGGCTGGGCAACTTTGGCCAGTGGTCGTGGGGACGACCCTATAGTCGTCGGACAAGTCGGCGGCGGGCCAACCTACTCCCGGGGTCGTGGGGACGACCCTATAGTCGTCGGAAAAGTCGGCGGCGGGCCAATCTAGTCCCGGGGTCGTGGGAACGACCCTATAGTCGTCGGACATGTCGGCGGCTGGCCAACTCAGTCTCTTGGTCGTGGGGACGACCCCATAGTCGTAGGACACGTCGGCGGCGGGCCAACCTAGTCCCGGGGTCGTGGGGACGACCGTATAGTCGTCGGACATGACGGTGCCGGGGCAATCTTGTCCCGGGGTCGTGGGGACGACCCTATAGTCGTCGGACATGTCGGTGGCGTGCCAATCTAGTCCCGGGGTCGTGGGGACGACCCTATAGTCGTCGGACATGTCGGTGGCGGGCCAATCTAGTCCCGGGGTCGTGGGGACGACCCTATAGTCGTCGGACAAGTCGGCGGCGGGCCAACCTAGTCCCGTGGTCGTGGGGACGACCGTATTGTCGTCGGACATGTCGGCGGCTGGCCAACCTAGTCTCGTGGTCGTGGGGACGACCCCATAGTCGTAGGACACGTCGGCGGCGGGCCAACCTAGTCCCGCGGTCGTGGGGACGACCGTATAGTCGTCGGACATGACGGTGGCGGGCCAATCTAGTCCCGGGGTCGTGGGGACGACCCTATAGTCGTCGGACAAGTCGGCGGCGGGCCAACCTAGTCCCGTGGTCGTGGGGACGACCGTATATACGTCGGACATGTCGGCGGCTGGCCAACCTAGTCTCGTGGTCGTGGGGACGACCCCATAGTCGTAGGACACGTCGGCGGCGGGCCAATCTAGTCCCGGGGTCGAGGGGACGACCGTATAGTCGTCGGACATGTCGGCGGCTGGCCAACCTAGTCTCGTGGTCGTGGGGACGACCCCATAGTCGTAGGACACGTCGGCGGCGGGCCAACCTAGTCTCGTGGTCGTGGGGACGACCCCATAGTCGTAGGACACGTCGGCGGCGGGCCAACCTAGTCGCGGGGTCGTGGGGACGACTCTATAGTCGTCGCATATGTCGGCGGCTGGCCAACCTAGTCCCGGGGTCGTGGGGACGACCCTGTAGTCGTCGGACATGATGGTGGCGGGCCAATCTAGTCCTGGGGTCGTGGGGACGACCCTATAGTCGTCGGAAAAGTCGGCGGCGGGCCAATCTAGTCCCGGGGTCGTGGGAACGACCCTATAGACGTCGGACATGTCGGCGGCGGGCCAACCTAGTCCCGGGGTCGTGGGGACAACCCTATAGCCGTCGGACATGATGGTGGGGGGCCACTCTAGTCCCGGGGTCGTGGGGACGACCCTATAGTCGTTGGACATGGTGGCGGCTGGGCAACTTTGGCCCGTGGTCGTGGGGAAGACCCTATAGTCGTTGGACATGTCGGCGGCTGGCCAACTTTGGCCCGTGGTCGTGGGGACAACCCTATAGACATCCGACATGATGGTGGCGGGCCAATCTAGTCCCGGGGTCGTGGGGGCGGCCCTATAGTCGTCGGACAAGTCGGCGGCGGGCCAACATAGTCCCGGGGTCGTGGGGACGACCCTATAGTCGTCGGACAAGTCGGCGGCGGGCCAACCTAGTCCCGGGGTCGTGGGGACGACCCTGTAGTCGTCGGACAAGTCGGCGGCGGGCCAACCTAGTCCCGGGGTCGTGGAGACGACCCCATAGTCGTCGTACATGACGGTGCCGGGGCAATCTAGCCCCGGGGTCGTGGGGACAACCCTATAGTGGTCGGACATGACGGTGGCGGGCCAATCTAGGCCCGGGGTCGTGGGGACGACCCTATAGTCTTCGGACATGCCGGCGGCTGGCCAACCTAGTCCCGGGGTCATGGGGACGACCCTATAGTCGTCGGACATGACGGTGGCGGACCAACCTAGTCCCGTGGTCGTGGGGACGACCGTATAGTCGTCGGACATGTCGGCGGCTGGCCAACCTAGTCCCGGGGTCATGGGGTCGACCCTATAGTCGTCGGACATGACGGTGGCGGGGCAATCTACTCCTGGGGTCGTGGGGACGACCCGATAGTCGTCGGACAAGTCGGCGGCGGGCCAACCTAGTCCCGGGGTCGTGGGTACGACCCTATAGTCGTCGGACATGACGGTGGCGGGCCAATCTAGTCCCGGGGTCGTGGGTACGACCCTATACTCGTCGGACATGACGGTGGCGGGCCACTCTAGTCCCGGGGTCGTGGGGACGACCGCATAGTCGTCGAACATGTCGGCAGCTGGCCAATCTAGTCCCGGGGTCGTGGGGACGACCCTATAGTCGTCGGACAAGTCGGCGGCGGGCCAACCTAGTCCCGGGGTCGTGGGGACGACCCTGTAGTCGTCGGACAAGTCGGCGGCGGGCCAACCTAGTCCCGGGGTCGTGGGGACGACCCTGTAGTCGTCGGACATGACGGTGGTGGGCCAATCTAGTCCCGGGGTCGTGGGGACGACCCTATAGTCGGCGGACATGTCGGCGGCTGGCCAGCCTAGTCCCGGGGTCGTGGGGACCACCCTATAATCGTCGGACAAGTCGGCGGCGGGCCATCCTAGTCCCGGGGTCGTGGGGGCGACCCTATAGCCGTCGGACATGATGGTGAGGGCCAATCTAGTCCCGGGGTCGTGGGGAAGACCCTATAGTCGTTGGACATGATGGCGGCTGGGCAACTTTGGCCCGTGGTCGTGGGGACGACCCTATAGTCGTCGGACAAGTCGGCGGCCGGCCAACCTAGTCCCGGGGTCGTGGGGCGACCCTATAGTCGTCGGACAAGTCGGCGGCGGGCCAACCTAGTCCCGGGGTCGTGGGGCGACCCCATAGTCGTCGGACATGTCGGTGGCGGGCCAACCTAGTCCCGGGGTCGTGGAGACGACCCTATAGTCGTCGGACATGACGGTGGCGGGGCAATCTAGTCCGGGGGTCGTGGGGACGATCCTGTAGTCGTCGGACATGACGGTGGTGGGCCAATCTATTCCTGGGGCCGTGGGGACGACCCTATAGTCGTCGGACATGTCGGCGGCTGGCCTACCTAGTCCCGGGATCGTGGGGACGACCCTATAGTCGGCGGACATGTCGGCGGCGGGCCAACGTATGCCCAGGGACGTAGGGACGAACCTATAGTCGTCGGACATGACGGTGGCGGGCCAATCTAGTCCCGGGCTCGTGGGGACGACACTATAGTCGTCGGACATGACGGTGGCGGGCCAATCTAGTCCCGGGGTCGTGGGGACGACCCTATTGTCGTCGGACATGTCGGTGGCGGGCCAATCTAGTCCCGGGCTCGTGGGGACGACCCTATAGTCGTCGGACATGACGGTGGCGGGCCAATCTAGTCCCGGGGTCGTGGGGACGACCCTATTGTCGTCGGACATGTCGGCGGCTTGCCAACCTAGTCGCGGGATCGTGGGGACCACCCTATAGTCGTCGGTCATGACGGCGGCGGGCCAACGTATGCCCAGGGTCGTAGGCACGAACCTATATTCGTCGGACATGACGGTGGCGGGCCAATCTAGTCCCGGCTTCGTGGGGACGACCCTATAGTCGTCGGACATGTCGGCGGCTTGCCAACCTAGTCCCGGGGTGGTAGGGACGACCCTATAGTCGTCGGACAAGTCGGCGGCAGCCCAACATAGTCCCGGGGTCGTGGGGACGACCGTATAGTCGTCGGACATGTCGGCGGCTGGGCAACTTTGGCCCGTGGTCGTGGGGACGTCCCAATAGCCGTCGGACAAGTCGGCGGCGGGCCAACCTAGTCCCGGGGTCGTGGAGACGACTCTATAGTCGTCGTACATGACGGTGCCGGGGCAATCTAGCCCCGGGGTCGTGGGCACGACCCTATAGTCTTCGGACATGCCGGCGGCTGGGCAACATTGGCCCGTGGTCGTGGGGACCACCCTATAGTCGTCGGACAAGTCGGCGGCGGGCCAACCTAGTCCCAGGGTCGTGGGGACGACCCTATAGTCGTCGAACATGACGGCGGCTGGCCAACCTAGTCCCGGGGTGGTAGGGACGGTCTATAGTCGTCGGACAAGTCGGCGGCGGGCCAACCTAGTCCCGTGGTCGTGGGGACGACCGTATAGTCGTCGGACAGGTCAGCGGCGGGCCAACCTAGTCCCGGGGTCGTGGGGACGACCCTATAGTCGTCGGACATGACGGTGCCGGGGCAATCTAGCCCCGGGGTCGTGGGGACGACCCTATAGTCTTCGGACATGTCGGCGGCTGGGCAACATTGGCCCGTGGTCGTGGGGACCACCCTATAGCCGTCGGACAAGTCGGCGGCGGGCCAACCTAGTCCCGGGTTCGTGGGTACGACCCTATAGTCGTCGGACATGCCGGCGCCTGGGCAACTTTGGCCCGTGGTCGTGGGGACGACCCTATAGTCTTCGGACAAGTCGGCGGCTGGCCAACCTAGTCCCGGGGTCGTGGGGACGACCCTATAGTCGTCGGACATGAGGGTGGCGGGCCAATCTAGTCCCGGGATCGTTGGGACGACCCTATAGTCGTCGGACTAGTCGGCGGCGGGCCAACCTAGTCCCGGGGGCATGGGGACGACTCTATAGTCGTCGGGCAAGTCGGCGGCGGGTCATCCGAGTCCCGGGGACGTGGGGACGAACCTATCGTCGTCGGACAAGTCGGCGGCCGGCCAACCTAGTCCCGGGGCGTGGGGACGACCCTATAGTCGTCGGACATGTCGGCGGCTGGCCAACCTAGTCCCGGGGTCGTGGGGACGACCCTATAGTCGTCGGACAAGTCGGCGGCAGGCCAACCTAGTCCCTTGGTCGTGGGGACGACCGTATAGCCGTCGGACATGTCGGCAGCTGGCCAACCTAGTCCCGGGGTGGTAGGGACGACCCTATAGTCGCCGGACAAGTCGGCGGCGGGCCAACCTAGTCCCGGGGTCGTGGGGACGACCCTATAGTCGTCGGACATGTCGGCGGCTGGGCAACCTAGTTGCGTGGTCGTGGGGACCACCCTATAGTCGTCGGACAAGTCGGCGGCGGGCCAACCTAGTCCCTGGGCCGTGGGGACGACCCTATAGTCGTCGGACAAGTCGGCGGCGGGCCAACCTTGTCCCGTGGTCGTGGGGACGACCCTATAGTCGTCGGACATGACAGTGGCGGGCCAATCTAGCCCCGGGGTTGTGGGGACGACCCTATAGTCGTCGGACATGTCGGTGGCTGCCCAACCTAGTCCCGGGGTGGTAGGGACGACCCTATAGTCGCCGGACAAGTCGGCGGCGGGCCAACCTAGTCCCGGGGTCGTGGGGACGACCCTATAGTCGTCGGACATGTCGGCGGCTGGGCAACCTAGTTGCGTGGTCGTGGGGACCACCCTATAGTCGTCGGACAATTCGGCGGCGAACGAACCTAGTCCCGGGGTCGTGGGGACGACCCTATAGTCGTCGGACTTGTCGGCGGCTGGCCAACCTAGTCCCGGGGTGGTAGGGACGACCCTATAGTCGTCGGACAATTCGGCGGCGAACGAACCTAGTCCCGGGGTCGTGGGGACGACCCTATAGTCGTCGGACATGTCGGCTAGCTGGGCAACTTTGGCCAGTGGTCGTGGGGACGACCCTATAGTCGTCGGGCATGTCGGCGGCTGGGCAACTTTGGCCCGTGGTCGTGGGGACGACCCTATAGTCGTCGGCCAAGGCGGCGGCGGGACAACCTAGTCGCGGGGTCGTGGGGACGACCCTATAGTCGTCGGACATGGCGGTGGCGGGCCAATCTAGTCCCGAGGTCGTGGGGACGACCCTATAGTCGCCGGACATGTCGGCAGTTGGCCAACTTTGGCCCCTGGTCGTGGGGACGACCCTAGAGTCGTCGGACATTACGGTGGCGTGCCAATCTAGTCCCGGGGTCGTGGGGACGACCCTATAGTCGTCGGACATGACGGTGGCGGGCCAATCTAGTCCCGGGGTCGTGGGGACGACCCTATAGTCGTCGGACATGTCGGCGGCTGACCAACTTTGGCCCGTGGTCGTGGGGACGACCCTATAGTCGTCGGACATGACGGTGGCGGGCCAATCTTGCCCCGGGGTCGTGGGGACGACCCTATAGTCGTCGGACATGGCGGCGGCTGGGCAACTTTGGCCCGTGGTCGTGGGGACGACCCTATAGTCGTTGGACAAGTCGGCGGCGGACGAACCTAGTCCCGGGGTCGTGGAGACGACCCTATAGTCGTCGGACATGACGGTGGCGGGCCAATCTAGCCCCGGGGTTGTGGGGACGACCCTACAGTCGTCGGACATGTCGGCTAGCTGGGCAACTTTGGCCAGTGGTCGTGGGGACGACCCTATAGTCGTCGGACAAGTCGGCGGCGGGCCAACCTAGTCACGGGGTCGTGGAGACGACCCTATATTCGTCGGACAAGTCGGCGGCGGGCCAACCTAGTCCCGGGGTCGTGGGGACGACCCTATAGTCGTCGGACATGACGGTGGCGGGCCAGTCTAGCCCCGGGGTTGTGGGGACGACCCTATAGTCGCCGGACATATCGGCAGTTGGCCAACTTTGGCCCCTGGTCGTGGGGACGACCCTAGAGTCGTCGGACAAGTCGGCGGCGGGCCAACCTAGTCGCGGGGTCGTGGGGACGACCCTATAGTCGTCGGACATGACGGTGGCGGGCCAATCTAGTCCCGAGGTCGTGGGGACGACCCTATAGTCGCCGGACATATCGGCAGTTGGCCAACTTTGGCCCCTGGTCGTGGGGACGACCCTAGAGTCGTCGGACATTACGGTGGCGTGCCAATCTAGTCCCGGGGTCGTGGGGACGACCCTATAGTCGTCGGACATGACGGTGGCGGGCCAATCTAATCCCGGGGTCGTGGGGACGACCCTATAGTCGTCGGACATGTCGGCGGCTGACCAACTTTGGCCCGTGGTCGTGGGGACGACCCTATAGTCGTCGGACATGACGGTGGCGGGCCAATCTTGCCCCGGGGTCGTGGGGACGACCCTATAGTCGTCGGACATGTCGGCGGCTGGGCAACTTTGGCCCGTGGTCGTGGGGACGACCCTATAGTCGTCGGACAAGTCGGCGGCGGACGAACCTAGTCCCGGGGTCGTGGAGACGACCCTATAGTCGTCGGACATGTCGGCGGCTGGGCAACTTTGGCCCGTGGCCGTGGGGACGACCCTATAGTCGTCGGACAAGTCGGCGGCGGGCCAACCTAGTCGCGGGGTCGTGGGGACGACCCTATAGTCGTCGGACATGACGGTGGCGGGCCAATCTAGTCCCGAGGTCGTGGGGACGACCCTATAGTCGCCGGACATATCGGCAGTTGGCCAACTTTGGCCCCTGGTCGTGGGGACGACCCTAGAGTCGTCGGACATTACGGTGGCGTGCCAATCTAGTCCCGGGGTCGTGGGGACGACCCTATAGTCGTCGGACATGACGGTGCCGGGGCAATCTAGCCCCGGGGTCGTGGGGACGACCCTATAGTCTTCGGACATGTCGGCGGCTGGGCAACATTGGCCCGTGGTCGTGGGGACCACCCTATAGCCGTCGGACAAGTCGGCGGCGGGCCAACCTAGTCCCGGGGTCGTGGGTACGACCCTATAGTCGTCGGACATGCCGGCGCCTGGGCAACTTTGGCCCGTGGTCGTGGGGACGACCCTATAGTCTTCGGACAAGTCGGCGGCTGGCCAACCTAGTCCCGGGGTCGTGGGGACGACCCTATAGTCGTCGGACATGAGGGTGGCGGGCCAATCTAGTCCCGGGATCGTTGGGACGACCCTATAGTCGTCGGACTAGTCGGCGGCGGGCCAACCTAGTCCCGGGGGCATGGGGACGACTCTATAGTCGTCGGGCAAGTCGGCGGCGGGTCATCCGAGTCCCGGGGACGTGGGGACGAACCTATCGTCGTCGGACAAGTCGGCGGCCGGCCAACCTAGTCCCGGGGCGTGGGGACGACCCTATAGTCGTCGGACATGTCGGCGGCTGGCCAACCTAGTCCCGGGGTCGTGGGGACGACCCTATAGTCGTCGGACAAGTCGGCGGCAGGCCAACCTAGTCCCTTGGTCGTGGGGACGACCGTATAGCCGTCGGACATGTCGGCAGCTGGCCAACCTAGTCCCGGGGTGGTAGGGACGACCCTATAGTCGCCGGACAAGTCGGCGGCGGGCCAACCTAGTCCCGGGGTCGTGGGGACGACCCTATAGTCGTCGGACATGTCGGCGGCTGGGCAACCTAGTTGCGTGGTCGTGGGGACCACCCTATAGTCGTCGGACAAGTCGGCGGCGGGCCAACCTAGTCCCTGGGCCGTGGGGACGACCCTATAGTCGTCGGACAAGTCGGCGGCGGGCCAACCTTGTCCCGTGGTCGTGGGGACGACCCTATAGTCGTCGGACATGACAGTGGCGGGCCAATCTAGCCCCGGGGTTGTGGGGACGACCCTATAGTCGTCGGACATGTCGGTGGCTGCCCAACCTAGTCCCGGGGTGGTAGGGACGACCCTATAGTCGCCGGACAAGTCGGCGGCGGGCCAACCTAGTCCCGGGGTCGTGGGGACGACCCTATAGTCGTCGGACATGTCGGCGGCTGGGCAACCTAGTTGCGTGGTCGTGGGGACCACCCTATAGTCGTCGGACAATTCGGCGGCGAACGAACCTAGTCCCGGGGTCGTGGGGACGACCCTATAGTCGTCGGACTTGTCGGCGGCTGGCCAACCTAGTCCCGGGGTGGTAGGGACGACCCTATAGTCGTCGGACAATTCGGCGGCGAACGAACCTAGTCCCGGGGTCGTGGGGAAGACCCTATAGTCGTCGGACATGTCGGCTAGCTGGGCAACTTTGGCCAGTGGTCGTGGGGACGACCCTATAGTCGTCGGGCATGTCGGCGGCTGGGCAACTTTGGCCCGTGGTCGTGGGGACGACCCTATAGTCGTCGGCCAAGGCGGCGGCGGGACAACCTAGTCGCGGGGTCGTGGGGACGACCCTATAGTCGTCGGACATGACGGTGGCGGGCCAATCTAGTCCCGAGGTCGTGGGGACGACCCTATAGTCGCCGGACATGTCGGCAGTTGGCCAACTTTGGCCCCTGGTCGTGGGGACGACCCTAGAGTCGTCGGACATTACGGTGGCGTGCCAATCTAGTCCCGGGGTCGTGGGGACGACCCTATAGTCGTCGGACATGACGGTGGCGGGCCAATCTAGTCCCGGGGTCGTGGGGACGACCCTATAGTCGTCGGACATGTCGGCGGCTGACCAACTTTGGCCCGTGGTCGTGGGGACGACCCTATAGTCGTCGGACATGACGGTGGCGGGCCAATCTTGCCCCGGGGTCGTGGGGACGACCCTATAGTCGTCGGACATGGCGGCGGCTGGGCAACTTTGGCCCGTGGTCGTGGGGACGACCCTATAGTCGTTGGACAAGTCGGCGGCGGACGAACCTAGTCCCGGGGTCGTGGAGACGACCCTATAGTCGTCGGACATGACGGTGGCGGGCCAATCTAGCCCCGGGGTTGTGGGGACGACCCTACAGTCGTCGGACATGTCGGCTAGCTGGGCAACTTTGGCCAGTGGTCGTGGGGACGACCCTATAGTCGTCGGACAAGTCGGCGGCGGGCCAACCTAGTCACGGGGTCGTGGAGACGACCCTATAGTCGTCGGACAAGTCGGCGGCGGGCCAACCTAGTCCCGGGGTCGTGGGGACGACCCTATAGTCGTCGGACATGACGGTGGCGGGCCAGTCTAGCCCCGGGGTTGTGGGGACGACCCTATAGTCGCCGGACATATCGGCAGTTGGCCAACTTTGGCCCCTGGTCGTGGGGACGACCCTAGAGTCGTCGGACAAGTCGGCGGCGGGCCAACCTAGTCGCGGGGTCGTGGGGACGACCCTATAGTCGTCGGACATGACGGTGGCGGGCCAATCTAGTCCCGAGGTCGTGGGGACGACCCTATAGTCGCCGGACATATCGGCAGTTGGCCAACTTTGGCCCCTGGTCGTGGGGACGACCCTAGAGTCGTCGGACATTACGGTGGCGTGCCAATCTAGTCCCGGGGTCGTGGGGACGACCCTATAGTCGTCGGACATGACGGTGGCGGGCCAATCTAGTCCCGGGGTCGTGGGGACGACCCTATAGTCGTCGGACATGTCGGCGGCTGGGCAACTTTGGCCCGTGGTCGTGGGGACGACCCTATAGTCGTCGGACAAGTCGGCGGCGGACGAACCTAGTCCCGGGGTCGTGGAGACGACCCTATAGTCGTCGGACATGTCGGCGGCTGGGCAACTTTGGCCCGTGGCCGTGGGGACGACCCTATAGTCGTCGGACAAGTCGGCGGCGGGCCAACCTAGTCGCGGGGTCGTGGGGACGACCCTATAGTCGTCGGACATGACGGTGGCGGGCCAATCTAGCCCCGGGGTTGTGGGGACGACCCTACAGTCGTCGGACATGTCGGCTAGCTGGGCAAATTTGGCCAGTGGTCGTGGGGACGACCCTATAGTCGTCGGACAAGTCGGCGGCGGGCCAACCTAGTCCCGGGGTCGTGGAGACGACCCTATAGTCGTCGGACAAGTCGGCGGCGGGCCAACCTAGTCCCGGGGTCGTGGGGACGACCCTATAGTCGTCGGACATGACGGTGGCGGGCCAATCTAGTCCCGGGATCGTTGGGACGAACCTATAGTCGTCGGACTAGTCGGCGGCGGGCCAACCTAGTCCCGGCGGCGTGGGGCCGACTCTATAGTCGTCGGGCAAGACGGCGGCGGGTCATCCGAGTCCCGGGGTCGTCGGACATGTCGGCGGCTGGGCAACCTAGTTGCGTGGTCGTGGGGACCACCCTATAGTCGTCGGACAAGTCGGCGGCGGGCCAAACTAGTCCCTGGGCCGTGGGGACGACCCTATAGTCGTCGGACAAGTCGGCGGCGGGCCAACCTACTCCCTTGGTCGTGGGGACGACCGTATAGTCGTCGGACATGACGGTGCCGGGGCAATCTAGCCCCGGGGTCGTGGGGACGACCCTATAGTCTTCGGACATGTCGGCGGCTGGGCAACAATGGCCCGTGGTCGTGGGGACCACCCTATAGTCGTCGGACATGTCGCCGGCTGGCCAACCAAGTCCCGGGGTCGTGGGGACGACCCTATAGTCGTCGGACAAGTCGGCGGCAGGTCAACCTACTCCCTTGGTCGTGGGGACGACCGTATAGTCGTCGGACATGTCGGCACCTGGCCAACCTAGTCCCGGGGTGGTAGTGACGACCCTATAGTCGCCGGACAAGTCGGCGGCTGGCCAACCTAGTCCCGGGGTCGTGGAGACGACCCTATAGTCGTCGGACATGTCGGCGGCTGGGCAACCTAGTTGCGTGGTCGTGGGGACCACCCTATAGTCGTCGGACAAGTCGGCGGCGGGCCAACCTAGTCCCTGGGCCGTGGGGACGACCCTATAGTCGTCGGACAAGTCGGCGGCGGACCAACCTAGTCCCGTGGTCGTGGGGACGACCCTATAGTCGTCGGACATGACAGTGGCGGGCCAATCTAGCCCCGGGGTTGTGGGGACGACCCTATAGTCGTCGGACATGTCGGCGGCTGCCCAACCTAGTCCCGGGGTGGTAGGGACGACCCTATAGTCGCCGGACAAGTCGGCGGCGGGCCACCTAGTCCCGGGGTCGTGGAGATGACCCTATAGTCGTCGGACATGTCGGCGGCTGGCCAACCTAATCCCGGGGTCGTGGGGACGACCCTATAGTCGTCGGACAAGTCGGCGGCGGGCCACCCTAGTCCCGGGGTCGTGGGGACGACCCTATAGCCGTCGGACATGATGGTGGGGGGCCAATCTAGTCCCGGGGTCCTGGGGACGACCCTATAGTCGTTGGACATGTTGGCGGCTGACCAACTTTGGCCCGTGGTCGTGGGGACGACCCTATAGTCGTCGGACATGACGGTGGCGGGCCAATCTAGCCCCGGGGTCGTGGGGACGACCCTATAGTCGTCGGACATGAAGGTGGCGGGTCAATCTATTCCGGGGGTCGTGGGGACGACCCTATAGGCGTCGGACAAGTCGGCGACGGGCCAACCTAGTCCCGGGGTCGTGGAGACGACCCTATAGTCGTCGGACAAGTCGGCGGCGGGCCAACCTAGTCCCGTGGTCGTGGGTACGACCGTATAGTCGTCGGACATTTCGGCGGCTGGCCAACCTAGTCCCGGGGTCGTGGGGACGACCCTATAGCCGTCGGACATGATGGTGGGGGGCCAATCTAGTCCCGGGGTCCTGGGGACGACCCTATAGTCGTTGGACATGTTGGCGGCTGACCAACTTTGGCCCGTGGTCGCGGGGACGACCCTATAGTCGTCGGACATGACGGTGGCGGGCCAATCTAGCCCCGGGGTCGTGGGGACGACCCTATTGTCGTCGGACATGACGGTGGCGGGTCAATCTATTCCGGGGGTCGTGGGGACGACCCTATAGGCGTCGGACAAGTCGGCGGCGGGCCAACCTAGTCCCGGGGTCGTGGAGACGACCCTATAGTCGTCGGACATGACGGTGGCGGGGCAATCTACTCCTGGGGCCGTGGGGACGACCCCATAGTCGTCGGACAAGTCGGCGGCTGGCCAACCTAGTCCCGGGGTCATGGGGACGACCCTATAGTCGTCGGACATGACGGTGGCGGGGCAATCTACTCCTGGGTTCGTGGGAACGACCCCATAGTCGTCGGACAAGTCGGCGGCGGGCCATCCTAGTCCCGGGGTCGTGGGGACGACCCTATAGGCGTCGGACATGATGGTGGCGGGCCAACCTAGTCCCGGGGTCGTGGGGACGACCCTATAGTCGTCGGATATGTCGGCGGCTGGCCAACCTAGTCCCGGGGTCTTGGGGACGACCCTATTGACGTCGGACATGTCGGCGGCTGGCCATCCTAGTCGCGGGATCGTGGGGACGACCCTATAGTCGTCGGGCATGACGGTGGCGGGCCAATCTAGTCCCGGGGTCGTGGGTACGACCCTATAGTCATCGGACATGATGGTGGCGGGCCAACCTAGTCCCGGGGTCGTGGGGACGACCCTATAGTCTTCGGACATGCCGGCGGCTGGGCAACTTTGGCCCGGGGTCGTGGGGACGACCCTGTAGTCGTCGGACATGACGGTGGTGGGCCAATCTAGTCCCGGGGTCGTGGGGACGACCCTATAGACGTCGGACATGATAGTGGCGGGCCAACCTAGCCCCGGGGTAATGGGGACGACCCTATAGTCGTCGGACAAGTCGGCGGCGGGCCAACCTAGTCCCGGGGTCGTGGGGACGATCCTATAGTCGTCGGACATGACGGTGACGGGTCAATCTAGTCCCGGCGTCGTCGGTACGACCCTATACCAGTCCGACATGACGGTGGCGGGCCAATCTAGTCCCGGGGTCGTGGGGACGACCCTATAGTCGTCGAACATGACGGTGGCGGGCCAACCTAGTCCCGGGGTCGTGGGGACGACCCTATAGTCGTCGGACATGACGGTGGCGGGCCAATCTAGTCCCGGGGTCGTGGGGACGACCCTATAGACGTCGGACATGTCGGCGGCTGGCCAACCTAATCCCGGGGTCGTGGGGTCGACCATATAGTCGTCGGACATGACGGTGGCGGGCCAATCTAGTCCCGGGGTAATGGGGACGACCCTATAGTCGTCGGACAAGTCGGCGGCGGGCCAACCTAGTCCCGGGGTCGTGGGGACGATCCTATAGTCGTCGGACATGACGGTGACGGGTCAATCTAGTCCCGGCGTCGTCGGTACGACCCTATACCAGTCCGACATGACGGTGGCGGGCCAATCTAGTACCGGGGTCGTGGGGACGACCCTATAGTCGTCGAACATGACGGTGGCGGGGCAATCTAGTCTCGGGGCCGTGGGGACGACCCTATAGTCGTCGGACATGACGGCGGCTGGCCAACCTAGGCCCGGGATCGTGGGGACGACCCTATAGTCGTCGGACAAGTCGGCGGCGGGCCAACCTAGTCCCGTGGTCGTGGGGACGACCCTATAGTCGTCGGCTGGCCAACCTATTCCCGGGGTCGTGGGGACGACCCTACAGTCGTCGGATATGATGGTGGCGGGCCAATCTAGTCCTGGGGTCGTGGGGACGACTCTATTGTCGTCGGACATGTTGGCGGCGGGCCAATGTAGTCCCGGCGTCGTGGGTACGACCCTATACCAGTCCGACATGACGGTGGCGGGCCAATCTAGCCCCGGGGTCGTGGGGACGACCCTATAGTCGTCGAACATGTCAGCGGCTGGCCAACTTTGGCCTGTGGTCGTGGGTACGACCCTATAGTCGTCGGAGAAGTTGGCGGCGGGCCAACCTAGTCCCGGGGTCGTGGAGACGATCCTATAGTCGTCGGACATGACGGTGACGGGTCAATCTAGTCCCGGCGTCGTGGGTACGACCCTATACCAGACCGACATGACGGTGGCGGGCCAATCTAGACCCGGGGTCGTGGGGACGACCCTGTAGTCGTCGAACATGGCGGCGGCGGGGCAATCTAGTCCTGGGGTCGTGGGGACGACCCTATAGTCGTCGGACATGATGGTGGCGGGCCAATCTAGTCCCGGGGTCGTGGGGACGACCCTATAGTCGTCGGACATGTCGGCGGCTGGCCAACTTTGGCCCGTGGTCGTGGGACGACCCTAATGGCGTCGGACATGACGGTGGGGGGCCAATCTAGTCCCGCGGTCGTGGGGACGACCCTATAGTCGTCGGACATGACCGTCGTGGGCCAATCTAGTCACGGGGCCGTGGGGAAGTTGGCCAGCCGCCGACATGTCCGACGACTATAGGGTCGTCCCCATGACCCCGGGACTAGAGTGGCCCGCCACCGTCATGTCCGACGAGTATAGGGTCGTGCCCACGACCCCGGGACTAGATTGGCCCGCCACCGTCATGTCCGACGACTATAGGGTCGGCCCCATGACCCCGGGACTAGAGTGGCCCGCCGCCGGCTTGTCCGACGACTATAGGGACGTCCCCACGACCACGGGCCAAAGTTGGCCAGCCGCCGACATGTCCGACGACTATAGGGTCGTCCCCACGACCCCGGGACTAGATTGGCCCGCCACCATCATGTCCGACGACTATAGGGTCGTCTCCACGACCCCGGGACTAGGTTGGCCCGCCGCCGACTTGTCCGACGACTATAGGGACGTCCCCACGACCACGGGCCAAAGTTGCCCAGCCGCCGACATGTCCGACGACTATAGGGTCGTCCCCTCGACACCGGGACTAGATTGGCCCGCCACCGTCATGTCCGACGACTATAGGGTTGTCCCCACGACACCGGGACTAGGTTGGCCCGCCGCCGACGTGTCCGACGACTATAGGGTCGTCCCCACGACCCCGGGACTAGATCGGCCCGCCACCATCATGTCCGACGATTATAGGGTCGTCCCCACGACCACGGGCCAAAGTTGGTCAGCCGCCGACATGTCCGACGACTATAGGGTCGTCCCCATGACCCCGGGACTAGAGTGGCCCGCCGCCGACTTGTCCGACGACTATAGGGACGTCCCCACGACCACGGGCCAAAGTTGGCCAGCCGCCGACATGTCCGACGACTATAGGGTCGTCCCCACGACCCCGGGACTAGATTGGCCCGCCACCATCATGTCCGACGACTATAGGGTCGTCCCCACGACCCCGGTGCTAGATTGGCCCGCCACCGTCATGTCCGACGACTATAGGGTCGTCCCCGCGACCACGGGCCAAACTTGGTCAGCCGCCGACATGTCCGACGACTATAGGGTCGTCCCCATGACCCCGGGACTAGAGTGCCCCGCCACCGTCATGCCCGACGAGTATAGGGTCGTGCCCACGACCCCGGGACTAGGTTGGCCCGCCGCCGACTTGTCCGACGACTATAGGGACGTCCCCACGACCACGGGCCAAAGTTGCCCAGCCGCCGACATGTCCGACGATTATAGGGTCGTCCCCTCGACACCGGGACTAGATTGGCCCGCCACCGTCATGTCCGACGACTACAGGGACGTCCCCACGACCCCGGGAATATGTTGGCCCGCTGCCGACTTGTCCGACGGCTATAGGGTCGTCCCCAGGACCCCGCGACTAGGTTGGCCAGCCGCCGACATGTCCGACGGCAATAGGGTCGTCCCCACGACCCCGGGACTAGATTGGCCCACCACCGTCATGTCCGACGACTATAGGGTCGCCCCCACGACCCCGGGACTAGGTTGGCCCGCCGCCGACTTGTCCGACGACTATGGGGTCGTCCCCACGACCCCAGGAGTATATTGCCCCGCCACCGTCATGTCCGACGACTATAGGTTCGTCTCCACGACCCCGGGACTATGTTGGCCCGCCGCCGACTTGTCCGACGACTATAGAGTCGTCCCCACGACCCCGGGACTAGGTTGGCCCGCCGCCGACTAGTCCGACGACTATAGGGTCGTCCCCACGACCCCGGGACTAGATTGGCCCACCACCGTCATGTCCGACGACTACAGGGTCGTCCCCACGACCCCGGGACTAGATCGGCCCGCCACCATCATGTCCGACGATTATAGGGTCGTCCCCACGACCACGGGCCAAAGTTGGCCAGCCGCCGACATGCCCGACGACTATAGGGTCGTCCCGACGACCCCGGGACTAGATTGGCCCGCCACCATCATGTCCGACGACTATAGGGTCGTCCCCACGACCCCGGAGCTAGATTGGCCCGCCACCGTCATGTCCGACGACTATAGGGTCGTCCCCGCGACCACGGGCCAAAGTTGGTCAGCCGCCGACATGTCCGACGACTATAGGGTCGTCCCCATGACCCCGGGACTAGAGTGGCCCGCCGCCGACTTGTCCGACGACTATAGGGACGTCCCCACGACCACGGGCCAAAGTTGGCCAGCCGCCGACATGTCCGACGAATATAGGTTCGTGCCTACGACCCTGGGAATACGTTGGCCCGCCGCCGACATGTCCGACGACTATAGGGTCGTCCCCACGATCCCGCGACTAGGATGACCCGCCGCCGACTTGTCTGACGACTATAGGGTCGTCCCAACCACCCCGGGACTAGATTGGCCCGCCACCGTCATGTCCGACGAATATAGGTTCGTGCCTACGACCCTGGGCATACGTTGGCCCGCCGCCGACATGTCCGACGACTATAGGGTCGTCCCCACGATCCCGCGACTAGGTTGGCCAGCCGCCGAATTGTCCGACGACAATAGTGTCGTCCCCACGACCCTGGGACTAGATTGGCCCGCCACCGTCATGTCCGACGAATATAGGTTCGTGCCTACGACCCTGGGCATACGTTGGCCCGCCGCCGACATGTCCGACGACTATAGGGTCGTCCCCACGATCCCGCGACTAGGTTGGCCAGCCGCCGACATGTTCGACGACAATAGTGTCGTCCCCACGACCCTGGGACTAGGTTGGCCCGCCGCCGACTTGTCCGACGACTATAGGGTCGTCCCCAGGACCCAGGGACTAGGATGACCCGCCGCCGACTTGCCTGACGACTATAGGGTCGTCCCTACCACCCCGGGACTAGGTTGGCAAGCCGCCGACATGTCCGATGACTATAGGTTCGTCTCCACGACCCCGGGACTAGGTTGGCCAGCCGCCGACATGTCCGACGACTATAGGGTCGTCCCCACGACCCCGGGGCTAGATTGGCCCGCCACCGTCATGTCCGACGACTATAGGGTCGTCCCCACGACCACGGGCCAAAGTTTGTCAGCCGCCGACATGTCCGACGACTATAGGGTCGTCTCCACGACCCCGGGACTAGGTTGGCCCGCCGCCGACATGTCCGACGCCTATAGGGTCATCCCCACTACCCCGGGACTAGATTGGCCCGCCACAGCCATGTGCGACGACTATTGGGTCGTCCCCACGACCCCGGGACTAGGTTGGCCCGCCGCCGACTTGTCCGACGACTATAGGTTCGTGCCCACTACCCCGGGACTAGATTGGCCCGCCACCGTCATGTCCGACGACTATAGGGTCGTCCCCACCACCACGGGCCAAAGTTGACAAGCCGCCGACATGTCCGATGACAATAGGGTCGTCTCCACGACCCCGGGACTAGGTTGACCCGCCGCCGAATTGTCCGGCGACTATAGGGTCGTCCCCACGACCCCGGGCGTAGATTGGCCCGCCACCGACTTGTCCGACGACTATAGGGTCGTCCCCACGACCCCGGGACTATGTTGGCCCGCCGCCGACTTGTCCGAAGACTATAGGGTCGTCTCCACGACCCCGGGACTAGGTTGGCCCGCCGCCGACTTGTCCGGCGACTATAGGGACGTCCCCACGACCCAGGGACTAGGATGACCCGCCGCCGACTTGTCCGACGACTATAAAGTCGTCCTCACGACCCCGGGACTAGGTTGGCCCGCCGCCGACTAGTCCGACGACTATAGGGTCGTCCCCACGATCCCGGGACTAGATTGGCCCGCCGCCGACATGTCCGACGACTATAGGGTCGTCCCCACGACCCCGGGGCTAGATTGGCGCGCCACCGTCATGTCCGACGACTATAGGGTCGTCCCCACGACCACGGGCCAAAGTTTGTCAGCCGCCGACATGTCCGACGACTATAGGGTCGTCTCCACGACCCCGGGGCTAGATTGGCCCGCCACCGTCATGTCCGACGACTATAGGGTCGTCCCCACGACCACGGGCCAAAGTTTGTCAGCCGCCGACATGTCCGACGACTATAGGGTCGTCTCCACGACCCCGGGACTAGGTTGGCCCGCCGCCGACATGTCCGACGCCTATAGGGTCATCCCCACTACCCCGGGACTAGATTGGCCCGCCACAGTCATGTCCGACGACTATTGGGTCGTCCCCACGACCCCGGGACTAGGTTGGCCCGCCGCCGACTTGTCCGACGACTATAGGATCGTGCCCACTACCCCGGGACTAGATTGGCCCGCCACCGTCATGTCCGACGACTATAGGGTCGACCCCACGTCCCCGGGACTAGGTTGGCCCACCACCGTCATGTCCGACGACTACAGGGTCGTGCCCACGACCCCGGGACTGGGTTGGCCCGCCGCCGACTTGTCCGACGACTATAGGGTCGTCCCCACGACCCAGGGACTAGGATGACCCGCCGCCGACTTGTCCGACGACTATAGAGTCGTCCTCACGACCCCGGGACTAGGTTGGCCCGCCGCCGACTAGTCCGACGACTATAGGGTCGTCCCAACGACCCCGGGACTAGATTGGCCCGCCACCGTCATGTCCGACGAATATAGGTTCGTGCCTACGACCCTGGGCATACGTTGGCCCGCCGCCGACATGTCCGACGACTATAGGGACGTCCCCACGACCACGTGCCAAAGTTGCCCAGCCGCCGACATGTCCGACGACTATAGGGTCGTCCCCACTACCCCGGGACTAGATTGGCCCGCCACCGTCATGTCCGACGACTATAGGGTCGTCCCCACGACCCCGGGGCTAGATTGGCCAGCCGCCGACATGTCCGACGACTATTGGGTCGTCTCCACGACCCCGCGACTAGGTTGGCCCGCCGCCGACTTGTCCGACGCCTATAGGGTCGTCCCCACGACCCCGGGACTAGATTGGTGTGCCACAGTCATGTCCGACGACTATAGGGTCGTCCCCACCACCCCGCGACTAGGTTGGCCCGCCGCCGACTTGTCCGAAGCCTATAGGGTCGTCCCCACGACCGCGGGGCTAGATGGGCCAGCCGCCGACATGTCCGACGACTATTGGGTCGTCCCCACGACCCCGGGACTAGGTTGGCCCGCCGCCGACTTGTCCGACGACTATAGGTTCGTCCCTACGACCCTGGGCATACGTTGGCCCGCCGCCGACATGTCCGACGACTATAGGGTCGTCCCCACGACCCTGGGCATACGCTGGCCCGCCGCCGACATGTCCGACGACTATTGGGTCGTCCCCACGACCCCGGGACTAGGTTGGCCCGCCGCCGACATGTCCGACGACTATAGGGTCGTCCCCACGATCCCGGGACTAGATTGGCCCGCCGCCGACATGTCCGACGACTATAGGGTCGCCCCACGACCTCGGGACTAGATTGGCCCGCCACCGTCATGTCCGACGACACATAGGGTCGACCCCACGACCCCGGGACTAGGTTGGCCCGCCGCCGACTTGTCCGACGACTATAGGGTCGACCCCACGACCCCGGGACTATGTTGGCCCGCCGCCGACTTGTCCGACGACTATAGGGTCGTCCCCACGACCCCGGGACTAGGTTGGCCCGCCGCCGACTTGTCCGACGACTATAGGGTCGTCCCTACCACCCCGGGACTAGGTAGGCCAGCCGCCGACATGTCCGACGACTATAGGGTCGTCCCCACGATCCCGGGACTAGGTTGGCCAGCCGCCCACATGTCCGACGACAATAGGGTCGTCCCCACGACCCCGGGACTAGATTGGCCCACCACCGTCATGTCCGACGACTACAGGGTCGTCCCCACGGCCCCGGGACTAGGTTGGCCCGCCGCCGACTTGTCCGACGACTATAGGGTCGTCCCCACGACCCCGGGACTAGATTGGCCCGCCACCATCATGTCCAACGATTATAGGGTCGTCCCCACGACCACGGGACTAGGTTGGCCCGCCGCCGACTTGTCCGACGACTATAGGGACGTCCCCACGACCACGGGCCAAAGTTGGCCAGCCGCCGACATGTCCGACGAATATAGGTTCGTGCCTACGACCCTGGGAATACGTTGGCCCGCCGCCGACATGTCCGACGACTATAGGGTCGTCCCCACGATCCCGCGACTAGGTTGGCCAGCCGCCGACATGTCCGACGACAATAGGGCCGTCCCCACGACCCCGGGACTAGATTGGCCCACCACCGTCATGTCCGACGACTACAGGGTCGTGCCCACGACCCCGGGACTGGGTTGGCCCGCCGCCGACTTGTCCGACGACTATAGGGTCGTCCCAACGACCCCGCGACTAGGTTGGCCAGCCGCCGACATGTCCGACGACAATAGTGTCGTCCCCACGACCCTGGGACTAGGTTGGCCCGCCGCCGACTTGACCGACGACTATAGGGTCGTCCCCACGACCCAGGGACTAGGATGACCCGCCGCCGACTTGTCTGACGACTATAGGGTCGTCCCTACCACCCCGGGACTAGGTTGGCAAGCCGCCGACATGTCCGATGACTATAGGTTCGTCTCCACGACCCCGGGACTAGGTTGGCCCGCTACCGTCATGTCCGACGACTATAGGGTCGTCCCCACGACCCAGGGACTAGGATGACCCGCCGCCGACTTGTCCGACGACTATAGAGTCGTCCCCACGACCCCGGGACTAGGTTGGCCCGCCGCCGACTTGTGCCGACCACTATAGGGTCGTCCCCACGACCAAGGGCCAAAGTTGCCCAACCGCCGACATGTCCGTAGACTATAGGGTCGTCCCCTCGACCCCGGGACTAGATTGGCCCGCCACCGTCATGTCCGACGAGTATAGGGTCGTACCCACGACCCAGGGACTAGGATGACCCGCCGCCGACTTGTCCGACGACTATAGAGTCGTCCCCACGACCCCGGGACTAGGTTGGCCCGCCGCCGACTAGTCCGACGACTATAGGGTCGTCCCCACGACCCCGGGATTAGGTTGGCCCGCCGCCGACTTGTCCGACGATTATAGGGTCGTCCCTCCCACCCCGGAACTAGGTTGGCCAGCCGCCGACATGTCCGACGACTATAGGGTCGTCCCCACGACCCCGGGTCTAGATTGGCCCGCCACCGTCATGTCCGACGACTATAGGGTCGCCCCCACGACCACGGGCCAAAGTTGGTCAGCCGCCGACATGTCCGACGACTATAGGGTCGTCTCCACGACCCCGGGACTAGGTTGGCCCGCCGCCGACATGTCCGACGACTATAGGGTCGTCCCCACGACCCCGGGGCTAGATTGGCCCGCCACCGTCATGTCCGACGACTATAGGGTCGTCCCCACGACCACGGGCCAAAGTTTGTCAGCCGCCGACATGTCCGACGACTATAGGGTCGTCTCCACGACCCCGGGACTAGGTTGGCCCGCCGCCGACATGTCCGACGCCTATAGGGTTATCCCCACTACCCCGGGACTAGATTGGCCCGCCACAGTCATGTCCGACGACTATTGGGTCGTCCCCACGACCCCGGGACTAGGTTGGCCCGCCGCCGACTTGTCCGACGACTATAGGTTCGTGCCCACTACCCCGGGACTAGATTGGCCCGCCACCGTCATGTCCGACGACTATAGGGTCGTCCCCACGACCACGGGCCAAAGTTGGCAAGCCGCCGACATGTCCGATGACAATAGGGTCGTCTCCACGACCCCGGGACTAGGTTGGCCCGCCGCCGAATTGTCCGGCCACTATAGGGTCGTCCCCACGACCCCGGGCGTAGATTGGCCCGCCACCGACTTGTCCGACGACTATAGGGTCGTCCCCACGACCCCGGGACTATGTTGGTCAGCCGCCGACATGTCCGACGACTATAGGGTCGTCTCCACGACCCCGGGACTAGGTTGGCCCGCCGCCGACATGTCCGACGACTATAGGGTCGTCCCCACGACCCCGGGGCTAGATTGGCCCGCCACCGTCATGTCCGACGACTATAGGGTCGTCCCCACGACCACGGGCCAAAGTTTGTCAGCCGCCGACATGTCCGACGACTATAGGGTCGTCTCCACGACCCCGGGACTAGGTTGGCCCGCCGCCGACATGTCCGACGCCTATAGGGTTATCCCCACTACCCCGGGACTAGATTGGCCCGCCACAGTCATGTCCGACGACTATTGGGTCGTCCCCACGACCCCGGGACTAGGTTGGCCCGCCGCCGACTTGTCCGACGACTATAGGTTCGTGCCCACTACCCCGGGACTAGATTGGCCCGCCACCGTCATGTCCGACGACTATAGGGTCGTCCCCACGACCACGGGCCAAAGTTGGCAAGCCGCCGACATGTCCGATGACAATAGGGTCGTCTCCACGACCCCGGGACTAGGTTGGCCCGCCGCCGAATTGTCCGGCGACTATAGGGTCGTCCCCACGACCCCGGGCGTAGATTGGCCCGCCACCGACTTGTCCGACGACTATAGGGTCGTCCCCACGACCCCGGGACTATGTTGGCCCGCCGCCGACTTGTCCGACGACTATAGGGTCGTCTCCACGACCCCGGGACTAGGTTGGCCCGCCGCCGACTTGTCCGGCGACTATAGGGACGTCCCCACGACCACGGGCCAATGTTGCCCAGCCGCCGACTTGTCCGACGACTATAGGCTCGTCCCCACGACCCCGGGACTAGATTGGCCCGCTACCGTCATGTCCGACGACTATAGGGTCGTGCCCACGACCCCGGGACTAGGTTGGCCAGCCGCCGACATGTCCGACGAATATAGGTTCGTGCCTACGACCCTGGGCATACGTTGGCCCGCCGCCGACATGTCCGACGACTATAGGGTCGTCCCCACGATCCCGCGACTAGGTTGACCAGCCGCCGACATGTCCGACGACAATAGGGTCGTCCCCACGACCCCGGGACTAGATTGGCCCACCACCGTCATGTCCGACGACTACAGGGTCGTGCCCACGACCCCGGGACTGGGTTGGCCCGCCGCCGACTTGCCCGACGACTATAGGGTCGTCCCCACGACCCAGGGACTAGGATGACCCGCCGCCGACTTGTCCGACGACTATAGAGTCGTCCTCACGACCCCGGGACTAGGTTGGCCCGCCGCCGACTAGTCCGACGACTATAGGGTCGTCCCAACGACCCCGGGACTAGATTGGCCCGCCACCGTCATGTCCGACGAATATAGGTTCGTGCCTACGACCCTGGGCATACGTTGGCCCGCCGCCGACATGTCCGACGACTATAGGGACGTCCCCACGATCCCGCGAGTAGGTTGGCCAGCCGCCGACATGTCCGACGACTATAGGGTCGTCCCCACGACCCCGGAGCTAGGTTGGCCCGCCGCCGTCTCGTCCGACGACTATAGGGACGTCCCCACGACCACGTGCCAAAGTTGCCCAGCCGCCGACATGTCCGACGACTATAGGGTCGTCCCAACGACCCCGGGACTAGATTGGCCCGCCACCGTCATGTCCGACGAATATAGGTTCGTGCCTACGACCCTGGGCATACGTTGGCCAGCCGCCGACATGTCCGACGACTATTGGGTCGTCTCCACGACCCCGCGACTAGGTTGGCCCGCCGCCGACTTGTCCGACGCCTATAGGGTCGTCCCCACGACCCCGGGACTAGGTTGGCCCGCCGCCGACTTGTCCGACGACTATAGGTTCGTCCCCACGGCCCCGGGAATAGATTGGCCCACCACCGTCATGTCCGACGACAACAGGGTCGTCCCCACGACCCCGGGACTAGATTGGCCCGCCACCGTCATGTCCGACGACTATAGGGTCGTCCCCACGACCCCGGGACTAGATTGGCCCGCCACCGTCATGTCCGACGACTATAGGGTCGTCCCCACGACACCGGGACTAGATTGGCCCGCCACCGTCATGTCCGACGACTATAGGGTCGTCCCCACGACACCGGGACTAGATTGGCCCGCCGCCGACTTGTCCGACGACTATAGGGACGTCCCCACGACCACGGGCCAAAGTTGCCCAGCCGCCGACATGTCCGACGACTATAGGGTCGTCCCCTCGACACCGGGACTAGATTGGCCCGCCACCGTCATGTCCGACGACTATAGGGTTGTCCCCACGACACCGGGACTAGGTTGGCCCGCCGCCGACGTGTCCGACGACTATAGGGTCGTCCCCACGACCCCGGGACTAGATCGGCCCGCCACCATCATGTCCGACGATTATAGGGTCGTCCCCACGACCACGGGCCAAAGTTGGTCAGCCGCCGACATGTCCGACGACTATAGGGTCGTCCCCATGACCCCGGGACTAGAGTGGCCCGCCGCCGACTTGTCCGACGACTATAGGGACGTCCCCACGACCACGGGCCAAAGTTGGCCAGCCGCCGACATGTCCGACGACTATAGGGTCGTCCCCACGACCCCGGGACTAGATTGGCCCGCCACCATCATGTCCGACGACTATAGGGTCGTCCCCACGACCCCGGTGCTAGATTGGCCCGCCACCGTCATGTCCGACGACTATAGGGTCGTCCCCGCGACCACGGGCCAAACTTGGTCAGCCGCCGACATGTCCGACGACTATAGGGTCGTCCCCATGACCCCGGGACTAGAGTGCCCCGCCACCGTCATGCCCGACGAGTATAGGGTCGTGCCCACGACCCCGGGACTAGGTTGGCCCGCCGCCGACTTGTCCGACGACTATAGGGACGTCCCCACGACCACGGGCCAAAGTTGCCCAGCCGCCGACATGTCCGACGATTATAGGGTCGTCCCCTCGACACCGGGACTAGATTGGCCCGCCACCGTCATGTCCGACGACTACAGGGACGTCCCCACGACCCCGGGAATATGTTGGCCCGCTGCCGACTTGTCCGACGGCTATAGGGTCGTCCCCAGGACCCCGCGACTAGGTTGGCCAGCCGCCGACATGTCCGACGGCAATAGGGTCGTCCCCACGACCCCGGGACTAGATTGGCCCACCACCGTCATGTCCGACGACTATAGGGTCGCCCCCACGACCCCGGGACTAGGTTGGCCCGCCGCCGACTTGTCCGACGACTATGGGGTCGTCCCCACGACCCCAGGAGTATATTGCCCCGCCACCGTCATGTCCGACGACTATAGGTTCGTCTCCACGACCCCGGGACTATGTTGGCCCGCCGCCGACTTGTCCGACGACTATAGAGTCGTCCCCACGACCCCGGGACTAGGTTGGCCCGCCGCCGACTAGTCCGACGACTATAGGGTCGTCCCCGCGACCACGGGCCAAAGTTGGTCAGCCGCCGACATGTCCGACGACTATAGGGTCGTCCCCATGACCCCGGGACTAGAGTGGCCCGCCGCCGACTTGTCCGACGACTATAGGGACGTCCCCACGACCACGGGCCAAAGTTGGCCAGCCGCCGACATGTCCGACGAATATAGGTTCGTGCCTACGACCCTGGGAATACGTTGGCCCGCCGCCGACATGTCCGACGACTATAGGGTCGTCCCCACGATCCCGCGACTAGGATGACCCGCCGCCGACTTGTCTGACGACTATAGGGTCGTCCCAACCACCCCGGGACTAGATTGGCCCGCCACCGTCATGTCCGACGAATATAGGTTCGTGCCTACGACCCTGGGCATACGTTGGCCCGCCGCCGACATGTCCGACGACTATAGGGTCGTCCCCACGATCCCGCGACTAGGTTGGCCAGCCGCCGAATTGTCCGACGACAATAGTGTCGTCCCCACGACCCTGGGACTAGATTGGCCCGCCACCGTCATGTCCGACGAATATAGGTTCGTGCCTACGACCCTGGGCATACGTTGGCCCGCCGCCGACATGTCCGACGACTATAGGGTCGTCCCCACGATCCCGCGACTAGGTTGGCCAGCCGCCGACATGTTCGACGACAATAGTGTCGTCCCCACGACCCTGGGACTAGGTTGGCCCGCCGCCGACTTGTCCGACGACTATAGGGTCGTCCCCAGGACCCAGGGACTAGGATGACCCGCCGCCGACTTGCCTGACGACTATAGGGTCGTCCCTACCACCCCGGGACTAGGTTGGCAAGCCGCCGACATGTCCGATGACTATAGGTTCGTCTCCACGACCCCGGGACTAGGTTGGCCAGCCGCCGACATGTCCGACGACTATAGGGTCGTCCCCACGACCCCGGGGCTAGATTGGCCCGCCACCGTCATGTCCGACGACTATAGGGTCGTCCCCACGACCACGGGCCAAAGTTTGTCAGCCGCCGACATGTCCGACGACTATAGGGTCGTCTCCACGACCCCGGGACTAGGTTGGCCCGCCGCCGACATGTCCGACGCCTATAGGGTCATCCCCACTACCCCGGGACTAGATTGGCCCGCCACAGCCATGTGCGACGACTATTGGGTCGTCCCCACGACCCCGGGACTAGGTTGGCCCGCCGCCGACTTGTCCGACGACTATAGGTTCGTGCCCACTACCCCGGGACTAAATTGGCCCGCCACCGTCATGTCCGACGACTATAGGGTCGTCCCCACCACCACGGGCCAAAGTTGACAAGCCGCCGACATGTCCGATGACAATAGGGTCGTCTCCACGACCCCGGGACTAGGTTGACCCGCCGCCGAATTGTCCGGCGACTATAGGGTCGTCCCCACGACCCCGGGCGTAGATTGGCCCGCCACCGACTTGTCCGACGACTATAGGGTCGTCCCCACGACCCCGGGACTATGTTGGCCCGCCGCCGACTTGTCCGAAGACTATAGGGTCGTCTCCACGACCCCGGGACTAGGTTGGCCCGCCGCCGACTTGTCCGGCGACTATAGGGACGTCCCCACGACCCAGGGACTAGGATGACCCGCCGCCGACTTGTCCGACGACTATAAAGTCGTCCTCACGACCCCGGGACTAGGTTGGCCCGCCGCCGACTAGTCCGACGACTATAGGGTCGTCCCCACGATCCCGGGACTAGATTGGCCCGCCGCCGACATGTCCGACGACTATAGGGTCGTCCCCACGACCCCGGGGCTAGATTGGCGCGCCACCGTCATGTCCGACGACTATAGGGTCGTCCCCACGACCACGGGCCAAAGTTTGTCAGCCGCCGACATGTCCGACGACTATAGGGTCGTCTCCACGACCCCGGGGCTAGATTGGCCCGCCACCGTCATGTCCGACGACTATAGGGTCGTCCCCACGACCACGGGCCAAAGTTTGTCAGCCGCCGACATGTCCGACGACTATAGGGTCGTCTCCACGACCCCGGGACTAGGTTGGCCCGCCGCCGACATGTCCGACGCCTATAGGGTCATCCCCACTACCCCGGGACTAGATTGGCCCGCCACAGTCATGTCCGACGACTATTGGGTCGTCCCCACGACCCCGGGACTAGGTTGGCCCGCCGCCGACTTGTCCGACGACTATAGGATCGTGCCCACTACCCCGGGACTAGATTGGCCCGCCACCGTCATGTCCGACGACTATAGGGTCGACCCCACGTCCCCGGGACTAGGTTGGCCCACCACCGTCATGTCCGACGACTACAGGGTCGTGCCCACGACCCCGGGACTGGGTTGGCCCGCCGCCGACTTGTCCGACGACTATAGGGTCGTCCCCACGACCCAGGGACTAGGATGACCCGCCGCCGACTTGTCCGACGACTATAGAGTCGTCCTCACGACCCCGGGACTAGGTTGGCCCGCCGCCGACTAGTCCGACGACTATAGGGTCGTCCCAACGACCCCGGGACTAGATTGGCCCGCCACCGTCATGTCCGACGAATATAGGTTCGTGCCTACGACCCTGGGCATACGTTGGCCCGCCGCCGACATGTCCGACGACTATAGGGACGTCCCCACGATCCCGCGACTAGGTTGGCCAGCCGCCGACATGTCCGACGACTATAGGGTCGTCCCCACGACCCCGGAGCTAGGTTGGCCCGCCGCCGTCTTGTCCGACGACTATAGGGACGTCCCCACGACCACGTGCCAAAGTTGCCCAGCCGCCGACATGTCCGACGACTATAGGGTCGTCCCCACTACCCCGGGACTAGATTGGCCCGCCACCGTCATGTCCGACGACTATAGGGTCGTCCCCACGACCCCGGGGCTAGATTGGCCAGCCGCCGACATGTCCGACGACTATTGGGTCGTCTCCACGACCCCGCGACTAGGTTGGCCCGCCGCCGACTTGTCCGACGCCTATAGGGTCGTCCCCACGACCCCGGGACTAGATTGGTGTGCCACAGTCATGTCCGACGACTATAGGGTCGTCCCCACCACCCCGCGACTAGGTTGGCCCGCCGCCGACTTGTCCGAAGCCTATAGGGTCGTCCCCACGACCGCGGGGCTAGATGGGCCAGCCGCCGACATGTCCGACGACTATTGGGTCGTCCCCACGACCCCGGGACTAGGTTGGCCCGCCGCCGACTTGTCCGACGACTATAGGTTCGTCCCTACGACCCTGGGCATACGTTGGCCCGCCGCCGACATGTCCGACGACTATAGGGTCGTCCCCACGACCCTGGGCATACGCTGGCCCGCCGCCGACATGTCCGACGACTATTGGGTCGTCCCCACGACCCCGGGACTAGGTTGGCCCGCCGCCGACATGTCCGACGACTATAGGGTCGTCCCCACGATCCCGGGACTAGATTGGCCCGCCGCCGACATGTCCGACGACTATAGGGTCGCCCCACGACCTCGGGACTAGATTGGCCCGCCACCGTCATGTCCGACGACACATAGGGTCGACCCCACGACCCCGGGACTAGGTTGGCCCGCCGCCGACTTGTCCGACGACTATAGGGTCGACCCCACGACCCCGGGACTATGTTGGCCCGCCGCCGACTTGTCCGACGACTATAGGGTCGTCCCCACGACCCCGGGACTAGGTTGGCCCGCCGCCGACTTGTCCGACGACTATAGGGTCGTCCCTCCCACCCCGGAACTAGGTTGGCCAGCCGCCGACATGTCCGACGACTATAGGGTCGTCCCCACGACCCCGGAGCTAGATTGGCCCGCCACCGTCATGTCCGACGACTATAGGGTCGTCCCTACCACCCCGGGACTAGGTAGGCCAGCCGCCGACATGTTCGACGACTATAGGGTCGTCCCCACGATCCCGGGATTAGGTTGGCCCGCCGCCGACTTGTCCGACGATTATAGGGTCGTCCCTCCCACCCCGGAACTAGGTTGGCCAGCCGCCGACATGTCCGACGACTATAGGGTCGTCCCCACGACCCAGGGACTAGGATGACCCGCCGCCGACTTGTCTGACGACTATAGGGTCGTCCCTACCACCCCGGGACTAGGTTGGCAAGCCGCCGACATGTCCGATGACTATAGGTTCGTCTCCACGACCCCGGGACTAGGTTGGCCCGCTACCGTCATGTCCGACGACTATAGGGTCGTCCCCACGACCCAGGGACTAGGATGACCCGCCGCCGACTTGTCCGACGACTATAGAGTCGTCCCCACGACCCCGGGACTAGGTTGGCCCGCCGCCGACTTGTGCCGACGACTATAGGGTCGTCCCCACGACCCAGGGACTAGGATGACCCGCCGCCGACTTGTCCGACGACTATAGAGTCGTCCCCACGACCCCGGGACTAGGTTGGCCCGCCGCCGACTTGTGCCGACCACTATAGGGTCGTCCCCACGACCAAGGGCCAAAGTTGCCCAACCGCCGACATGTCCGACGACTATAGGGTCGTCCCCTCGACCCCGGGACTAGATTGGCCCGCCACCGTCATGTCCGACGAGTATAGGGTCGTACCCACGACCCAGGGACTAGGATGACCCGCCGCCGACTTGTCCGACGACTATAGAGTCGTCCCCACGACCCCGGGACTAGGTTGGCCCGCCGCCGACTAGTCCGACGACTATAGGGTCGTCCCCACGACCCCGGGATTAGGTTGGCCCGCCGCCGACTTGTCCGACGATTATAGGGTCGTCCCTCCCACCCCGGAACTAGGTTGGCCAGCCGCCGACATGTCCGACGACTATAGGGTCGTCCCCACGACCCCGGGTCTAGATTGGCCCGCCACCGTCATGTCCGACGACTATAGGGTCGCCCCCACGACCACGGGCCAAAGTTGGTCAGCCGCCGACATGTCCGACGACTATAGGGTCGTCTCCACGACCCCGGGACTAGGTTGGCCCGCCGCCGACATGTCCGACGACTATAGGGTCGTCCCCACGACCCCGGGGCTAGATTGGCCCGCCACCGTCATGTCCGACGACTATAGGGTCGTCCCCACGACCACGGGCCAAAGTTTGTCAGCCGCCGACATGTCCGACGACTATAGGGTCGTCTCCACGACCCCGGGACTAGGTTGGCCCGCCGCCGACATGTCCGACGCCTATAGGGTTATCCCCACTACCCCGGGACTAGATTGGCCCGCCACAGTCATGTCCGACGACTATTGGGTCGTCCCCACGACCCCGGGACTAGGTTGGCCCGCCGCCGACTTGTCCGACGACTATAGGTTCGTGCCTACGACCCTGGGCATACGTTGGCCCGCCGCCGACATGTCCGACGACTATAGGGTCGTCCCCACGATCCCGCGACTAGGTTGACCAGCCGCCGACATGTCCGACGACAATAGGGTCGTCCCCACGACCCCGGGACTAGATTGGCCCACCACCGTCATGTCCGACGACTACAGGGTCGTGCCCACGACCCCGGGACTGGGTTGGCCCGCCGCCGACTTGCCCGACGACTATAGGGTCGTCCCCACGACCCAGGGACTAGGATGACCCGCCGCCGACTTGTCCGACGACTATAGAGTCGTCCTCACGACCCCGGGACTAGGTTGGCCCGCCGCCGACTAGTCCGACGACTATAGGGTCGTCCCAACGACCCCGGGACTAGATTGGCCCGCCACCGTCATGTCCGACGAATATAGGTTCGTGCCTACGACCCTGGGCATACGTTGGCCCGCCGCCGACATGTCCGACGACTATAGGGACGTCCCCACGATCCCGCGAGTAGGTTGGCCAGCCGCCGACATGTCCGACGACTATAGGGTCGTCCCCACGACCCCGGAGCTAGGTTGGCCCGCCGCCGTCTCGTCCGACGACTATAGGGACGTCCCCACGACCACGTGCCAAAGTTGCCCAGCCGCCGACATGTCCGACGACTATAGGGTCGTCCCAACGACCCCGGGACTAGATTGGCCCGCCACCGTCATGTCCGACGAATATAGGTTCGTGCCTACGACCCTGGGCATACGTTGGCCAGCCGCCGACATGTCCGACGACTATTGGGTCGTCTCCACGACCCCGCGACTAGGTTGGCCCGCCGCCGACTTGTCCGACGCCTATAGGGTCGTCCCCACGACCCCGGGACTAGGTTGGCCCGCCGCCGACTTGTCCGACGACTATAGGTTCGTCCCCACGGCCCCGGGAATAGATTGGCCCACCACCGTCATGTCCGACGACAACAGGGTCGTCCCCACGACCCCGGGACTAGATTGGCCCGCCACCGTCATGTCCGACGACTATAGGGTCGTCCCCACGACCCCGGGACTAGATTGGCCCGCCACCGTCATGTCCGACGACTATAGGGTCGTCCCCACGACACCGGGACTAGATTGGCCCGCCACCGTCATGTCCGACGACTATAGGGTCGTCCCCACGACACCGGGACTAGATTGGCCCGCCGCCGACTTGTCCGACGACTATAGGGACGTCCCCACGACCACGGGCCAAAGTTGCCCAGCCGCCGACATGTCCGACGACTATAGGGTCGTCCCCTCGACACCGGGACTAGATTGGCCCGCCACCGTCATGTCCGACGACTATAGGGTTGTCCCCACGACACCGGGACTAGGTTGGCCCGCCGCCGACGTGTCCGACGACTATAGGGTCGTCCCCACGACCCCGGGACTAGATCGGCCCGCCACCATCATGTCCGACGATTATAGGGTCGTCCCCACGACCACGGGCCAAAGTTGGTCAGCCGCCGACATGTCCGACGACTATAGGGTCGTCCCCATGACCCCGGGACTAGAGTGGCCCGCCGCCGACTTGTCCGACGACTATAGGGACGTCCCCACGACCACGGGCCAAAGTTGGCCAGCCGCCGACATGTCCGACGACTATAGGGTCGTCCCCACGACCCCGGGACTAGATTGGCCCGCCACCATCATGTCCGACGACTATAGGGTCGTCCCCACGACCCCGGTGCTAGATTGGCCCGCCACCGTCATGTCCGACGACTATAGGGTCGTCCCCGCGACCACGGGCCAAACTTGGTCAGCCGCCGACATGTCCGACGACTATAGGGTCGTCCCCATGACCCCGGGACTAGAGTGCCCCGCCACCGTCATGCCCGACGAGTATAGGGTCGTGCCCACGACCCCGGGACTAGGTTGGCCCGCCGCCGACTTGTCCGACGACTATAGGGACGTCCCCACGACCACGGGCCAAAGTTGCCCAGCCGCCGACATGTCCGACGATTATAGGGTCGTCCCCTCGACACCGGGACTAGATTGGCCCGCCACCGTCATGTCCGACGACTACAGGGACGTCCCCACGACCCCGGGAATATGTTGGCCCGCTGCCGACTTGTCCGACGGCTATAGGGTCGTCCCCAGGACCCCGCGACTAGGTTGGCCAGCCGCCGACATGTCCGACGGCAATAGGGTCGTCCCCACGACCCCGGGACTAGATTGGCCCACCACCGTCATGTCCGACGACTATAGGGTCGCCCCCACGACCCCGGGACTAGGTTGGCCCGCCGCCGACTTGTCCGACGACTATGGGGTCGTCCCCACGACCCCAGGAGTATATTGCCCCGCCACCGTCATGTCCGACGACTATAGGTTCGTCTCCACGACCCCGGGACTATGTTGGCCCGCCGCCGACTTGTCCGACGACTATAGAGTCGTCCCCACGACCCCGGGACTAGGTTGGCCCGCCGCCGACTAGTCCGACGACTATAGGGTCGTCCCCGCGACCACGGGCCAAAGTTGGTCAGCCGCCGACATGTCCGACGACTATAGGGTCGTCCCCATGACCCCGGGACTAGAGTGGCCCGCCGCCGACTTGTCCGACGACTATAGGGACGTCCCCACGACCACGGGCCAAAGTTGGCCAGCCGCCGACATGTCCGACGAATATAGGTTCGTGCCTACGACCCTGGGAATACGTTGGCCCGCCGCCGACATGTCCGACGACTATAGGGTCGTCCCCACGATCCCGCGACTAGGATGACCCGCCGCCGACTTGTCTGACGACTATAGGGTCGTCCCAACCACCCCGGGACTAGATTGGCCCGCCACCGTCATGTCCGACGAATATAGGTTCGTGCCTACGACCCTGTGCATACGTTGGCCCGCCGCCGACATGTCCGACGACTATAGGGTCGTCCCCACGATCCCGCGACTAGGTTGGCCAGCCGCCGAATTGTCCGACGACAATAGTGTCGTCCCCACGACCCTGGGACTAGATTGGCCCGCCACCGTCATGTCCGACGAATATAGGTTCGTGCCTACGACCCTGGGCATACGTTGGCCCGCCGCCGACATGTCCGACGACTATAGGGTCGTCCCCACGATCCCGCGACTAGGTTGGCCAGCCGCCGACATGTTCGACGACAATAGTGTCGTCCCCACGACCCTGGGACTAGGTTGGCCCGCCGCCGACTTGTCCGACGACTATAGGGTCGTCCCCAGGACCCAGGGACTAGGATGACCCGCCGCCGACTTGCCTGACGACTATAGGGTCGTCCCTACCACCCCGGGACTAGGTTGGCAAGCCGCCGACATGTCCGATGACTATAGGTTCGTCTCCACGACCCCGGGACTAGGTTGGCCAGCCGCCGACATGTCCGACGACTATAGGGTCGTCCCCACGACCCCGGGGCTAGATTGGCCCGCCACCGTCATGTCCGACGACTATAGGGTCGTCCCCACGACCACGGGCCAAAGTTTGTCAGCCGCCGACATGTCCGACGACTATAGGGTCGTCTCCACGACCCCGGGACTAGGTTGGCCCGCCGCCGACATGTCCGACGCCTATAGGGTCATCCCCACTACCCCGGGACTAGATTGGCCCGCCACAGCCATGTGCGACGACTATTGGGTCGTCCCCACGACCCCGGGACTAGGTTGGCCCGCCGCCGACTTGTCCGACGACTATAGGTTCGTGCCCACTACCCCGGGACTAGATTGGCCCGCCACCGTCATGTCCGACGACTATAGGGTCGTCCCCACCACCACGGGCCAAAGTTGACAAGCCGCCGACATGTCCGATGACAATAGGGTCGTCTCCACGACCCCGGGACTAGGTTGACCCGCCGCCGAATTGTCCGGCGACTATAGGGTCGTCCCCACGACCCCGGGCGTAGATTGGCCCGCCACCGACTTGTCCGACGACTATAGGGTCGTCCCCACGACCCCGGGACTATGTTGGCCCGCCGCCGACTTGTCCGGCGACTATAGGGACGTCCCCACGACCCAGGGACTAGGATGACCCGCCGCCGACTTGTCCGACGACTATAAAGTCGTCCTCACGACCCCGGGACTAGGTTGGCCCGCCGCCGACTAGTCCGACGACTATAGGGTCGTCCCCACGATCCCGGGACTAGATTGGCCCGCCGCCGACATGTCCGACGACTATAGGGTCGTCCCCACGACCCCGGGGCTAGATTGGCGCGCCACCGTCATGTCCGACGACTATAGGGTCGTCCCCACGACCACGGGCCAAAGTTTGTCAGCCGCCGACATGTCCGACGACTATAGGGTCGTCTCCACGACCCCGGGGCTAGATTGGCCCGCCACCGTCATGTCCGACGACTATAGGGTCGTCCCCACGACCACGGGCCAAAGTTTGTCAGCCGCCGACATGTCCGACGACTATAGGGTCGTCTCCACGACCCCGGGACTAGGTTGGCCCGCCGCCGACATGTCCGACGCCTATAGGGTCATCCCCACTACCCCGGGACTAGATTGGCCCGCCACAGTCATGTCCGACGACTATTGGGTCGTCCCCACGACCCCGGGACTAGGTTGGCCCGCCGCCGACTTGTCCGACGACTATAGGATCGTGCCCACTACCCCGGGACTAGATTGGCCCGCCACCGTCATGTCCGACGACTATAGGGTCGACCCCACGTCCCCGGGACTAGGTTGGCCCACCACCGTCATGTCCGACGACTACAGGGTCGTGCCCACGACCCCGGGACTGGGTTGGCCCGCCGCCGACTTGTCCGACGACTATAGGGTCGTCCCCACGACCCAGGGACTAGGATGACCCGCCGCCGACTTGTCCGACGACTATAGAGTCGTCCTCACGACCCCGGGACTAGGTTGGCCCGCCGCCGACTAGTCCGACGACTATAGGGTCGTCCCAACGACCCCGGGACTAGATTGGCCCGCCACCGTCATGTCCGACGAATATAGGTTCGTGCCTACGACCCTGGGCATACGTTGGCCCGCCGCCGACATGTCCGACGACTATAGGGACGTCCCCACGATCCCGCGACTAGGTTGGCCAGCCGCCGACATGTCCGACGACTATAGGGTCGTCCCCACGACCCCGGAGCTAGGTTGGCCCGCCGCCGTCTTGTCCGACGACTATAGGGACGTCCCCACGACCACGTGCCAAAGTTGCCCAGCCGCCGACATGTCCGACGACTATAGGGTCGTCCCCACTACCCCGGGACTAGATTGGCCCGCCACCGTCATGTCCGACGACTATAGGGTCGTCCCCACGACCCCGGGGCTAGATTGGCCAGCCGCCGACATGTCCGACGACTATTGGGTCGTCTCCACGACCCCGCGACTAGGTTGGCCCGCCGCCGACTTGTCCGACGCCTATAGGGTCGTCCCCACGACCCCGGGACTAGATTGGTGTGCCACAGTCATGTCCGACGACTATAGGGTCGTCCCCACCACCCCGCGACTAGGTTGGCCCGCCGCCGACTTGTCCGAAGCCTATAGGGTCGTCCCCACGACCGCGGGGCTAGATGGGCCAGCCGCCGACATGTCCGACGACTATTGGGTCGTCCCCACGACCCCGGGACTAGGTTGGCCCGCCGCCGACTTGTCCGACGACTATAGGTTCGTCCCTACGACCCTGGGCATACGTTGGCCCGCCGCCGACATGTCCGACGACTATAGGGTCGTCCCCACGACCCTGGGCATACGCTGGCCCGCCGCCGACATGTCCGACGACTATTGGGTCGTCCCCACGACCCCGGGACTAGGTTGGCCCGCCGCCGACATGTCCGACGACTATAGGGTCGTCCCCACGATCCCGGGACTAGATTGGCCCGCCGCCGACATGTCCGACGACTATAGGGTCGCCCCACGACCTCGGGACTAGATTGGCCCGCCACCGTCATGTCCGACGACACATAGGGTCGACCCCACGACCCCGGGACTAGGTTGGCCCGCCGCCGACTTGTCCGACGACTATAGGGTCGACCCCACGACCCCGGGACTATGTTGGCCCGCCGCCGACTTGTCCGACGACTATAGGGTCGTCCCCACGACCCCGGGACTAGGTTGGCCCGCCGCCGACTTGTCCGACGACTATAGGGTCGTCCCTCCCACCCCGGAACTAGGTTGGCCAGCCGCCGACATGTCCGACGACTATAGGGTCGTCCCCACGACCCCGGAGCTAGATTGGCCCGCCACCGTCATGTCCGACGACTATAGGGTCGTCCCTACCACCCCGGGACTAGGTAGGCCAGCCGCCGACATGTTCGACGACTATAGGGTCGTCCCCACGATCCCGGGACTAGGTTGGCCAGCCGCCCACATGTCCGACGACAATAGGGTCGTCCCCACGACCCCGGGACTAGATTGGCCCACCACCGTCATGTCCGACGACTACAGGGTCGTCCCCACGGCCCCGGGACTAGGTTGGCCCGCCGCCGACTTGTCCGACGACTATAGGGTCGTCCCCACGACCCCGGGACTAGATTGGCCCGCCACCATCATGTCCAACGATTATAGGGTCGTCCCCACGACCACGGGACTAGGTTGGCCCGCCGCCGACTTGTCCGACGACTATAGGGACGTCCCCACGACCACGGGCCAAAGTTGGCCAGCCGCCGACATGTCCGACGAATATAGGTTCGTGCCTACGACCCTGGGAATACGTTGGCCCGCCGCCGACATGTCCGACGACTATAGGGTCGTCCCCACGATCCCGCGACTAGGTTGGCCAGCCGCCGACATGTCCGACGACAATAGGGCCGTCCCCACGACCCCGGGACTAGATTGGCCCACCACCGTCATGTCCGACGACTACAGGGTCGTGCCCACGACCCCGGGACTGGGTTGGCCCGCCGCCGACTTGTCCGACGACTATAGGGTCGTCCCAACGACCCCGCGACTAGGTTGGCCAGCCGCCGACATGTCCGACGACAATAGTGTCGTCCCCACGACCCTGGTACTAGGTTGGCCCGCCGCCGACTTGACCGACGACTATAGGGTCGTCCCCACGACCCAGGGACTAGGATGACCCGCCGCCGACTTGTCTGACGACTATAGGGTCGTCCCTACCACCCCGGGACTAGGTTGGCAAGCCGCCGACATGTCCGATGACTATAGGTTCGTCTCCACGACCCCGGGACTAGGTTGGCCCGCTACCGTCATGTCCGACGACTATAGGGTCGTCCCCACGACCCAGGGACTAGGATGACCCGCCGCCGACTTGTCCGACGACTATAGAGTCGTCCCCACGACCCCGGGACTAGGTTGGCCCGCCGCCGACTTGTGCCGACCACTATAGGGTCGTCCCCACGACCAAGGGCCAAAGTTGCCCAACCGCCGACATGTCCGACGACTATAGGGTCGTCCCCTCGACCCCGGGACTAGATTGGCCCGCCACCGTCATGTCCGACGAGTATAGGGTCGTCCCCACGACCCAGGGACTAGGATGACCCGCCGCCGACTTGTCCGACGACTATAGAGTCGTCCCCACGACCCCGGGACTAGGTTGGCCCGCCGCCGACTAGTCCGACGACTATAGGGTCGTCCCCACGACCCCGGGATTAGGTTGGCCCGCCGCCGACTTGTCCGACGATTATAGGGTCGTCCCTCCCACCCCGGAACTAGGTTGGCCAGCCGCCGACATGTCCGACGACTATAGGGTCGTCCCCACGACCCCGGGTCTAGATTGGCCCGCCACCGTCATGTCCGACGACTATAGGGTCGCCCCCACGACCACGGGCCAAAGTTGGTCAGCCGCCGACATGTCCGACGACTATAGGGTCGTCTCCACGACCCCGGGACTAGGTTGGCCCGCCGCCGACATGTCCGACGACTATAGGGTCGTCCCCACGACCCCGGGGCTAGATTGGCCCGCCACCGTCATGTCCGACGACTATAGGGTCGTCCCCACGACCACGGGCCAAAGTTTGTCAGCCGCCGACATGTCCGACGACTATAGGGTCGTCTCCACGACCCCGGGACTAGGTTGGCCCGCCGCCGACATGTCCGACGCCTATAGGGTTATCCCCACTACCCCGGGACTAGATTGGCCCGCCACAGTCATGTCCGACGACTATTGGGTCGTCCCCACGACCCCGGGACTAGGTTGGCCCGCCGCCGACTTGTCCGACGACTATAGGTTCGTGCCCACTACCCCGGGACTAGATTGGCCCGCCACCGTCATGTCCGACGACTATAGGGTCGTCCCCACGACCACGGGCCAAAGTTGGCAAGCCGCCGACATGTCCGATGACAATAGGGTCGTCTCCACGACCCCGGGACTAGGTTGGCCCGCCGCCGAATTGTCCGGCGACTATAGGGTCGTCCCCACGACCCCGGGCGTAGATTGGCCCGCCACCGACTTGTCCGACGACTATAGGGTCGTCCCCACGACCCCGGGACTATGTTGGTCAGCCGCCGACATGTCCGACGACTATAGGGTCGTCTCCACGACCCCGGGACTAGGTTGGCCCGCCGCCGACATGTCCGACGACTATAGGGTCGTCCCCACGACCCCGGGGCTAGATTGGCCCGCCACCGTCATGTCCGACGACTATAGGGTCGTCCCCACGACCACGGGCCAAAGTTTGTCAGCCGCCGACATGTCCGACGACTATAGGGTCGTCTCCACGACCCCGGGACTAGGTTGGCCCGCCGCCGACATGTCCGACGCCTATAGGGTTATCCCCACTACCCCGGGACTAGATTGGCCCGCCACAGTCATGTCCGACGACTATTGGGTCGTCCCCACGACCCCGGGACTAGGTTGGCCCGCCGCCGACTTGTCCGACGACTATAGGTTCGTGCCCACTACCCCGGGACTAGATTGGCCCGCCACCGTCATGTCCGACGACTATAGGGTCGTCCCCACGACCACGGGCCAAAGTTGGCAAGCCGCCGACATGTCCGATGACAATAGGGTCGTCTCCACGACCCCGGGACTAGGTTGGCCCGCCGCCGAATTGTCCGGCGACTATAGGGTCGTCCCCACGACCCCGGGCGTAGATTGGCCCGCCACCGACTTGTCCGACGACTATAGGGTCGTCCCCACGACCCCGGGACTATGTTGGCCCGCCGCCGACTTGTCCGACGACTATAGGGTCGTCTCCACGACCCCGGGACTAGGTTGGCCCGCCGCCGACTTGTCCGGCGACTATAGGGACGTCCCCACGACCACGGGCCAATGTTGCCCAGCCGCCGACTTGTCCGACGACTATAGGCTCGTCCCCACGACCCCGGGACTAGATTGGCCCGCTACCGTCATGTCCGACGACTATAGGGTCGTGCCCACGACCCCGGGACTAGGTTGGCCAGCCGCCGACATGTCCGACGAATATAGGTTCGTGCCTACGACCCTGGGCATACGTTGGCCCGCCGCCGACATGTCCGACGACTATAGGGTCGTCCCCACGATCCCGCGACTAGGTTGACCAGCCGCCGACATGTCCGACGACAATAGGGTCGTCCCCACGACCCCGGGACTAGATTGGCCCACCACCGTCATGTCCGACGACTACAGGGTCGTGCCCACGACCCCGGGACTGGGTTGGCCCGCCGCCGACTTGCCCGACGACTATAGGGTCGTCCCCACGACCCAGGGACTAGGATGACCCGCCGCCGACTTGTCCGACGACTATAGAGTCGTCCTCACGACCCCGGGACTAGGTTGGCCCGCCGCCGACTAGTCCGACGACTATAGGGTCGTCCCAACGACCCCGGGACTAGATTGGCCCGCCACCGTCATGTCCGACGAATATAGGTTCGTGCCTACGACCCTGGGCATACGTTGGCCCGCCGCCGACATGTCCGACGACTATAGGGACGTCCCCACGATCCCGCGAGTAGGTTGGCCAGCCGCCGACATGTCCGACGACTATAGGGTCGTCCCCACGACCCCGGAGCTAGGTTGGCCCGCCGCCGTCTCGTCCGACGACTATAGGGACGTCCCCACGACCACGTGCCAAAGTTGCCCAGCCGCCGACATGTCCGACGACTATAGGGTCGTCCCAACGACCCCGGGACTAGATTGGCCCGCCACCGTCATGTCCGACGAATATAGGTTCGTGCCTACGACCCTGGGCATACGTTGGCCAGCCGCCGACATGTCCGACGACTATTGGGTCGTCTCCACGACCCCGCGACTAGGTTGGCCCGCCGCCGACTTGTCCGACGCCTATAGGGTCGTCCCCACGACCCCGGGACTAGGTTGGCCCGCCGCCGACTTGTCCGACGACTATAGGTTCGTCCCCACGGCCCCGGGAATAGATTGGCCCACCACCGTCATGTCCGACGACAACAGGGTCGTCCCCACGACCCCGGGACTAGATTGGCCCGCCACCGTCATGTCCGACGACTATAGGGTCGTCCCCACGACCCCGGGACTAGATTGGCCCGCCACCGTCATGTCCGACGACTATAGGGTCGTCCCCACGACACCGGGACTAGATTGGCCCGCCACCGTCATGTCCGACGACTATAGGGTCGTCCCCACGACACCGGGACTAGATTGGCCCGCCGCCGACTTGTCCGACGACTATAGGGTCGTCCCCACGACCCCGGGACTAGATTGGCCCGCCACCATCATGTCCGACGATTATAGGTTCGTCCCCACGACCACGGGACTAGGTTGGCCCGGCGCCGACTTGTCCGACGACTATAGGTTCGTCCCTACGACCCTGGGCATACGTTGGCCCGCCGCCGACATGTCCGACGACTATAGGGTCGTCCCCACGACCCTGGGCATACGTTGGCCCGCCGCCGACATGTCCGACGACTATTGGGTCGTCCCCACGACCCCGGGACTAGGTTGGCCGGCCGCCGCCATGTCCGACGACTATAGGTTCGTCCCCACGGCCCCGGGAATAGATTGGCCCACCACCGTCATGTCCGACGACAACAGGATCGTCCCCACGACGCCGGGACTAGATTGGCCCGCCACCGTCATGTCCGACGACTATAGGGTCGTCCCCACGACCCCGGAGCTAGGTTGGCCCGCCGCCGGCTTGTCCGACGACTATAGGGACGTCCCCACGACCACGGGCCAAAGTTGCCCAGCCGCCGACATGTCCGACGACTATAGGGTCGTCCCCACTACCCCGGGACTAGATTGGCCCGCCACCGTCATGTCCGACGACTATAGGGTCGTCCCCACGTCCCCGGGGCTAGATTGGCCAGCCGCCGACATGTCCGACGACTATTGGGTCGTCCCCACGACCCCGCGACTAGGTTGGCCCGCCGCCGACTTGTCCGACGCCTATAGGATCGTCCCCACGACCCCGGGACTAGATTGGCGTGCCACAGTCATGTCCGACGACTATAGGGTCGTCCCCACCACCCCGCGACTAGGTTGGCCAGCCGCCGACATGTCCGACGACAATAGGGCCGTCCCCACGACCCCGGGACTAGATTGGCCCACCACCGTCATGTCCGACGACTACAGGGTCGTGCCCACGACCCCGGGACTGGGTTGGCCCGCCGCCGACTTGTCCGACGACTATAGGGTCGTCCCAACGACCCCGCGACTAGGTTGGCCAGCCGCCGACATGTCCGACGACAATAGTGTCGTCCCCACGACCCTGGGACTAGGTTGGCCCGCCGCCGACTTGACCGACGACTATAGGGTCGTCCCCACGACCCAGGGACTAGGATGACCCGCCGCCGACTTGTCTGACGACTATAGGGTCGTCCCTACCACCCCGGGACTAGGTTGGCAAGCCGCCGACATGTCCGATGACTATAGGTTCGTCTCCACGACCCCGGGACTAGGTTGGCCCGCTACCGTCATGTCCGACGACTATAGGGTCGTCCCCACGACCCAGGGACTAGGATGACCCGCCGCCGACTTGTCCGACGACTATAGAGTCGTCCCCACGACCCCGGGACTAGGTTGGCCCGCCGCCGACTTGTGCCGACCACTATAGGGTCGTCCCCACGACCAAGGGCCAAAGTTGCCCAACCGCCGACATGTCCGACGACTATAGGGTCGTCCCCTCGACCCCGGGACTAGATTGGCCCGCCACCGTCATGTCCGACGAGTATAGGGTCGTACCCACGACCCAGGGACTAGGATGACCCGCCGCCGACTTGTCCGACGACTATAGAGTCGTCCCCACGACCCCGGGACTAGGTTGGCCCGCCGCCGACTAGTCCGACGACTATAGGGTCGTCCCCACGACCCCGGGATTAGGTTGGCCCGCCGCCGACTTGTCCGACGATTATAGGGTCGTCCCTCCCACCCCGGAACTAGGTTGGCCAGCCGCCGACATGTCCGACGACTATAGGGTCGTCCCCACGACCCCGGGTCTAGATTGGCCCGCCACCGTCATGTCCGACGAATATAGGTTCGTGCCTACGACCCTGGGCATACGTTGGCCCGCCGCCGACATGTCCGACGACTATAGGGTCGTCCCCACGACCCAGGGACTAGGTTGGCCCGCCGCCGACTTGTCCGACGACTATAGGTTCGTGCCCACTACCCCGGGACTAGATTGGCCCGCCACCGTCATGTCCGACGACTATAGGGTCGTCCCCACGACCACGGGCCAAAGTTGGCAAGCCGCCGACATGTCCGATGACAATAGGGTCGTCTCCACGACCCCGGGACTAGGTTGGCCCGCCGCCGAATTGTCCGGCGACTATAGGGTCGTCCCCACGACCCCGGGCGTAGATTGGCCCGCCACCGACTTGTCCGACGACTATAGGGTCGTCCCCACGACCCCGGGACTATGTTGGCCCGCCGCCGACTTGTCCGACGACTATAGGGTCGTCTCCACGACCCCGGGACTAGGTTGGCCCGCCGCCGACTTGTCCGGCGACTATAGGGACGTCCCCACGACCACGGGCCAATGTTGCCCAGCCGCCGACTTGTCCGACGACTATAGGCTCGTCCCCACGACCCCGGGACTAGATTGGCCCGCTACCGTCATGTCCGACGACTATAGGGTCGTGCCCACGAGCCCGGGACTAGGTTGGCCAGCCGCCGACATGTCCGACGAATATAGGTTCGTGCCTACGACCCTGGGCATACGTTGGCCCGCCGCCGACATGTCCGACGACTATAGGGTCGTCCCCACGATCCCGCGACTAGGTTGACCAGCCGCCGACATGTCCGACGACAATAGGGTCGTCCCCACGACCCCGGGACTAGATTGGCCCACCACCGTCATGTCCGACGACTACAGGGTCGTGCCCACGACCCCGGGACTGGGTTGGCCCGCCGCCGACTTGCCCGACGACTATAGGGTCGTCCCCACGACCCAGGGACTAGGATGACCCGCCGCCGACTTGTCCGACGACTATAGAGTCGTCCTCACGACCCCGGGACTAGGTTGGCCCGCCGCCGACTAGTCCGACGACTATAGGGTCGTCCCAACGACCCCGGGACTAGATTGGCCCGCCACCGTCATGTCCGACGAATATAGGTTCGTGCCTACGACCCTGGGCATACGTTGGCCCGCCGCCGACATGTCCGACGACTATAGGGACGTCCCCACGATCCCGCGAGTAGGTTGGCCAGCCGCCGACATGTCCGACGACTATAGGGTCGTCCCCACGACCCCGGAGCTAGGTTGGCCCGCCGCCGTCTTGTCCGACGACTATAGGGACGTCCCCACGACCACGTGCCAAAGTTGCCCAGCCGCCGACATGTCCGACGACTATAGGGTCGTCCCAACGACCCCGGGACTAGATTGGCCCGCCACCGTCATGTCCGACGAATATAGGTTCGTGCCCACGACCCTGGGCATACGTTGGCCAGCCGCCGACATGTCCGACGACTATTGGGTCGTCTCCACGACCCCGCGACTAGGTTGGCCCGCCGCCGACTTGTCCGACGCCTATAGGGTCGTCCCCACGACCCCGGGACTAGGTTGGCCCGCCGCCGACTTGTCCGACGACTATAGGTTCGTCCCCACGGCCCCGGGAATAGATTGGCCCACCACCGTCATGTCCGACGACAACAGGGTCGTCCCCACGACCCCGGGACTAGATTGGCCCGCCACCGTCATGTCCGACGACTATAGGGTCGTCCCCACGACCCCGGGACTAGATTGGCCCGCCACCGTCATGTCCGACGACTATAGGGTCGTCCCCACGACACCGGGACTAGATTGGCCCGCCACCGTCATGTCCGACGACTATAGGGTCGTCCCCACGACACCGGGACTAGATTGGCCCGCCGCCGACTTGTCCGACGACTATAGGGTCGTCCCCACGACCCCGGGACTAGATTGGCCCGCCACCATCATGTCCGACGATTATAGGTTCGTCCCCACGACCACGGGACTAGGTTGGCCCGGCGCCGACTTGTCCGACGACTATAGGTTCGTCCCTACGACCCTGGGCATACGTTGGCCCCCCGCCGACATGTCCGACGACTATAGGGTCGTCCCCACGACCCTGGGCATACGTTGGCCCGCCGCCGACATGTCCGACGACTATTGGGTCGTCCCCACGACCCCGGGACTAGGTTGGCCGGCCGCCGCCATGTCCGACGACTATAGGTTCGTCCCCACGGCCCCGGGAATAGATTGGCCCACCACCGTCATGTCCGACGACAACAGGATCGTCCCCACGACGCCGGGACTAGATTGGCCCGCCACCGTCATGTCCGACGACTATAGGGTCGTCCCCACGACCCCGGGACTGGGTTGGCCCGCCGCCGACTTGTCCGACGACTATAGGGTCGTCCCTCCCACCCCGGGACTAGATTGGCCCGCCACCATCATGTCCGTCGACTATTGGGTCGTCCCCATGACCCCGGGACTAGAGTGGCCCGCCACCGTCATGTCCGACGAGTATAGGGTCGTACCCACGACCCCGGGACTAGGTTGGCCAGCCGCCGACATGTCCGACGACTATTGGGTCGTCCCCACGACCCCGCGACTAGGTTGGCCCGCCGCCGACTTGTCCGACGCCTATAGGGTCGTCCCCACGGCCCCGGGACTAGGTTGGCCCGCCGCCGCCATGTCCGACGACTATAGGTTCGTCCCCACGGCCCCGGGAATAGATTGGCCCACCACCGTCATGTCCGACGACAACAGGATCGTCCCCACGACCCCGGGACTAGATTGGCCCGCCACCGTCATGTCCGACGTCTATAGGGTCGTCCCCACGACCCCGGGACTAGATTGGCCCGCCACCGTCATGTCCGACGACTATAGGGTCGTCCCCACGACACCGGGACTAGATTGGCCCGCCGCCGACTTGTCCGACGACTATAGGGTCGTCCCCACGACCCCGGGACTAGATTGGCCCGCCACCATCATGTCCGACGATTATAGGGTCGTCCCCACGACCCCGGAACTAGGTTGGCCAGCCGCCGCCATGTCCGACGACTATAGGTTCGTCCCCACGGCCCCGGGAATAGATTGGCCCACCACCGTCATGTCCGACGACAACAGGATCGTCCCCACGACCCCGGGACTAGATTGGCCAGCCGCCGACATGTCCGACGACTATAGGGTCGTCCCCACGACCCCGGAGCTAGGTTGGCCCGCCGCCGGCTTGTCCGACGACTATAGGGACGTCCCCACGACCACGGGCCAAAGTTGCCCAGCCGCCGACATGTCCGACGACTATAGGGTCGTCCCCACTACCCCGGGACTAGATTGGCCCGCCACCGTCATGTCCGACGACTATAGGGTCGTCCCCACGTCCCCGGGGCTAGATTGGCCAGCCGCCGACATGTCCGACGACTATTGGGTCGTCCCCACGACCCCGCGACTAGGTTGGCCCGCCGCCGACTTGTCCGACGCCTATAGGGTCGTCCCCACGACCCCGGGACTAGATTGGCGTGCCACAGTCATGTCCGACGACTATAGGGTCGTCCCCACCACCCCGCGACTAGGTTGGCCCGCCGCCGACTTGTCCGACGCCTATAGGGTCGTCCCGACGACCGCGGGGCTAGATGGGCCAGCCGCCGACATGTCCGACGACTATTGGGTCGTCCCCACGACCCCGCGACTAGGTTGGCCCGCCGCCGACTTGTCCGACGCCTATAGGGTCGTCCCCACGACCCCGGGACTAGATTGGCGTGCCACAGTCATGTCCGACGCCTATAGGGTCGTCCCGACGACCGCGGGGCTAGATGGGCCAGCCGCCGACATGTCCGACGACTATAGGGTCGTCCCCACGACCCTGGGCATACGTTGGCCCGCCGCCGACATGTCCGACGACTATAGGGTCGTCTCCACGACCCCGGGACTAGGTTGGCCCGCCGCCGAATTGTCCGGCGACTATAGGGTCGTCCCCACGACCCCGGGCGTAGATTGGCCCGCCACCGACTTGTCCGACGACTATAGGGTCGTCCCCACGACCCCGGGACTATGTTGGCCCGCCGCCGACTTGTCCGACGACTATAGGGTCGTCTCCACGACCCCGGGACTAGGTTGGCCCGCCGCCGACTTGTCCGGCGACTATAGGGACGTCCCCACGACCACGGGCCAATGTTGCCCAGCCGCCGACTTGTCCGACGACTATAGGCTCGTCCCCACGACCCCGGGACTAGATTGGCCCGCTACCGTCATGCCCGACGACTATAGGGTCGTGCCCACGACCCCGGGACTAGGTTGGCCAGCCGCCGACATGTCCGACGAATATAGGTTCGTGCCTACGACCCTGGGCATACGTTGGCCCGCCGCCGACATGTCCGACGACTATAGGGTCGTCCCCACGATCCCGCGACTAGGTTGACCAGCCGCCGACATGTCCGACGACAATAGGGTCGTCCCCACGACCCCGGGACTAGATTGGCCCACCACCGTCATGTCCGACGACTACAGGGTCGTGCCCACGACCCCGGGACTGGGTTGGCCCGCCGCCGACTTGCCCGACGACTATAGGGTCGTCCCCACGACCCAGGGACTAGGATGACCCGCCGCCGACTTGTCCGACGACTATAGAGTCGTCCTCACGACCCCGGGACTAGGTTGGCCCGCCGCCGACTAGTCCGACGACTATAGGGTGGTCCCCACTACCCCGGGACTAGATTGGCCCGCCACCGTCATGTCCGTCGACTATAGGGTCGTCCCCACGACCCCGGGGCTAGATTGGCCAGCCGCCGACATGTCCGACGACTATTGGGTCGTCCCCACGATCCCGCGAGTAGGTTGGCCAGCCGCCGACATGTCCGACGACTATAGGGTCGTCCCCACGACCCCGGAGCTAGGTTGGCCCGCCGCCGTCTTGTCCGACGACTATAGGGACGTCCCCACGACCACGTGCCAAAGTTGCCCAGCCGCCGACATGTCCGACGACTATAGGGTCGTCCCCACTACCCCGGGACTAGATTGGCCCGCCACCGTCATGTCCGTCGACTATAGGGTCGTCCCCACGACCCCGGGGCTAGATTGGCCAGCCGCCGACATGTCCGACGACTATTGGGTCGTCTCCACGACCCCGCGACTAGGTTGGCCCGCCGCCGTCATGTCCGTCGACTATAGGGTCGTCCCCACGACCCCGGGGCTAGATTGGCCAGCCGCCGACATGTCCGACGACTATTGGGTCGTCTCCACGACCCCGCGACTAGGTTGGCCCGCCGCCGACTTGTCCGACGCCTATAGGGTCGTCCCCACGACCCCGGGACTAGGTTGGCCCGCCGCCGACTTGTCCGACGACTATAGGTTCGTCCCCACTGCCCCGGGAATAGATTGGCCCACCACCGTCATGTCCGACGACAACAGGATCGTCCCCACGACCCCGGGACTAGATTGGCCCGCCACCGTCATGTCCGACGACTATAGGGTCGTCCCCACGACCCCGGGACTGGGTTGGCCCGCCGCCGACTTGTCCGACGACTATAGGGTCGTCCCTCCCACCCCGGGACTAGATTGGCCCGCCACCATCATGTCCGTCGACTATTGGGTCGTCCCCATGACCCCGGGACTAGAGTGGCCCGCCACCGTCATGTCCGACGAGTATAGGGTCGTACCCACGACCCCGGGACTAGGTTGGCCAGCCGCCGACATGTCCGACGACTATTGGGTCGTCCCCACGACCCCGCGACTAGGTTGGCCCGCCGCCGACTTGTCCGACGCCTATAGGGTCGTCCCCACGGCCCCGGGACTAGGTTGGCCCGCCGCCGACTTGTCCGACGACTATAGGGTCGTCCCCACGACCCCGGAACTAGGTTGGCCAGCCGCCGCCATGTCCGACGAGTATAGGTTCGTCCCCACGGCCCCGGGAATAGATTGGCCCACCACCGTCATGTCCGACGACAACAGGATCGTCCCCACGACCCCGGGACTAGATTGGCCCGCCACCGTCATGTCCGACGACTATAGGTTCGTCCCCACGACCCCGGGACTAGATTGGCCCGCCACCGTCATGTCCGACGACTATAGGGTCGTCCCCACGACCCCGGAGCTAGGTTGGCCCGCCGCCGTCTTGTCCGACGACTATAGGGACGTCCCCTCGACCACGTGCCAAAGTTGCCCAGCCGCCGACATGTCCGACGACTATAGGGTCGTCCCCACTACCCCGGGACTAGATTGGCCCGCCACCGTCATGTCCGACGACTATAGGGTCGTCCCCACGACCCCGGGGCTAGATTGGCCAGCCGCCGACATGTCCGACGACTATTGGGTCGTCTCCACGACCCCGCGACTAGGTTGGCCCGCCGCCGACTTGTCCGACGCCTATAGGGTCGTCCCCACGACCCCGGGACTAGGTTGGCCCGCCGCCGACTTGTCCGACGACTATAGGTTCGTCCCCACGGCCCCGGGAATAGATTGGCCCACCACCGTCATGTCCGACGACAACAGGATCGTCCCCACGACCCCGGGACTAGATTGGCCCGCCACCGTCATGTCCGACGACTATAGGGTCGTCCCCACGACCCCGGGACTGGGTTGGCCCGCCGCCGACTTGTCCGACGACTATAGGGTCGTCCCTCCCACCCCGGGACTAGATTGGCCCGCCACCATCATGTCCGTCGACTATTGGGTCGTCCCCATGACCCCGGGACTAGAGTGGCCCGCCACCGTCATGTCCGACGAGTATAGGGTCGTACCCACGACCCCGGGACTAGGTTGGCCAGCCGCCGACATGTCCGACGACTATTGGGTCGTCCCCACGACCCCGCGACTAGGTTGGCCCGCCGCCGACTTGTCCGACGCCTATAGGGTCGTCCCCACGGCCCCGGGACTAGGTTGGCCCGCCGCCGACTTGTCCGACGACTATAGGGTCGTCCCCACGACCCCGGAACTAGGTTGGCCAGCCGCCGCCATGTCCGACGAGTATAGGTTCGTCCCCACGGCCCCGGGAATAGATTGGCCCACCACCGTCATGTCCGACGACAACAGGATCGTCCCCACGACCCCGGGACTAGATTGGCCCGCCACCGTCATGTCCGACGACTATAGGGTCGTCCCCACGACCCCGGGACTAGATTGGCCCGCCACCGTCATGTCCGACGACTATAGGGTCGTCCCCACGACACCGGGACTAGATTGGCCCGCCGCCGACTTGTCCGACGACTATAGGGTCGTCCCCACGACCCCGGGACTAGATTGGCCCGCCACCATCATGTCCGACGATTATAGGTTCGTCCCCACGACCACGGGACTAGGTTGGCCCGGCGCCGACTTGTCCGACGACTATAGGTTCGTCCCTACGACCCTGGGCATACGTTGGCCCGCCGCCGACATGTCCGACGACTATAGGGTCGTCCCCACGACCCTGGGCATACGTTGGCCCGCCGCCGACATGTCCGACGACTATTGGGTCGTCCCCACGACCCCGGGACTAGGTTGGCCCGCCGCCGCCATGTCCGACGACTATAGGTTCGTCCCCACGGCCCCGGGAATAGATTGGCCCACCACCATCATGTCCGCCGACAACAGGATCGTCCCCACGACCCCGGGACTAGATTGGCCCGCCACCGTCATGTCCGACGTCTATAGGGTCGTCCCCACGACCCCGGGACTAGATTGGCCCGCCACCGTCATGTCCGACGACTATAGGGTCGTCCCCACGACCCCGGGACTAGATTGGCCCGCCACCGTCATGTCCGACGTCTATAGGGTCGTCCCCACGACCCCGCGACTAGGTTGGCCCGCCGCCGACTTGTCCGACGCCTATAGGGTCGTCCCCACGACCCCGGGACTAGATTGGCGTGCCACAGTCATGTCCGACGACTATAGGGTCGTCCCCACCACCCCGCGACTAGGTTGGCCCGCCGCCGACTTGTCCGACGCCTATAGGGTCGTCCCGACGACCGCGGGGCTAGATGGGCCAGCCGCCGACATGTCCGACGACTATTGGGTCGTCCCCACGACCCCGGGACTAGGTTGGCCCGCCGCCGACATGTCCGACGACTATTGGGTCGTCCCCACGACCCCGCGACTAGGTTGGCCCGCCGCCGACTTGTCCGACGCCTATAGGGTCGTCCCCACGGCCCCGGGACTAGGTTGGCCCGCCGCCGACTTGTCCGACGACTATAGGGTCGTCCCCACGACCCCGGAACTAGGTTGGCCAGCCGCCGCCATGTCCGACGAGTATAGGTTCGTCCCCACGGCCCCGGGAATAGATTGGCCCACCACCGTCATGTCCGACGACAACAGGATCGTCCCCACGACCCCGGGACTAGATTGGCCCGCCACCGTCATGTCCGACGACTATAGGTTCGTCCCCACGACCCCGGGACTAGATTGGCCCGCCACCGTCATGTCCGACGACTATAGGGTCGTCCCCACGACCCCGGAGCTAGGTTGGCCCGCCGCCGTCTTGTCCGACGACTATAGGGACGTCCCCTCGACCACGTGCCAAAGTTGCCCAGCCGCCGACATGTCCGACGACTATAGGGTCGTCCCCACTACCCCGGGACTAGATTGGCCCGCCACCGTCATGTCCGACGACTATAGGGTCGTCCCCACGACCCCGGGGCTAGATTGGCCAGCCGCCGACATGTCCGACGACTATTGGGTCGTCTCCACGACCCCGCGACTAGGTTGGCCCGCCGCCGACTTGTCCGACGCCTATAGGGTCGTCCCCACGACCCCGGGACTAGGTTGGCCCGCCGCCGACTTGTCCGACGACTATAGGTTCGTCCCCACGGCCCCGGGAATAGATTGGCCCACCACCGTCATGTCCGACGACAACAGGATCGTCCCCACGACCCCGGGACTAGATTGGCCCGCCACCGTCATGTCCGACGACTATAGGGTCGTCCCCACGACCCCGGGACTGGGTTGGCCCGCCGCCGACTTGTCCGACGACTATAGGGTCGTCCCTCCCACCCCGGGACTAGATTGGCCCGCCACCATCATGTCCGTCGACTATTGGGTCGTCCCCATGACCCCGGGACTAGAGTGGCCCGCCACCGTCATGTCCGACGAGTATAGGGTCGTACCCACGACCCCGGGACTAGGTTGGCCAGCCGCCGACATGTCCGACGACTATTGGGTCGTCCCCACGACCCCGCGACTAGGTTGGCCCGCCGCCGACTTGTCCGACGCCTATAGGGTCGTCCCCACGGCCCCGGGACTAGGTTGGCCCGCCGCCGACTTGTCCGACGACTATAGGGTCGTCCCCACGACCCCGGAACTAGGTTGGCCAGCCGCCGCCATGTCCGACGAGTATAGGTTCGTCCCCACGGCCCCGGGAATAGATTGGCCCACCACCGTCATGTCCGACGACAACAGGATCGTCCCCACGACCCCGGGACTAGATTGGCCCGCCACCGTCATGTCCGACGACTATAGGGTCGTCCCCACGACCCCGGGACTAGATTGGCCCGCCACCGTCATGTCCGACGACTATAGGGTCGTCCCCACGACACCGGGACTAGATTGGCCCGCCGCCGACTTGTCCGACGACTATAGGGTCGTCCCCACGACCCCGGGACTAGATTGGCCCGCCACCATCATGTCCGACGATTATAGGTTCGTCCCCACGACCACGGGACTAGGTTGGCCCGGCGCCGACTTGTCCGACGACTATAGGTTCGTCCCTACGACCCTGGGCATACGTTGGCCCGCCGCCGACATGTCCGACGACTATAGGGTCGTCCCCACGACCCTGGGCATACGTTGGCCCGCCGCCGACATGTCCGACGACTATTGGGTCGTCCCCACGACCCCGGGACTAGGTTGGCCCGCCGCCGCCATGTCCGACGACTATAGGTTCGTCCCCACGGCCCCGGGAATAGATTGGCCCACCACCATCATGTCCGCCGACAACAGGATCGTCCCCACGACCCCGGGACTAGATTGGCCCGCCACCGTCATGTCCGACGTCTATAGGGTCGTCCCCACGACCCCGGGACTAGATTGGCCCGCCACCGTCATGTCCGACGACTATAGGGTCGTCCCCACGACCCCGGGACTAGATTGGCCCGCCACCGTCATGTCCGACGTCTATAGGGTCGTCCCCACGACCCCGCGACTAGGTTGGCCCGCCGCCGACTTGTCCGACGCCTATAGGGTCGTCCCCACGACCCCGGGACTAGATTGGCGTGCCACAGTCATGTCCGACGACTATAGGGTCGTCCCCACGGCCCCGGGACTAGGTTGGCCCGCCGCCGCCATGTCCGACGACTATAGGTTCGTCCCCACGGCCCCGGGAATAGATTGGCCCACCACCGTCATGTCCGACGACAACAGGATCGTCCCCACGACCCCGGGACTAGATTGGCCCGCCACCGTCATGTCCGACGTCTATAGGGTCGTCCCCACGACCCCGGGACTAGATTGGCCCGCCACCGTCATGTCCGACGACTATAGGGTCGTCCCCACGACACCGGGACTAGATTGGCCCGCCGCCGACTTGTCCGACGACTATAGGGTCGTCCCCACGACCCCGGGACTAGATTGGCCCGCCACCATCATGTCCGACGATTATAGGGTCGTCCCCACGACCCCGGAACTAGGTTGGCCAGCCGCCGCCATGTCCGACGACTATAGGTTCGTCCCCACGGCCCCGGGAATAGATTGGCCCACCACCGTCATGTCCGACGACAACAGGATCGTCCCCACGACCCCGGGACTAGATTGGCCAGCCGCCGACATGTCCGACGACTATAGGGTCGTCCCCACGACCCCGGAGCTAGGTTGGCCCGCCGCCGGCTTGTCCGACGACTATAGGGACGTCCCCACGACCACGGGCCAAAGTTGCCCAGCCGCCGACATGTCCGACGACTATAGGGTCGTCCCCACTACCCCGGGACTAGATTGGCCCGCCACCGTCATGTCCGACGACTATAGGGTCGTCCCCACGTCCCCGGGGCTAGATTGGCCAGCCGCCGACATGTCCGACGACTATTGGGTCGTCCCCACGACCCCGCGACTAGGTTGGCCCGCCGCCGACTTGTCCGACGCCTATAGGGTCGTCCCCACGACCCCGGGACTAGATTGGCGTGCCACAGTCATGTCCGACGACTATAGGGTCGTCCCCACCACCCCGCGACTAGGTTGGCCCGCCGCCGACTTGTCCGACGCCTATAGGGTCGTCCCGACGACCGCGGGGCTAGATGGGCCAGCCGCCGACATGTCCGACGACTATTGGGTCGTCCCCACGACCCCGCGACTAGGTTGGCCCGCCGCCGACTTGTCCGACGCCTATAGGGTCGTCCCCACGACCCCGGGACTAGATTGGCGTGCCACAGTCATGTCCGACGCCTATAGGGTCGTCCCGACGACCGCGGGGCTAGATGGGCCAGCCGCCGACATGTCCGACGACTATAGGGTCGTCCCCACGACCCTGGGCATACGTTGGCCCGCCGCCGACATGTCCGACGACTATAGGGTCGTCTCCACGACCCCGGGACTAGGTTGGCCCGCCGCCGAATTGTCCGGCGACTATAGGGTCGTCCCCACGACCCCGGGCGTAGATTGGCCCGCCACCGACTTGTCCGACGACTATAGGGTCGTCCCCACGACCCCGGGACTATGTTGGCCCGCCGCCGACTTGTCCGACGACTATAGGGTCGTCTCCACGACCCCGGGACTAGGTTGGCCCGCCGCCGACTTGTCCGGCGACTATAGGGACGTCCCCACGACCACGGGCCAATGTTGCCCAGCCGCCGACTTGTCCGACGACTATAGGCTCGTCCCCACGACCCCGGGACTAGATTGGCCCGCTACCGTCATGCCCGACGACTATAGGGTCGTGCCCACGACCCCGGGACTAGGTTGGCCAGCCGCCGACATGTCCGACGAATATAGGTTCGTGCCTACGACCCTGGGCATACGTTGGCCCGCCGCCGACATGTCCGACGACTATAGGGTCGTCCCCACGATCCCGCGACTAGGTTGACCAGCCGCCGACATGTCCGACGACAATAGGGTCGTCCCCACGACCCCGGGACTAGATTGGCCCACCACCGTCATGTCCGACGACTACAGGGTCGTGCCCACGACCCCGGGACTGGGTTGGCCCGCCGCCGACTTGCCCGACGACTATAGGGTCGTCCCCACGACCCAGGGACTAGGATGACCCGCCGCCGACTTGTCCGACGACTATAGAGTCGTCCTCACGACCCCGGGACTAGGTTGGCCCGCCGCCGACTAGTCCGACGACTATAGGGTGGTCCCCACTACCCCGGGACTAGATTGGCCCGCCACCGTCATGTCCGTCGACTATAGGGTCGTCCCCACGACCCCGGGGCTAGATTGGCCAGCCGCCGACATGTCCGACGACTATTGGGTCGTCCCCACGATCCCGCGAGTAGGTTGGCCAGCCGCCGACATGTCCGACGACTATAGGGTCGTCCCCACGACCCCGGAGCTAGGTTGGCCCGCCGCCGTCTTGTCCGACGACTATAGGGACGTCCCCACGACCACGTGCCAAAGTTGCCCAGCCGCCGACATGTCCGACGACTATAGGGTCGTCCCCACTACCCCGGGACTAGATTGGCCCGCCACCGTCATGTCCGTCGACTATAGGGTCGTCCCCACGACCCCGGGGCTAGATTGGCCAGCCGCCGACATGTCCGACGACTATTGGGTCGTCTCCACGACCCCGCGACTAGGTTGGCCCGCCGCCGTCATGTCCGTCGACTATAGGGTCGTCCCCACGACCCCGGGGCTAGATTGGCCAGCCGCCGACATGTCCGACGACTATTGGGTCGTCTCCACGACCCCGCGACTAGGTTGGCCCGCCGCCGACTTGTCCGACGCCTATAGGGTCGTCCCCACGACCCCGGGACTAGGTTGGCCCGCCGCCGACTTGTCCGACGACTATAGGTTCGTCCCCACTGCCCCGGGAATAGATTGGCCCACCACCGTCATGTCCGACGACAACAGGATCGTCCCCACGACCCCGGGACTAGATTGGCCCGCCACCGTCATGTCCGACGACTATAGGGTCGTCCCCACGACCCCGGGACTGGGTTGGCCCGCCGCCGACTTGTCCGACGACTATAGGGTCGTCCCTCCCACCCCGGGACTAGATTGGCCCGCCACCATCATGTCCGTCGACTATTGGGTCGTCCCCATGACCCCGGGACTAGAGTGGCCCGCCACCGTCATGTCCGACGAGTATAGGGTCGTACCCACGACCCCGGGACTAGGTTGGCCAGCCGCCGACATGTCCGACGACTATTGGGTCGTCCCCACGACCCCGCGACTAGGTTGGCCCGCCGCCGACTTGTCCGACGCCTATAGGGTCGTCCCCACGGCCCCGGGACTAGGTTGGCCCGCCGCCGACTTGTCCGACGACTATAGGGTCGTCCCCACGACCCCGGAACTAGGTTGGCCAGCCGCCGCCATGTCCGACGAGTATAGGTTCGTCCCCACGGCCCCGGGAATAGATTGGCCCACCACCGTCATGTCCGACGACAACAGGATCGTCCCCACGACCCCGGGACTAGATTGGCCCGCCACCGTCATGTCCGACGACTATAGGTTCGTCCCCACGACCCCGGGACTAGATTGGCCCGCCACCGTCATGTCCGACGACTATAGGGTCGTCCCCACGACCCCGGAGCTAGGTTGGCCCGCCGCCGTCTTGTCCGACGACTATAGGGACGTCCCCTCGACCACGTGCCAAAGTTGCCCAGCCGCCGACATGTCCGACGACTATAGGGTCGTCCCCACTACCCCGGGACTAGATTGGCCCGCCACCGTCATGTCCGACGACTATAGGGTCGTCCCCACGACCCCGGGGCTAGATTGGCCAGCCGCCGACATGTCCGACGACTATTGGGTCGTCTCCACGACCCCGCGACTAGGTTGGCCCGCCGCCGACTTGTCCGACGCCTATAGGGTCGTCCCCACGACCCCGGGACTAGGTTGGCCCGCCGCCGACTTGTCCGACGACTATAGGTTCGTCCCCACGGCCCCGGGAATAGATTGGCCCACCACCGTCATGTCCGACGACAACAGGATCGTCCCCACGACCCCGGGACTAGATTGGCCCGCCACCGTCATGTCCGACGACTATAGGGTCGTCCCCACGACCCCGGGACTGGGTTGGCCCGCCGCCGACTTGTCCGACGACTATAGGGTCGTCCCTCCCACCCCGGGACTAGATTGGCCCGCCACCATCATGTCCGTCGACTATTGGGTCGTCCCCATGACCCCGGGACTAGAGTGGCCCGCCACCGTCATGTCCGACGAGTATAGGGTCGTACCCACGACCCCGGGACTAGGTTGGCCAGCCGCCGACATGTCCGACGACTATTGGGTCGTCCCCACGACCCCGCGACTAGGTTGGCCCGCCGCCGACTTGTCCGACGCCTATAGGGTCGTCCCCACGGCCCCGGGACTAGGTTGGCCCGCCGCCGACTTGTCCGACGACTATAGGGTCGTCCCCACGACCCCGGAACTAGGTTGGCCAGCCGCCGCCATGTCCGACGAGTATAGGTTCGTCCCCACGGCCCCGGGAATAGATTGGCCCACCACCGTCATGTCCGACGACAACAGGATCGTCCCCACGACCCCGGGACTAGATTGGCCCGCCACCGTCATGTCCGACGACTATAGGGTCGTCCCCACGACCCCGGGACTAGATTGGCCCGCCACCGTCATGTCCGACGACTATAGGGTCGTCCCCACGACACCGGGACTAGATTGGCCCGCCGCCGACTTGTCCGACGACTATAGGGTCGTCCCCACGACCCCGGGACTAGATTGGCCCGCCACCATCATGTCCGACGATTATAGGTTCGTCCCCACGACCACGGGACTAGGTTGGCCCGGCGCCGACTTGTCCGACGACTATAGGTTCGTCCCTACGACCCTGGGCATACGTTGGCCCGCCGCCGACATGTCCGACGACTATAGGGTCGTCCCCACGACCCTGGGCATACGTTGGCCCGCCGCCGACATGTCCGACGACTATTGGGTCGTCCCCACGACCCCGGGACTAGGTTGGCCCGCCGCCGCCATGTCCGACGACTATAGGTTCGTCCCCACGGCCCCGGGAATAGATTGGCCCACCACCATCATGTCCGCCGACAACAGGATCGTCCCCACGACCCCGGGACTAGATTGGCCCGCCACCGTCATGTCCGACGTCTATAGGGTCGTCCCCACGACCCCGGGACTAGATTGGCCCGCCACCGTCATGTCCGACGACTATAGGGTCGTCCCCACGACCCCGGGACTAGATTGGCCCGCCACCGTCATGTCCGACGTCTATAGGGTCGTCCCCACGACCCCGCGACTAGGTTGGCCCGCCGCCGACTTGTCCGACGCCTATAGGGTCGTCCCCACGACCCCGGGACTAGATTGGCGTGCCACAGTCATGTCCGACGACTATAGGGTCGTCCCCACCACCCCGCGACTAGGTTGGCCCGCCGCCGACTTGTCCGACGCCTATAGGGTCGTCCCGACGACCGCGGGGCTAGATGGGCCAGCCGCCGACATGTCCGACGACTATTGGGTCGTCCCCACGACCCCGGGACTAGGTTGGCCCGCCGCCGACATGTCCGACGACTATTGGGTCGTCCCCACGACCCCGCGACTAGGTTGGCCCGCCGCCGACTTGTCCGACGCCTATAGGGTCGTCCCCACGGCCCCGGGACTAGGTTGGCCCGCCGCCGACTTGTCCGACGACTATAGGGTCGTCCCCACGACCCCGGAACTAGGTTGGCCAGCCGCCGCCATGTCCGACGAGTATAGGTTCGTCCCCACGGCCCCGGGAATAGATTGGCCCACCACCGTCATGTCCGACGACAACAGGATCGTCCCCACGACCCCGGGACTAGATTGGCCCGCCACCGTCATGTCCGACGACTATAGGTTCGTCCCCACGACCCCGGGACTAGATTGGCCCGCCACCGTCATGTCCGACGACTATAGGGTCGTCCCCACGACCCCGGAGCTAGGTTGGCCCGCCGCCGTCTTGTCCGACGACTATAGGGACGTCCCCTCGACCACGTGCCAAAGTTGCCCAGCCGCCGACATGTCCGACGACTATAGGGTCGTCCCCACTACCCCGGGACTAGATTGGCCCGCCACCGTCATGTCCGACGACTATAGGGTCGTCCCCACGACCCCGGGGCTAGATTGGCCAGCCGCCGACATGTCCGACGACTATTGGGTCGTCTCCACGACCCCGCGACTAGGTTGGCCCGCCGCCGACTTGTCCGACGCCTATAGGGTCGTCCCCACGACCCCGGGACTAGGTTGGCCCGCCGCCGACTTGTCCGACGACTATAGGTTCGTCCCCACGGCCCCGGGAATAGATTGGCCCACCACCGTCATGTCCGACGACAACAGGATCGTCCCCACGACCCCGGGACTAGATTGGCCCGCCACCGTCATGTCCGACGACTATAGGGTCGTCCCCACGACCCCGGGACTGGGTTGGCCCGCCGCCGACTTGTCCGACGACTATAGGGTCGTCCCTCCCACCCCGGGACTAGATTGGCCCGCCACCATCATGTCCGTCGACTATTGGGTCGTCCCCATGACCCCGGGACTAGAGTGGCCCGCCACCGTCATGTCCGACGAGTATAGGGTCGTACCCACGACCCCGGGACTAGGTTGGCCAGCCGCCGACATGTCCGACGACTATTGGGTCGTCCCCACGACCCCGCGACTAGGTTGGCCCGCCGCCGACTTGTCCGACGCCTATAGGGTCGTCCCCACGGCCCCGGGACTAGGTTGGCCCGCCGCCGACTTGTCCGACGACTATAGGGTCGTCCCCACGACCCCGGAACTAGGTTGGCCAGCCGCCGCCATGTCCGACGAGTATAGGTTCGTCCCCACGGCCCCGGGAATAGATTGGCCCACCACCGTCATGTCCGACGACAACAGGATCGTCCCCACGACCCCGGGACTAGATTGGCCCGCCACCGTCATGTCCGACGACTATAGGGTCGTCCCCACGACCCCGGGACTAGATTGGCCCGCCACCGTCATGTCCGACGACTATAGGGTCGTCCCCACGACACCGGGACTAGATTGGCCCGCCGCCGACTTGTCCGACGACTATAGGGTCGTCCCCACGACCCCGGGACTAGATTGGCCCGCCACCATCATGTCCGACGATTATAGGTTCGTCCCCACGACCACGGGACTAGGTTGGCCCGGCGCCGACTTGTCCGACGACTATAGGTTCGTCCCTACGACCCTGGGCATACGTTGGCCCGCCGCCGACATGTCCGACGACTATAGGGTCGTCCCCACGACCCTGGGCATACGTTGGCCCGCCGCCGACATGTCCGACGACTATTGGGTCGTCCCCACGACCCCGGGACTAGGTTGGCCCGCCGCCGCCATGTCCGACGACTATAGGTTCGTCCCCACGGCCCCGGGAATAGATTGGCCCACCACCATCATGTCCGCCGACAACAGGATCGTCCCCACGACCCCGGGACTAGATTGGCCCGCCACCGTCATGTCCGACGTCTATAGGGTCGTCCCCACGACCCCGGGACTAGATTGGCCCGCCACCGTCATGTCCGACGACTATAGGGTCGTCCCCACGACCCCGGGACTAGATTGGCCCGCCACCGTCATGTCCGACGTCTATAGGGTCGTCCCCACGACCCCGCGACTAGGTTGGCCCGCCGCCGACTTGTCCGACGCCTATAGGGTCGTCCCCACGACCCCGGGACTAGATTGGCGTGCCACAGTCATGTCCGACGACTATAGGGTCGTCCCCACCACCCCGCGACTAGGTTGGCCCGCCGCCGACTTGTCCGACGCCTATAGGGTCGTCCCGACGACCGCGGGGCTAGATTGGCCAGCCGCCGACATGTCCGACGACTATTGGGTCGTCCCCACGACCCCGGGACTAGGTTGGCCCGCCGCCGACTTGTCCGGCGACTATAGGTTCGTCCCTACGACCCTGGGCATACGTTGGCCCGCCGCCGACATGTCCGACGACTATAGGGTCGTCCCCACGACCCTGGGCATACGTTGGCCCGCCGCCGACATGTCCGACGACTATTGGGTCGTCCCCACGACCCCGGGAATAGATTGGCCCACCACCGTCATGTCCGACGACAACAGGATCGTCCCCACGACCCCGGGACTAGATTGGCCCGCCACCGTCATGTCCGACGTCTATAGGGTCGTCCCCACGACCCCGGGACTAGATTGGCCCGCCACCGTCATGTCCGACGACTATAGGGTCGTCCCCACGACACCGGGACTAGATTGGCCCGCCGCCGACTTGTCCGACGACTATAGGGTCGTCCCCACGACCCCGGGACTAGATTGGCCCGCCACCATCATGTCCGCCGATTATAGGGTCGTCCCCACGACCCCGGAACTAGGTTGGCCAGCCGCCGCCATGTCCGACGACTATAGGTTCGTCCCCACGGCCCCGGGAATAGATTGGCCCACCACCGTCATGTCCGACGACAACAGGATCGTCCCCACGACCCCGGGACTAGATTGGCCAGCCGCCGACATGTCCGACGACTATAGGGTCGTCCCCACGACCCCGGAGCTAGGTTGGCCCGCCGCCGGCTTGTCCGACGACTATAGGGACGTCCCCACGACCACGGGCCAAAGTTGCCCAGCCGCCGACATGTCCGACGACTATAGGGTCGTCCCCACTACCCCGGGACTTGATTGGCCCGCCACCGTCATGTCCGACGACTATAGGGTCGTCCCCACGTCCCCGGGGCTAGATTGGCCAGCCGCCGACATGTCCGACGACTATTGGGTCGTCCCCACGACCCCGCGACTAGGTTGGCCCGCCGCCGACTTGTCCGACGCCTATAGGGTCGTCCCCACGACCCCGGGACTAGATTGGCGTGCCACAGTCATGTCCGACGACTATAGGGTCGTCCCCACCACCCCGCGACTAGGTTGGCCCGCCGCCGACTTGTCCGACGCCTATAGGGTCGTCCCGACGACCGCGGGGCTAGATGGGCCAGCCGCCGACATGTCCGACGACTATTGGGTCGTCCCCACGACCCCGCGACTAGGTTGGCCCGCCGCCGACTTGTCCGACGCCTATAGGGTCGTCCCCACGACCCCGGGACTAGATTGGCGTGCCACAGTCATGTCCGACGCCTATAGGGTCGTCCCGACGACCGCGGGGCTAGATGGGCCAGCCGCCGACATGTCCGACGACTATAGGGTCGTCCCCACGACCCTGGGCATACGTTGGCCCGCCGCCGACATGTCCGACGACTATAGGGTCGTCTCCACGACCCCGGGACTAGGTTGGCCCGCCGCCGAATTGTCCGGCGACTATAGGGTCGTCCCCACGACCCCGGGCGTAGATTGGCCCGCCACCGACTTGTCCGACGACTATAGGGTCGTCCCCACGACCCCGGGACTATGTTGGCCCGCCGCCGACTTGTCCGACGACTATAGGGTCGTCTCCACGACCCCGGGACTAGGTTGGCCCGCCGCCGACTTGTCCGGCGACTATAGGGACGTCCCCACGACCACGGGCCAATGTTGCCCAGCCGCCGACTTGTCCGACGACTATAGGCTCGTCCCCACGACCCCGGGACTAGATTGGCCCGCTACCGTCATGCCCGACGACTATAGGGTCGTGCCCACGACCCCGGGACTAGGTTGGCCAGCCGCCGACATGTCCGACGAATATAGGTTCGTGCCTACGACCCTGGGCATACGTTGGCCCGCCGCCGACATGTCCGACGACTATAGGGTCGTCCCCACGATCCCGCGACTAGGTTGACCAGCCGCCGACATGTCCGACGACAATAGGGTCGTCCCCACGACCCCGGGACTAGATTGGCCCACCACCGTCATGTCCGACGACTACAGGGTCGTGCCCACGACCCCGGGACTGGGTTGGCCCGCCGCCGACTTGCCCGACGACTATAGGGTCGTCCCCACGACCCAGGGACTAGGATGACCCGCCGCCGACTTGTCCGACGACTATAGAGTCGTCCTCACGACCCCGGGACTAGGTTGGCCCGCCGCCGACTAGTCCGACGACTATAGGGTCGTCCCCACGATCCCGCGACTAGGTTGACCAGCCGCCGACATGTCCGACGACAATAGGGTCGTCCCCACGACCCCGGGACTAGATTGGCCCACCACCGTCATGTCCGACGACTACAGGGTCGTGCCCACGACCCCGGGACTGGGTTGGCCCGCCGCCGACTTGCCCGACGACTATAGGGTCGTCCCCACGACCCAGGGACTAGGATGACCCGCCGCCGACTTGTCCGACGACTATAGAGTCGTCCTCACGACCCCGCGAGTAGGTTGGCCAGCCGCCGACATGTCCGACGACTATAGGGTCGTCCCCACGACCCCGGAGCTAGGTTGGCCCGCCGCCGTCTTGTCCGACGACTATAGGGACGTCCCCACGACCACGTGCCAAAGTTGCCCAGCCGCCGACATGTCCGACGACTATAGGGTCGTCCCCACTACCCCGGGACTAGATTGGCCCGCCACCGTCATGTCCGTCGACTATAGGGACGTCCCCACGACCACGTGCCAAAGTTGCCCAGCCGCCGACATGTCCGACGACTATAGGGTCGTCCCCACTACCCCGGGACTAGATTGGCCCGCCACCGTCATGTCCGTCGACTATAGGGTCGTCCCCACGGCCCCGGGACTAGGTTGGCCCGCCGCCGACTTGTCCGACGACTATAGGGTCGTCCCCACGACCCCGGAACTAGGTTGGCCAGCCGCCGCCATGTCCGACGAGTATAGGTTCGTCCCCACGGCCCCGGGAATAGATTGGCCCACCACCGTCATGTCCGACGACAACAGGATCGTCCCCACGACCCCGGGACTAGATTGGCCCGCCACCGTCATGTCCGACGACTATAGGGTCGTCCCCACGACCCCGGGACTAGATTGGCCCGCCACCGTCATGTCCGACGACTATAGGGTCGTCCCCACGACCCCGGAGCTAGGTTGGCCCGCCGCCGTCTTGTCCGACGACTATAGGGACGTCCCCACGACCACGTGCCAAAGTTGCCCAGCCGCCGACATGTCCGACGACTATAGGGTCGTCCCCACTACCCCGGGACTAGATTGGCCCGCCACCGTCATGTCCGACGACTATAGGGTCGTCCCCACGACCCCGGGGCTAGATTGGCCAGCCGCCGACATGTCCGACGACTATTGGGTCGTCTCCACGACCCCGCGACTAGGTTGGCCCGCCGCCGACTTGTCCGACGCCTATAGGGTCGTCCCCACGACCCCGGGACTAGGTTGGCCCGCCGCCGACTTGTCCGACGACTATAGGTTCGTCCCCACGGCCCCGGGAATAGATTGGCCCACCACCGTCATGTCCGACGACAACAGGATCGTCCCCACGACCCCGGGACTAGATTGGCCCGCCACCGTCATGTCCGACGACTATAGGGTCGTCCCCACGACCCCGGGACTGGGTTGGCCCGCCGCCGACTTGTCCGACGACTATAGGGTCGTCCCTCCCACCCCGGGACTAGATTGGCCCGCCACCATCATGTCCGTCGACTATTGGGTCGTCCCCATGACCCCGGGACTAGAGTGGCCCGCCACCGTCATGTCCGACGAGTATAGGGTCGTACCCACGACCCCGGGACTAGGTTGGCCAGCCGCCGACATGTCCGACGACTATTGGGTCGTCCCCACGACCCCGCGACTAGGTTGGCCCGCCGCCGACTTGTCCGACGCCTATAGGGTCGTCCCCACGGCCCCGGGACTAGGTTGGCCCGCCGCCGACTTGTCCGACGACTATAGGGTCGTCCCCACGACCCCGGAACTAGGTTGGCCAGCCGCCGCCATGTCCGACGAGTATAGGTTCGTCCCCACGGCCCCGGGAATAGATTGGCCCACCACCGTCATGTCCGACGACAACAGGATCGTCCCCACGACCCCGGGACTAGATTGGCCCGCCACCGTCATGTCCGACGACTATAGGGTCGTCCCCACGACCCCGGGACTAGATTGGCCCGCCACCGTCATGTCCGACGACTATAGGGTCGTCCCCACGACACCGGGACTAGATTGGCCCGCCGCCGACTTGTCCGACGACTATAGGGTCGTCCCCACGACCCCGGGACTAGATTGGCCCGCCACCATCATGTCCGACGATTATAGGTTCGTCCCCACGACCACGGGACTAGGTTGGCCCGGCGCCGACTTGTCCGACGACTATAGGTTCGTCCCTACGACCCTGGGCATACGTTGGCCCGCCGCCGACATGTCCGACGACTATAGGGTCGTCCCCACGACCCTGGGCATACGTTGGCCCGCCGCCGACATGTCCGACGACTATTGGGTCGTCCCCACGACCCCGGGACTAGGTTGGCCCGCCGCCGCCATGTCCGACGACTATTGGTTCGTCCCCACGGCCCCGGGAATAGATTGGCCCACCACCATCATGTCCGCCGACAACAGGATCGTCCCCACGACCCCGGGACTAGATTGGCCCGCCACCGTCATGTCCGACGTCTATAGGGTCGTCCCCACGACCCCGGGACTAGATTGGCCCGCCACCGTCATGTCCGACGACTATAGGGTCGTCCCCACGACCCCGGGACTAGATTGGCCCGCCACCGTCATGTCCGACGTCTATAGGGTCGTCCCCACGACCCCGCGACTAGGTTGGCCCGCCGCCGACTTGTCCGACGCCTATAGGGTCGTCCCCACGACCCCGGGACTAGATTGGCGTGCCACAGTCATGTCCGACGACTATAGGGTCGTCCCCACCACCCCGCGACTAGGTTGGCCCGCCGCCGACTTGTCCGACGCCTATAGGGTCGTCCCGACGACCGCGGGGCTAGATGGGCCAGCCGCCGACATGTCCGACGACTATTGGGTCGTCCCCACGACCCCGGGACTAGGTTGGCCCGCCGCCGACTTGTCCGACGACTATAGGTTCGTCCCTACGACCCTGGGCATACGTTGGCCCGCCGCCGACATGTCCGACGACTATAGGGTCGTCCCCACGACCCTGGGCATACGTTGGCCCGCCGCCGACATGTCCGACGACTATTGGGTCGTCCCCACGACCCCGGGACTAGGTTGGCCCGCCGCCGACATGTCCGACGACTATAGGGTCGTCCCCACGATCCCGGGACTAGATTGGCCCGCCGCCGACATGTCCGACGACTATACGGTCGTCCCCACGACCTCGGGACTAGATTGGCCCGCCACCGTCATGTCCGACGACTATAGGGTCGTCCCCACGACCCCGGAGCTAGATTGGCCAGCCACCGTCATGTCCGACGACTATAGGGTCGGCCCCACGACCCCGGGACTGGGTTGGCCCGCCGCCGACTTGTCCGACGACTATTGGGTCGTCCCCACGACCCCGCGACTAGGTTGGCCCGCCGCCGACTTGTCCGACGCCTATAGGGTCGTCCCCACGGCCCCGGGACTAGGTTGGCCCGCCGCCGTCATGTCCGACGACTATAGGGTCGTCCCCACGACCCCGGGACTGGGTTGGCCCGCCGCCGACTTGTCCGACGACTATAGGGTCGTCCCTCCCACCCCGGGACTAGATTGGCCCGCCACCATCATGTCCGTCGACTATTGGGTCGTCCCCATGACCCCGGGACTAGAGTGGCCCGCCACCGTCATGTCCGACGAGTATAGGGTCGTACCCACGACCCCGGGACTAGGTTGGCCAGCCGCCGACATGTCCGACGACTATTGGGTCGTCCCCACGACCCCGCGACTAGGTTGGCCCGCCGCCGACTTGTCCGACGCCTATAGGGTCGTCCCCACGGCCCCGGGACTAGGTTGGCCCGCCGCCGACTTGTCCGACGACTATAGGGTCGTCCCCACGACCCCGGAACTAGGTTGGCCAGCCGCCGCCATGTCCGACGAGTATAGGTTCGTCCCCACGGCCCCGGGAATAGATTGGCCCACCACCGTCATGTCCGACGACAACAGGATCGTCCCCACGACCCCGGGACTAGATTGGCCCGCCACCGTCATGTCCGACGACTATAGGGTCGTCCCCACGACCCCGGGACTAGATTGGCCCGCCACCGTCATGTCCGACGACTATAGGGTCGTCCCCACGACACCGGGACTAGATTGGCCCGCCGCCGACTTGTCCGACGACTATAGGGTCGTCCCCACGACCCCGGGACTAGATTGGCCCGCCACCATCATGTCCGACGATTATAGGTTCGTCCCCACGACCACGGGACTAGGTTGGCCCGGCGCCGACTTGTCCGACGACTATAGGTTCGTCCCTACGACCCTGGGCATACGTTGGCCCGCCGCCGACATGTCCGACGACTATAGGGTCGTCCCCACGACCCTGGGCATACGTTGGCCCGCCGCCGACATGTCCGACGACTATTGGGTCGTCCCCACGACCCCGGGACTAGGTTGGCCCGCCGCCGCCATGTCCGACGACTATAGGTTCGTCCCCACGGCCCCGGGAATAGATTGGCCCACCACCATCATGTCCGCCGACAACAGGATCGTCCCCACGACCCCGGGACTAGATTGGCCCGCCACCGTCATGTCCGACGTCTATAGGGTCGTCCCCACGACCCCGGGACTAGATTGGCCCGCCACCGTCATGTCCGACGACTATAGGGTCGTCCCCACGACCCCGGGACTAGATTGGCCCGCCACCGTCATGTCCGACGTCTATAGGGTCGTCCCCACGACCCCGCGACTAGGTTGGCCCGCCGCCGACTTGTCCGACGCCTATAGGGTCGTCCCCACGACCCCGGGACTAGATTGGCCCGCCACCGTCATGTCCGACGACTATAGGGTCGTCCCCACGACACCGGGACTAGATTGGCCCGCCGCCGACTTGTCCGACGACTATAGGGTCGTCCCCACGACCCCGGGACTAGATTGGCCCGCCACCATCATGTCCGACGATTATAGGTTCGTCCCCACGACCACGGGACTAGGTTGGCCCGGCGCCGACTTGTCCGACGACTATAGGTTCGTCCCTACGACCCTGGGCATACGTTGGCCCGCCGCCGACATGTCCGACGACTATAGGGTCGTCCCCACGACCCCGGGACTAGATTGGCCCACCACCGTCATGTCCGACGACTATAGAGTCGTCCCCACGACCCCGGGACTAGGTTGGCCCGCCGCCGACTAGTCCGACGACTATAGGGTCGTCCCCACGACCCCGGGACTAGATTGGCCCACCACCGTCATGTCCGACGACTACAGGGTCGTCCCCACGGCCCCGGGAATAGATTGGCCCACCACCGTCATGTCCGACGACAACAGGATCGTCCCCACGACCCCCGGACTAGATTGCCCCGCCACCGTCATGTCCGACGACTATAGGGTCGTCTCCACGACCCCGGGACTAGGTTGGCCCGACGCCGACTTGTCCGACGGCTATAGGGACGTCCCCACGACCACGGGCCAAAGTTGGCCAGCCGCCGACATGTCCGACGACTATAGGGTCGTCCCCACGACCCCGGGACTAGATTGGCCCGCCACCATCATGTCCGACGACTATAGGGTCGTCCCCACGACCCCGGTGCTAGATTGGCCCGCCACCGTCATGTCCGACGACTATAGGGTCGTCCCCGCGACCACGGGCCAACGTTGGTCAGCCGCCGACATGTCCGACGACTATAGGCTCGTCCCCATGACCCCGGGACTAGAGTGGCCCGCCGCCGACTTGTCCGACGACTATAGGGACGTCCCCACGACCACGGGCCAAAGTTGGCCAGCCGCCGACATGTCCGACGAATATAGGTTCGTGCCTACAACCCTGGGAATACGTTGGCCCGCCGCCGACATGTCCGACGACTATAGGGTCGTCCCCACGATCCCGCGACTAGGTTGGCCAGCCGCCGACATGTCCGACGACAATAGGGCCGTCCCCACGACCCCGGGACTAGATTGGCCCACCACCGTCATGTCCGACGACTAGAGGGTCGTGCCCACGACCCCGGGACTGGGTTGGCCCGCCGCCGAATTGTCCGACGACTATAGGGTCGTCCCCACGACCCAGGGACTAGGATGACCCGCCGCCGACTTGTCCGACGACTATAGAGTCGTCCTCACGACCCCAGGACTAGGTTGGCCCGCCACCGACTAGTCCGACGACTATAGGGTCGACCCCGGGACTAGGTTGGCCCGCCGCCGACTTGTCTGACGACTATAGGGTCGTCCCTACCACCCCGGGACTAGGCTGGGAAGCCGCCGACATGTCCGATGACTATAGGGTCGTCTCCACGACCCCGGGACTAGGTTGGCCCGCCGCCGACTTGTCCGGCGACTATAGGGACGCCCCCACGACCACGGGCCAATGTTGCCCAGCCGCCGACATGTCCGACGACTATAGGGTCGTCTCCACGACCCCGGGACTAGGTTGGCAGGCCGCCGACATGTCCGACGACTATAGGGTTGTCCCCACGACACCGGGACTAGATTGGCCCGCCACCATCATGTCCGACGACTATAGGGTCGTCCCCACGACCCCGGTGCTAGATTGGCCCGCCACCGTCATGTCCGACGACTATAGGGTCGTCCCCGCGACCACGGGCCAACGTTGGTCAGCCGCCGACGTGTCCGACGACTATAGGGTCGTCCCCACGACCCCGGGACTAGATCGGCCCGCCACCATCATGTCCGACGATTATAGGGTCGTCCCCACGACCACGGGCCAAAGTTGGCCAGCCGCCGACATGCCCGACGACTATAGGGTCGTCCCCACGACCCCGGGACTAGATTGGCCCGCCACCATCATGCCCGACGACTATAGGGTCGTCCCCACGACCCCGGAGCTAGATTGGCCCGCCACCGTCATGTCCGACGACTATAGGGTCGTCCCCGCGACCACGGGCCAAAGTTGGTCAGCCGCCGACATGTCCGACGACTATAGGGTCGTCCCCATGACCCCGGGACTAGAGTGGCCCGCCGCCGACTTGTCCGACGACTATAGGGACGTCCCCACGACCACGGGCCAAAGTTGGCCAGCCGCCGACATGTCCGACGAATATAGGTTCGTGCCTACGACCCTGGGAATAGGTTGGCCCGCCGCCGACATGTCCGACGACTATAGAGTCGTCCCCACGATCCCGCGACTAGGATGACCCGCCGCCGACTTGTCTGACGACTATAGGGTCGTCCCAACCACCCCGGGACTAGATTGGCCCGCCACCGTCATGTCCGACGAATATAGGTTCGTGCCTACGACCCTGGGCATACGTTGGCCCGCCGCCGACATGTCCGACGACTATAGGGTCGTCCCCACGATCCCGCGACTAGGTTGGCCAGCCGCCGACATGTCCGACGACAATAGTGTCGTCCCCACGACCCTGGGACTAGATTGGCCCGCCACCGTCATGTCCGACGAATATAGGTTCGTGCCTACGACCCTGGGCATACGTTGGCCCGCCGCCGACATGTCCGACGACTATAGGGTCGTCCCCACGATCCCGCGACTAGGTTGGCCAGCCGCCGACATGTCCGACGACAATAGTGTCGTCCCCACGACCCTGGGACTAGGTTGGCCCGCCGCCGACTTGTCCGACGACTATAGGGTCGTCCCCACGACCCCGGGGCTAGATTGGCTCGCCACCGTCATGTCCGACGACTATAGGGTCGTCCCCACGACCACGGGCCAAAGTTTGTCAGCCGCCGTCATGTCCGACGACTATAGGGTCGTCTCCACGACCCCGGGACTAGGTTGGCCCGCCGCCGACATGTCCGACGCCTATAGGGTCATCCCCACTACCCCGGGACTAGATTGGCCCGCCACAGCCATGTCCGACGACTATTGGGTCGTCCCCACGACCCCGGGACTAGGTTGGCCCGCCGCCGACTTGTCCGACGACTATAGGTTCGTGCCCACTACCCCGGGACTAGATTGGCCCGCCACCGTCATGTCCGACGACTATAGGGTCGTCCCCACGACCACGGGCCAAAGTTGACAAGCCGCCGACATGTCCGATGACAATAGGGTCGTCTCCACGACCCCGGGACTAGGTTGGCCCGCCGCCGAATTGTCCGGCGACTATAGGGTCGTCCCCACGACCCCGGGCGTAGATTGGCGACTATAGGGTCGTCCCCACGACCCCGGGACTATGTTGGCCCGCCGCCGACTTGTCCGACGACTATAGGGTCGTCTCCACGACCCCGGGACTAGGTTGGCCCGCCGCCGACTTGTCCGGCGACTATAGGGACGTCCCCACGACCCAGGGACTAGGATGACCCGCCGCCGACTTGTCCGACGACTATAGAGTCGTCCTCACGACTCCGGGACTAGGTTGGCCCGCCGCCGACTAGTCCGACGACTATAGGGTCGTCCCCACGATCCCGGGACTAGATTGGCCCGCCGCCGACATGTCCGACGACTATAGGGTCGTCCCCACGACCCCGGGGCTAGATTGGCCCGCCACCGTCATGTCCGACGACTATAGGGTCGTCCCCACGACCACGGGCCAAAGTTTGTCAGCCGCCGACATGTCCGACGACTATAGGGTCGTCTCCACGACCCCGGGGCTAGATTGGCCCGCCACCGTCATGTCCGACGACTATAGGGTCGTCCCCACGACCACGGGCCAAAGTTTGTCAGCCGCCGACATGTCCGACGACTATAGGGTCGTCTCCACGACCCCGGGACTAGGTTGGCCCGCCGCCGAATTGTCCGACGACTATAGGGTCGTCCCCACGACCCCGGGGCTAGATTGGCTCGCCACCGTCATGTCCGACGACTATAGGGTCGTCCCCACGACCACGGGCCAAAGTTTGTCAGCCGCCGACATGTCCGACGACTATAGGGTCGTCTCCACGACCCCGGGACTAGGTTGGCCCGCCGCCGACATGTCCGACGCCTATAGGTTCGTGCCCACTACCCCGGGACTAGATTGGCCCGCCACCGTCATGTCCGACGACTATAGGGTCGACCCCACGACCCCGGGACTAGGTTGGCCCGCCGCCGACTTGTCCGACGACTATAGGGTCGTCCCCACGACCCAGGGACTAGGATGACCCGCCGCCGACTTGTCCGACGACTATAGAGTCGTCCTCACGACCCCGGGACTAGGTTGGCCCACCGCCGACTAGTCCGACGACTATAGGGTCGTCCCAACGATCCCGGGACTAGATTGGCCCGCCGCCGACATGTCCGACGACTATAGGGTCGCCCCACGACCTCGGGACTAGATTGGCCCGCCACCGTCATGTCCGACGACTATAGGGTCGACCCCACGACCCCGGGACTAGGTTGGCCCGCCGCCGACTTGTCCGACGACTATAGGGTCGACCCCACGACCCCGGGACTATGTTGGCCCGCCGCCGACTTGTCCGACGACTATAGGGTCGTCCCCACGACCCCGGGACTAGGTTGGCCCGCCGCCGACTTGTCCGACGACTATAGGGTCGTCCCTCCCACCCCGGAACTAGGTTGGCCAGCCGCCGACATGTCCGACGACTATAGGGTCGTCCCCACGATCCCGGGACTAGGTTGGCCAGCCGCCCACATGTCCGACGACAATAGGGTCGTCCCCACGACCCCGGGACTAGATTGGCCCACACCGTCATGTCCGACGACTACAGGGTCGTCTCCACGGCCCCGGGACTAGGTTGGCCCGCCGCCGACTTGTCCGACGACTATAGGGTCGTCCCCACGACCCCGGGACTAGATTGGCCCGCCACCATCATGTCCAACGATTATAGGGTCGTCCCCACGACCACGGGACTAGGTTGGCCCGCCGCCGACTTGTCCGACGACTATAGGGACGTCCCCACGACCACGGGCCAAAGTTGGCCAGCCGCCGACATGTCCGACGAATATAGGTTCGTGCCTACGATCCTGGGAATACGTTGGCCCGCCGCCGACATGTCCGACGACTATAGGGTCGTCCCCACGATCCCGCGACTAGGTTGGCCAGCCGCCGACATGTCTGACGACAATAGGGCCGTCCCCACGACCCCGGGACTAGATTGGCCCACCACCGTCATGTCCGACGACTACAGGGTCGTGCCCACGACCCCGGGACTGGGTTGGCCCGCCGCCGACTTGTCCGACGACTATAGGGTCGTCCCAACGACCCCGGGACTAGATTGGCCCGCCACCGTCATGTCCGACGAATATAGGTTCGTGCCTACGGCCCTGGGCATACGTTGGCCCGCCGCCGACATGTCCGACGACTATAGGGTCGTCCCCACGATCCCGCGACTAGGTTGGCCAGCCGCCGACATGTCCGACGACAATAGTGTCGTCCCCACGACCCTGGGACTAGGTTGGCCCGCCGCCGACTTGACCGACGACTATAGGGTCGTCCCCACGACCCAGGGACTAGGATGACCCGCCGCCGACTTGTCTGACGACTATAGGGTCGTCCCTACCACCCCGGGACTAGGTTGGCAAGCCGCCGACATGTCCGATGACTATAGGTTCGTCTCCACGACCCCGGGACTAGGTTGGCCCGCTACCGTCATGTCCGACGACTATAGGGTCGTCCCCACGACCCCCGCACTAGATTGACCCGCCACCCTCATTTCCGACGACTATAGGGTCGTCTCCACGACCCCGGGACTAGGTTGGCCCGCCGCCGACTTGTCCGACGACTATAGGGTCGTCCCTCCCACCCCGGAACTAGGTTGGCCAGCCGCCGACATGTCCGACGACTATAGGGTCGTCCCCACGACCCCGGAGCTAGATTGGCCCGCCACCGTCATGTCCGACGACTATAGGGTCGTCCCCACGACACCGGGGCAAGGTAGGCCCGCCGCCGACTTGTGCCGACCACTATAGGGTCGTCCCCACGACCAAGGGCCAAAGTTGCCCAACCGCCGACATGTCCGACGACTATAGGGTCGTCCCCTCGACCCCGGGACTAGATTGGCCCGCCACCGTCATGTCCGACGAGTATAGGGTCGTACCCACGACCCAGGGACTAGGATGACCCGCCGCCGACTTGTCCGACGACTATAGAGTCGTCCCCACGACCCCGGGACTAGGTTGGCCCGCCGCCGACTAGTCCGACGACTATAGGGTCGTCCCCACGACCCCGGGACTAGATTGGCCCACCACCGTCATGTCCGACGACTACAGGGTCGTCCCCACGGCCCCGGGACTAGGTTGGCCCGCCGCCGACTTGTCCGACGACTATAGGGTCGTCCCCACGACCCCGGGACTAGATTGGCCCGCCACCATCATGTCCAACGATTATAGGGTCGTCCCCACGACCCCGGGACTAGATTGGCCCGCCACCATCATGTCCAACGATTATAGGGTCGTCCCCACGACCCCGCGACTAGGTTGGCCCGCCGCCTACTTGTCCGACGCCTATAGGGTCGTCCCCACGGCCCCGGGACTAGGTTGGCCCGCCGCCGACTTGTCCGACGACTATAGGGTCGTCCCCACGACCCCGGGACTAGATTGTCCCGCCACCGTTATGTCCGACGACTATAGGGTCGTCCCCACGACCCCGGGACTTGATTGGCCCGCCACCGTCATGTCCGACGACTATAGGGTCGTCCCCACGACACCGGGACTAGGTTGGCCCGCCGCCGACTTGTCCGACGACTATAGGGTCGTCCCCACGACCCCGGGACTAGACTGGACCGCCGCCGACTTGTCCGACGACTATAGGGTCGTCCCCACCACCCCGCGACTAGGTTGGCCCGCCGCCGACTTGTCCGACGCCTATAGGGTCGTCCCCACGACCGCGGGGCTAGATGGGCCAGCCGCCGACATGTCCGACGACTATTGGGTCGTCCCCACGACCCCGGGACTAGGTTGGCCCGCCGCCGACTTGTCCGACGACTATAGGGTCGTCCCCGCGACCACGGGCCAAAGTTGCCCAGCCGCCGACATGTCCGACGACTATAGGGTCGTCCCCACTACCCCGGAACTAGGTTGGCCAGCCGCCGACATGTCCGACGACTATAGGTTCGTCCCCACGGCCCCGGGAATAGATTGGCCCACCACCGTCATGTCCGACGACAACAGGATCGTCCCCACGACCCCGGGACTAGATTGGCCCGCCACCGTCATGTCCGACGACTATAGGGTCGTCCCCACGACCCCGGGACTAGATTGGCCCGCCACCGTCATGTCCGACGACTATAGGGTCGTCCCCACGACACCGGGACTAGATTGGCCCGCCGCCGACTTGTCCGACGACTATAGGGTCGTCCCCACCACCCCGCGACTAGGTTGGCCCGCCGCCGACTTGTCCGACGCCTATAGGGTCGTCCCCACGACCGCGGGGCTAGATGGGCCAGCCGCCGACATGTCCGACGACTATTGGGTCGTCCCCACGACCCCGGGACTAGGTTGGCCCGCCGCCGACTTGTCCGACGACTATAGGTTCGTCCCTACGACCCTGGGCATACGTTGGCCCGCCGCCGACATGTCCGACGACTATAGAGTCGTCCCCACGACCCTGGGCATACGTTGGCCCGCCGCCGACATGTCCGACGACTATTGGGTCGTCCCCACGACCCCGGGACTAGGTTGGCCCGCCGCCGACATGTCCGACGACTATAGGGTCGTCCCCACGATCCCGGGACTAGATTGGCCCGCCGCCGACATGTCCGACGACTATAGGGTCGTCCCCACGACCTCGGGACTAGATTGGCCCGCCACCGTCATGTCCGACGACTATAGGGTCGTCCCCACGACCCCGGAGCTAGATTGGCCAGCCACCGTCATGTCCGACGACTATAGGGTCGGCCCCACGACCCCGGGACTGGGTTGGCCCGCCGCCGACATGTCCGACGACTATTGGGTCGTCCCCACGACCCCGGGACTAGGTTGGCCCGCCGCCGACATGTCCGACGACTATAGGGTCGTCCCCACGATCCCGGGACTAGATTGGCCCGCCGCCGACATGTCCGACGACTATAGGGTCGTCCCCACGACACCGGGACTAGATTGGCCCGCCGCCGACTTGTCCGACGACTATAGGGTCGTCCCCACCACCCCGCGACTAGGTTGGCCCGCCGCCGACTTGTCCGACGCCTATAGGGTCGTCCCCACGACCGCGGGGCTAGATGGGCCAGCCGCCGACATGTCCGACGACTATTGGGTCGTCCCCACGACCCCGGGACTAGGTTGGCCCGCCGCCGACTTGTCCGACGACTATAGGTTCGTCCCTACGACCCTGGGCATACGTTGGCCCGCCGCCGACATGTCCGACGACTATAGAGTCGTCCCCACGACCCTGGGCATACGTTGGCCCGCCGCCGACATGTCCGACGACTATTGGGTCGTCCCCACGACCCCGGGACTAGGTTGGCCCGCCGCCGACATGTCCGACGACTATAGGGTCGTCCCCACGATCCCGGGACTAGATTGGCCCGCCGCCGACATGTCCGACGACTATAGGGTCGTCCCCACGACCTCGGGACTAGATTGGCCCGCCACCGTCATGTCCGACGACTATAGGGTCGTCCCCACGACCCCGGAGCTAGATTGGCCAGCCACCGTCATGTCCGACGACTATAGGGTCGGCCCCACGACCCCGGGACTGGGTTGGCCCGCCGCCGACTTGTCCGACGACTATAGGGTCGTCCCTCCCACCCCGGGACTAGATTGGCCGGCCACCATCATGTCCGTCGACTATTGGGTCGTCCCCATGACCCCGGGACTAGAGTGGCCCGCCACCGTCATGTCCGACGAGTATAGGGTCGTACCCACGACCCCGGGACTAGGTTGGCCAGCCGCCGACATGTCCGACGACTATTGGGTCGTCCCCACGACCCCGCGACTAGGTTGGCCCGCCGCCGACTTGTCCGACGCCTATAGGGTCGTCCCCACGGCCCCGGGACTAGATTGGCCCGCCACCATCATGTCCGACGATTATAGGTTCGTCCCCACGACCACGGGACTAGGTTGGCCCGGCGCCGACTTGTCCGACGACTATAGGTTCGTCCCTACGACCCTGGGCATACGTTGGCCCGCCGCCGACATGTCCGACGACTATAGGGTCGTCCCCACGACCCTGGGCATACGTTGGACCGCCGCCGACATGTCCGACGACTATTGGGTCGTCCCCACGACCCCGGGACTAGGTTGGCCCGCCGCCGCCATGTCCGACGACTATAGGTTCGTCCCCACGGCCCCGGGAATAGATTGGCCCACCACCGTCATGTCCGACGACAACAGGATCGTCCCCACGACCCCGGGACTAGATTGGCCCGCCACCGTCATGTCCGACGACTATAGGGTCGTCCCCACGACCCCGGGACTAGATTGGCCCGCCACCGTCATGTCCGACGACTATAGGGTCGTCCCCACGACACCGGGACTAGATTGGCCCGCCGCCGACTTGTCCGACGACTATAGGGTCGTCCCCACGACCCCGGGACTAGATTGGCCCGCCACCATCATGTCCGACGATTATAGGGTCGTCCCCACGACCCCGGAACTAGGTTGGCCAGCCGCCGCCATGTCCGACGACTATAGGTTCGTCCCCACGGCCCCGGGAATAGATTGGCCCACCACCGTCATGTCCGACGACAACAGGATCGTCCCCACGACCCCGGGACTAGATTGGCCAGCCGCCGACATGTCCGACGACTATAGGGTCGTCCCCACGACCCCGGAGCTAGGTTGGCCCGCCGCCGACTTGTCCGACGACTATAGGGACGTCCCCACGACCACGGGCCAAAGTTGCCCAGCCGCCGACATGTCCGACGACTATAGGGTCGTCCCCACTACCCCGGGACTAGATTGGCCCGCCACCGTCATGTCCGACGACTATAGGGTCGTCCCCACGTCCCCGGGGCTAGATTGGCCAGCCGCCGACATGTCCGACGACTATTGGGTCGTCCCCACGACCCCGCGACTAGGTTGGCCCGCCGCCGATTTGTCCGACGCCTATAGGGTCGTCCCCACGACCCCGGGACTAGATTGGCGTGCCACAGTCATGTCCGACGACTATAGGGTCGTCCCCACCACCCCGCGACTAGGTTGGCCCGCCGCCGACTTGTCCGACGCCTATAGGGTCGTCCCGACGACCGCGGGGCTAGATGGGCCAGCCGCCGACATGTCCGACGACTATTGGGTCGTCCCCACGACCCCGGGACTAGGTTGGCCCGCCGCCGACTTGTCCGACGACTATAGGTTCGTCCCTACGACCCTGGGCATACGTTGGCCCGCCGCCGACATGTCCGACGACTATAGGGTCGTCCCCACGACCCTGGGCATACGTTGGCCCGCCGCCGACATGTCCGACGACTATTGGGTCGTCCCCACGACCCCGGGACTAGGTTGGCCCGCCGCCGACATGTCCGACGACTATAGGGTCGTCCCCACGATCCCGGGACTAGATTGGCCCGCCGCCGACATGTCCGACGACTATACGGTCGTCCCCACGACCTCGGGACTAGATTGGCCCACCACCGTCATGTCCGACGACTACAGGGTCGTCCCCACGACCCCGGGATAGATTGGCCCACCACCGTCATGTCCGACGACAACAGGATCGTCCCCACGACCCCCGGACTAGATTGCCCCGCCACCGTCATGTCCGACGACTATAGGGTCGTCCCCACGACCCCGGGGCTAGATTGGCCAGCCGCCGACATGTCCGACGACTATTGGGTCGTCTCCACGACCCCGCGACTAGGTTGGCCCGCCGCCGACTTGTCCGACGCCTATAGGGTCGTCCCCACGACCCCGGGACTAGATTGGTGTGCCACAGTCATGTCCGACGACTATAGGGTCGTCCCCACCACCCCGCGACTAGGTTGGCCCGCCGCCGACTTGTCCGAAGCCTATAGGGTCGTCCCCACGACCGCGGGGCTAGATGGGCCAGCCGCCGACATGTCCGACGACTATTGGATCGTCCCCACGACCCCGGGACTAGGTTGGCCCGCCGCCGACTTGTCCGACGACTATAGGTTCGTCCCTACGACCCTGGGCATACGTTGGCCCGCCGCCGACATGTCCGACGACTATAGGGTCGTCCCCACGACCCTGGGCATACGCTGGCCCGCCGCCGACATGTCCGACGACTATTGGGTCGTCCCCACGACCCCGGGACTAGGATGGCCCGCCGCCGACATGTCCGACGACTATAGGGTCGTCCCCACGATCCCGGGACTAGATTGGCCCGCCGCCGACATGTCCGACGACTATAGGGTCGCCCCACGACCTCGGGACTAGATTGGCCCGCCACCGTCATGTCCGACGACACATAGGGTCGACCCCACGACCCCGGGACTAGGTTGGCCCGCCGCCGACTTGTCCGACGACTATAGGGTCGACCCCACGACCCCGGGACTATGTTGGCCCGCCGCCGACTTGTCCGACGACTATAGGGTCGTCCCCACGACCCCGGGACTAGGTTGGCCCGCCGCCGACTTGTCCGACGACTATAGGGTCGTCCCTCCCACCCCGGAACTAGGTTGGCCAGCCGCCGACATGTCCGACGACTATAGGGTCGTCCCCACGACCCCGGAGCTAGATTGGCCCGCCACCGTCATGTCCGACGACTATAGGGTCGTCCCTACCACCCCGGGACTAGGTAGGCCAGCCGCCGACATGTTCGACGACTATAGGGTCGTCCCCACGATCCCGGGACTAGGTTGGCCAGCCGCCCACATGTCCGACGACAATAGGGTCGTCCCCACGACCCCGGGACTAGATTGGCCCACCACCGTCATGTCCGACGACTACAGGGTCGTCCCCACGGCCCCGGGACTAGGTTGGCCCGCCGCCGACTTGTCCGACGACTATAGGGTCGTCCCCACGACCCCGGGACTAGATTGGCCCGCCACCATCATGTCCAACGATTATAGGGTCGTCCCCACGACCACGGGACTAGGTTGGCCCGCCGCCGACTTGTCCGACGACTATAGGGACGTCCCCACGACCACGGGCCAAAGTTGGCCAGCCGCCGACATGTCCGACGAATATAGGTTCGTGCCTACGACCCTGGGAATACGTTGGCCCGCCGCCGACATGTCCGACGACTATAGGGTCGTCCCCACGATCCCGCGACTAGGTTGGCCAGCCGCCGACATGTCCGACGACAATAGGGCCGTCCCCACGACCCCGGGACTAGATTGGCCCACCACCGTCATGTCCGACGACTACAGGGTCGTGCCCACGACCCCGGGACTGGGTTGGCCCGCCGCCGACTTGTCCGACGACTATAGGGTCGTCCCAACGACCCCGCGACTAGGTTGGCCAGCCGCCGACATGTCCGACGACAATAGTGTCGTCCCCACGACCCTGGGACTAGGTTGGCCCGCCGCCGACTTGACCGACGACTATAGGGTCGTCCCCACGACCCAGGGACTAGGATGACCCGCCGCCGACTTGTCTGACGACTATAGGGTCGTCCCTACCACCCCGGGACTAGGTTGGCAAGCCGCCGACATGTCCGATGACTATAGGTTCGTCTCCACGACCCCGGGACTAGGTTGGCCCGCTACCGTCATGTCCGACGACTATAGGGTCGTCCCCACGACCCAGGGACTAGGATGACCCGCCGCCGACTTGTCCGACGACTATAGAGTCGTCCCCACGACCCCGGGACTAGGTTGGCCCGCCGCCGACTTGTGCCGACCACTATAGGGTCGTCCCCACGACCAAGGGCCAAAGTTGCCCAACCGCCGACATGTCCGACGACTATAGGGTCGTCCCCTCGACCCCGGGACTAGATTGGCCCGCCACCGTCATGTCCGACGAGTATAGGGTCGTACCCACGACCCAGGGACTAGGATGACCCGCCGCCGACTTGTCCGACGACTATAGAGTCGTCCCCACGACCCCGGGACTAGGTTGGCCCGCCGCCGACTAGTCCGACGACTATAGGGTCGTCCCCACGACCCCGGGATTAGGTTGGCCCGCCGCCGACTTGTCCGACGATTATAGGGTCGTCCCTCCCACCCCGGAACTAGGTTGGCCAGCCGCCGACATGTCCGACGACTATAGGGTCGTCCCCACGACCCCGGGTCTAGATTGGCCCGCCACCGTCATGTCCGACGACTATAGGGTCGCCCCCACGACCACGGGCCAAAGTTGGTCAGCCGCCGACATGTCCGACGACTTTAGGGTCGTCTCCACGACCCCGGGACTAGGTTGGCCCGCCGCCGACATGTCCGACGACTATAGGGTCGTCCCCACGACCCCGGGGCTAGATTGGCCCGCCACCGTCATGTCCGACGACTATAGGGTCGTCCCCACGACCACGGGCCAAAGTTTGTCAGCCGCCGACATGTCCGACGACTATAGGGTCGTCTCCACGACCCCGGGACTAGGTTGGCCCGCCGCCGACATGTCCGACGCCTATAGGGTTATCCCCACTACCCCGGGACTAGATTGGCCCGCCACAGTCATGTCCGACGACTATTGGGTCGTCCCCACGACCCCGGGACTAGGTTGGCCCGCCGCCGACTTGTCCGACGACTATAGGTTCGTGCCCACTACCCCGGGACTAGATTGGCCCGCCACCGTCATGTCCGACGACTATAGGGTCGTCCCCACGACCACGGGCCAAAGTTGGCAAGCCGCCGACATGTCCGATGACAATAGGGTCGTCTCCACGACCCCGGGACTAGGTTGGCCCGCCGCCGAATTGTCCGGCGACTATAGGGTCGTCCCCACGACCCCGGGCGTAGATTGGCCCGCCACCGACTTGTCCGACGACTATAGGGTCGTCCCCACGACCCCGGGACTATGTTGGCCCGCCGCCGACTTGTCCGACGACTATAGGGTCGTCTCCACGACCCCGGGACTAGGTTGGCCCGCCGCCGACTTGTCCGGCGACTATAGGGACGTCCCCACGACCACGGGCCAATGTTGCCCAGCCGCCGACTTGTCCGACGACTATAGGCTCGTCCCCACGACCCCGGGACTAGATTGGCCCGCTACCGTCATTTCCGACGACTATAGGGTCGTGCCCACGACCCCGGGACTAGGTTGGCCAGCCGCCGACATGTCCGACGAATATAGGTTCGTGCCTACGACCCTGGGCATACGTTGGCCCGCCGCCGACATGTCCGACGACTATAGGGTCGTCCCCACGATCCCGCGACTAGGTTGACCAGCCGCCGACATGTCCGACGACAATAGGGTCGTCCCCACGACCCCGGGACTAGATTGGCCCACCACCGTCATGTCCGACGACTACAGGGTCGTGCCCACGACCCCGGGACTGGGTTGGCCCGCCGCCGACTTGCCCGACGACTATAGGGTCGTCCCCACGACCCAGGGACTAGGATGACCCGCCGCCGACTTGTCCGACGACTATAGAGTCGTCCTCACGACCCCGGGACTAGGTTGGCCCGCCGCCGACTAGTCCGACGACTATAGGGTCGTCCCAACGACCCCGGGACTAGATTGGCCCGCCACCGTCATGTCCGACGAATATAGGTTCGTGCCTACGACCCTGGGCATACGTTGGCCCGCCGCCGACATGTCCGACGACTATAGGGACGTCCCCACGATCCCGCGAGTAGGTTGGCCAGCCGCCGACATGTCCGACGACTATAGGGTCGTCCCCACGACCCCGGAGCTAGGTTGGCCCGCCGCCGTCTTGTCCGACGACTATAGGGACGTCCCGACGACCACGTGCCAAAGTTGCCCAGCCGCCGACATGTCCGACGACTATAGGGTCGTCCCAACGACCCCGGGACTAGATTGGCCCGCCACCGTCATGTCCGACGAATATAGGTTCGTGCCTACGACCCTGGGCATACGTTGGCCAGCCGCCGACATGTCCGACGACTATTGGGTCGTCTCCACGACCCCGCGACTAGGTTGGCCCGCCGCCGACTTGTCCGACGCCTATAGGGTCGTCCCCACGACCCCGGGACTAGGTTGGCCCGCCGCCGACTTGTCCGACGACTATAGGTTCGTCCCCACGGCCCCGGGAATAGATTGGCCCACCACCGTCATGTCCGACGACAACAGGGTCGTCCCCACGACCCCGGGACTAGATTGGCCCGCCACCGTCATGTCCGACGACTATAGGGTCGTCCCCACGACCCCGGGACTAGATTGGCCCGCCACCGTCATGTCCGACGACTATAGGGTCGTCCCCACGACACCGGGACTAGATTGGCCCGCCACCGTCATGTCCGACGACTATAGGGTCGTCCCCACGACACCGGGACTAGATTGGCCCGCCGCCGACTTGTCCGACGACTATAGGGTCGTCCCCACGACCCCGGGACTAGATTGGCCCGCCACCATCATGTCCGACGATTATAGGTTCGTCCCCACGACCACGGGACTAGGTTGGCCCGGCGCCGACTTGTCCGACGACTATAGGTTCGTCCCTACGACCCTGGGCATACGTTGGCCCGCCGCCGACATGTCCGACGACTATAGGGTCGTCCCCACGACCCTGGGCATACGTTGGCCCGCCGCCGACATGTCCGACGACTATTGGGTCGTCCCCACGACCCCGGGACTAGGTTGGCCGGCCGCCGCCATGTCCGACGACTATAGGTTCGTCCCCACGGCCCCGGGAATAGATTGGCCCACCACCGTCATGTCCGACGACAACAGGATCGTCCCCACGACGCCGGGACTAGATTGGCCCGCCACCGTCATGTCCGACGACTATAGGGTCGTCCCCACGACCCCGGGACTGGGTTGGCCCGCCGCCGACTTGTCCGACGACTATAGGGTCGTCCCTCCCACCCCGGGACTAGATTGGCCCGCCACCATCATGTCCGTCGACTATTGGGTCGTCCCCATGACCCCGGGACTAGAGTGGCCCGCCACCGTCATGTCCGACGAGTATAGGGTCGTACCCACGACCCCGGGACTAGGTTGGCCAGCCGCCGACATGTCCGACGACTATTGGGTCGTCCCCACGACCCCGCGACTAGGTTGGCCCGCCGCCGACTTGTCCGACGACTATAGGGTCGTCCCCACGACCCCGGAACTAGGTTGGCCAGCCGCCGCCATGTCCGACGACTATAGGTTCGTCCCCACGGCCCCGGGAATAGATTGGCCCACCACCGTCATGTCCGACGACAACAGGATCGTCCCCACGACCCCGGGACTAGATTGGCCCGCCACCGTCATGTCCGACGACTATAGGGTCGTCCCCACGACCCCGGGACTAGATTGGCCCGCCACCGTCATGTCCGACGACTATAGGGTCGTCCCCACGACACCGGGACTAGATTGGCCCGCCGCCGACTTGTCCGACGACTATAGGGTCGTCCCCACGACCCCGGGACTAGATTGGCCCGCCACCATCATGTCCGACGATTATAGGTTCGTCCCCACGACCACGGGACTAGGTTGGCCCGGCGCCGACTTGTCCGACGACTATAGGTTCGTCCCTACGACCCTGGGCATACGTTGGCCCGCCGCCGACATGTCCGACGACTATAGGGTCGTCCCCACGACCCTGGGCATACGTTGGCCCGCCGCCGACATGTCCGACGACTATTGGGTCGTCCCCACGACCCCGGGACTAGGTTGGCCCGCCGCCGCCATGTCCGACGACTATAGGTTCGTCCCCACGGCCCCGGGAATAGATTGGCCCACCACCGTCATGTCCGACGACAACAGGATCGTCCCCACGACCCCGGGACTAGATTGGCCCGCCACCGTCATGTCCGACGTCTATAGGGTCGTCCCCACGACCCCGGGACTAGATTGGCCCGCCACCGTCATGTCCGACGACTATAGGGTCGTCCCCACGACACCGGGACTAGATTGGCCCGCCGCCGACTTGTCCGACGACTATAGGGTCGTCCCCACGACCCCGGGACTAGATTGGCCCGCCACCATCATGTCCGACGATTATAGGGTCGTCCCCACGACCCCGGAACTAGGTTGGCCAGCCGCCGCCATGTCCGACGACTATAGGTTCGTCCCCACGGCCCCGGGAATAGATTGGCCCACCACCGTCATGTCCGACGACAACAGGATCGTCCCCACGACCCCGGGACTAGATTGGCCAGCCGCCGACATGTCCGACGACTATAGGGTCGTCCCCACGACCCCGGAGCTAGGTTGGCCCGCCGCCGACTTGTCCGACGACTATAGGGACGTCCCCACGACCACGGGCCAAAGTTGCCCAGCCGCCGACATGTCCGACGACTATAGGGTCGTCCCCACTACCCCGGGACTAGATTGGCCCGCCACCGTCATGTCCGACGACTATAGGGTCGTCCCCACGTTCCCGGGGCTAGATTGGCCAGCCGCCGACATGTCCGACGACTATTGGGTCGTCCCCACGACCCCGCGACTAGGTTGGCCCGCCGCCGACTTGTCCGACGCCTATAGGGTCGTCCCCACGACCCCGGGACTAGATTGGCGTGCCACAGTCATGTCCGACGACTATAGGGTCGTCCCCACCACCCCGCGACTAGGTTGGCCCGCCGCCGACTTGTCCGACGCCTATAGGGTCGTCCCGACGACCGCGGGGCTAGATGGGCCAGCCGCCGACATGTCCGACGACTATTGGGTCGTCCCCACGACCCCGGGACTAGATTGGCGTGCCACAGTCATGTCCGACGACTATAGGGTCGTCCCCACCACCCCGCGACTAGGTTGGCCCGCCGCCGACATGTCCGACGACTATAGGGTCGTCCCCACGACCCTGGGCATACGTTGGCCCGCCGCCGACATGTCCGACGACTATAGGGTCGTCTCCACGACCCCGGGACTAGGTTGGCCCGCCGCCGAATTGTCCGGCGACTATAGGGTCGTCCCCACGACCCCGGGCGTAGATTGGCCCGCCACCATCATGTCCAACGATTATAGGGTCGTCCCCACGACCACGGGACTAGGTTGGCCCGCCGCCGACTTGTCCGACGACTATAGGGACGTCCCCACGACCACGGGCCAAAGTTGGCCAGCCGCCGACATGTCCGACGAATATAGGTTCGTGCCTACGACCCTGGGAATACGTTGGCCCGCCGCCGACATGTCCGACGACTATAGGGTCGTCCCCACGATCCCGCGACTAGGTTGGCCAGCCGCCGACATGTCCGACGACAATAGGGCCGTCCCCACGACCCCGGGACTAGATTGGCCCACCACCGTCATGTCCGACGACTACAGGGTCGTGCCCACGACCCCGGGACTGGGTTGGCCCGCCGCCGACTTGTCCGACGACTATAGGGTCGTCCCAACGACCCCGCGACTAGGTTGGCCAGCCGCCGACATGTCCGACGACAATAGTGTCGTCCCCACGACCCTGGGACTAGGTTGGCCCGCCGCCGACTTGACCGACGACTATAGGGTCGTCCCCACGACCCAGGGACTAGGATGACCCGCCGCCGACTTGTCTGACGACTATAGGGTCGTCCCTACCACCCCGGGACTAGGTTGGCAAGCCGCCGACATGTCCGATGACTATAGGTTCGTCTCCACGACCCCGGGACTAGGTTGGCCCGCTACCGTCATGTCCGACGACTATAGGGTCGTCCCCACGACCCAGGGACTAGGATGACCCGCCGCCGACTTGTCCGACGACTATAGAGTCGTCCCCACGACCCCGGGACTAGGTTGGCCCGCCGCCGACTTGTGCCGACCACTATAGGGTCGTCCCCACGACCAAGGGCCAAAGTTGCCCAACCGCCGACATGTCCGACGACTATAGGGTCGTCCCCTCGACCCCGGGACTAGATTGGCCCGCCACCGTCATGTCCGACGAGTATAGGGTCGTACCCACGACCCAGGGACTAGGATGACCCGCCGCCGACTTGTCCGACGACTATAGAGTCGTCCCCACGACCCCGGGACTAGGTTGGCCCGCCGCCGACTAGTCCGACGACTATAGGGTCGTCCCCACGACCCCGGGATTAGGTTGGCCCGCCGCCGACTTGTCCGACGATTATAGGGTCGTCCCTCCCACCCCGGAACTAGGTTGGCCAGCCGCCGACATGTCCGACGACTATAGGGTCGTCCCCACGACCCCGGGTCTAGATTGGCCCGCCACCGTCATGTCCGACGACTATAGGGTCGCCCCCACGACCACGGGCCAAAGTTGGTCAGCCGCCGACATGTCCGACGACTATAGGGTCGTCTCCACGACCCCGGGACTAGGTTGGCCCGCCGCCGACATGTCCGACGACTATAGGGTCGTCCCCACGACCCCGGGGCTAGATTGGCCCGCCACCGTCATGTCCGACGACTATAGGGTCGTCCCCACGACCACGGGCCAAAGTTTGTCAGCCGCCGACATGTCCGACGACTATAGGGTCGTCTCCACGACCCCGGGACTAGGTTGGCCCGCCGCCGACATGTCCGACGCCTATAGGGTTATCCCCACTACCCCGGGACTAGATTGGCCCGCCACAGTCATGTCCGACGACTATTGGGTCGTCCCCACGACCCCGGGACTAGGTTGGCCCGCCGCCGACTTGTCCGACGACTATAGGTTCGTGCCCACTACCCCGGGACTAGATTGGCCCGCCACCGTCATGTCCGACGACTATAGGGTCGTCCCCACGACCACGGGCCAAAGTTGGCAAGCCGCCGACATGTCCGATGACAATAGGGTCGTCTCCACGACCCCGGGACTAGGTTGGCCCGCCGCCGAATTGTCCGGCGACTATAGGGTCGTCCCCACGACCCCGGGCGTAGATTGGCCCGCCACCGACTTGTCCGACGACTATAGGGTCGTCCCCACGACCCCGGGACTATGTTGGCCCGCCGCCGACTTGTCCGACGACTATAGGGTCGTCTCCACGACCCCGGGACTAGGTTGGCCCGCCGCCGACTTGTCCGGCGACTATAGGGACGTCCCCACGACCACGGGCCAATGTTGCCCAGCCGCCGACTTGTCCGACGACTATAGGCTCGTCCCCACGACCCCGGGACTAGATTGGCCCGCTACCGTCATGTCCGACGACTATAGGGTCGTGCCCACGACCCCGGGACTAGGTTGGCCAGCCGCCGACATGTCCGACGAATATAGGTTCGTGCCTACGACCCTGGGCATACGTTGGCCCGCCGCCGACATGTCCGACGACTATAGGGTCGTCCCCACGATCCCGCGACTAGGTTGACCAGCCGCCGACATGTCCGACGACAATAGGGTCGTCCCCACGACCCCGGGACTAGATTGGCCCACCACCGTCATGTCCGACGACTACAGGGTCGTGCCCACGACCCCGGGACTGGGTTGGCCCGCCGCCGACTTGCCCGACGACTATAGGGTCGTCCCCACGACCCAGGGTCTAGGATGACCCGCCGCCGACTTGTCCGACGACTATAGAGTCGTCCTCACGACCCCGGGACTAGGTTGGCCCGCCGCCGACTAGTCCGACGACTATAGGGTCGTCCCAACGACCCCGGGACTAGATTGGCCCGCCACCGTCATGTCCGACGAATATAGGTTCGTGCCTACGACCCTGGGCATACGTTGGCCCGCCGCCGACATGTCCGACGACTATAGGGACGTCCCCACGATCCCGCGAGTAGGTTGGCCAGCCGCCGACATGTCCGACGACTATAGGGTCGTCCCCACGACCCCGGAGCTAGGTTGGCCCGCCGCCGTCTTGTCCGACGACTATAGGGACGTCCCCACGACCACGTGCCAAAGTTGCCCAGCCGCCGACATGTCCGACGACTATAGGGTCGTCCCAACGACCCCGGGACTAGATTGGCCCGCCACCGTCATGTCCGACGAATATAGGTTCGTGCCTACGACCCTGGGCATACGTTGGCCAGCCGCCGACATGTCCGACGACTATTGGGTCGTCTCCACGACCCCGCGACTAGGTTGGCCCGCCGCCGACTTGTCCGACGCCTATAGGGTCGTCCCCACGACCCCGGGACTAGGTTGGCCCGCCGCCGACTTGTCCGACGACTATAGGTTCGTCCCCACGGCCCCGGGAATAGATTGGCCCACCACCGTCATGTCCGACGACAACAGGGTCGTCCCCACGACCCCGGGACTAGATTGGCCCGCCACCGTCATGTCCGACGACTATAGGGTCGTCCCCACGACCCCGGGACTAGATTGGCCCGCCACCGTCATGTCCGACGACTATAGGGTCGTCCCCACGACACCGGGACTAGATTGGCCCGCCACCGTCATGTCCGACGACTATAGGGTCGTCCCCACGACACCGGGACTAGATTGGCCCGCCGCCGACTTGTCCGACGACTATAGGGTCGTCCCCACGACCCCGGGACTAGATTGGCCCGCCACCATCATGTCCGACGATTATAGGTTCGTCCCCACGACCACGGGACTAGGTTGGCCCGGCGCCGACTTGTCCGACGACTATAGGTTCGTCCCTACGACCCTGGGCATACGTTGGCCCGCCGCCGACATGTCCGACGACTATAGGGTCGTCCCCACGACCCTGGGCATACGTTGGCCCGCCGCCGACATGTCCGACGACTACTGGGTCGTCCCCACGACCCCGGGACTAGGTTGGCCGGCCGCCGCCATGTCCGACGACTATAGGTTCGTCCCCACGGCCCCGGGAATAGATTGGCCCACCACCGTCATGTCCGACGACAACAGGATCGTCCCCACGACGCCGGGACTAGATTGGCCCGCCACCGTCATGTCCGACGACTATAGGGTCGTCCCCACGACCCCGGGACTGGGTTGGCCCGCCGCCGACTTGTCCGACGACTATAGGGTCGTCCCTCCCACCCCGGGACTAGATTGGCCCGCCACCATCATGTCCGTCGACTATTGGGTCGTCCCCATGACCCCGGGACTAGAGTGGCCCGCCGCCGACTTGTCCGACGACTATAGGTTCGTCCCCACGGCCCCGGGAATAGATTGGCCCACCACCGTCATGTCCGACGACAACAGGGTCGTCCCCACGACCCCGGGACTAGATTGGCCCGCCACCGTCATGTCCGACGACTATAGGGTCGTCCCCACGACCCCGGGACTAGATTGGCCCGCCACCGTCATGTCCGACGACTATAGGGTCGTCCCCACGACACCGGGACTAGATTGGCCCGCCACCGTCATGTCCGACGACTATAGGGTCGTCCCCACGACACCGGGACTAGATTGGCCCGCCGCCGACTTGTCCGACGACTATAGGGTCGTCCCCACGACCCCGGGACTAGATTGGCCCGCCACCATCATGTCCGACGATTATAGGTTCGTCCCCACGACCACGGGACTAGGTTGGCCCGGCGCCGACTTGTCCGACGACTATAGGTTCGTCCCTACGACCCTGGGCATACGTTGGCCCGCCGCCGACATGTCCGACGACTATAGGGTCGTCCCCACGACCCTGGGCATACGTTGGCCCGCCGCCGACATGTCCGACGACTACTGGGTCGTCCCCACGACCCCGGGACTAGGTTGGCCGGCCGCCGCCATGTCCGACGACTATAGGTTCGTCCCCACGGCCCCGGGAATAGATTGGCCCACCACCGTCATGTCCGACGACAACAGGATCGTCCCCACGACGCCGGGACTAGATTGGCCCGCCACCGTCATGTCCGACGACTATAGGGTCGTCCCCACGACCCCGGGACTGGGTTGGCCCGCCGCCGACTTGTCCGACGACTATAGGGTCGTCCCTCCCACCCCGGGACTAGATTGGCCCGCCACCATCATGTCCGTCGACTATTGGGTCGTCCCCATGACCCCGGGACTAGAGTGGCCCGCCACCGTCATGTCCGACGAGTATAGGGTCGTACCCACGACCCCGGGACTAGGTTGGCCAGCCGCCGACATGTCCGACGACTATTGGGTCGTCCCCACGACCCCGCGACTAGGTTGGCCCGCCGCCGACATGTCCGACGACTATAGGGTCGTCCCCACGACCCTGGGCATACGTTGGCCCGCCGCCGACATGTCCGACGACTATAGGGTCGTCTCCACGACCCCGGGACTAGGTTGGCCCGCCGCCGAATTGTCCGGCGACTATAGGGTCGTCCCCACGACCCCGGGCGTAGATTGGCCCGCCACCATCATGTCCAACGATTATAGGGTCGTCCCCACGACCACGGGACTAGGTTGGCCCGCCGCCGACTTGTCCGACGACTATAGGGACGTCCCCACGACCACGGGCCAAAGTTGGCCAGCCGCCGACATGTCCGACGAATATAGGTTCGTGCCTACGACCCTGGGAATACGTTGGCCCGCCGCCGACATGTCCGACGACTATAGGGTCGTCCCCACGATCCCGCGACTAGGTTGGCCAGCCGCCGACATGTCCGACGACAATAGGGCCGTCCCCACGACCCCGGGACTAGATTGGCCCACCACCGTCATGTCCGACGACTACAGGGTCGTGCCCACGACCCCGGGACTGGGTTGGCCCGCCGCCGACTTGTCCGACGACTATAGGGTCGTCCCAACGACCCCGCGACTAGGTTGGCCAGCCGCCGACATGTCCGACGACAATAGTGTCGTCCCCACGACCCTGGGACTAGGTTGGCCCGCCGCCGACTTGACCGACGACTATAGGGTCGTCCCCACGACCCAGGGACTAGGATGACCCGCCGCCGACTTGTCTGACGACTATAGGGTCGTCCCTACCACCCCGGGACTAGGTTGGCAAGCCGCCGACATGTCCGATGACTATAGGTTCGTCTCCACGACCCCGGGACTAGGTTGGCCCGCTACCGTCATGTCCGACGACTATAGGGTCGTCCCCACGACCCAGGGACTAGGATGACCCGCCGCCGACTTGTCCGACGACTATAGAGTCGTCCCCACGACCCCGGGACTAGGTTGGCCCGCCGCCGACTTGTGCCGACCACTATAGGGTCGTCCCCACGACCAAGGGCCAAAGTTGCCCAACCGCCGACATGTCCGACGACTATAGGGTCGTCCCCTCGACCCCGGGACTAGATTGGCCCGCCACCGTCATGTCCGACGAGTATAGGGTCGTACCCACGACCCAGGGACTAGGATGACCCGCCGCCGACTTGTCCGACGACTATAGAGTCGTCCCCACGACCCCGGGACTAGGTTGGCCCGCCGCCGACTAGTCCGACGACTATAGGGTCGTCCCCACGACCCCGGGATTAGGTTGGCCCGCCGCCGACTTGTCCGACGATTATAGGGTCGTCCCTCCCACCCCGGAACTAGGTTGGCCAGCCGCCGACATGTCCGACGACTATAGGGTCGTCCCCACGACCCCGGGTCTAGATTGGCCCGCCACCGTCATGTCCGACGACTATAGGGTCGCCCCCACGACCACGGGCCAAAGTTGGTCAGCCGCCGACATGTCCGACGACTATAGGGTCGTCTCCACGACCCCGGGACTAGGTTGGCCCGCCGCCGACATGTCCGACGACTATAGGGTCGTCCCCACGACCCCGGGGCTAGATTGGCCCGCCACCGTCATGTCCGACGACTATAGGGTCGTCCCCACGACCACGGGCCAAAGTTTGTCAGCCGCCGACATGTCCGACGACTATAGGGTCGTCTCCACGACCCCGGGACTAGGTTGGCCCGCCGCCGACATGTCCGACGCCTATAGGGTTATCCCCACTACCCCGGGACTAGATTGGCCCGCCACAGTCATGTCCGACGACTATTGGGTCGTCCCCACGACCCCGGGACTAGGTTGGCCCGCCGCCGACTTGTCCGACGACTATAGGTTCGTGCCCACTACCCCGGGACTAGATTGGCCCGCCACCGTCATGTCCGACGACTATAGGGTCGTCCCCACGACCACGGGCCAAAGTTGGCAAGCCGCCGACATGTCCGATGACAATAGGGTCGTCTCCACGACCCCGGGACTAGGTTGGCCCGCCGCCGAATTGTCCGGCGACTATAGGGTCGTCCCCACGACCCCGGGCGTAGATTGGCCCGCCACCGACTTGTCCGACGACTATAGGGTCGTCCCCACGACCCCGGGACTATGTTGGCCCGCCGCCGACTTGTCCGACGACTATAGGGTCGTCTCCACGACCCCGGGACTAGGTTGGCCCGCCGCCGACTTGTCCGGCGACTATAGGGACGTCCCCACGACCACGGGCCAATGTTGCCCAGCCGCCGACTTGTCCGACGACTATAGGCTCGTCCCCACGACCCCGGGACTAGATTGGCCCGCTACCGTCATGTCCGACGACTATAGGGTCGTGCCCACGACCCCGGGACTAGGTTGGCCAGCCGCCGACATGTCCGACGAATATAGGTTCGTGCCTACGACCCTGGGCATACGTTGGCCCGCCGCCGACATGTCCGACGACTATAGGGTCGTCCCCACGATCCCGCGACTAGGTTGACCAGCCGCCGACATGTCCGACGACAATAGGGTCGTCCCCACGACCCCGGGACTAGATTGGCCCACCACCGTCATGTCCGACGACTACAGGGTCGTGCCCACGACCCCGGGACTGGGTTGGCCCGCCGCCGACTTGCCCGACGACTATAGGGTCGTCCCCACGACCCAGGGTCTAGGATGACCCGCCGCCGACTTGTCCGACGACTATAGAGTCGTCCTCACGACCCCGGGACTAGGTTGGCCCGCCGCCGACTAGTCCGACGACTATAGGGTCGTCCCAACGACCCCGGGACTAGATTGGCCCGCCACCGTCATGTCCGACGAATATAGGTTCGTGCCTACGACCCTGGGCATACGTTGGCCCGCCGCCGACATGTCCGACGACTATAGGGACGTCCCCACGATCCCGCGAGTAGGTTGGCCAGCCGCCGACATGTCCGACGACTATAGGGTCGTCCCCACGACCCCGGAGCTAGGTTGGCCCGCCGCCGTCTTGTCCGACGACTATAGGGACGTCCCCACGACCACGTGCCAAAGTTGCCCAGCCGCCGACATGTCCGACGACTATAGGGTCGTCCCAACGACCCCGGGACTAGATTGGCCCGCCACCGTCATGTCCGACGAATATAGGTTCGTGCCTACGACCCTGGGCATACGTTGGCCAGCCGCCGACATGTCCGACGACTATTGGGTCGTCTCCACGACCCCGCGACTAGGTTGGCCCGCCGCCGACTTGTCCGACGCCTATAGGGTCGTCCCCACGACCCCGGGACTAGGTTGGCCCGCCGCCGACTTGTCCGACGACTATAGGTTCGTCCCCACGGCCCCGGGAATAGATTGGCCCACCACCGTCATGTCCGACGACAACAGGGTCGTCCCCACGACCCCGGGACTAGATTGGCCCGCCACCGTCATGTCCGACGACTATAGGGTCGTCCCCACGACCCCGGGACTAGATTGGCCCGCCACCGTCATGTCCGACGACTATAGGGTCGTCCCCACGACACCGGGACTAGATTGGCCCGCCACCGTCATGTCCGACGACTATAGGGTCGTCCCCACGACACCGGGACTAGATTGGCCCGCCGCCGACTTGTCCGACGACTATAGGGTCGTCCCCACGACCCCGGGACTAGATTGGCCCGCCACCATCATGTCCGACGATTATAGGTTCGTCCCCACGACCACGGGACTGTGTTGGCCCGGCGCCGACTTGTCCGACGACTATAGGTTCGTCCCTACGACCCTGGGCATACGTTGGCCCGCCGCCGACATGTCCGACGCCTATAGGGTCGTCCCCACGACCCCGGGACTAGGTTGGCCCGCCGCCGACTTGTCCGACGACTATAGGTTCGTCCCCACGGCCCCGGGAATAGATTGGCCCACCACCGTCATGTCCGACGACAACAGGGTCGTCCCCACGACCCCGGGACTAGATTGGCCCGCCACCGTCATGTCCGACGACTATAGGGTCGTCCCCACGACCCCGGGACTAGATTGGCCCGCCACCGTCATGTCCGACGACTATAGGGTCGTCCCCACGACACCGGGACTAGATTGGCCCGCCACCGTCATGTCCGACGACTATAGGGTCGTCCCCACGACACCGGGACTAGATTGGCCCGCCGCCGACTTGTCCGACGACTATAGGGTCGTCCCCACGACCCCGGGACTAGATTGGCCCGCCACCATCATGTCCGACGATTATAGGTTCGTCCCCACGACCACGGGACTAGGTTGGCCCGGCGCCGACTTGTCCGACGACTATAGGTTCGTCCCTACGACCCTGGGCATACGTTGGCCCGCCGCCGACATGTCCGACGACTATAGGGTCGTCCCCACGACCCTGGGCATACGTTGGCCCGCCGCCGACATGTCCGACGACTACTGGGTCGTCCCCACGACCCCGGGACTAGGTTGGCCGGCCGCCGCCATGTCCGACGACTATAGGTTCGTCCCCACGGCCCCGGGAATAGATTGGCCCACCACCGTCATGTCCGACGACAACAGGATCGTCCCCACGACGCCGGGACTAGATTGGCCCGCCACCGTCATGTCCGACGACTATAGGGTCGTCCCCACGACCCCGGGACTGGGTTGGCCCGCCGCCGACTTGTCCGACGACTATAGGGTCGTCCCTCCCACCCCGGGACTAGATTGGCCCGCCACCATCATGTCCGTCGACTATTGGGTCGTCCCCATGACCCCGGGACTAGAGTGGCCCGCCACCGTCATGTCCGACGAGTATAGGGTCGTCCCCACGACCCCGGAACTAGGTTGGCCAGCCGCCGCCATGTCCGACGACTATAGGTTCGTCCCCACGGCCCCGGGAATAGATTGGCCCATCACCGTCATGTCCGACGACAACAGGATCGTCCCCACGACCCCGGGACTAGATTGGCCCGCCACCGTCATGTCCGACGACTATAGGGTCGTCCCCGCGACCCCGGGACTAGATTGGCCCGCCACCGTCATGTCCGACGACTATAGGGTCGTCCCCACGACACCGGGACTAGATTGGCCCGCCGCCGACTTGTCCGACGACTATAGGGTCGTCCCCACGACCCCGGGACTAGATTGGCCCGCCACCATCATGTCCGACGATTATAGGTTCGTCCCCACGACCACGGGACAAGGTTGGCCCGGCGCCGACTTGTCCGACGACTATAGGTTCGTCCCTACGACCCTGGGCATACGTTGGCCCGCCGCCGACATGTCCGACGACTATAGGGTCGTCCCCACGACCCTGGGCATACGTTGGCCCGCCGCCGACATGTCCGACGACTATTGGGTCGTCCCCACGACCCCGGGACTAGGTTGGCCCGCCGCCGCCATGTCCGACGACTATAGGTTCGTCCCCACGGCCCAGGGAATAGATTGGCCCACCACCGTCATGTCCGACGACAACAGGATCGTCCCCACGACCCCGGGACTAGATTGGCCCGCCACCGTCATGTCCGACGTCTATAGGGTCGTCCCCACGACCCCGGGACTAGATTGGCCCGCCACCGTCATGTCCGACGACTATAGGGTCGTCCCCACGACACCGGGACTAGATTGGCCCGCCGCCGACTTGTCCGACGACTATAGGGTCGTCCCCACGACCCCGGGACTAGATTGGCCCGCCACCATCATGTCCGACGATTATAGGGCCGTCCCCACGACCCCGGAACTAGGTTGGCCAGCCGCCGCCATGTCCGACGACTATAGGTTCGTCCCCACGGCCCCGGGAATAGATTGGCCCACCACCGTCATGTCCGACGACAACAGGATCGTCCCCACGACCCCGGGACTAGATTGGCCAGCCGCCGACATGTCCGACGACTATAGGGTCGTCCCCACGACCCCGGAGCTAGGTTGGCCCGCCGCCGACTTGTCCGACGACTATAGGGACGTCCCCACGACCACGGGCCAAAGTTGCCCAGCCGCCGACATGTCCGACGACTATAGGGTCGTCCCCACTACCCCGGGACTAGATTGGCCCGCCACCGTCATGTCCGACGACTATAGGGTCGTCCCCACGTCCCCGGGGCTAGATTGGCCAGCCGCCGACATGTCCGACGACTATTGGGTCGTCCCCACGACCCCGCGACTAGGTTGGCCCGCCGCCGACTTGTCCGACGCCTATAGGGTCGTCCCCACGACCCCGGGACTAGATTGGCGTGCCACAGTCATGTCCGACGACTATAGGGTCGTCCCCACCACCCCGCGACTAGGTTGGCCCGCCGCCGACTTGTCCGACGCCTATAGGGTCGTCCCGACGACCGCGGGGCTAGATGGGCCAGCCGCCGACATGTCCGACGACTATTGGGTCGTCCCCACGACCCCGGGACTAGATTGGCCCGCCACCGTCATGTCCGACGAATATAGGTTCGTGCCTACGACCCTGGGCATACGTTGGCCCGCCGCCGACATGTCCGACGACTATAGGGACGTCCCCACGATCCCGTGAGTAGGTTGGCCAGCCGCCGACATGTCCGACGACTATAGGGTCGTCCCCACGACCCCGGAGCTAGGTTGGCCCGCCGCCGTCTTGTCCGACGACTATAGGGACGTCCCCACGACCACGTGCCAAAGTTGCCCAGCCGCCGACATGTCCGACGACTATAGGGTCGTCCCCACTACCCCGGGACTAGATTGGCCCGCCACCGTCATGTCCGACGACTATAGGGTCGTCCCCACGACCCCGGGGCTAGATTGGCCAGCCGCCGACATGTCCGACGACTATTGGGTCGTCTCCACGACCCCGCGACTAGGTTGGCCCGCCGCCGACTTGTCCGACGCCTATAGGGTCGTCCCCACGACCCCGGGACTAGGTTGGCCCGCCGCCGACTTGTCCGACGACTATAGGTTCGTCCCCACTGCCCCGGGAATAGATTGGCCCACCACCGTCATGTCCGACGACAACAGGATCGTCCCCACGACCCCGGGACTAGATTGGCCCGCCACCGTCATGTCCGACGACTATAGGGTCGTCCCCACGACCCCGGGACTGGGTTGGCCCGCCGCCGACTTGTCCGACGACTATAGGGTCGTCCCTCCCACCCCGGGACTAGATTGGCCCGCCACCATCATGTCCGTCGACTATTGGGTCGTCCCCATGACCCCGGGACTAGAGTGGCCCGCCACCGTCATGTCCGACGAGTATAGGGTCGTACCCACGACCCCGGGACTAGGTTGGCCAGCCGCCGACATGTCCGACGACTATTGGGTCGTCCCCACGACCCCGCGACTAGGTTGGCCCGCCGCCGACTTGTCCGACGCCTATAGGGTCGTCCCCACGGCCCCGGGACTAGGTTGGCCCGCCGCCGACTTGTCCGACGACTATAGGGTCGTCCCCACGACCCCGGAACTAGGTTGGCCAGCCGCCGCCATGTCCGACGAGTATAGGTTCGTCCCCACGGCCCCGGGAATAGATTGGCCCACCACCGTCATGTCCGACGACAACAGGATCGTCCCCACGACCCCGGGACTAGATTGGCCCGCCACCGTCATGTCCGACGACTATAGGGTCGTCCCCACGACCCCGGGACTAGATTGGCCCGCCACCGTCATGTCCGACGACTATAGGGTCGTCCCCACGACCCCGGAGCTAGGTTGGCCCGCCGCCGTCTTGTCCGACGACTATAGGGACGTCCCCACGACCACGTGCCAAAGTTGCCCAGCCGCCGACATGTCCGACGACTATAGGGTCGTCCCCACTACCCCGGGACTAGATTGGCCCGCCACCGTCATGTCCGACGACTATAGGGTCGTCCCCACGACCCCGGGGCTAGATTGGCCAGCCGCCGACATGTCCGACGACTATTGGGTCGTCTCCACGACCCCGCGACTAGGTTGGCCCGCCGCCGACTTGTCCGACGCCTATAGGGTCGTCCCCACGACCCCGGGACTAGGTTGGCCCGCCGCCGACTTGTCCGACGACTATAGGTTCGTCCCCACGGCCCCGGGAATAGATTGGCCCACCACCGTCATGTCCGACGACAACAGGATCGTCACCACGACCCCGGGACTAGATTGGCCCGCCACCGTCATTTCCGACGACTATAGGGTCGTCCCCACGACCCCGGGACTGGGTTGGCCCGCCGCCGACTTGTCCGACGACTATAGGGTCGTCCCTCCCACCCCGGGACTAGATTGGCCCGCCACCATCATGTCCGTCGACTATTGGGTCGTCCCCATGACCCCGGGACTAGAGTGGCCCGCCACCGTCATGTCCGACGAGTATAGGGTCGTACCCACGACCCCGGGACTAGGTTGGCCAGCCGCCGACATGTCCGACGACTATTGGGTCGTCCCCACGACCCCGCGACTAGGTTGGCCCGCCGCCGACATGTCCGACGACTATAGGGTCGTCCCCACGACCCTGGGCATACGTTGGCCCGCCGCCGACATGTCCGACGACTATTGGGTCGTCCCCACGACCCCGGGACTAGGTTGGCCCGCCGCCGCCATGTCCGACGACTATAGGTTCGTCCCCACGGCCCCGGGAATAGATTGGCCCACCACCATCATGTCCGCCGACAACAGGATCGTCCCCACGACCCCGGGACTAGATTGGCCCGCCACCGTCATGTCCGACGTCTATAGGGTCGTCCCCACGACCCCGGGACTAGATTGGCCCGCCACCGTCATGTCCGACGACTATAGGGTCGTCCCCACGACACCGGGACTAGATTGGCCCGCCGCCGACTTGTCCGACGACTATAGGGTCGTCCCCACGACCCCGGGACTAGATTGGCCCGCCACCATCATGTCCGACGATTATAGGGTCGTCCCCACGACCCCGGAACTAGGTTGGCCAGCCGCCGCCATGTCCGACGACTATAGGTTCGTCCCCACGGCCCCGGGAATAGATTGGCCCACCACCGTCATGTCCGACGACAACAGGATCGTCCCCACGACCCCGGGACTAGATTGGCCAGCCGCCGACATGTCCGACGACTATAGGGTCGTCCCCACGACCCCGGAGCTAGGTTGGCCCGCCGCCGACTTGTCCGACAACTATAGGGACGTCCCCACGACCACGGGCCAAAGTTGCCCAGCCGCCGACATGTCCGACGACTATAGGGTCGTCCCCACTACCCCGGGACTAGATTGGCCCGCCACCGTCATGTCCGACGACTATAGGGTCGTCCCCACGTCCCCGGGGCTAGATTGGCCAGCCGCCGACATGTCCGACGACTATTGGGTCGTCCCCACGACCCCGCGACTAGGTTGGCCCGCCGCCGACTTGTCCGACGCCTATAGGGTCGTCCCCACGACCCCGGGACTAGATTGGCGTGCCACAGTCATGTCCGACGACTATAGGGTCGTCCCCACCACCCCGCGACTAGGTTGGCCCGCCGCCGACTTGTCCGACGCCTATAGGGTCGTCCCGACGACCGCGGGGCTAGATGGGCCAGCCGCCGACATGTCCGACGACTATTGGGTCGTCCCCACGACCCCGGGACTAGGTTGGCCCGCCGCCGACTTGTCCGACGACTATAGGTTCGTCCCTACGACCCTGGGCATACGTTGGCCCGCCGCCGACATGTCCGACGACTATAGGGTCGTCCCCACGACCCTGGGCATACGTTGGCCCGCCGCCGACATGTCCGACGACTATTGGGTCGTCCCCACGACCCCGGGACTAGGTTGGCCCGCCGCCGACATGTCCGACGACTATAGGGTCGTCCCCACGATCCCGGGACTAGATTGGCCCGCCGCCGACATGTCCGACGACTATACGGTCGTCCCCACGACCTCGGGACTAGATTGGCCCGCCACCGTCATGTCCGACGACTATAGGGTCGTCCCCACGACCCCGGAGCTAGATTGGCCAGCCACCGTCATGTCCGACGACTATAGGGTCGGCCCCACGACCCCGGGACTGGGTTGGCCCGCCGCCGACTTGTCCGACGACTATAGGGTCGTCCCTCCCACCCCGGGACTAGATTGGCCCGCCACCATCATGTCCGTCGACTATTGGGTCGTCCCCATGACCCCGGGACTAGAGTGGCCCGCCACCGTCATGTCCGACGAGTATAGGGTCGTACCCACGACCCCGGGACTAGGTTGGCCAGCCGCCGACATGTCCGACGACAATAGGCTCGTCCCCACGACCCCGGGACTAGATTGGCCCACCACCGTCATGTCCGACGACTACAGGGTCGTCCCCACGACCCCGGGATAGATTGGCCCACCACCGTCATGTCCGACGACAACAGGATCGTCCCCACGACCCCCGGACTAGATTGCCCCGCCACCGTCATGTCCGACGACTGTAGGGTCGTCCCCACGACACCGGGACTAGGTTGGCCCGCCGCCGACTTGTCCGACGACAACAGGATCGTCCCCACGACACCGGGACTAGATTGGCCCGCCACCGTCATGTCCGACGACTATAGGGTCGTCCCCACTACCCCGGGACTAGATTGGCCCGCCACCATCATGTCCGACGATTATAGGGTCGTCCCCACGACCACGGGCCAAACTTGGTCAGCCGCCGACATGTCCGACGACTATAGGGTCGTCCCCATGACCCCGGGACTAGAGTGGCCCGCCGCCGACTTGTCCGACGACTATAGGAACGTCCCCACGACCACGGGCCAAAGTTGGCCAGCCGCCGACATGTCCGACGACTATAGGGTCGTCCCCACGACCCCGGGACTAGATTGGCCCGCCACCATCATGTCCGACGACTATAGGGTCGTCCCCACGACCCCGGTGCTAGATTGGCCCGCCACCGTCATGTCCGACGACTATAGGGTCGTCCCCGCGACCACGGGCCAAACTTGGTCAGCCGCCGACATGTCCGACGACTATAGGGTCGTCCCCATGACCCCGGGACTAGAGTGCCCCGCCACCGTCATGCCCGACGAGTATAGGGTCGTGCCCACGACCCCGGGACTAGATTGGCCCGCCACCGTCATGTCCGACGACTATAGGGTCGGCCCCACGGCCCCGGGAATAGATTGGCCCACCACCGTCATGTCCGACGACTACAGGATCGTCCCCACGACCCCCGGACTAGATTGCCCCGCCATCGTCATGACCGACGACTATAGGGTCGTCTCCACGACCCCGGGACTAGGTTGGCCCGCCGCCGACTTGTCCGACGACTATAGGGACGTCCCCACGACCACGGGCCAAAGTTGCCCAGCCGCCGACATGTCCGACGACTATAGGGTCGTCCCCTAGACCCCGGGACTAGATGGGCCCGCCACCGTCATGTCCGACGACTATAGGGTTGTCCCCACGACACCGGGACTAGGTTGGCCCGCCGCCGACGTGTCCGACGACTATAGGGTCGTCCCCACGACCCCGGGACTAGATCGGCCCGCCACCATCATGTCCGACGATTATAGGGTCGTCCCCACGACCCCGGGACTAGATTGGCCCGCCACCGTCATGTCCGACGACTATAGGGTCGTCCCCACGACCCCGGGACTAGACTGGCCCGCCACCATCATGTCCGACGACTATAGGATCGTCCCCATGACCCCGGGACTAGAGTGGCCCGCCACCGTCATGTCCGACGGCAATAGGGTCGTCCCCACGACCCCGGGACTAGATTGGCCCGCCACCGTCATGTCCGACGACTACAGGGTCGTCCCCACGACCCCGGGACTATGTTGGCCCGCTGCCGACTTGTCCGACGGCTATAGGGTCGTCCCCAGGACCCCGGGACTAGATTGGCCAGCGGCCGACATGTTCGACGACTATGGGGTCGTCCCCACAACCCCGGGACTAGAGTGGCCCGCCACCGTCATGTCCGACGGCAATAGGGTCGTCCCCACGACCCCGGGACTAGATTGGCCCGCCACCGTCATGTCCGACGACTACAGGGTCGTCCCCACGACCCCGGGAATATGTTGGCCCGCTGCCGACTTGTCCGACGGCTATAGGGTCGTCCCCAGGACCCCGCGACTAGGTTGGCCAGCCGCCGACATGTCCGACGGCAATAGGGTCGTCCCCACGACCCCGGGACTAGATTGGCCCACCACCGTCATGTCCGACGACTATAGGGTCGCCCCCACGACCCCGGGACTAGGTTGGCCCGCCGCCGACTTGTCCGACGACTATGGGGTCGTCCCCACGACCCCAGGAGTATATTGCCCCGCCACCGTCATGTCCGACGACTATAGGGTCGTCTCCACGACCCCGGGACTATGTTGGCCCGCCGCCGACTTGTCCGACGACTATAGGGTCGTCCCCACGATCCCGCGACTAGGTTGGCCAGCCGCCGACATGTCCGACGGCAATAGGGTCGTCCCCACGACACCGGGACTAGATTGGCCCACCACCGTCATGTCCGACGACTATAGGGTCGTCCCCACGACCCCAGGACTAGGTTGGCCCGCCACCGACATGTCCGACGACTATAGGGTCGCCCCACGACCCCGGGACTAGATTGGCCAGCCGCCGACATGTCCGACGAGTATAGGGTCGTACCCACGACCCCGGGACTAGATTGGCCCGCCACCGTCATGTCCGACGACTATAGGGTCGCCCCACGGCCCCGGGACTGGGTTGGCCCGCCGCCGACTTGTCCGAAGACTATAGGGTCGTCCCCACGACCCAGGGACTAGGATGACACGCCACCGACTTGTCCGACGACTATAGAGTCGTCCCCACGACCCCGGGACTAGGTTGGCCCGCCGCCGACTAGTCCGACGACTATAGGGTCGTCCCCACGACCCCGGGACTAGATTGGCCCACCACCGTCATGTCCGACGACTACAGGGTCGTCCCCACGGCCCCGGGAATAGATTGGCCCACCACCGTCATGTCCGACGACAACAGGATCGTCCCCACGACCCCCGGACTAGATTGCCCCGCCACCGTCATGTCCGACGACTATAGGGTCGTCTCCACGACCCCGGGACTAGGTTGGCCCGACGCCGACTTGTCCGACGGCTATAGGGACGTCCCCACGACCACGGGCCAAAGTTGGCCAGCCGCCGACATGTCCGACGACTATAGGGTCGTCCCCACGACCCCGGGACTAGATTGGCCCGCCACCATCATGTCCGACGACTATAGGGTCGTCCCCACGACCCCGGTGCTAGATTGGCCCGCCACCGTCATGTCCGACGACTATAGGGTCGTCCCCGCGACCACGGGCCAACGTTGGTCAGCCGCCGACATGTCCGACGACTATAGGCTCGTCCCCATGACCCCGGGACTAGAGTGGCCCGCCGCCGACTTGTCCGACGACTATAGGGACGTCCCCACGACCACGGGCCAAAGTTGGCCAGCCGCCGACATGTCCGACGAATATAGGTTCGTGCCTACGACCCTGGGAATACGTTGGCCCGCCGCCGACATGTCCGACGACTATAGGGTCGTCCCCACGATCCCGCGACTAGGTTGGCCAGCCGCCGACATGTCCGACGACAATAGGGCCGTCCCCACGACCCCGGGACTAGATTGGCCCACCACCGTCATGTCCGACGACTAGAGGGTCGTGCCCACGACCCCGGGACTGGGTTGGCCCGCCGCCGAATTGTCCGACGACTATAGGGTCGTCCCCACGACCCAGGGACTAGGATGACCCGCCGCCGACTTGTCCGACGACTATAGAGTCGTCCTCACGACCCCAGGACTAGGTTGGCCCGCCACCGACTAGTCCGACGACTATAGGGTCGACCCCGGGACTAGGTTGGCCCGCCGCCGACTTGTCTGACGACTATAGGGTCGTCCCTACCACCCCGGGACTAGGCTGGGAAGCCGCCGACATGTCCGATGACTATAGGGTCGTCTCCACGACCCCGGGACTAGGTTGGCCCGCCGCCGACTTGTCCGGCGACTATAGGGACGCCCCCACGACCACGGGCCAATGTTGCCCAGCCGCCGACATGTCCGACGACTATAGGGTCGTCTCCACGACCCCGGGACTAGGTTGGCAGGCCGCCGACATGTCCGACGACTATAGGGTTGTCCCCACGACACCGGGACTAGATTGGCCCGCCACCATCATGTCCGACGACTATAGGGTCGTCCCCACGACCCCGGTGCTAGATTGGCCCGCCACCGTCATGTCCGACGACTATAGGGTCGTCCCCGCGACCACGGGCCAACGTTGGTCAGCCGCCGACGTGTCCGACGACTATAGGGTCGTCCCCACGACCCCGGGACTAGATCGGCCCGCCACCATCATGTCCGACGATTATAGGGTCGTCCCCACGACCACGGGCCAAAGTTGGCCAGCCGCCGACATGCCCGACGACTATAGGGTCGTCCCCACGACCCCGGGACTAGATTGGCCCGCCACCATCATGTCCGACGACTATAGGGTCGTCCCCACGACCCCGGAGCTAGATTGGCCCGCCACCGTCATGTCCGACGACTATAGGGTCGTCCCCGCGACCACGGGCCAAAGTTGGTCAGCCGCCGACATGTCCGACGACTATAGGGTCGTCCCCATGACCCCGGGACTAGAGTGGCCCGCCGCCGACTTGTCCGACGACTATAGGGACGTCCCCACGACCACGGGCCAAAGTTGGCCAGCCGCCGACATGTCCGACGAATATAGGTTCGTGCCTACGACCCTGGGAATAGGTTGGCCCGCCGCCGACATGTCCGACGACTATAGAGTCGTCCCCACGATCCCGCGACTAGGATGACCCGCCGCCGACTTGTCTGACGACTATAGGGTCGTCCCAACCACCCCGGGACTAGATTGGCCCGCCACCGTCATGTCCGACGAATATAGGTTCGTGCCTACGACCCTGGGCATACGTTGGCCCGCCGCCGACATGTCCGACGACTATAGGGTCGTCCCCACGATCCCGCGACTAGGTTGGCCAGCCGCCGACATGTCCGACGACAATAGTGTCGTCCCCACGACCCTGGGACTAGATTGGCCCGCCACCGTCATGTCCGACGAATATAGGTTCGTGCCTACGACCCTGGGCATACGTTGGCCCGCCGCCGACATGTCCGACGACTATAGGGTCGTCCCCACGATCCCGCGACTAGGTTGGCCAGCCGCCGACATGTCCGACGACAATAGTGTCGTCCCCACGACCCTGGGACTAGGTTGGCCCGCCGCCGACTTGTCCGACGACTATAGGGTCGTCCCCACGACCCCGGGGCTAGATTGGCTCGCCACCGTCATGTCCGACGACTATAGGGTCGTCCCCACGACCACGGGCCAAAGTTTGTCAGCCGCCGACATGTCCGACGACTATAGGGTCGTCTCCACGACCCCGGGACTAGGTTGGCCCGCCGCCGACATGTCCGACGCCTATAGGGTCATCCCCACTACCCCGGGACTAGATTGGCCCGCCACAGCCATGTCCGACGACTATTGGGTCGTCCCCACGACCCCGGGACTAGGTTGGCCCGCCGCCGACTTGTCCGACGACTATAGGTTCGTGCCCACTACCCCGGGACTAGATTGGCCCGCCACCGTCATGTCCGACGACTATAGGGTCGTCCCCACGACCACGGGCCAAAGTTGACAAGCCGCCGACATGTCCGATGACAATAGGGTCGTCTCCACGACCCCGGGACTAGGTTGGCCCGCCGCCGAATTGTCCGGCGACTATAGGGTCGTCCCCACGACCCCGGGCGTAGATTGGCCCGCCACCGACTTGTCCGACGACTATAGGGTCGTCCCCACGACCCCGGGACTATGTTGGCCCGCCGCCGACTTGTCCGACGACTATAGGGTCGTCTCCACGACCCCGGGACTAGGTTGGCCCGCCGCCGACTTGTCCGGCGACTATAGGGACGTCCCCACGACCCAGGGACTAGGATGACCCGCCGCCGACTTGTCCGACGACTATAGAGTCGTCCTCACGACCCCGGGACTAGGTTGGCCCGCCGCCGACTAGTCCGACGACTATAGGGTCGTCCCCACGATCCCGGGACTAGATTGGCCCGCCGCCGACATGTCCGACGACTATAGGGTCGTCCCCACGACCCCGGGGCTAGATTGGCCCGCCACCGTCATGTCCGACGACTATAGGGTCGTCCCCACGACCACGGGCCAAAGTTTGTCAGCCGCCGACATGTCCGACGACTATAGGGTCGTCTCCACGACCCCGGGGCTAGATTGGCCCGCCACCGTCATGTCCGACGACTATAGGGTCGTCCCCACGACCACGGGCCAAAGTTTGTCAGCCGCCGACATGTCCGACGACTATAGGGTCGTCTCCACGACCCCGGGACTAGGTTGGCCCGCCGCCGAATTGTCCGACGACTATAGGGTCGTCCCCACGACCCCGGGGCTAGATTGGCTCGCCACCGTCATGTCCGACGACTATAGGGTCGTCCCCACGACTACGGGCCAAAGTTTGTCAGCCGCCGACATGTCCGACGACTATAGGGTCGTCTCCACGACCCCGGGACTAGGTTGGCCCGCCGCCGACATGTCCGACGCCTATAGGTTCGTGCCCACTACCCCGGGACTAGATTGGCCCGCCACCGTCATGTCCGACGACTATAGGGTCGACCCCACGACCCCGGGACTAGGTTGGCCCACCACCGTCATGTCCGACGACAACAGGGTCGTGCCCACGACCCCGGGACTGGGCTGGCCCGCCGCCGACTTGTCCGACGACTATAGGGTCGTCCCCACGACCCAGGGACTAGGATGACCCGCCGCCGACTTGTCCGACGACTATAGAGTCGTCCTCACGACCCCGGGACTAGGTTGGCCCGCCGCCGACTAGTCCGACGACTATAGGGTCGTCCCAACGACCCCGGGACTAGATTGGCCCGCCACCGTCATGTCCGACGAATATAGGTTCGTGCCTACGACCCTGGGCATACGTTGGCCCGCCGCCGACATGTCCGACGACTATAGGGACGTCCCCACGATCCCGCGACTAGGTTGGCCAGCCGCCGACATGTCCGACGACTATAGGTTCGTCCCTACGACCCTGGGCATACGTTGGCCCGCCGCCGACATGTCCGACGACTATAGGGTCGTCCCCACGACCCTGGGCATACGTTGGCCCGCCGCCGACATGTCCGACGACTATTGGGTCGTCCCCACGACCCCGGGACTAGGTTGGCCCGCCACCGACATGTCCGACGACTATAGGGTCGTCCCCACGATCCCGGGACTAGATTGGCCCGCCGCCGACATGTCCGACGACTATAGGGTCGCCCCAAGACCTCGGGACTAGATTGGCCCGCCACCGGCATGTCCGACGACTATAGGGTCGACCCCACGACCCCGGGACTAGGTTGGCCCGCCGCCGACTTGTCCGACGACTATAGGGTCGACCCCACGACCCCGGGACTATGTTGGCCCGCCGCCGACTTGTCCGACGACTATAGGGTCGTCCCCACGACCCCGGGACTAGGTTGGCCCGCCGCCGACTTGTCCGACGACTATAGGGTCGTCCCTCCCACCCCGGAACTAGGTTGGCCAGCCGCCGACATGTCCGACGACTATAGGGTCGTCCCCACGACCCCGGAGCTAGATTGGCCCGCCACCGTCATGTCCGACGACTATAGGGTCGTCCCCACGATCCCGGGACTAGATTGGCCCGCCGCCGACATGTCCGACGACTATAGGGTCGTCCCCACGACCCCGGGGCTTGATTGGCCCGCCACCGTCATGTCCGACGACTATAGGGTCGTCCCCACGACCACGGGCCAAAGTTTGTCAGCCGCCGACATGTCCGACGACTATAGGGTCGTCTCCACGACCCCGGGGCTAGATTGGCCCGCCACCGTCATGTCCGACGACTATAGGGTCGTCCCCACGACCACGGGCCAAAGTTTGTCAGCCGCCGACATGTCCGACGACTATAGGGTCGTCTCCACGACCCCGGGACTAGGTTGGCCCGCCGCCGAATTGTCCGACGACTATAGGGTCGTCCCCACGACCCCGGGGCTAGATTGGCTCGCCACCGTCATGTCCGACGACTATAGGGTCGTCCCCACGACCACGGGCCAAAGTTTGTCAGCCGCCGACATGTCCGACGACTATAGGGTCGTCTCCACGACCCCGGGACTAGGTTGGCCCGCCGCCGACATGTCCGACGCCTATAGGTTCGTGCCCACTACCCCGGGACTAGATTGGCCCGCCACCGTCATGTCCGACGACTATAGGGTCGACCCCACGACCCCGGGACTAGGTTGGCCCACCACCGTCATGTCCGACGACAACAGGGTCGTGCCCACGACCCCGGGACTGGGTTGGCCCGCCGCCGACTTGTCCGACGACTATAGGGTCGTCCCCACGACCCAGGGACTAGGATGACCCGCCGCCGACTTGTCCGACGACTATAGAGTCGTCCTCACGACCCCGGGACTAGGTTGGCCCGCCGCCGACTAGTCCGACGACTATAGGGTCGTCCCAACGACCCCGGGACTAGATTGGCCCGCCACCGTCATGTCCGACGAATATAGGTTCGTGCCTACGACCCTGGGCATACGTTGGCCCGCCGCCGACATGTCCGACGACTATAGGGACGTCCCCACGATCCCGCGACTAGGTTGGCCAGCCGCCGACATGTCCGACGACTATAGGTTCGTCCCTACGACCCTGGGCATACGTTGGCCCGCCGCCGACATGTCCGACGACTATAGGGTCGTCCCCACGACCCTGGGCATACGTTGGCCCGCCGCCGACATGTCCGACGACTATTGGGTCGTCCCCACGACCCCGGGACTAGGTTGGCCCGCCACCGACATGTCCGACGACTATAGGGTCGTCCCCACGATCCCGGGACTAGATTGGCCCGCCGCCGACATGTCCGACGACTATAGGGTCGCCCCAAGACCTCGGGACTAGATTGGCCCGCCACCGTCATGTCCGACGACTATAGGGTCGACCCCACGACCCCGGGACTAGGTTGGCCCGCCGCCGACTTGTCCGACGACTATAGGGTCGACCCCACGACCCCGGGACTATGTTGGCCCGCCGCCGACTTGTCCGACGACTATAGGGTCGTCCCCACGACCCCGGGACTAGGTTGGCCCGCCGCCGACTTGTCCGACGAGTATAGGGTCGTCCCTCCCACCCCGGAACTAGGTTGGCCAGCCGCCGACATGTCCGACGACTATAGGGTCGTCCCCACGACCCCGGAGCTAGATTGGCCCGCCACCGTCATGTCCGACGACTATAGGGTCGTCCCTACCACCCCGGGACTAGGTAGGCCAGCCGCCGACATGTTCGACGACTATAGGGTCGTCCCCACGATCCCGGGACTAGGTTGGCCAGCCGCCCACATGTCCGACGACAATAGGGTCGTCCCCACGACCCCGGGACTAGATTGGCCCACACCGTCATGTCCGACGACTACAGGGTCGTCCCCACGGCCCCGGGACTAGGTTGGCCCGCCGCCGACTTGTCCGACGACTATAGGGTCGTCCCCACGACCCCGGGACTAGATTGGCCCGCCACCATCATGTCCAACGATTATAGGGTCGTCCCCACGACCACGGGACTAGGTTGGCCCGCCGCCGACTTGTCCGACGACTATAGGGACGTCCCCACGACCACGGGCCAAAGTTGGCCAGCCGCCGACATGTCCGACGAATATAGGTTCGTGCCTACGACCCTGGGAATACGTTGGCCCGCCGCCGACATGTCCGACGACTATAGGGTCGTCCCCACGATCCCGCGACTAGGTTGGCCAGCCGCCGACATGTCTGACGACAATAGGGCCGTCCCCACGACCCCGGGACTAGATTGGCCCACCACCGTCATGTCCGACGACTACAGGGTCGTGCCCACGACCCCGGGACTGGGTTGGCCCGCCGCCGACTTGTCCGACGACTATAGGGTCGTCCCAACGACCCCGGGACTAGATTGGCCCGCCACCGTCATGTCCGACGAATATAGGTTCGTGCCTACGGCCCTGGGCATACGTTGGCCCGCCGCCGACATGTCCGACGACTATAGGGTCGTCCCCACGATCCCGCGACTAGGTTGGCCAGCCGCCGACATGTCCGACGACAATAGTGTCGTCCCCACGACCCTGGGACTAGGTTGGCCCGCCGCCGACTTGACCGACGACTATAGGGTCGTCCCCACGACCCAGGGACTAGGATGACCCGCCGCCGACTTGTCTGACGACTATAGGGTCGTCCCTACCACCCCGGGACTAGGTTGGCAAGCCGCCGACATGTCCGATGACTATAGGTTCGTCTCCACGACCCCGGGACTAGGTTGGCCCGCTACCGTCATGTCCGACGACTATAGGGTCGTCCCCACGACCCCCGCACTAGATTGACCCGCCACCCTCATTTCCGACGACTATAGGGTCGTCTCCACGACCCCGGGACTAGGTTGGCCCGCCGCCGACTTGTCCGACGACTATAGGGTCGTCCCTCCCACCCCGGAACTAGGTTGGCCAGCCGCCGACATGTCCGACGACTATAGGGTCGTCCCCACGACCCCGGAGCTAGATTGGCCCGCCACCGTCATGTCCGACGACTATAGGGTCGTCCCCACGACACCGGGGCAAGGTAGGCCCGCCGCCGACTTGTGCCGACCACTATAGGGTCGTCCCCACGACCAAGGGCCAAAGTTGCCCAACCGCCGACATGTCCGACGACTATAGGGTCGTCCCCTCGACCCCGGGACTAGATTGGCCCGCCACCGTCATGTCCGACGAGTATAGGGTCGTACCCACGACCCAGGGACTAGGATGACCCGCCGCCGACTTGTCCGACGACTATAGAGTCGTCCCCACGACCCCGGGACTAGGTTGGCCCGCCGCCGACTAGTCCGACGACTATAGGGTCGTCCCCACGACCCCGGGACTAGATTGGCCCACCACCGTCATGTCCGACGACTACAGGGTCGTCCCCACGGCCCCGGGACTAGGTTGGCCCGCCGCCGACTTGTCCGACGACTATAGGGTCGTCCCCACGACCCCGGGACTAGATTGGCCCGCCACCATCATGTCCAACGATTATAGGGTCGTCCCCACGACCCCGGGACTAGATTGGCCCGCCACCATCATGTCCAACGATTATAGGGTCGTCCCCACGACCCCGCGACTAGGTTGGCCCGCCGCCTACTTGTCCGACGCCTATAGGGTCGTCCCCACGGCCCCGGGACTAGGTTGGCCCGCCGCCGACTTGTCCGACGACTATAGGGTCGTCCCCACGACCCCGGGACTAGATTGTCCCGCCACCGTTATGTCCGACGACTATAGGGTCGTCCCCACGACCCCGGGACTTGATTGGCCCGCCACCGTCATGTCCGACGACTATAGGGTCGTCCCCACGACACCGGGACTAGGTTGGCCCGCCGCCGACTTGTCCGACGACTATAGGGTCGTCCACACGACCCCGGGACTAGACTGGCCCGCCGCCGACTTGTCCGACGACTATAGGGTCGTCCCCACCACCCCGCGACTAGGTTGGCCCGCCGCCGACTTGTCCGACGCCTATAGGGTCGTCCCCACGACCGCGGGGCTAGATGGGCCAGCCGCCGACATGTCCGACGACTATTGGGTCGTCCCCACGACCCCGGGACTAGGTTGGCCCGCCGCCGACTTGTCCGACGACTATAGGGTCGTCCCCGCGACCACGGGCCAAAGTTGCCCAGCCGCCGACATGTCCGACGACTATAGGGTCGTCCCCACTACCCCGGAACTAGGTTGGCCAGCCGCCGACATGTCCGACGACTATAGGTTCGTCCCCACGGCCCCGGGAATAGATTGGCCCACCACCGTCATGTCCGACGACAACAGGATCGTCCCCACGACCCCGGGACTAGATTGGCCCGCCACCGTCATGTCCGACGACTATAGGGTCGTCCCCACGACCCCGGGACTAGATTGGCCCGCCACCGTCATGTCCGACGACTATAGGGTCGTCCCCACGACACCGGGACTAGATTGGCCCGCCGCCGACTTGTCCGACGACTATAGGGTCGTCCCCACCACCCCGCGACTAGGTTGGCCCGCCGCCGACTTGTCCGACGCCTATAGGGTCGTCCCCACGACCGCGGGGCTAGATGGGCCAGCCGCCGACATGTCCGACGACTATTGGGTCGTCCCCACGACCCCGGGACTAGGTTGGCCCGCCGCCGACTTGTCCGACGACTATAGGTTCGTCCCTACGACCCTGGGCATACGTTGGCCCGCCGCCGACATGTCCGACGACTATAGAGTCGTCCCCACGACCCTGGGCATACGTTGGCCCGCCGCCGACATGTCCGACGACTATTGGGTCGTCCCCACGACCCCGGGACTAGGTTGGCCCGCCGCCGACATGTCCGACGACTATAGGGTCGTCCCCACGATCCCGGGACTAGATTGGCCCGCCGCCGACATGTCCGACGACTATAGGGTCGTCCCCACGACCTCGGGACTAGATTGGCCCGCCACCGTCATGTCCGACGACTATAGGGTCGTCCCCACGACCCCGGAGCTAGATTGGCCAGCCACCGTCATGTCCGACGACTATAGGGTCGGCCCCACGACCCCGGGACTGGGTTGGCCCGCCGCCGACTTGTCCGACGACTATAGGGTCGTCCCTCCCACCCCGGGACTAGATTGGCCCGCCACCATCATGTCCGTCGACTATTGGGTCGTCCCCATGACCCCGGGACTAGAGTGGCCCGCCACCGTCATGTCCGACGAGTATAGGGTCGTACCCACGACCCCGGGACTAGGTTGGCCAGCCGCCGACATGTCCGACGACTATTGGGTCGTCCCCACGACCCCGCGACTAGGTTGGCCAGCCGCCGACTTGTCCGACGCCTATAGGGTCGTCCCCACGGCCCCGGGACTAGGTTGGCCCGCCGCCGACTTGTCCGACGACTATAGGGTCGTCCCCACGACCCCGGAACTAGGTTGGCCAGCCGCCGCCATGTCCGACGACTATAGGTTCGTCCCCACGGCCCCGGGAATAGATTGGCCCACCACCGTCATGTCCGACGACAACAGGATCGTCCCCACGACCCCGGGACTAGATTGGCCCGCCACCGTCATGTCCGACGACTATAGGGTCGTCCCCACGACCCCGGGACTAGATTGGCCCGCCACCGTCATGTCCGACGACTATAGGGTCGTCCCCACGACACCGGGACTAGATTGGCCCGCCGCCGACTTGTCCGACGACTATAGGGTCGTCCCCACGACCCCGGGACTAGATTGGCCCGCCACCATCATGTCCGACGATTATAGGTTCGTCCCCACGACCACGGGACTAGGTTGGCCCGGCGCCGACTTGTCCGACGACTATAGGTTCGTCCCTACGACCCTGGGCATACGTTGTCCCGCCGCCGACATGTCCGACGACTATAGGGTCGTCCCCACGACCCTGGGCATACGTTGGACCGCCGCCGACATGTCCGACGACTATTGGGTCGTCCCCACGACCCCGGGACTAGGTTGGCCCGCCGCCGCCATGTCCGACGACTATAGGTTCGTCCCCACGGCCCCGGGAATAGATTGGCCCACCACCGTCATGTCCGACGACAACAGGATCGTCCCCACGACCCCGGGAATAGATTGGCCCGCCACCGTCATGTCCGACGACTATAGGGTCGTCCCCACGACCCCGGGACTAGATTGGCCCGCCACCGTCATGTCCGACGACTATAGGGTCGTCCCCACGACACCGGGACTAGATTGGCCCGCCGCCGACTTGTCCGACGACTATAGGGTCGTCCCCACGACCCCGGGACTAGATTGGCCCGCCACCATCATGTCCGACGATTATAGGGTCGTCCCCACGACCCCGGAACTAGGTTGGCCAGCCGCCGCCATGTCCGACGACTATAGGTTCGTCCCCACGGCCCCGGGAATAGATTGGCCCACCACCGTCATGTCCGACGACAACAGGATCGTCCCCACGACCCCGGGACTAGATTGGCCAGCCGCCGACATGTCCGACGACTATAGGGTCGTCCCCACGACCCCGGAGCTAGGTTGGCCCGCCGCCGACTTGTCCGACGACTATAGGGACGTCCCCACGACCACGGGCCAAAGTTGCCCAGCCGCCGACATGTCCGACGACTATAGGGTCGTCCCCACTACCCCGGGACTAGATTGGCCCGCCACCGTCATGTCCGACGACTATAGGGTCGTCCCCACGTCCACGGGGCTAGATTGGCCAGCCGCCGACATGTCCGACGACTATTGGGTCGTCCCCACGACCCCGCGACTAGGTTGGCCCGCCGCCGACTTGTCCGACGCCTATAGGGTCGTCCCCACGACCCCGGGACTAGATTGGCGTGCCACAGTCATGTCCGACGACTATAGGGTCGTCCCCACCACCCCGCGACTAGGTTGGCCCGCCGCCGACTTGTCCGACGCCTATAGGGTCGTCCCGACGACCGCGGGGCTAGATGGGCCAGCCGCCGACATGTCCGACGACTATTGGGTCGTCCCCACGACCGCGGGACTAGGTTGGCCCGCCGCCGACTTGTCCGACGACTATAGGTTCGTCCCTACGACCCTGGGCATACGTTGGCCCGCCGCCGACATGTCCGACGACTATAGGGTCGTCCCCACGACCCTGGGCATACGTTGGCCCGCCGCCGACATGTCCGACGACTATTGGGTCGTCCCCACGACCCCGGGACTAGGTTGGCCCGCCGCCGACATGTCCGACGACTATAGGGTCGTCCCCACGATCCCGGGACTAGATTGGCCCGCCGCCGACATGTCCGACGACTATACGGTCGTCCCCACGACCTCGGGACTAGATTGGCCCACCACCGTCATGTCCGACGACTACAGGGTCGTCCCCACGACCCCGGGATAGATTGGCCCACCACCGTCATGTCCGACGACAACAGGATCGTCCCCACGACCCCCGGACTAGATTGCCCCGCCACCGTCATGTCCGACGACTGTAGGGTCGTCCCCACGACACCGGGACTAGGTTGGCCCGCCGCCGACTTGTCCGACGACAACAGGATCGTCCCCACGACACCGGGACTAGATTGGCCCGCCACCATCATGTCCGTCGACTATTGGGTCGTCCCCATGACCCCGGGACTAGAGTGGCCCGCCACCGTCATGTCCGACGAGTATAGGGTCGTACCCACGACCCCGGGACTAGGTTGGCCAGCCGCCGACATGTCCGACGACAATAGGCTCGTCCCCACGACCCCGGGACTAGATTGGCCCACCACCGTCATGTCCGACGACTACAGGGTCGTCCCCACGACCCCGGGATAGATTGGCCCACCACCGTCATGTCCGACGACAACAGGATCGTCCCCACGACCCCCGGACTAGATTGCCCCGCCACCGTCATGTCCGACGACTGTAGGGTCGTCCCCACGACACCGGGACTAGGTTGGCCCGCCGCCGACTTGTCCGACGACAACAGGATCGTCCCCACGACACCGGGACTAGATTGGCCCGCCACCATCATGTCCGTCGACTATTGGGTCGTCCCCATGACCCCGGGACTAGAGTGGCCCGCCGCCGACTTGTCCGACGACTATAGGGTCGTCCCCACGACCCCGGGACTAGATTGGCCCGCCACCATCATGTCCGACGACTATAGGGTCGTCCCCACGACCCCGGTGCTAGATTGGCCCGCCACCGTCATGTCCGACGACTATAGGGTCGTCCCCGCGACCACGGGCCAAACTTGGTCAGCCGCCGACATGTCCGACGACTATAGGGTCGTCCCCATGACCCCGGGACTAGAGTGCCCCGCCACCGTCATGCCCGACGAGTATAGGGTCGTGCCCACGACCCCGGGACTAGATTGGCCCGCCACCGTCATGTCCGACGACTATAGGGTCGGCCCCACGGCCCCGGGAATAGATTGGCCCACCACCGTCATGTCCGACGACTACAGGATCGTCCCCACGACCCCCGGACTAGATTGCCCCGCCATCGTCATGACCGACGACTATAGGGTCGTCTCCACGACCCCGGGACTAGGTTGGCCCGCCGCCGACTTGTCCGACGACTATAGGGACGTCCCCACGACCACGGGCCAAAGTTGCCCAGCCGCCGACATGTCCGACGACTATAGGGTCGTCCCCTAGACCCCGGGACTAGATGGGCCCGCCACCGTCATGTCCGACGACTATAGGGTTGTCCCCACGACACCGGGACTAGGTTGGCCCGCCGCCGACGTGTCCGCCGACTATAGGGTCGTCCCCGCGACCCCGGGACTAGATCGGCCCGCCACCATCATGTCCGACGATTATAGGGTCGTCCCCACGACCCCGGGACTAGATTGGCCCGCCACCGTCATGTCCGACGACTATAGGGTCGTCCCCACGACCCCGGGACTAGACTGGCCCGCCACCATCATGTCCGACGACTATAGGATCGTCCCCATGACCCCGGGACTAGAGTGGCCCGCCACCGTCATGTCCGACGACTATAGGGTCGTCTCCACGACCCCGGGACTAGGTTGGCCCGCCGCCGACTTGTCCGACGACTATAGGGACGTCCCCACGACCACGGGCCAAAGTTGCCCAGCCGCCGACATGTCCGACGACTATAGGGTCGTCCCCTCGACCCCGGGACTAGATTGGCCCGTCACCGTCATGTCCGACGACTACAGGGTCGTCCCCACGACCCCGGGACTATGTTGGCCCGCTGCCGACTTGTCCGACGGCTATAGGGTCGTCCCCAGGACCCCGGGACTAGATTGGCCAGCGGCCGACATGTTCGACGACTATGGGGTCGTCCCCACAACCCCGGGACTAGAGTGGCCCGCCACCGTCATGTCCGACGGCAATAGGGTCGTCCCCACGACCCCGGGACTAGATTGGCCCGCCACCGTCATGTCCGACGACTACAGGGTCGTCCCCACGACCCCGGGAATATGTTGGCCCGCTGCCGACTTGTCCGACGGCTATAGGGTCGTCCCCAGGACCCCGCGACTAGGTTGGCCAGCCGCCGACATGTCCGACGGCAATAGGGTCTTCCCCACCACCCCGGGACTAGATTGGCCCACCACCGTCATGTCCGACGACTATAGGGTCGCCCCCACGACCCCGGGACTAGGTTGGCCCGCCGCCGACTTGTCCGACGACTATGGGGTCGTCCCCACGACCCCAGGAGTATATTGCCCCGCCACCGTCATGTCCGACGGCAATAGGGTCGTCCCCACGACACCGGGACTAGATTGGCCCACCACCGTCATGTCCGACGACTATAGGGTCGTCCCCACGACCCCAGGACTAGGTTGGCCCGCCACCGACATGTCCGACGACTATAGGGTCGCCCAACGACCCCGGGACTAGATTGGCCAGCCGCCGACATGTTCGACGACTATAGGGTCGCCCCACGACCCCGGGACTAGATTGGCCAGCCGCCGACATGTCCGACGAGTATAGGGTCGTACCCACGACCCCGGGACTAGATTGGCCCGCCACCGTCATGTCCGACGACTATAGGGTCGTCCCCACGACTCCGGGACTAGATTGGCGTGCTACAGTCATGTCCGACGACTATAGGGTCGTCCCCACGGCCCCGGGACTAGATTGGCCCACCACCGTCATGTCCGACGACTACAGGGTCGTCCCCACGGCCCCGGGAATAGATTGGCCCACCACCGTCATGTCCGACGACTATAGGGTCGTCTCCACGACCCCGGGACTAGGTTGGCCCGCCGCCGACTAGTCCGACGACTATAGGGTCGTCCCAACGACCCCGGGACTAGATTGGCCCGCCACCGTCATGTCCGACGACTATAGGGTCGTCCCCACGACCCCGGGGCTAGATTGGCCAGCCGCCGACATGTCCGACGACTATTGGGTCGTCCCCACGACCCCGCGACTAGGTTGGCCCGCCGCCGACTTGTCCGACGCCTATAGGGACGTCCCCACGACCACGGGCCAAAGTTGCCCAGCCGCCGACATGTCCGACGACTATAGGGTCGTCCCCACCACCCCGCGACTAGGTTGGCCCGCCGCCGAAATGTCCGACGACTATAGGGTCGTCCCCACGATCCCGGGACTAGATTGGCCCGCCGCCGACATGTCCGACGACTATAGGGTCGTCCCCACGATCCCGGGACTAGGTTGGCCAGCCGCCGACATGTCCGACGACAATAGGGTCGTCTCCATGGCCCCGGGACTAGATTGGCCCACCACCGTCATGTCCGACGACTACAGGGTCGTCCCCACGACCCCGGGACTAGGTTGGTCCGCCGCCGACTTTTCCGACGACTATAGGGTCGTCCCTCCCACCCCGGAACTAGGTTGGCCAGCCGCCGACTTGTCCGACGACTATAGGTTCGTCCCTACGACCCTGGGCATACGTTGGCCCGCCGCCGACATGTCCGACGACTATAGGGTCGTCCCCACGACCCTGGGCATACGTTGGCCCGCCGCCGACATGTCCGACGACTATAGGGTCGTCCCCACGATCCCGGGACTAGATTGGCCCGCCGCCGACATGTCCGACGACTATAGGGTCGTCCCCACGATCCCGGGACTAGGTTGGCCCGCCGCCGACTTGTCCGACGACTATAGGGTCGTCCCCAAGACCCCGGGACTATGTTGGCCCGCCGCCGACTTGCCCGACGACTATAGGGTCGTCCCCACGACCCTGGGACTAGGTTGGCCCGCCGCCGACTTGTCCGACGACTATAGGGTCGTACCCACGACCCCGGGACTAGGTTGGCCCGCCGCCAACTTGTCCGACGACTATAGGGTCGGCCCCACGACCCCGGGACTAGATTGGCCCACCACCGTCATTTCCGACGACTACAGGGTCGTCCCCACGGCCCCGGGAATAGATTGGCCCACCACCGTCATGTCCGACGACAACAGGATCGTCCCCACGACCCCGGGACTAGGTTGGCCCGCCGCCGACTTGTCCGACGACTATAGGGTCGTCCCCACGACCCCGGGACTAGGTTGGCCCGCCGCCGACTTGTCCGACGACTATAGGGTCGGCCCCACGACCCCGGACTAGATTGGCCCACCACCGTCATTTCCGACGACTACAGGGTCGTCCCCACGGCCCCGGGAATAGATTGGCCCGCCACCGTCATGTCCGACGACTATAGGGTCGTCCCCGCGACCACGGGCCAAAGTTGGTCAGCCGCCAACATGTCCGACGACTATTGGGTCGTCCCCATGACCCCGGGACTAGAGTGGCCCGCCACCGTCATGTCCGACGAGTATAGGGACATACCCTCGACCCAGGGACTAGGTTGGCCAGCCGCCGACATGTCCGACGACAATAGGGTCGTCCCCAAGACCCCGGGACTAGATTGGCCCACCACCGTCATGTCCGACGACTACAGGGTCGTCCCCACGGCCCCGCGAATAGATTGGCCCACCACCGTCATGTCCGACGACAACAGGATCGTCCCCACGACCCCAGGACTAGGTTGGCCCGCCGCCGACTTTTCCGACGACTATAGGGTCGTCCCTCCCACCCCGGGACTAGGTTGGCCCGCCGCTGACTTGTCCGACGACTATAGGGACGTCCCCACGACCACGGGCCAAAGTTGCGCAGCCGCCGACATGTCCGACGACTATAGGGTCGTCCCCACTACCCCGGGACTAGATTGGCCCGCCACCGTCATGTCCGACGACTATAGGGTCGTCCCCACGACCCCGGGGCTAGATTGGCCAGCCGCCGACATGTCCGACGACTATTGGGTCGTCCCCACGACCCCGCGACTAGGTTGGCCCGCCGCCGACTTGTCCGACGCCTATAGGGTCGTCCCCACGACCCCGGGACTAGATTGGCGTGCTACAGTCATGTCCGACGACTATAGGGTCGTCCCCACGGCCCCGGGACTAGATTGGCCCACCACCGTCATGTCCGACGACTACAGGGTCGTCCCCACGGCCCCGGGAATAGATTGGCCCACCACCGTCATGTCCGACGACTATAGGGTCGTCTCCACGACCCCGGGACTAGGTTGGCCCGCCGCCGACTTGTCCGACGACTATAGGGTCGTCCCCACGACCCCGGGACTAGATTGGCCCGCCACCGTCATGTCCGACGACTATAGGGTCGTCCCCACGAACCCGGGACTAGGTTGGCCCGCCGCCGACTTGTCCGACGACCATAGGGTCGTCCCTCCCACCCCGGAACTAGGTTGGCCAGCCGCCATGTCCGACGACTATAGGTTCGTCCCCACGACCCCGGAGCTAGATTGGCCCGCCACCGTCATGTCCGACGACTATAGGGTCGGCCCCACGACCCCGGGACTGGGTTGGCCCGCCGCCGACTTGTCCGACGACTATAGGGTCGTACCCACGACCCCGGGACTAGAGTGGCCCGCCACCGTCATGTCCGACGAGTATAGGGTCGTACCCACGACCCCGGGACTAGGTTGGCCCGCCGCCGACTAGTCCGACGACTATAGGGTCGGCCCCACGACCCCGGGACTAGATTGGCCCGCCACCGTCATGTCCGAAGACGATAGGGTCGTCCCCACGACCCCGGGACTAGGTTGGCCCGCCGCCGACTTGTCCGACGACTATAGAGTCGTCCCCACGACCCCGGGACTAGGTTGGCCCGCCGCCGACTTGTCCGACGACTATAGGGTCGTCCCCACGACCCCGGGACTAGATTGGCCCGCCACCGTCATGTCCGACGACTACAGGATCGTCCCCACGACCCCCGGACTAGATTGCCCCGCCATCGTCATGTCCGACGACTATAGGGTCGTCTCCACGACCCCGGGACTAGGTTGGCCCGCCGCCGATTTGTCCGACGACTATAGGGTCGTCCCCACGACCCCGGGACTAGGTTGGCCCGCCGCCGACTTGTCCGACGACTATAGAGTCGTCCCCACGACCCCGGGACTAGGTTGGCCCGCCGCCGACTTGTCCGACGACTATAGGCTCGTCCCTCCCACCCCGGGACTAGGTTGGCCCGCCGCTGACTTGTCCGACGACTATAGGGACGTCCCCACGACCACGGGCCACAGTTGCCCAGCCGCCGACATGTCCGCCGACTATAGGGTCGTCCCCACTACCCCGGGACTAGATTGGCCCGCCACCGTCATGTCCGACGACTATAGGGTCGTCCCCACGAACCCGCGACTAGGTTGGCCCGACGCCGACTTGTCCGACGCCTATAGGGTCGTTCCCACGACCCCGGGACTAGATTGGCCCGCCACGGTCATGTCCGACGACTATAGGGTCGTCCCCACCACCCGGCGATTAGGTTGGCCCGCCGCCGACTTGTCCGACGCCTATAGGGTCGACCCCACGACTGCGGGGCTGGATTCGCCAGCCGCCGACATGTCCGACGACTATAGGGTCGTCCCTCCCACCCCGGAACTAGGTTGGCCAGCCGCCGACATGTCCGACGACTATAGGGTCGTCCCCACGACCCCGGGGCTAGATTGGCCCGCCACCGTCATGTCCGACGACTATAGGGTCGTACCCACGACCCCGGGACTAGGTTGGCCCGCCGCCGACTTGTCCGACGACTATAGGCTCGTCCCTCCCACCCCGGGACTAGGTTGGCCCGCCGCTGACTTGTCCGACGACTATAGGGTCGTCCCCACGGCCCCGGGAATAGATTGGCCCGCCACCGTCATGTCCGACGACTATAGGGTCGGCCTCACGACCCCGGGACTGGGTTGGCCCGCCGCCGACTTGTCCGACGACTATAGGGTCGTCCCTCCCACCCCGGAACTAGGTTGGCCAGCCGCCGACATGTCCGACGACTATAGGGTCGTCCCCACGGCCCCGGGAATAGATTGGCCCGCCACCGTCATGTCCGACGACTATAGGGTCGTCCCCACGAACCCGCGACTAGGTTGGCCCGACGCCGACTTGTCCGACGCCTATAGGGTCGTTCCCACGACCCCGGGACTAGATTGGCCCGCCACGGTCATGTCCGACGACTATAGGGTCGTACCCACGACCCCGGGACTAGGTTGGCCCGCCGCCGACTTGTCCGACGACTATAGGCTCGTCCCTCCCACCCCGGGACTAGGTTGGCCCGCCGCTGACTTGTCCGACGACTATAGGGTCGTCCCCACGGCCCCGGGAATAGATTGGCCCGCCACCGTCATGTCCGACGACTATAGGGTCGGCCTCACGACCCCGGGACTGGGTTGGCCCGCCGCCGACTTGTCCGACGACTATAGGGTCGTCCCTCCCACCCCGGAACTAGGTTGGCCAGCCGCCGACATGTCCGACGACTATAGGGTCGTCCCCACGACCCCGGGGCTAGATTGGCCCGCCACCGTCATGTCCGACGACTATAGGGTCGTACCCACGACCCCGGGACTAGGTTGGCCCGCCGCCGACTAGTCCGACGACTATAGAGTCGTCCCCACGACCCCGGGACTAGGTTGGCCCGCCGCCGACTAGTCCGACGACTATAGGGTCGTCCCAACGACCCCGGGACTAGATTGGCCCGCCACCGTCATGTCCGACGAATATAGGTTCGTCCCTACGACCCTGGGCATACGTTGGCCCGCCGCCGACATGTCCGACGACTATAGGGTCGTCCCCACGATCCCGGGACTAGGTTGGCCAGCCGCCGACTTGTCCGACGACTATAGGGACGTCCCCACGACCCCGGGACTAGGTTGGCCCGCCACCGTCATGTCCGACGACTATAGGGTCGTCCCCACGACACCGGGGCTAGGTAGGCCCGCCGCCGACTTGTGCCGACGACTATCGGGTCGTCCCCACGACCCCGGACTAGGTTGACCCGCCGCCGACTAGTCCGACGCCTATAGGGTCGTCCCCACGACCCCCGGAATAGATTGACCCGCCACCGTCAAGTCCGACAACTACAGGGTCCTCCCCACGGCCCCGGGACTAGGTTGGCCCGCCGCCGACTTGTCCGACGACTATAGGGTCGTCCCCACGACCCCGGGACTAGATTGGCCCGCCACCGTCATGTCCGCCGACTATAGGGTCGTCCCCACGACCCCTGGACTAGGTTGGCCAGCCGCCGACATGTCCGACGACAATAGGGTCGTCCCCACGACCCCGGGACTAGATTGGCCCACCACCGTCATGTCCGACGACTACAGGGTCCTCCCCACGGCCCCGGGACTAGGTTGGCCCGCCGCCGACTTGTCCGACGACTATAGGCTCGTCCCTCCCACCCCGGGACTAGGTTGGCCCGCCGCTGAGTTGTCCGACGACTATAGGGACGTCCCCACTACCCCGGGACTAGATTGGCCCGCCACCGTCATGTCCGACGACTATAGGGTCGTCCCCACGACCCCGCGACTAGGTTGGCCCGACGCCAACTTGTCCGACGCCTATAGGGTCGTTCCCACGACCCCGGGACTAGATTGGCCCGCCACGGTCATGTCCGACGACTATAGGGTCGTCCCCACCACCCCGCGATTAGGTTGGCCCGCCGCCGTCTTGTCCGACGCCTATAGGGTCGACCCCACGACCGCGGGGCTTGATTGGCCAGCCGCCGACATGTCCGACGACTATTGGGTCGTCCCCACGACCCCGGGACTAGGTTGGCCCGCCGCCGACTTATCCGACGACTATAGGTTCGTCCCTACGACCCTGGGCATAAGTTGGCCCGCCGCCGACATGTCCGACGACTCTAGGGTCGTCCCCACGACCCTGGGCATACGTTGGCCCGCCGCCGACATGTCCGACGACTATAGGGTCGCCCCCACGACCCCGGGACTAGGTTGGCCCGCCGCCGACTTGTCCGGCGACTATAGGGACGTGCCCACGACCACGGGCCAATGTTGCCCAGCCGCCGAAATGTCCGTCGACTATATGGTCGTCCCCACGACACCGCGCCTAGATTGGCCCGCCACCGACATGTCCGGCGACTATAGGGTCGCCCCACGATCCCGGGACTAGGTTGGCCCGCCGCCGACTTGTCCGACGACTATAGGGTCGTCCCCACGACACCGGGGCTAGGTAGGCCCGCCGCCGACTTGTGCCGACGACTATAGGGTCGTCCCCACGACCCCGGACTAGGTTGGCCCGCCGCCGACTTGTCCGACGCCTATAGGGTCGTCCCCACGACCCCCGGAATAGATTGACCCGCCACCGTCATGTCCGACGACTATAGGGTCGTCCCCACGACCACGGGCCAAAGTCGGCCAGCCGCCGACATGTCCGACGACTATAGGGTCGTCCCCACGATCCCGGGACCAGGTTGGCCAGCCGCCGACATGTCCGACGACTACAGGGTCGTCCCCACGGCCCCGGGAATAGATTGGCCCACCACAGTCATGTCCGACGACTATAGGGTCGCCCCACGATCCCGGGACTAGGTTGGCCCGCCGCCGACTTGTCCGACGACTATAGGGTCGTCCCCACGACCCGGGACTATGTTGGCCCGCCGCCGACTTGTCCGACGACTATAGGGTCGTCCCCACGACCCCGGGACTAGGTTGGCCCGCCGCCGACTTGTCCGACGATTATAGGGTCGTCCCTCCCACCCCGGAACTAGGTTGGCCAGCCGCCGACATGTCCGACGAAAATAGGATCGTCCCCACGACCCCGGAGCTAGATTGGCCCGCCACCGTCATGTCCGACGACTATAGGGTCGTCCCCGCGACCACGGGCCAAAGTTGGTCAGCCGCCGACATGTCCGACGACTATTGGGTCGTCCCCATGACCCCGGGATTAGAGTGGCCCGCCACCGTCATGTCCAACGAGTATAGGGTCGTACCCACGACCCCGGGACTAGGTTGGCCAGCCGCCGACATGTCCGACGACAATAGGGTCGTCCCCACGACCCCGGGACTAGATTGGCCCACCACCGTCATGTCCGACGACAACAGGATCGTCCCCACGATCCCGGGACTAGGTTGGCCCGCCGCCGACTTGTCCGACGACTATAGGCTCGTCCCTCCCACCCCGGGACTAGGTTGGCCCGCCGCTGAGTTGTCCGACGACTATAGGGACGTCCCCACTACCCCGGGACTAGATTGGCCCGCCACCGTCATGTCCGACGACTATAGGGTCGTCCCCACGACCCCGCGACTAGGTTGGCCCGACGCCGACTTGTCCGACGGCTATAGGGTCGTTCCCACGACCCCGGGACTAGATTGGCCCGCCACGGTCATGTCCGACGACTATAGGGTCGTCCCCACCACCCCGCGATTAGGTTGGCCCGCCGCCGACTTGTCCGACGCCTATAGGGTCGACCCCACGACCGCGGGGCTTGATTGGCCAGCCGCCGACATGTCCGACGACTATTGGGTCGTCCCCACGACCCCGGGACTAGGTTGGCCCGCCGCCGACTTATCCGACGACTATAGGTTCGTCCCTACGACCCTGGGCATAAGTTGGCCCGCCGCCGACATGTCTGACGACTATAGGGTCGTCCCCACGACCCTGGGCATACGTTGGCCCGCCGCCGACATGTCCGACGACTATAGGGTCGCCCCCACGACCCCGGGACTAGGTTGGCCCGCCGCCGACTTGTCCGGCGACTATAGGGACGTGCCCACTACCACGGGCCAATGTTGCCCAGCCGCCGACATGTCCGTCGACTATATGGTCGTCCCCACGACACCGCGCCTAGATTGGCCCGCCACCGACATGTCCGGCGACTATAGGGTCGCCCCACGATCCCGGGACTAGGTTGGCCCGCCGCCGACTTGTCCGACGACTATTGGGTCGTCCCCACGACTCGGGACTATGTTGGCCCGCCGCCGACTTGTCCGACGACTATAGTGTCGTCCCCACGACCCCGGGACTAGGTTGGCCCGCCGCCGACTTGTCCGACGATTATAGGGTCGTCCCTCCCACCCCGGAACTAGGTTGGCCAGCCGCCGACATGTCCGACGACAATAGGGTCGTGCCCACGACCCCGGAGCTAGATTGGCCCACCACCGTCATGTCCGACGACTACAGGGTCGTACCCACGACCCCGGGACTAGGTTGGCCCGCCGCCGACTTGTCCGACGACTATAGGCTCGTCCCTCCCACCCCGGGACTAGGTTGGCCCGCCGCTGACTTGTCCGACGACTATAGGGTCGTCCCCACGGCCCCGGGAATAGATTGGCCCGCCACCGTCATGTCCGACGACTATAGGGTCGGCCTCACGACCCCGGGACTGGGTTGGCCCGCCGCCGACTTGTCCGACGACTATAGGGTCGTCCCTCCCACCCCGGAACTAGGTTGGCCAGCCGCCGACATGTCCGACGACTATAGGGTCGTCCCCACGACCCCGGGGCTAGATTGGCCCGCCACCGTCATGTCCGACGACTATAGGGTCGTACCCACGACCCCGGGACTAGGTTGGCCCGCCGCCGACTAGTCCGACGACTATAGAGTCGTCCCCACGACCCCGGGACTAGGTTGGCCCGCCGCCGACTAGTCCGACGACTATAGGGTCGTCCCAACGACCCCGGGACTAGATTGGCCCGCCACCGTCATGTCCGACGAATATAGGTTCGTCCCTACGACCCTGGGCATACGTTGGCCCGCCGCCGACATGTCCGACGACTATAGGGTCGTCCCCACGATCCCGGGACTAGGTTGGCCAGCCGCCGACTTGTCCGACGACTATAGGGACGTCCCCACGACCCCGGGACTAGGTTGGCCCGCCACCGTCATGTCCGACGACTATAGGGTCGTCCCCACGACACCGGGGCTAGGTAGGCCCGCCGCCGACTTGTGCCGACGACTATCGGGTCGTCCCCACGACCCCGGACTAGGTTGACCCGCCGCCGACTAGTCCGACGCCTATAGGGTCGTCCCCACGACCCCCGGAATAGATTGACCCGCCACCGTCAAGTCCGACAACTACAGGGTCCTCCCCACGGCCCCGGGACTAGGTTGGCCCGCCGCCGACTTGTCCGACGACTATAGGGTCGTCCCCACGACCCCGGGACTAGATTGGCCCGCCACCGTCATGTCCGCCGACTATAGGGTCGTCCCCACGACCCCTGGACTAGGTTGGCCAGCCGCCGACATGTCCGACGACAATAGGGTCGTCCCCACGACCCCGGGACTAGATTGGCCCACCACCGTCATGTCCGACGACTACAGGGTCCTCCCCACGGCCCCGGGACTAGGTTGGCCCGCCGCCGACTTGTCCGACGACTATAGGCTCGTCCCTCCCACCCCGGGACTAGGTTGGCCCGCCGCTGAGTTGTCCGACGACTATAGGGACGTCCCCACTACCCCGGGACTAGATTGGCCCGCCACCGTCATGTCCGACGACTATAGGGTCGTCCCCACGACCCCGCGACTAGGTTGGCCCGACGCCAACTTGTCCGACGCCTATAGGGTCGTTCCCACGACCCCGGGACTAGATTGGCCCGCCACGGTCATGTCCGACGACTATAGGGTCGTCCCCACCACCCCGCGATTAGGTTGGCCCGCCGCCGTCTTGTCCGACGCCTATAGGGTCGACCCCACGACCGCGGGGCTTGATTGGCCAGCCGCCGACATGTCCGACGACTATTGGGTCGTCCCCACGACCCCGGGACTAGGTTGGCCCGCCGCCGACTTATCCGACGACTATAGGTTCGTCCCTACGACCCTGGGCATAAGTTGGCCCGCCGCCGACATGTCCGACGACTCTAGGGTCGTCCCCACGACCCTGGGCATACGTTGGCCCGCCGCCGACATGTCCGACGACTATAGGGTCGCCCCCACGACCCCGGGACTAGGTTGGCCCGCCGCCGACTTGTCCGGCGACTATAGGGACGTGCCCACGACCACGGGCCAATGTTGCCCAGCCGCCGAAATGTCCGTCGACTATATGGTCGTCCCCACGACACCGCGCCTAGATTGGCCCGCCACCGACATGTCCGGCGACTATAGGGTCGCCCCACGATCCCGGGACTAGGTTGGCCCGCCGCCGACTTGTCCGACGACTATAGGGTCGTCCCCACGACACCGGGGCTAGGTAGGCCCGCCGCCGACTTGTGCCGACGACTATAGGGTCGTCCCCACGACCCCGGACTAGGTTGGCCCGCCGCCGACTTGTCCGACGCCTATAGGGTCGTCCCCACGACCCCCGGAATAGATTGACCCGCCACCGTCATGTCCGACGACTATAGGGTCGTCCCCACGACCACGGGCCAAAGTCGGCCAGCCGCCGACATGTCCGACGACTATAGGGTCGTCCCCACGATCCCGGGACCAGGTTGGCCAGCCGCCGACATGTCCGACGACTACAGGGTCGTCCCCACGGCCCCGGGAATAGATTGGCCCACCACAGTCATGTCCGACGACTATAGGGTCGCCCCACGATCCCGGGACTAGGTTGGCCCGCCGCCGACTTGTCCGACGACTATAGGGTCGTCCCCACGACCCGGGACTATGTTGGCCCGCCGCCGACTTGTCCGACGACTATAGGGTCGTCCCCACGACCCCGGGACTAGGTTGGCCCGCCGCCGACTTGTCCGACGATTATAGGGTCGTCCCTCCCACCCCGGAACTAGGTTGGCCAGCCGCCGACATGTCCGACGAAAATAGGATCGTCCCCACGACCCCGGAGCTAGATTGGCCCGCCACCGTCATGTCCGACGACTATAGGGTCGTCCCCGCGACCACGGGCCAAAGTTGGTCAGCCGCCGACATGTCCGACGACTATTGGGTCGTCCCCATGACCCCGGGATTAGAGTGGCCCGCCACCGTCATGTCCAACGAGTATAGGGTCGTACCCACGACCCCGGGACTAGGTTGGCCAGCCGCCGACATGTCCGACGACAATAGGGTCGTCCCCACGACCCCGGGACTAGATTGGCCCACCACCGTCATGTCCGACGACAACAGGATCGTCCCCACGATCCCGGGACTAGGTTGGCCCGCCGCCGACTTGTCCGACGACTATAGGCTCGTCCCTCCCACCCCGGGACTAGGTTGGCCCGCCGCTGAGTTGTCCGACGACTATAGGGACGTCCCCACTACCCCGGGACTAGATTGGCCCGCCACCGTCATGTCCGACGACTATAGGGTCGTCCCCACGACCCCGCGACTAGGTTGGCCCGACGCCGACTTGTCCGACGGCTATAGGGTCGTTCCCACGACCCCGGGACTAGATTGGCCCGCCACGGTCATGTCCGACGACTATAGGGTCGTCCCCACCACCCCGCGATTAGGTTGGCCCGCCGCCGACTTGTCCGACGCCTATAGGGTCGACCCCACGACCGCGGGGCTTGATTGGCCAGCCGCCGACATGTCCGACGACTATTGGGTCGTCCCCACGACCCCGGGACTAGGTTGGCCCGCCGCCGACTTATCCGACGACTATAGGTTCGTCCCTACGACCCTGGGCATAAGTTGGCCCGCCGCCGACATGTCTGACGACTATAGGGTCGTCCCCACGACCCTGGGCATACGTTGGCCCGCCGCCGACATGTCCGACGACTATAGGGTCGCCCCCACGACCCCGGGACTAGGTTGGCCCGCCGCCGACTTGTCCGGCGACTATAGGGACGTGCCCACTACCACGGGCCAATGTTGCCCAGCCGCCGACATGTCCGTCGACTATATGGTCGTCCCCACGACACCGCGCCTAGATTGGCCCGCCACCGACATGTCCGGCGACTATAGGGTCGCCCCACGATCCCGGGACTAGGTTGGCCCGCCGCCGACTTGTCCGACGACTATTGGGTCGTCCCCACGACTCGGGACTATGTTGGCCCGCCGCCGACTTGTCCGACGACTATAGTGTCGTCCCCACGACCCCGGGACTAGGTTGGCCCGCCGCCGACTTGTCCGACGATTATAGGGTCGTCCCTCCCACCCCGGAACTAGGTTGGCCAGCCGCCGACATGTCCGACGACAATAGGGTCGTGCCCACGACCCCGGAGCTAGATTGGCCCACCACCGTCATGTCCGACGACTACAGGGTCGTACCCACGACCCCGGGACTAGGTTGGCCCGCCGCCGACTAGTCCGACGACTATAGGGTCGGCCCCACGACCCCGGGGCTTGATTGGCCAGCCGCCGACATGTCCGACGACTATTGGGTCGTCCCCACGACCCCGGGACTAGAGTGGCCCGCCACCGTCATGTCCGACGAGTATAGGGTCTTACCCACGACCCCGGGACTAGGTTGGCCAGCCGCCGACATGTCCGACGACAATAGGCTCGTCCCCACGACCCCGGGACTAGATTGGCCCACCACCGTCATGTCCGACGACTACAGGGTCGTCCCCACGACCCCGGGATAGATTGGCCCACCACCGTCATGTCCGACGACAACAGGATCGTCCCCACGACCCCCGGACTAGATTGCCCCGCCACCGTCATGTCCGACGACTGTAGGGTCGTCCCCACGACACCGGGACTAGGTTGGCCCGCCGCCGACTTGTCCGACGACAACAGGATCGTCCCCACGACACCGGGACTAGATTGGCCCGCCACCGTCATGTCCGACGACTATAGGGTCGTCCCCACTACCCCGGGACTAGATTGGCCCGCCACCATCATGTCCGACGATTATAGGGTCGTCCCCACGACCACGGGCCAAAGTTGGTCAGCCGCCGACATGTCCGACGACTATAGGGTCGTCCCCATGACCCCGGGACTAGAGTGGCCCGCCGCCGACTTGTCCGACGACTATAGGGACGTCCCCACGACCACGGGCCAAAGTTGGCCAGCCGCCGACATGTCCGACGACTATAGGGTCGTCCCCACGACCCCGGGACTAGATTGGCCCGCCACCATCATGTCCGACGACTATAGGGTCGTCCCCACGACCCCGGTGCTAGATTGGCCCGCCACCGTCATGTCCGACGACTATAGGGTCGTCCCCGCGACCACGGGCCAAACTTGGTCAGCCGCCGACATGTCCGACGACTATAGGGTCGTCCCCATGACCCCGGGACTAGAGTGCCCCGCCACCGTCATGCCCGACGAGTATAGGGTCGTGCCCACGACCCCGGGACTAGATTGGCCCGCCACCGTCATGTCCGACGACTATAGGGTCGGCCCCACGGCCCCGGGAATAGATTGGCCCACCACCGTCATGTCCGACGACTACAGGATCGTCCCCACGACCCCCGGACTAGATTGCCCCGCCATCGTCATGACCGACGACTATAGGGTCGTCTCCACGACCCCGGGACTAGGTTGGCCCGCCGCCGACTTGTCCGACGACTATAGGGACGTCCCCACGACCACGGGCCAAAGTTGCCCAGCCGCCGACATGTCCGACGACTATAGGGTCGTCCCCTAGACCCCGGGACTAGATGGGCCCGCCACCGTCATGTCCGACGACTATAGGGTTGTCCCCACGACACCGGGACTAGGTTGGCCCGCCGCCGACGTGTCCGACGACTATAGGGTCGTCCCCGCGACCCCGGGACTAGATCGGCCCGCCACCATCATGTCCGACGATTATAGGGTCGTCCCCACGACCCCGGGACTAGATTGGCCCGCCACCGTCATGTCCGACGACTATAGGGTCGTCCCCACGACCCCGGGACTAGACTGGCCCGCCACCATCATGTCCGACGACTATAGGATCGTCCCCATGACCCCGGGACTAGAGTGGCCCGCCACCGTCATGTCCGACGACTATAGGGTCGTCTCCACGACCCCGGGACTAGGTTGGCCCGCCGCCGACTTGTCCGACGACTATAGGGACGTCCCCACGACCACGGGCCAAAGTTGCCCAGCCGCCGACATGTCCGACGACTATAGGGTCGTCCCCTCGACCCCGGGACTAGATTGGCCCGTCACCGTCATGTCCGACGACTACAGGGTCGTCCCCACGACCCCGGGACTATGTTGGCCCGCTGCCGACTTGTCCGACGGCTATAGGGTCGTCCCCAGGACCCCGGGACTAGATTGGCCAGCGGCCGACATGTTCGACGACTATGGGGTCGTCCCCACAACCCCGGGACTAGAGTGGCCCGCCACCGTCATGTCCGACGGCAATAGGGTCGTCCCCACGACCCCGGGACTAGATTGGCCCGCCACCGTCATGTCCGACGACTACAGGGTCGTCCCCACGACCCCGGGAATATGTTGGCCCGCTGCCGACTTGTCCGACGGCTATAGGGTCGTCCCCAGGACCCCGCGACTAGGTTGGCCAGCCGCCGACATGTCCGACGGCAATAGGGTCTTCCCCACCACCCCGGGACTAGATTGGCCCACCACCGTCATGTCCGACGACTATAGGGTCGCCCCCACGACCCCGGGACTAGGTTGGCCCGCCGCCGACTTGTCCGACGACTATGGGGTCGTCCCCACGACCCCAGGAGTATATTGCCCCGCCACCGTCATGTCCGACGACTATAGGGTCGTCTCCACGACCCCGGGACTATGTTGGCCCGCCGCCGACTTGTCCGACGACTATAGGGTCGTCCCCACGATCCCGCGACTAGGTTGGCCAGCCGCCGACATGTCCGACGGCAATAGGGTCGTCCCCACGACACCGGGACTAGATTGGTCCACCACCGTCATGTCCGACGACTATAGGGTCGTCCCCACGACCCCAGGACTAGGTTGGCCCGCCACCGACATGTCCGACGACTATAGGGTCGCCCAACGACCCCGGGACTAGATTGGCCAGCCGCCGACATGTTCGACGACTATAGGGTCGCCCCACGACCCCGGGACTAGATTGGCCAGCCGCCGACATGTCCGACGAGTATAGGGTCGTACCCACGACCCCGGGACTAGATTGGCCCGCCACCGTCATGTCCGACGACTATAGGGTCGCCCCACGGCCCCGGGACTGGGTTGGCCCGCCGCCGACTTGTCCGAAGACTATAGGGTCGTCCCCACGACCCAGGGACTAGGATGACCCGCCACCGACTTGTCCGACGACTATAGAGTCGTCCCCACGACCCCGGGCCAAAGTTGCCCAGCCGCCGACATGTCCGACGACTATAGGGTCGTCCCCACTACCCCGGGACTAGATTGGCCCGCCACCGTCATGTCCGACGACTATAGGGTCGTCCCCACGACCCCGGGGCTAGATTGGCCAGCCGCCGACATGTCCGACGACTATTGGGTCGTCCCCACGACCCCGCGACTAGGTTGGCCCGCCGCCGACTTGTCCGACGCCTATAGGGACGTCCCCACGACCACGGGCCAAAGTTGCCCAGCCGCCGACATGTCCGACGACTATAGGGTCGTCCCCACTACCCCGGGTCTAGATTGGCCCGCCACCGTCATGTCCGACGACTATAAGGTCGTCCCCACGACCCCGGGGCTAGATTGGCCAGCCGCCGACATGTCCGACGACTATTGGGTCGTCCCCACGACCCCGCGACTAGGTTGGCCCGCCGCCGACTTGTCCGACGCCTATAGGGTCGTCCCCACGACCCCGGGACTAGATTGGCGTGCCACAGTCATGTCCGACGACTATAGGGTCGTCCCCACCACCCCGCGACTAGGTTGGCCCGCCGCCGACTTGTCCGACGCCTATAGGGTCGTCCCCACGACCGCGGGGCTAGATGGGCCAGCCGCCGACATGTCCGACGACTATTGGGTCGTCCCCACGACCCCGGGACTAGGTTGGCCCGCCGCCGACTTGTCCGACGACTATAGGTTCGTCCCTACGACCCTGGGCATACGTTGGCCCGCCGCCGACATGTCCGACGACTATAGGGTCGTCCCCACGACCCCGGGACTAGATTGGCCCGCCACCATCATGTCCGACGACTATAGGGTCGTCCCCACGACCCCGGTGCTAGATTGGCCCGCCACCGTCATGTCCGACGACTATAGGGTCGTCCCCGCGACCACGGGCCAAACTTGGTCAGCCGCCGACATGTCCGACGACTATAGGGTCGTCCCCATGACCCCGGGACTAGAGTGCCCCGCCACCGTCATGCCCGACGAGTATAGGGTCGTGCCCACGACCCCGGGACTAGATTGGCCCGCCACCGTCATGTCCGACGACTATAGGGTCGGCCCCACGGCCCCGGGAATAGATTGGCCCACCACCGTCATGTCCGACGACTACAGGATCGTCCCCACGACCCCCGGACTAGATTGCCCCGCCATCGTCATGACCGACGACTATAGGGTCGTCTCCACGACCCCGGGACTAGGTTGGCCCGCCGCCGACTTGTCCGACGACTATAGGGACGTCCCCACGACCACGGGCCAAAGTTGCCCAGCCGCCGACATGTCCGACGACTATAGGGTCGTCCCCTAGACCCCGGGACTAGATGGGCCCGCCACCGTCATGTCCGACGACTATAGGGTTGTCCCCACGACACCGGGACTAGGTTGGCCCGCCGCCGACGTGTCCGACGACTATAGGGTCGTCCCCACGACCCCGGGACTAGATCGGCCCGCCACCATCATGTCCGACGATTATAGGGTCGTCCCCACGACCCCGGGACTAGATTGGCCCGCCACCGTCATGTCCGACGACTATAGGGTCGTCCCCACGACCCCGGGACTAGACTGGCCCGCCACCATCATGTCCGACGACTATAGGATCGTCCCCATGACCCCGGGACTAGAGTGGCCCGCCACCGTCATGTCCGACGACTATAGGGTCGTCTCCACGACCCCGGGACTAGGTTGGCCCGCCGCCGACTTGTCCGACGACTATAGGGACGTCCCCACGACCACGGGCCAAAGTTGCCCAGCCGCCGACATGTCCGACGACTATAGGGTCGTCCCCTCGACCCCGGGACTAGATTGGCCCGTCACCGTCATGTCCGACGACTACAGGGTCGTCCCCACGACCCCGGGACTATGTTGGCCCGCTGCCGACTTGTCCGACGGCTATAGGGTCGTCCCCAGGACCCCGGGACTAGATTGGCCAGCGGCCGACATGTTCGACGACTATGGGGTCGTCCCCACAACCCCGGGACTAGAGTGGCCCGCCACCGTCATGTCCGACGGCAATAGGGTCGTCCCCACGACCCCGGGACTAGATTGGCCCGCCACCGTCATGTCCGACGACTACAGGGTCGTCCCCACGACCCCGGGAATATGTTGGCCCGCTGCCGACTTGTCCGACGGCTATAGGGTCGTCCCCAGGACCCCGCGACTAGGTTGGCCAGCCGCCGACATGTCCGACGGCAATAGGGTCTTCCCCACCACCCCGGGACTAGATTGGCCCACCACCGTCATGTCCGACGACTATAGGGTCGCCCCCACGACCCCGGGACTAGGTTGGCCCGCCGCCGACTTGTCCGACGACTATGGGGTCGTCCCCACGACCCCAGGAGTATATTGCCCCGCCACCGTCATGTCCGACGACTATAGGGTCGTCTCCACGACCCCGGGACTATGTTGGCCCGCCGCCGACTTGTCCGACGACTATAGGGTCGTCCCCACGATCCCGCGACTGGGTTGGCCAGCCGCCGACATGTCCGACGGCAATAGGGTCGTCCCCACGACACCGGGACTAGATTGGCCCACCACCGTCATGTCCGACGACTATAGGGTCGTCCCCACGACCCCAGGACTAGGTTGGCCCGCCACCGACATGTCCGACGACTATAGGGTCGCCCAACGACCCCGGGACTAGATTGGCCAGCCGCCGACATGTTCGACGACTATAGGGTCGCCCCACGTCCCCGGGACTAGATTGGCCAGCCGCCGACATGTCCGACGAGTATAGGGTCGTACCCACGACCCCGGGACTAGATTGGCCCGCCACCGTCATGTCCGACGACTATAGGGTCGCCCCACGGCCCCGGGACTGGGTTGGCCCGCCGCCGACTTGTCCGAAGACTATAGGGTCGTCCCCACGACCCAGGGACTAGGATGACCCGCCACCGACTTGTCCGACGACTATAGAGTCGTCCCCACGACCCCGGGCCAAAGTTGCCCAGCCGCCGACATGTCCGACGACTATAGGGTCGTCCCCACTACCCCGGGACTAGATTGGCCCGCCACCGTCATGTCCGACGACTATAGGGTCGTCCCCACGACCCCGGGGCTAGATTGGCCAGCCGCCGACATGTCCGACGACTATTGGGTCGTCCCCACGACCCCGCGACTAGGTTGGCCCGCCGCCGACTTGTCCGACGCCTATAGGGACGTCCCCACGACCACGGGCCAAAGTTGCCCAGCCGCCGACATGTCCGACGACTATAGGGTCGTCCCCACTACCCCGGGACTAGATTGGCCCGCCACCGTCATGTCCGACGACTATAGGGTCGTCCCCACGACCCCGGGGCTAGATTGGCCAGCCGCCGACATGTCCGACGACTATTGGGTCGTCCCCACGACCCCGCGACTAGGTTGGCCCGCCGCCGACTTGTCCGACGCCTATAGGGTCGTCCCCACGACCCCGGGACTAGATTGGCGTGCCACAGTCATGTCCGACGACTATAGGGTCGTCCCCACCACCCCGCGACTAGGTTGGCCCGCCGCCGACTTGTCCGACGCCTATAGGGTCGTCCCCACGACCGCGGGGCTAGATGGGCCAGCCGCCGACATGTCCGACGACTATTGGGTCGTCCCCACGACCCCGGGACTAGGTTGGCCCGCCGCCGACTTGTCCGACGACTATAGGTTCGTCCCTACGACCCTGGGCATACGTTGGCCCGCCGCCGACATGTCCGACGACTATAGGGTCGTCCCCACGACCCTGGGCATACGTTGGCCCGCCGCCGAAATGTCCGACGACTATAGGGTCGTCCCCACGATCCCGGGACTAGATTGGCCCGCCGCCGACATGTCCGACGACTATAGGGTCGTCCCCACGATCCCGGGACTAGGTTGGCCAGCCGCCGACATGTCCGACGACAATAGGGTCGTCTCCATGGCCCCGGGACTAGATTGGCCCACCACCGTCATGTCCGACGACTACAGGGTCGTCCCCACGACCCCGGGACTAGGTTGGTCCGCCGCCGACTTTTCCGACGACTATAGGGTCGTCCCTCCCACCCCGGAACTAGGTTGGCCAGCCGCCGACTTGTCCGACGACTATAGGTTCGTCCCTACGACCCTGGGCATACGTTGGCCCGCCGCCGACATGTCCGACGACTATAGGGTCGTCCCCACGACCCTGGGCATACGTTGGCCCGCCGCCGACATGTCCGACGACTATAGGGTCGTCCCCACGATCCCGGGACTAGATTGGCCCGCCGCCGACATGTCCGACGACTATAGGGTCGTCCCCACGATCCCGGGACTAGGTTGGCCCGCCGCCGACTTGTCCGACGACTATAGGGTCGTCCCCAAGACCCCGGGACTATGTTGGCCCGCCGCCGACTTGTCCGACGACTATAGGGTCGTCCCCACGACCCTGGGACTAGGTTGGCCCGCCGCCGACTTGTCCGACGACTATAGGGTCGTACCCACGACCCCGGGACTAGGTTGGCCCGCCGCCAACTTGTCCGACGACTATAGGGTCGGCCCCACGACCCCGGGACTAGATTGGCCCACCACCGTCATTTCCGACGACTACAGGGTCGTCCCCACGGCCCCGGGAATAGATTGGCCCACCACCGTCATGTCCGACGACAACAGGATCGTCCCCACGACCCCGGGACTAGGTTGGCCCGCCGCCGACTTGTCCGACGACTATAGGGTCGTCCCCACGACCCCGGGACTAGGTTGGCCCGCCGCCGACTTGTCCGACGACTATAGGGTCGGCCCCACGACCCCGGACTAGATTGGCCCACCACCGTCATTTCCGACGACTACAGGGTCGTCCCCACGGCCCCGGGAATAGATTGGCCCGCCACCGTCATGTCCGACGACTATAGGGTCGTCCCCGCGACCACGGGCCAAAGTTGGTCAGCCGCCAACATGTCCGACGACTATTGGGTCGTCCCCATGACCCCGGGACTAGAGTGGCCCGCCACCGTCATGTCCGACGAGTATAGGGACATACCCTCGACCCAGGGACTAGGTTGGCCAGCCGCCGACATGTCCGACGACAATAGGGTCGTCCCCAAGACCCCGGGACTAGATTGGCCCACCACCGTCATGTCCGACGACTACAGGGTCGTCCCCACGGCCCCGCGAATAGATTGGCCCACCACCGTCATGTCCGACGACAACAGGATCGTCCCCACGACCCCAGGACTAGGTTGGCCCGCCGCCGACTTTTCCGACGACTATAGGGTCGTCCCTCCCACCCCGGGACTAGGTTGGCCCGCCGCTGACTTGTCCGACGACTATAGGGACGTCCCCACGACCACGGGCCAAAGTTGCGCAGCCGCCGACATGTCCGACGACTATAGGGTCGTCCCCACTACCCCGGGACTAGATTGGCCCGCCACCGTCATGTCCGACGACTATAGGGTCGTCCCCACGACCCCGGGGCTAGATTGGCCAGCCGCCGACATGTCCGACGACTATTGGGTCGTCCCCACGACCCCGCGACTAGGTTGGCCCGCCGCCGACTTGTCCGACGCCTATAGGGTCGTCCCCACGACCCCGGGACTAGATTGGCGTGCTACAGTCATGTCCGACGACTATAGGGTCGTCCCCACGGCCCCGGGACTAGATTGGCCCACCACCGTCATGTCCGACGACTACAGGGTCGTCCCCACGGCCCCGGGAATAGATTGGCCCACCACCGTCATGTCCGACGACTATAGGGTCGTCTCCACGACCCCGGGACTAGGTTGGCCCGCCGCCGACTTGTCCGACGACTATAGGGTCGTCCCCACGACCCCGGGACTAGATTGGCCCGCCACCGTCATGTCCGACGACTATAGGGTCGTCCCCACGAACCCGGGACTAGGTTGGCCCGCCGCCGACTTGTCCGACGACCATAGGGTCGTCCCTCCCACCCCGGAACTAGGTTGGCCAGCCGCCATGTCCGACGACTATAGGTTCGTCCCCACGACCCCGGAGCTAGATTGGCCCGCCACCGTCATGTCCGACGACTATAGGGTCGGCCCCACGACCCCGGGACTGGGTTGGCCCGCCGCCGACTTGTCCGACGACTATAGGGTCGTACCCACGACCCCGGGACTAGAGTGGCCCGCCACCGTCATGTCCGACGAGTATAGGGTCGTACCCACGACCCCGGGACTAGGTTGGCCCGCCGCCGACTAGTCCGACGACTATAGGGTCGGCCCCACGACCCCGGGACTAGATTGGCCCGCCACCGTCATGTCCGAAGACGATAGGGTCGTCCCCACGACCCCGGGACTAGGTTGGCCCGCCGCCGACTTGTCCGACGACTATAGAGTCGTCCCCACGACCCCGGGACTAGGTTGGCCCGCCGCCGACTTGTCCGACGACTATAGGGTCGTCCCCACGACCCCGGGACTAGATTGGCCCGCCACCGTCATGTCCGACGACTACAGGATCGTCCCCACGACCCCCGGACTAGATTGCCCCGCCATCGTCATGTCCGACGACTATAGGGTCGTCTCCACGACCCCGGGACTAGGTTGGCCCGCCGCCGATTTGTCCGACGACTATAGGGTCGTCCCCACGACCCCGGGACTAGGTTGGCCCGCCGCCGACTTGTCCGACGACTATAGAGTCGTCCCCACGACCCCGGGACTAGGTTGGCCCGCCGCCGACTTGTCCGACGACTATAGGCTCGTCCCTCCCACCCCGGGACTAGGTTGGCCCGCCGCTGACTTGTCCGACGACTATAGGGACGTCCCCACGACCACGGGCCACAGTTGCCCAGCCGCCGACATGTCCGCCGACTATAGGGTCGTCCCCACTACCCCGGGACTAGATTGGCCCGCCACCGTCATGTCCGACGACTATAGGGTCGTCCCCACGAACCCGCGACTAGGTTGGCCCGACGCCGACTTGTCCGACGCCTATAGGGTCGTTCCCACGACCCCGGGACTAGATTGGCCCGCCACGGTCATGTCCGACGACTATAGGGTCGTCCCCACCACCCGGCGATTAGGTTGGCCCGCCGCCGACTTGTCCGACGCCTATAGGGTCGACCCCACGACTGCGGGGCTGGATTCGCCAGCCGCCGACATGTCCGACGACTATAGGGTCGTCCCTCCCACCCCGGAACTAGGTTGGCCAGCCGCCGACATGTCCGACGACTATAGGGTCGTCCCCACGACCCCGGGGCTAGATTGGCCCGCCACCGTCATGTCCGACGACTATAGGGTCGTACCCACGACCCCGGGACTAGGTTGGCCCGCCGCCGACTTGTCCGACGACTATAGGCTCGTCCCTCCCACCCCGGGACTAGGTTGGCCCGCCGCTGACTTGTCCGACGACTATAGGGTCGTCCCCACGGCCCCGGGAATAGATTGGCCCGCCACCGTCATGTCCGACGACTATAGGGTCGGCCTCACGACCCCGGGACTGGGTTGGCCCGCCGCCGACTTGTCCGACGACTATAGGGTCGTCCCTCCCACCCCGGAACTAGGTTGGCCAGCCGCCGACATGTCCGACGACTATAGGGTCGTCCCCACGGCCCCGGGAATAGATTGGCCCGCCACCGTCATGTCCGACGACTATAGGGTCGTCCCCACGAACCCGCGACTAGGTTGGCCCGACGCCGACTTGTCCGACGCCTATAGGGTCGTTCCCACGACCCCGGGACTAGATTGGCCCGCCACGGTCATGTCCGACGACTATAGGGTCGTACCCACGACCCCGGGACTAGGTTGGCCCGCCGCCGACTTGTCCGACGACTATAGGCTCGTCCCTCCCACCCCGGGACTAGGTTGGCCCGCCGCTGACTTGTCCGACGACTATAGGGTCGTCCCCACGGCCCCGGGAATAGATTGGCCCGCCACCGTCATGTCCGACGACTATAGGGTCGGCCTCACGACCCCGGGACTGGGTTGGCCCGCCGCCGACTTGTCCGACGACTATAGGGTCGTCCCTCCCACCCCGGAACTAGGTTGGCCAGCCGCCGACATGTCCGACGACTATAGGGTCGTCCCCACGACCCCGGGGCTAGATTGGCCCGCCACCGTCATGTCCGACGACTATAGGGTCGTACCCACGACCCCGGGACTAGGTTGGCCCGCCGCCGACTAGTCCGACGACTATAGAGTCGTCCCCACGACCCCGGGACTAGGTTGGCCCGCCGCCGACTAGTCCGACGACTATAGGGTCGTCCCAACGACCCCGGGACTAGATTGGCCCGCCACCGTCATGTCCGACGAATATAGGTTCGTCCCTACGACCCTGGGCATACGTTGGCCCGCCGCCGACATGTCCGACGACTATAGGGTCGTCCCCACGATCCCGGGACTAGGTTGGCCAGCCGCCGACTTGTCCGACGACTATAGGGACGTCCCCACGACCCCGGGACTAGGTTGGCCCGCCACCGTCATGTCCGACGACTATAGGGTCGTCCCCACGACACCGGGGCTAGGTAGGCCCGCCGCCGACTTGTGCCGACGACTATCGGGTCGTCCCCACGACCCCGGACTAGGTTGACCCGCCGCCGACTAGTCCGACGCCTATAGGGTCGTCCCCACGACCCCCGGAATAGATTGACCCGCCACCGTCATGTCCGACAACTACAGGGTCCTCCCCACGGCCCCGGGACTAGGTTGGCCCGCCGCCGACTTGTCCGACGACTATAGGGTCGTCCCCACGACCCCGGGACTAGATTGGCCCGCCACCGTCATGTCCGCCGACTATAGGGTCGTCCCCACGACCCCTGGACTAGGTTGGCCAGCCGCCGACATGTCCGACGACAATAGGGTCGTCCCCACGACCCCGGGACTAGATTGGCCCACCACCGTCATGTCCGACGACTACAGGGTCCTCCCCACGGCCCCGGGACTAGGTTGGCCCGCCGCCGACTTGTCCGACGACTATAGGCTCGTCCCTCCCACCCCGGGACTAGGTTGGCCCGCCGCTGAGTTGTCCGACGACTATAGGGACGTCCCCACTACCCCGGGACTAGATTGGCCCGCCACCGTCATGTCCGACGACTATAGGGTCGTCCCCACGACCCCGCGACTAGGTTGGCCCGACGCCAACTTGTCCGACGCCTATAGGGTCGTTCCCACGACCCCGGGACTAGATTGGCCCGCCACGGTCATGTCCGACGACTATAGGGTCGTCCCCACCACCCCGCGATTAGGTTGGCCCGCCGCCGTCTTGTCCGACGCCTATAGGGTCGACCCCACGACCGCGGGGCTTGATTGGCCAGCCGCCGACATGTCCGACGACTATTGGGTCGTCCCCACGACCCCGGGACTAGGTTGGCCCGCCGCCGACTTATCCGACGACTATAGGTTCGTCCCTACGACCCTGGGCATAAGTTGGCCCGCCGCCGACATGTCCGACGACTCTAGGGTCGTCCCCACGACCCTGGGCATACGTTGGCCCGCCGCCGACATGTCCGACGACTATAGGGTCGCCCCCACGACCCCGGGACTAGGTTGGCCCGCCGCCGACTTGTCCGGCGACTATAGGGACGTGCCCACGACCACGGGCCAATGTTGCCCAGCCGCCGAAATGTCCGTCGACTATATGGTCGTCCCCACGACACCGCGCCTAGATTGGCCCGCCACCGACATGTCCGGCGACTATAGGGTCGCCCCACGATCCCGGGACTAGGTTGGCCCGCCGCCGACTTGTCCGACGACTATAGGGTCGTCCCCACGACACCGGGGCTAGGTAGGCCCGCCGCCGACTTGTGCCGACGACTATAGGGTCGTCCCCACGACCCCGGACTAGGTTGGCCCGCCGCCGACTTGTCCGACGCCTATAGGGTCGTCCCCACGACCCCCGGAATAGATTGACCCGCCACCGTCATGTCCGACGACTATAGGGTCGTCCCCACGACCACGGGCCAAAGTCGGCCAGCCGCCGACATGTCCGACGACTATAGGGTCGTCCCCACGATCCCGGGACCAGGTTGGCCAGCCGCCGACATGTCCGACGACTACAGGGTCGTCCCCACGGCCCCGGGAATAGATTGGCCCACCACAGTCATGTCCGACGACTATAGGGTCGCCCCACGATCCCGGGACTAGGTTGGCCCGCCGCCGACTTGTCCGACGACTATAGGGTCGTCCCCACGACCCGGGACTATGTTGGCCCGCCGCCGACTTGTCCGACGACTATAGGGTCGTCCCCACGACCCCGGGACTAGGTTGGCCCGCCGCCGACTTGTCCGACGATTATAGGGTCGTCCCTCCCACCCCGGAACTAGGTTGGCCAGCCGCCGACATGTCCGACGAAAATAGGATCGTCCCCACGACCCCGGAGCTAGATTGGCCCGCCACCGTCATGTCCGACGACTATAGGGTCGTCCCCGCGACCACGGGCCAAAGTTGGTCAGCCGCCGACATGTCCGACGACTATTGGGTCGTCCCCATGACCCCGGGATTAGAGTGGCCCGCCACCGTCATGTCCAACGAGTATAGGGTCGTACCCACGACCCCGGGACTAGGTTGGCCAGCCGCCGACATGTCCGACGACAATAGGGTCGTCCCCACGACCCCGGGACTAGATTGGCCCACCACCGTCATGTCCGACGACAACAGGATCGTCCCCACGATCCCGGGACTAGGTTGGCCCGCCGCCGACTTGTCCGACGACTATAGGCTCGTCCCTCCCACCCCGGGACTAGGTTGGCCCGCCGCTGAGTTGTCCGACGACTATAGGGACGTCCCCACTACCCCGGGACTAGATTGGCCCGCCACCGTCATGTCCGACGACTATAGGGTCGTCCCCACGACCCCGCGACTAGGTTGGCCCGACGCCGACTTGTCCGACGGCTATAGGGTCGTTCCCACGACCCCGGGACTAGATTGGCCCGCCACGGTCATGTCCGACGACTATAGGGTCGTCCCCACCACCCCGCGATTAGGTTGGCCCGCCGCCGACTTGTCCGACGCCTATAGGGTCGACCCCACGACCGCGGGGCTTGATTGGCCAGCCGCCGACATGTCCGACGACTATTGGGTCGTCCCCACGACCCCGGGACTAGGTTGGCCCGCCGCCGACTTATCCGACGACTATAGGTTCGTCCCTACGACCCTGGGCATAAGTTGGCCCGCCGCCGACATGTCTGACGACTATAGGGTCGTCCCCACGACCCTGGGCATACGTTGGCCCGCCGCCGACATGTCCGACGACTATAGGGTCGCCCCCACGACCCCGGGACTAGGTTGGCCCGCCGCCGACTTGTCCGGCGACTATAGGGACGTGCCCACTACCACGGGCCAATGTTGCCCAGCCGCCGACATGTCCGTCGACTATATGGTCGTCCCCACGACACCGCGCCTAGATTGGCCCGCCACCGACATGTCCGGCGACTATAGGGTCGCCCCACGATCCCGGGACTAGGTTGGCCCGCCGCCGACTTGTCCGACGACTATTGGGTCGTCCCCACGACTCGGGACTATGTTGGCCCGCCGCCGACTTGTCCGACGACTATAGTGTCGTCCCCACGACCCCGGGACTAGGTTGGCCCGCCGCCGACTTGTCCGACGATTATAGGGTCGTCCCTCCCACCCCGGAACTAGGTTGGCCAGCCGCCGACATGTCCGACGACAATAGGGTCGTGCCCACGACCCCGGAGCTAGATTGGCCCACCACCGTCATGTCCGACGACTACAGGGTCGTACCCACGACCCCGGGACTAGGTTGGCCCGCCGCCGACTAGTCCGACGACTATAGGGTCGGCCCCACGACCCCGGGACTGGGTTGGCCCGCCGCCGACTTGTCCGACGACTATAGGGTCGTCCCCACGACCCCGGGACTAGGATGACCCGCCGCCGACTTGTCCGACGACTATAGAGTCGTCCCCACGACCCCGGGACTAGGTTGGCCCGCCGCCGACTAGTCCGACGACTATAGGTTCGTCCCAACGACCCCGGGACTAGATTGGCCCGCCACCGTCATGTCCGTCGAATATAGGTTCGTCCCTACGACCCTGGGCATACGTTGGCCCGCCGCCGACATGTCCGACGACTATAGGGTCGTCCCCACGATCCCGGGACTAGGTTGGCCAGCCGCCGACTTGTCCGACGACTATAGGGACGTCCCCACGACCCCGGGACTAGGTTGGCCCGCCACCGTCATGTCCGACGACTATAGGGTCGTCCCCACGACACCGGGGCTAGGTAGGCCCGCCGCCGACTTGTGCCGACGACTATAGGGTCGTCCCCACGACCCCGGACTAGGTTGGCCCGCCGCCGACTTGTCCGACGCCTATAGGGTCGTCCCCACGACCCCCGGAATAGATTGACCCGCCACCGTCATGTCCGACGACTACAGGGTCGTCCCCACGGCCCCGGGACTAGGTTGGCCCGCCGCCGACTTGTCCGACGACTATAGGGTCGTCCCCACGACCCCGGGACTAGATTGACCCGCCACCGTCATGTCCGCCGACTATAGGGTCGTCCCCACGACCCCGGGACTAGGTTGGCCAGCCGCCGACATGTCCGACGACAATAGGGTCGTCCCCACGACCCCGGGACTAGATTGGCCCACCACCGTCATGTCCGACGACTACAGGGTCGTCCCCACGGCCCCGGGAATAGATTGGCCCACCACCGTCATGTCCGACGACAACAGGATCGTCCCCGCGACCCCGGGACTGGGTTGGCCCGCCGCCGACTTGTCCGACGACTATAGGGTCGTCCCTCCCACCCCGGGACTAGGTTGGCCCGCCGCTGACTAGTCCGACGACTATAGTGTCGTCCCAACGACCCCGGGACTAGATTGGCCCGCCACCGTCATGTCCGACGAATATAGGTTCGTCCCTACGACCCTGGGCATACGTTGGCCCGCCGCCGACTTGTCCGACGACTATAGAGTCGTCCCCACGACCCCGGGACTAGGTTGGCCCGCCGCCGACTAGTCCGACGACTATAGGGTCGTCCCAACGACCCCGGGACTAGATTGGCCCGCCACCGTCATGTCCGACGAATATAGGTTCGTCCCTACGACCCTGGGCATACGTTGGCCCGCCGCCGTCATGTCCGACGACTATAGGGTCGTCCCCACGATCCCGGGACTAGGTTGGCCAGCCGCCGACTTGTCCGACGACTATAGGGACGTCCCCACGACCCCGGGACTAGGTTGGCCCGCCACCGTCATGTCCGACGACTATAGGGTCGTCCCCACGACACCGGGGCTAGGTAGGCCCGCCGCCGACTTGTGCCGACGACTATAGGGTCGTCCCCACGACCCCGGACTAGGTTGGCCCGCCGCCGACTTGTCCGACGCCTATAGGGTCGTCCCCACGACCCCCGGAATAGATTGACCCGCCACCGTCATGTCCGACGACTACAGGGTCGTCCCCACGGCCCAGGGACTAGGTTGGCCCGCCGCCGACTTGTCCGACGACTATAGGGTCGTCCCCACGACCCCGGGACTAGATTGACCCGCCACCGTCATGTCCGCCGACTATAGGGTCGTCCCCACGACCCCGGGACTAGGTTGGCCAGCCGCCGACATGTCCGACGACAATAGGGTCGTCCCCACGACCCCGGGACTAGATTGGCCCACCACCGTCATGTCCGACGACAACAGGATCGTCCCCGCGACCCCGGGACTGGGTTGGCCCGCCGCCGACTTGTCCGACGACTATAGGGCCGTCCCTCCCACCCCGGGACTAGGTTGGCCCGCCGCCGACTAGTCCGACGACTATAGTGTCGTCCCAACGACCCCGGGACTAGATTGGCCCGCCACCGTCATGTCCGACGAATATAGGTTCGTCCCTACGACCCTGGGCATACGTTGGCCCGCCGCCGACTTGTCCGACGACTATAGAGTCGTCCCCACGACCCCGGGACTAGGTTGGCCCGCCGCCGACTAGTCCGACGACTATAGGGTCGTCCCAACGACCCCGGGACTAGATTGGCCCGCCACCGTCATGTCCGACGAATATAGGTTCGTCCCTACGACCCTGGGCATACGTTGGCCCGCCGCCGACATGTCCGACGACTATAGGGTCGTCCCCACGATCCCGGGACTAGGTTGGCCAGCCGCCAACATGTCCGACGAATATAGGGTCGTCCCCACGGCCCCGGGAATAGATTGGCCCACCACCGTCATGTCCGACGACTACAGGGTCGTCCCCACGACCCCGGGACTAGATTGGCCCACCACCGTCATGTCCGACGACTACAGGGTCGTCCCCACGGCCCCGGGAATAGATTGGCCCACCACCGTCATGTCCGACGACTACAGGATCGTCCCCGCGACCCCGGGACTAGGTTGGCCCGCCGCCGACTTGTCCGACGACTATAGGGTCGTCCCTCCCACCCCGGGACTAGGTTGGCCCGCCGCTGACTTGTCCGACGACTATAGGGACGTCCCCACGTCCACGGGCCAAAGTTGCCCAGCCGCTGACATGTCCGACGACTATAGGGTCGTCGCCACTACCCCGGGACTCGATTGGCCCGCCACCGTCATGTCCGACGACTATAGGGTCGTCCCCACGACCCCGCGACTAGGTTGGCCCGCCGCCGACTTGTCCGACGCCTATAGGGTCGTCCCCACGACCCCGGAGCTAGATTGGCCAGCCGCCGACATGTCCGACGACTATTGGGTCGTCCCCACGACCCCGCGACTAGGTTGGCCCGCCGCCGCCTTGTCCGACGACTATAGGGTCGTCCCTCCCACCCCGGGACTAGGTTGGCCCGCTGCCGACTTGTCCGACGACTATAGGGTCGTCCCCACGTCCACGGGCCAAAGTTGCCCAGCCGCCGACATGTCCGCCGACTATAGGGTCGTCCCCACGACCCCGGGACTAGGTTGGCCCGCCGCCGACTTGTCCGACGACTATAGGGTCGTCCCCACGACCACGGGCCAAAGTTGCCCTGCCGCCGACATGTCCGACGACTATAGGGTCGTCCCCACGACCACTGTCCAAAGTTGCCCAGCCGCCGACTTGTCCGACGACTATAGGGTCGTCCCCACGACCCCGGGACTAGGTTGGCCAGCCGCCGACATGTCCGACGACTATACGGTCGTCCCCACGACCACGGGAATAGATTGGCCCGCCGCCGACTTGTCCGACGACTATAGGGTCGTCCCCACGACCCCGGGACAAGATTGACCTGCCACCGTCATGTCCGACGACTATACGGTCGTCCCCTCGACCCCGGGACTAGGTTGGCCCGCCGCCGACGTGTCCTACGACTATGGGGTCGTCCCCACGACCACGAGAATAGGTTGGCCAGCCGCCGACTTGTCCGACGACTATAGGGTCGTCCCCACGACCCCGGGACTAGGTTGGCCCGCCGCCGACTTGTCCGACGACTATAGGGTCGTCCCCACGACCACGGGCCAAAGTTGCGCAGCCGCCGACATGTCCGACGACTATAGGGTCGTCCCTACCACCCCGGGACTAGGTTGGCCAGCCGCCGACATGTCCGACGTCTATAGGGTCGTCCCCACGACCCCGGGGCTAGATTGCCCCGGCACCGTCATGTCCGACGACTATAGGGTCGTCCCCACGACCCCGGGACTAGGTTGGCCCGCCGCCGACTTGTCCGACGACTATAGGGTCGTCCCCACGACCCCGGGAGTAGGTTGGCCCGCCGCCGACTTGTCCGACGACTATAGGGTCGTCCCCACGACCACTGGCCAAAGTTGGCCAGCCGCCGACATGTCCGACGACTATAGGGTCGTCCTCACGACCCCGGGGCAAGATTGGCCCGCCGCCGACATGTCCGACGTCTATAGGGTCGTCCCCACGCCCCGGGCCAAAGTTGGCCAGCCGCCGACATGTCCGACGACTATAGGGTCGTCCCCACGACCCCGGGACTAGATTGGCCCGCCACCGCCATGTCCGACGACTATAGGTTCGTCCCCACGACCCCGGGAGTAGGTTGGCCCGCCGCCGACTAGTCCGACGACTATAGGGCCGTCCCCACGACCACTGGCCAAAGTTGGCCCGCCGCCGACTTGTCCGAGGACTATAGGGTCGTCCCCACGACCACTGGCCAAAGTTGGCCAGCCGCCGACATGTCCGACGACTATAGGGTCGTCCCCACGACCCCGGGGCAAGATTGGCCCGCCACCGTCATGTCCGACGACTATAGGTCCGTCCCTACGACCCTGGGCATACGTTGGCCTGCCGCCGACATGTCCCACGACTATAGGGTCGTCCCCACGACCACTGGCCAAAGTTGCGCAGCCGCCGACATGTCCGACGACTATAGGGTCGTCCCTACCACCCCGGGACTAGGTTGGCCCGCCGCCGACATGTCCGACGACTATTGGGTCGTCCCCACGCCCCGAGCCAAAGTTGGCCAGCCGCCGAAATGTCCGACGACTATAGGGTCGTCCCCACGACCCCGGGACAAGATTGGCCTGCCACCGTCATGTCCGACGACTATACGGTCGTCCCCTCGACCCCGGGACTAGGTTGGCCCGCCGGCGACGTGTCCTACGACTATGGGGTCGTCCCCACGACCACGAGAATAGGTTGGCCAGCCGCCGACTTGTCCGACGACTATAGGGTCGTCCCCACGACCCCGGGACTAGGTTGGCCAGCCGCCGACATGTCCGACGACTATACGGTCGTCCCCACGACCACGGGAATAGATTGGCCCGCCGCCGACTTGTCCGACGACTATAGGGTCGTCCCTACCACCCCGGGACTAGGTTGGCCAGCCGCCGACATGTCCGACGTCTATAGGGTCGTCCCCACGACCCCGGGGCTAGATTGCCCCGGCACCGTCATGTCCGACGACTATAGGGTCGTCCCCACGACCCCGGGACTAGGTTGGCCCGCCGCCGACTTGTCCGACGACTATAGGGTCGTCCCCACGACCACGGGCCAAAGTTGCCCTGCCGCCGACATGTCCGACGACTATAGGGTCGTCCCCACGACCACTGTCCAAAGTTGCCCAGCCGCCGACTTGTCCGACGACTATAGGGTCGTCCCCACGACCCCGGGACTAGGTTGGCCAGCCGCCGACATGTCCGACGACTATACGGTCGTCCCCACGACCACGGGAATAGATTGGCCCGCCGCCGACTTGTCCGACGACTATAGGGTCGTCCCCACGACCCCGGGACAAGATTGGCCTGCCACCGTCATGTCCGACGACTATACGGTCGTCCCCTCGACCCCGGGACTAGGTTGGCCCGCCGCCGACGTGTCCTACGACTATGGGGTCGTCCCCACGACCACGAGACTAGGTTGGCCAGCCGCCGACTTGTCCGACGACTATAGGGTCGTCCCCACGACCCCGGGGCTAGGTTGGCCCGCCGCCGACTTGACCGACGACTATAGGGTCGTCCCCACGACCACGGGCCAAAGTTGCCCTGCCGCCGACATGTCCGACGACTATAGGGTCGTCCCCACGACCACTGTCCAAAGTTGCCCAGCCGCCGACATGTCCGACGACTATAGGGTCGTCCCCACGACCCCGGGGCTAGATTGCCCCGGCACCGTTATGTCCGACGACTATAGGGTCGTCCCCACGACCCCGGGACTAGGTTGGCCGGCCGCCGACTTGTCCGACGACTATAGGGTCGTCCCCACGACCCCGGGACTAGGTCGGCCCGCCGCCGACTTGTCCGACGACTATAGGGTCGTCCCCACGAACCCGGGACTAGGTTGGCCAGTCACCGACATGTCCGACGACTATAGGGTCGTCCCCACGCCCCGGGCCAAAGTTGGCCAGCCGCCGACATGTCCGACGACTATAGGGTCGTCCCCACGACCCCGGGACTAGATTGGCCCGCCACCGTCATGTCCGACGACTATAGGGCCGTCTCCACGACCCCGGGACTAGGTTGGCCCGCCGCCGACTTGTCCGACGACTATAGGGTCGTCCCCACGACCCCGGGACTAGATTGGCCCGCCACCGTCATGTCCGACGACTATACGGTCGTCCCCACGACCCCGGGACTAGGTTGGCCCGCCGCCGAAATGTCCTACGACTATAGGGTCGTCCCCACGACCACTGGCCAAAGTTGGCCAGCCGCCGACATGTCCGACGACTATAGGGTCGTCCCCACGACCCTGGGGCAAGATTGGCCCGCCGCCGACATGTCCGACGTCTATAGGGTCGTCCCCACGCCCCGGGCCAAAGTTGGCCAGCCGCCGACATGTCCGACGACTATAGGGTCGTCCCCCCGACCCCGGGACTAGATTGGCCCGCCACCGCCATGTCCGACGACTATAGGTTCGTCCCCACGACCCCGGGAGTAGGTTGGCCCGCCGCCGACTTGTCCGACGACTATAGGGTCGTCCCCACGAACCCGGGACTAGGTTGGCCAGTCACCGACATGTCCGACGAATATAGGGTCGTCCCCAAGACCACGGGCCAAAGTTGCCCTGCCGCCGACATGTCCGACGACTATAGGGTCGTCCCCACGACCACGGGCCAAAGTTGCCCTGCCGCCGACATGTCCGACGACTATAGGGTCGTCCCCACGACCACTGTCCAAAGTTGCCCAGCCGCCGACATGTCCGACGACTATAGGGTCGTCCCCACGACCCCAGGACTAGGTTGGCCGGCCGCCGACTTGTCCGACGACTATAGGGTCGTCCCCACGACCCCGGGACTAGGTTGGCCCGCCGCCGACTTGTCCGACGACTGTAGGGTCGTCCCCACGACCCCGGGAGTAGGTTGGCCCGCCGCCGACTTCTCCGACGACTATAGGGTCGTCCCCACGACCCCGGGAGTAGGTTGGCCCGCCGCCGACATGTCCGACGACTATAGGGTCGTCCCCACGCCCCGGGCCAAAGTTGGCTAGCCGCCGACATGTCCGACGACTATAGGGTCGTCCCCACGACCCCGGGACTAGATTGGCCCGCCACCGCCATGTCCGACGACTATAGGTTCGTCCCCACGACCCCGGGAGTAGGTTGGCCCGCCGCCGACTTGTCCGACGACTATAGGGTCGTCCCCACGAACCCGGGACTAGGTTGGCCAGTCACCGACATGTCCGACGAATATAGGGTCGTCCCCAAGACCACGGGCCAAAGTTGCCCTGCCGCCGACATGTCCGACGACTATAGGGTCGTCCCCACGACCACGGGCCAAAGTTGCCCTGCCGCCGACATGTCCGACGACTATAGGGTCGTCCCCACGACCACTGTCCAAAGTTGCCCAGCCGCCGACATGTCCGACGACTATAGGGTCGTCCCCACGACCCCAGGACTAGGTTGGCCGGCCGCCGACTTGTCCGACGACTATAGGGTCGTCCCCACGACCCCGGGACTAGGTTGGCCCGCCGCCGACTTGTCCGACGACTATAGGGTCGTCCCCACGACCCCGGGAGTAGGTTGGCCCGCCGCCGACTTGTCCGACGACTATAGGGTCGTCCCCACGACCCCGGGAGTAGGTTGGCCCGCCGCCGACTTGTCCGACGACTATAGGGTCGTCCCCACGAACCCGGGACTAGGTTGGCCAGTCACCGACATGTCCGACGACTATAGGGTCGTCCCCAAGACCACGGGCCAAAGTTGCCCTGCCGCCGACATGTCCGACGACTATAGGGTCGTCCCCACGACCACGGGCCAAAGTTGCCCTGCCGCCGACATGTCCGACGACTATAGGGTCGTCCCCACGACCACTGTCCAATGTTGCCCAGCCGCCGACATGTCCGACGACTATAGGGTCGTCCCCACGACCCCAGGACTAGGTTGGCCGGCCGCCGACTTGTCCGACGACTATAGGGTCGTCCCCACGACCCCGGGACTAGGTTGGCCCGCCGCGGACTTGTCCGACGACTATAGGGTCGTCCCCACGACCCCGGGAGTAGGTTGGCCCGCCGCCGACTTGTCCGACGACTATAGGGTCGTCCCCACGACCCCGGGAGTAGGTTGGCCCGCCGCCGACTTGTCCGACGACTATAGGGTCGTCCCCACGAACCCGGGACTAGGTTGGCCAGTCACCGACATGTCCGACGACTATAGGGTCGTCCCCAAGACCACGGGCCAAAGTTGCCCTGCCGCCGACATGTCCGACGACTATAGGGTCGTCCCCACGACCACGGGCCAAAGTTGCCCTGCCGCCGACATGTCCGACGACTATAGGGTCGTCCCCACGGCCACTGTCCAAAGTTGCCCAGCCGCCGACATGTCCGACGACTATAGGGTCGTCCCCACGACCCCAGGACTAGGTTGGCCGGCCGCCGACTTGTCCGACGACTATAGGGTCGTCCCCACGACCCCGGGACTAGGTCGGCCCGCCGTCGAAATGTCCGACGACTATAGGGTCGTCCCCACGACCCCGGGACAAGATTGGCCCGCCACCGTCATGTCCGACGACTATACGGTCGTCCCCTCGACCCCGGGACTAGGTTGGCCCGCCGCCGATGTGTCCTACGACTATGGGGTTGTCCCCACGACCACGAGAATAGGTTGGCCAGCCGCCGACATGTCCGACGACTATAGGGTCGTCCCCACGACCCCGGGACTAGGTTGGCCCGCCGCCGACATGTCCGACGTCTATACGGTCGTCCCCACGACCCCGGGGCAAGATTGGCCCGCCGCCGACGTGTCCTACGACTATGGGGTCGTCCCCACGACCACGAGAATAGGTTGGCTAGCCGCCGACATGTCCGACGACTATAGGGTTGTCCCCACGACCCCGGGACTAGGTTGGCCCGCCGCCGACATGTCCGACGTCTATACGGTCGTCCCCACGACCCCGGGGCATGAATGGCCCGCCACCGTCATGTCTGACGACTATAGGTTCGTCCCCACGACCCCGGGAGTAGGTTGGCCCGCCGCCGACTTGTCCGACGACTATAGGGTCGTCCCCACGACCACTGGCCAAAGTTGGCCAGCCGCCGACATGTCCGACGACTATAGGGTCGTCCCCACGACCCCGGGGCAAGATTGGCCCGCCACCGTCATGTCCGACGACTATAGGATCGTCCCTACGACCCTGGGCATACGTTGGCCTGCCGCCGACATGTCCGACGACTATAATAATAATAATAATTCTTTATTGCACTTTACAAAAGAAAACACAAGCAAATGAATAGCACATAAGGACCGTACTGGAGTGCAAAAGGCGAGGTACAGCTGTCAGCTGTTATTAACCTTACCAGTTAAAGCTACTGAAAACTAAAAACTAACACAATAGAGTACATGAAGTATATATAAACAGCCAAATAACATAATAAAAAGCGAGTAATTGGGAAATGACAAAGTAAAACTTGAGAATTAAACGTTAATGTTGCTTAGCAAGAAAAAGTGTCACTGCATGCTTGAAGGATGCGAAAGAGGATGCAGAGCGAATCTCAGATGGTAGGGAGTTATAGTAAAAAGCGGAACAATAGGAAAAGGAGCCGTAAAATTTAGTAGAGTGACAGGAAGGAACGGAAAGGTCAGATTCGTGTCGAGTAGAGATGTATTCATCAGTTCGATGGTCGCGATTTGTGACGAGTAATTCACGCAGATACGGTGGTACACCAGTAGACATTAGTTTGTATATGAGACAGCAGAGATGTAACATGTATCTCTGCTTCATATTAAGCCAACCCGTCTCTGTAAATGCAGGCGTTATATGATCAAACTTTCGCAGTCCAAAAGCAAATCGAATACAAGCATTCTGAATCCGCTGAATACGCGAAGAGACACGTTTGGTTAAGCACGGATAATACACTATGTCTGCGTAGTCAAATAAGGATATAATCAATAGAGAGGTAAGAATAAGTTTTTGCTTGCGAGAAAGGACACGCGCTACAGCATATAGCTTGCGCAGACGAAAATAAGCAACGCTAATTTTGGAATTAACATGCAGCTCGAAAGTCCAGTTCGGATCCATAATAAGTCCCAGATTTTTAAGTTTGTTTTGAGGATATATAACGCTACCATTGAAGTGGATTTTAAAAGAGTTTACCTGCGCTAGTAGGGGATTAGACCCTACTAGGAGTAAGGATGTTTTTGACGGGTTAAGGCTTAGACCATGTGTATCAGTCCACCTTGCTATTGAGCACAAATCTGATTCAACCGCAAGTTGAGCTGAAGCACAGTCCGTCGGCTTGAAAATCTTGATGATTAATAAATCGTCCGCGTAGACATAGGATGCACAGTATTTGCTGCATTTAGGCAAGTTGGCTACGTAAATGCTAAAAAGTAATGGACCCAAGACCGAACCCTGAGGAACTCCACTGGGAACGGAGCGAGATGACGAAAAAACAGGTAAAGTTTCGGAAACCATGACTTCTTGAGAACGATCAGATAGGTAGGAAGACAGCCAGGATAAGGCTGTATCTTTTATGCCAAACCCAAATAAGATTGCTTCCAAGAGCCAATGATCAAGGGTATCAAAAGCCTTTGAAAAATCAAGGGAAACGATGCAAGCAATATTACGCTTGTCCATAGCCTGCAAGACAAGGTTGGACATATGCAGCAGAGCTGTCGTAGAACTGTGGCCAGATCGGAAACCCGACTGAAATTTAGGAATAGCTTCAATTTGGTTAAAGTGGTGTAATAATTGATTAAAACAAAGTTTTTCAAAGACTTTTGATAGGAAAGGAATTAACGAAATAGGATGCAGAGAATTGAGAGTAGATGAACCAGATTGCTTGGGGATTGGAATAACAATGGAGTGCTTCCAAAGGCGAGGATATGTACCCGTTGATAAAGAAAAGTTGAGAATGTGAAGGAAAGGATCTAAAGAAAATGGGATGGAATATAGGAACATGTTGCCTGAAATGTCATACGGACCGGAGGAAGTTAATTTGATCTTCTTTAGCACTGAGTATAGTTGAGATAGTAGAATAGGTTGAAACGAAAAGGTAGTGCCAGACGGAAGAGTTGTGTATTTCTGAATATTAATAGGATCTATGGTAGTAGTAGGAAGAGAGTCTATAAAGTGATTATTAATGGAATCAGGGTCAGGAAGTGGGTTAAGGGGCAGATGCTGCTTTCTGGAGCAGTTATAGGCACCAGTAAGACATAAATATTTCCAGAAGGATTTCGAGGAAAGGGAGTGTTGATTAGAAGAAAGTTTACTAAAAAATGCTCTCTTTTCATCCCGTATAGCATTGGTTGTGGTGTTCCTTAATTGCTTATAGTAATTCCAGTTCCCAGAGGTACGTGATTTTTTGAATTTACGTAGAGCTTTGTTTCTGAGCCACATCATATATCTTACGTTGTTAGTGAACCACGGAGTAGGTGGCTTAGAAATACGCAACCGCTTTAAAGGAGCAAATCTATTAAATAGTAGCATAATATGCGATGTAAAAATCTGCAGCTTATCGTCCACATCAGCGGCATCGTAAAAAGTAGACCAGTGTATTTGTTTAGCCGCATGGCAAAATTCGTCCACTGGTATGTTACGTAAGTCACGTCGTAAGACATATTTGTGTTTAGTTCGAGGCTTGGAAACATTAAACGCCGCATAGACAATAAGATGGTCGCTAATATTATTAGAGTCCAGTGTACCAGAAGTATTTACCTTCAACTCGTCGCTAGCCAGAATGACATCAATTAGGGTCGCAGAAGTATCAGTGATTCGAGTAGGTTCATCAATAATTTGCTTCAACGCGAGAGAAGACATGAATCTTTGGAGAACTGGTATACCTGCATCATTTGCGTTCATAACATTAATGTTGAGGTCGCCAGCACAGATAATAGCATCAGCTTGAACAGAAATGTCCCTAATAAAGACTTCGAGTGAATCTACTGCAGCTAAAGTACATTTCGGCGATCGATAAATAGAAAATATTGCAACCTGCCCGCAGGATAAGCGTGCAGATATACCAGCTACATCCATAAGAGAGTCACAATTATAATGTGATGGAATACTGTCACACAAGAGAGTAAAATTAATATTTGCTTTAACATAAATTCCAACGCCACCACCTCTCTGAGCGTATTGAGAGCTACGAGCAGCATGAACAAGTGAATATCCTGGAATTGTAAAAGAACCGGCGTTGTCATTTGACGTAATCCACGTTTCACTTATAGTAAAAACATCGAAATTATTAGTCGAAAGAAGATCAATTACGTCAGAGAAGTGTCTTACAAGAGAACGTACATTCAAGTGAGCGATTAAAAAAGTTTTACTTTGCGCTAGAGAGGGGCTAGCACGCGAAGAGCGTGAAAAACAAGAAATTGATTGTACAGTATGTAGTTCGGTGCCTGTACACGAGCCTCGATGGTCCAGAGATGTACGCCCAGATTCAAATGACATCAGGTTGGCGGTAGAGGTGTGGATCGTCTGTTGGGTTCCGTTAGCATGTCATATCATACCCGCACTGGGTACTGACAAAGACGGTTGTATTGAAGTGTTTCGGCCGTGCTCCACAGTATTTTGTAGTAATGAAGCAGCGCTGTTGAAGGAGCTCGCTGAAGTGAAGCGTACCGCTCTGGCGTCTTCGTCTTGTTTAATAAATATATTGCCGCGCTTCATCCAAACGAAGCGGAATCCATATTGATTGGATAGATCTTTTGCCTCATTGAGTAGCCGACGTTCTTCCTTTGTAGATCGTTCGTTGATATAGACAGGGTTGGGAGGCCAAGATGTCATTATATCCGAAGCTAACATTTCCCTCTTAATCCTTTTTTGTGTAAGCCAAGAGTCGCGATTGAAGACTGACGTGAAGCGAACGATAATGGGTTTGGGTCTATCTATCGTACTACGGATTCTAATGGCAGAAGCCACGTCCGAGTTGGAGTGTGCTACATTAATCGCATTAGCAACGCTAGATATTGTATGCAGTAGATTTTCCTTTGGAATGTTCGGAATGCCTGTTATTATCAATTCAAAATCACGATTCATTATATCAGGGTTTGTACGACCCCTATTGAGGTTAGATGAAGGATCCTGTGCTGAAAGCATGCGTTCAATTGATGTAAGACGTTGTTCCTGTCTGTCACAGCGAGTTGATATAGATCGCTGGTTTGCCAGTAGAGTATCAACATTGCCTGTTAAATTGGCTACAGTTGATTGCAGGTGTTGCACTTCGTTTAAGCACAGCTCAATTTTGTGTTTGAATTCATCAAAATTATTCAATTTGTCACGTATGTCGCTGAGAGCCGTGGTTAAATTCAAGAAGCTGGAGGCTGTCTCTTGGTGCCCAGTTGCCAAATCATTCTGACTGGGAGGTATATTAATTAATGTAGATCGACGCGTATCGTCGGTATTGTTGACAATGTTGTTGTTCAAGCCGCAGCTAGTACACAAACCAGATCTAGGTAAGAATTTAGAGCAGCCTCTGCAGTTCGGCATGTCGATAATAAATACCGATCAGCAGATTGTATATAATGATGACAGATGTCGTTAGTCCTTATGTGACGTAACTCAGTGACGCGACGTCTTGTGTCAATAGAAAAGAAACGTTGCAAAAACTCCGAAACACCTGTAACGGCTTCGACGAAGGCAAGCTAACTGTTCCAACAAATTGTATTAAATGTCAGTTACTCGATCACATAGGCAGACCACGTACAAGGAAATGCGGCCCACAGTCCAAGACACCTGATTGCACCCACCGGTCCACAGATATAATCAATTGAACAAAAGCTGCCACCGTTTATTAAGAGTATACACAGAGCACATATGACCACGACTTGACACTCGAACACTCGTGACGATAGGGTCGTCCCCACGACCACTGGCCAAAGTTGCCCAGCCGCCGACATGTCCGACGACTATAGGGTCGTCCCCACGACCCCGGGGCAAGATTGGCCCGCCACCGTCATGTCCGAAGACTATAGGATCGTCCCTACGACCCTGGGCATACGTTGGCCTGCCGCCGACATGTCCGACGACTATAGGGTCGTCCCCACGACCACTGGCCAAAGTTGCCCAGCCGCCGACATGTCCGACGACTATAGGGTCGTCCCTACCACCCCGGGACTAGGTTGGCCCGCCGCCGACATGTCCGACGACTATAGGGTCGTCCCCACGCCCCGAGTCAAAGTTGGCCAGCCGCCGAAATGCCCGACGACTATAGGGTCGTCCCCACGACCCCGGGACAAGATTGGCCCGCCACCGTCATGTCCGACGACTATAGGTTCGTCCCCACGACCCCGGGAGTAGGTTGGCCCGCCACCGTCATGTCTGACGACTATAGGTTCGTCCCCACGACCCCGGGAGTAGGTTGGCCCGCCGCCGACTTGTCCGACGACTATAGGGTCGTCCCCACGACCACTGGCCAAAGTTGGCCAGCCGCCGACATGTCCGACGACTATAGGGTCGTCCCCACGACCCCGGGGCAAGATTGGCCCGCCACCGTCATGTCCGACGACTATAGGATCGTCCCTACGACCCTGGGCATACGTTGGCCTGCCGCCGACATGTCCGACGACTATAATAATAATAATAATTCTTTATTGCACTTTACAAAAGAAAACACAAGCAAATGAATAGCACATAAGGACCGTACTGGAGTGCAAAAGGCGAGGTACAGCTGTCAGCTGTTATTAACCTTACCAGTTAAAGCTACTGAAAACTAAAAACTAACACAATAGAGTACATGAAGTATATATAAACAGCCAAATAACATAATAAAAAGCGAGTAATTGGGAAATGACAAAGTAAAACTTGAGAATTAAACGTTAATGTTGCTTAGCAAGAAAAAGTGTCACTGCATGCTTGAAGGATGCGAAAGAGGATGCAGAGCGAATCTCAGATGGTAGGGAGTTATAGTAAAAAGCGGAACAATAGGAAAAGGAGCCGTAAAATTTAGTAGAGTGACAGGAAGGAACGGAAAGGTCAGATTCGTGTCGAGTAGAGATGTATTCATCAGTTCGATGGTCGCGATTTGTGACGAGTAATTCACGCAGATACGGTGGTACACCAGTAGACATTAGTTTGTATATGAGACAGCAGAGATGTAACATGTATCTCTGCTTCATATTAAGCCAACCCGTCTCTGTAAATGCAGGCGTTATATGATCAAACTTTCGCAGTCCAAAAGCAAATCGAATACAAGCATTCTGAATCCGCTGAATACGCGAAGAGACACGTTTGGTTAAGCACGGATAATACACTATGTCTGCGTAGTCAAATAAGGATATAATCAATAGAGAGGTAAGAATAAGTTTTTGCTTGCGAGAAAGGACACGCGCTACAGCATATAGCTTGCGCAGACGAAAATAAGCAACGCTAATTTTGGAATTAACATGCAGCTCGAAAGTCCAGTTCGGATCCATAATAAGTCCCAGATTTTTAAGTTTGTTTTGAGGATATATAACGCTACCATTGAAGTGGATTTTAAAAGAGTTTACCTGCGCTAGTAGGGGATTAGACCCTACTAGGAGTAAGGATGTTTTTGACGGGTTAAGGCTTAGACCATGTGTATCAGTCCACCTTGCTATTGAGCACAAATCTGATTCAACCGCAAGTTGAGCTGAAGCACAGTCCGTCGGCTTGAAAATCTTGATGATTAATAAATCGTCCGCGTAGACATAGGATGCACAGTATTTGCTGCATTTAGGCAAGTTGGCTACGTAAATGCTAAAAAGTAATGGACCCAAGACCGAACCCTGAGGAACTCCACTGGGAACGGAGCGAGATGACGAAAAAACAGGTAAAGTTTCGGAAACCATGACTTCTTGAGAACGATCAGATAGGTAGGAAGACAGCCAGGATAAGGCTGTATCTTTTATGCCAAACCCAAATAAGATTGCTTCCAAGAGCCAATGATCAAGGGTATCAAAAGCCTTTGAAAAATCAAGGGAAACGATGCAAGCAATATTACGCTTGTCCATAGCCTGCAAGACAAGGTTGGACATATGCAGCAGAGCTGTCGTAGAACTGTGGCCAGATCGGAAACCCGACTGAAATTTAGGAATAGCTTCAATTTGGTTAAAGTGGTGTAATAATTGATTAAAACAAAGTTTTTCAAAGACTTTTGATAGGAAAGGAATTAACGAAATAGGATGCAGAGAATTGAGAGTAGATGAACCAGATTGCTTGGGGATTGGAATAACAATGGAGTGCTTCCAAAGGCGAGGATATGTACCCGTTGATAAAGAAAAGTTGAGAATGTGAAGGAAAGGATCTAAAGAAAATGGGATGGAATATAGGAACATGTTGCCTGAAATGTCATACGGACCGGAGGAAGTTAATTTGATCTTCTTTAGCACTGAGTATAGTTGAGATAGTAGAATAGGTTGAAACGAAAAGGTAGTGCCAGACGGAAGAGTTGTGTATTTCTGAATATTAATAGGATCTATGGTAGTAGTAGGAAGAGAGTCTATAAAGTGATTATTAATGGAATCAGGGTCAGGAAGTGGGTTAAGGGGCAGATGCTGCTTTCTGGAGCAGTTATAGGCACCAGTAAGACATAAATATTTCCAGAAGGATTTCGAGGAAAGGGAGTGTTGATTAGAAGAAAGTTTACTAAAAAATGCTCTCTTTTCATCCCGTATAGCATTGGTTGTGGTGTTCCTTAATTGCTTATAGTAATTCCAGTTCCCAGAGGTACGTGATTTTTTGAATTTACGTAGAGCTTTGTTTCTGAGCCACATCATATATCTTACGTTGTTAGTGAACCACGGAGTAGGTGGCTTAGAAATACGCAACCGCTTTAAAGGAGCAAATCTATTAAATAGTAGCATAATATGCGATGTAAAAATCTGCAGCTTATCGTCCACATCAGCGGCATCGTAAAAAGTAGACCAGTGTATTTGTTTAGCCGCATGGCAAAATTCGTCCACTGGTATGTTACGTAAGTCACGTCGTAAGACATATTTGTGTTTAGTTCGAGGCTTGGAAACATTAAACGCCGCATAGACAATAAGATGGTCGCTAATATTATTAGAGTCCAGTGTACCAGAAGTATTTACCTTCAACTCGTCGCTAGCCAGAATGACATCAATTAGGGTCGCAGAAGTATCAGTGATTCGAGTAGGTTCATCAATAATTTGCTTCAACGCGAGAGAAGACATGAATCTTTGGAGAACTGGTATACCTGCATCATTTGCGTTCATAACATTAATGTTGAGGTCGCCAGCACAGATAATAGCATCAGCTTGAACAGAAATGTCCCTAATAAAGACTTCGAGTGAATCTACTGCAGCTAAAGTACATTTCGGCGATCGATAAATAGAAAATATTGCAACCTGCCCGCAGGATAAGCGTGCAGATATACCAGCTACATCCATAAGAGAGTCACAATTATAATGTGATGGAATACTGTCACACAAGAGAGTAAAATTAATATTTGCTTTAACATAAATTCCAACGCCACCACCTCTCTGAGCGTATTGAGAGCTACGAGCAGCATGAACAAGTGAATATCCTGGAATTGTAAAAGAACCGGCGTTGTCATTTGACGTAATCCACGTTTCACTTATAGTAAAAACATCGAAATTATTAGTCGAAAGAAGATCAATTACGTCAGAGAAGTGTCTTACAAGAGAACGTACATTCAAGTGAGCGATTAAAAAAGTTTTACTTTGCGCTAGAGAGGGGCTAGCACGCGAAGAGCGTGAAAAACAAGAAATTGATTGTACAGTATGTAGTTCGGTGCCTGTACACGAGCCTCGATGGTCCAGAGATGTACGCCCAGATTCAAATGACATCAGGTTGGCGGTAGAGGTGTGGATCGTCTGTTGGGTTCCGTTAGCATGTCATATCATACCCGCACTGGGTACTGACAAAGACGGTTGTATTGAAGTGTTTCGGCCGTGCTCCACAGTATTTTGTAGTAATGAAGCAGCGCTGTTGAAGGAGCTCGCTGAAGTGAAGCGTACCGCTCTGGCGTCTTCGTCTTGTTTAATAAATATATTGCCGCGCTTCATCCAAACGAAGCGGAATCCATATTGATTGGATAGATCTTTTGCCTCATTGAGTAGCCGACGTTCTTCCTTTGTAGATCGTTCGTTGATATAGACAGGGTTGGGAGGCCAAGATGTCATTATATCCGAAGCTAACATTTCCCTCTTAATCCTTTTTTGTGTAAGCCAAGAGTCGCGATTGAAGACTGACGTGAAGCGAACGATAATGGGTTTGGGTCTATCTATCGTACTACGGATTCTAATGGCAGAAGCCACGTCCGAGTTGGAGTGTGCTACATTAATCGCATTAGCAACGCTAGATATTGTATGCAGTAGATTTTCCTTTGGAATGTTCGGAATGCCTGTTATTATCAATTCAAAATCACGATTCATTATATCAGGGTTTGTACGACCCCTATTGAGGTTAGATGAAGGATCCTGTGCTGAAAGCATGCGTTCAATTGATGTAAGACGTTGTTCCTGTCTGTCACAGCGAGTTGATATAGATCGCTGGTTTGCCAGTAGAGTATCAACATTGCCTGTTAAATTGGCTACAGTTGATTGCAGGTGTTGCACTTCGTTTAAGCACAGCTCAATTTTGTGTTTGAATTCATCAAAATTATTCAATTTGTCACGTATGTCGCTGAGAGCCGTGGTTAAATTCAAGAAGCTGGAGGCTGTCTCTTGGTGCCCAGTTGCCAAATCATTCTGACTGGGAGGTATATTAATTAATGTAGATCGACGCGTATCGTCGGTATTGTTGACAATGTTGTTGTTCAAGCCGCAGCTAGTACACAAACCAGATCTAGGTAAGAATTTAGAGCAGCCTCTGCAGTTCGGCATGTCGATAATAAATACCGATCAGCAGATTGTATATAATGATGACAGATGTCGTTAGTCCTTATGTGACGTAACTCAGTGACGCGACGTCTTGTGTCAATAGAAAAGAAACGTTGCAAAAACTCCGAAACACCTGTAACGGCTTCGACGAAGGCAAGCTAACTGTTCCAACAAATTGTATTAAATGTCAGTTACTCGATCACATAGGCAGACCACGTACAAGGAAATGCGGCCCACAGTCCAAGACACCTGATTGCACCCACCGGTCCACAGATATAATCAATTGAACAAAAGCTGCCACCGTTTATTAAGAGTATACACAGAGCACATATGACCACGACGTGACACTCGAACACTCGTGACGATAGGGTCGTCCCCACGACCACTGGCCAAAGTTGCCCAGCCGCCGACATGTCCGACGACTATAGGGTCGTCCCCACGACCCCGGGGCAAGATTGGCCCGCCACCGTCATGTCCGAAGACTATAGGATCGTCCCTACGACCCTGGGCATACGTTGGCCTGCCGCCGACATGTCCGACGACTATAGGGTCGTCCCCACGACCACTGGCCAAAGTTGCCCAGCCGCCGACATGTCCGACGACTATAGGGTCGTCCCTACCACCCCGGGACTAGGTTGGCCCGCCGCCGACATGTCCGACGACTATAGGGTCGTCCCCACGCCCCGAGCCAAAGTTGGCCAGCCGCCGAAATGCCCGACGACTATAGGGTCGTCCCCACGACCCCGGGACAAGATTGGCCCGCCACCGTCATGTCCGACGACTATACGGTCGTCACCTCGACCCCGGGACTAGGTTGGCCCGCCGCCGATGTGTCCTACGACTATGGGGCCGTCCCCACGACCACGAGAATAGGTTGGCCAGCCGCCGACATGTCCGACGACTATAGGGTCGTCCCCACGACCCCGGGACTAGGTTGGCCCGCCGCCGACATGTCCGACGTCTATACGGTCGTCCCCACGACCCCGGGGCAAGATTGGCCGCCGCCGACGTGTCCTACGACTATGGGGTCGTCCCCACGACCACGAGAATAGGTTGGCCAGCCGCCGACATGTTCGACCACTAAAGGGTCGTCCCCACGACCCCGGGACTAGGTTGGCCCGCCGCCGACATATCCGACGTCTATACGGTCGTCCCCACGACCCCGGGGCAAGATTGGCCCGCCACCGTCATGTCCGACGACTATAGGTTCGTCCCCACGACCACGGGACTAGGTCGGCCCGCCGCCGACTTGTCCGACGACTATAGGGTCGTCCCTACCACCCCGGGACTAGGTTGGCCAGCCGCCGACATGTCCGACGTCTATAGGGTCGTCCCCACGACCCCCGGGCTAGATTGCCACGGCACCGTCATGTCCGACGACTATAGGGTCGTCCCCACGACCACGGGACTAGGTTGGCCCGCCGCCGACATGTCCGACGTCTATAGGGTCGTCCCCACGCCCCGGGCCAAAGTTGGCCAGCCGCCGACATGTCCGACGACTATAGGGTCGTCCCCACGACCCCGGGTCTAGGTTGGCCCGCCGCCGACATGTCCGACGACTATACGGTCGTCCCCACGACCACGGGACTAGGTTGGCCCGCCGCCGACTTGTCCGACGTCAATAGGGTCGTCCCTACCACCCCGGGACTAGGTTGGCCAGCCGCCGACATGTCCGACGTCTATAGGGTCGTCCCCACGACCCCGGGGCTAGATTGCCCCGGCACCGTCATGTCCGACGACTATAGGGTCGTCCCCACGACCCCGGAACAAGATTGGCCCGCCACCGTCATGTCCGACGACTATACGGTCGTCCCCTCGACCCCGGGACTAGGTTGGCCCGCCGCCGACGTGTCCTACGACTATGGGGTCGTCCCCACGACCACGAGAATAGGTTGGCCAGCCGCCGACATGTCCGACGACTATAGGGTCGTCCCCAAGACCACGGGCCAAAGTTGCCCTGCCGCCGATATGTCCGACGACTATAGGGTCGTCCCCACGACCCCGGGTCTAGGTTGACCCGCCGCCGACGTGTCCTACGGCTATGGGGTCGTCCCCTCGACCACGAGACGAGGTTGGCCAGCCGCCGACAGGTCCGACGACTATAGGGTCGTCCCCACCACCCCGGGTCTAGGTTGGCCAGCCGCCGACATGTCCGACGACTATAGGGTCGTCCCCACGACCACGGGCCAAAGTTGCCCTGCCGCCGACATGTCCGACGACTATAGGGTCGTCCCCACGACCACTGTCCAAAGTTGCCCAGCCGCCGACATGTCCGACGACTATAGGGTCGTCCCCATAACCCCGGGGCTAGATTGGCCCGCCACTGTCATGTCCGACGACTATAGGGTCGTCCCCACGACCACTGGACAAGGTTGGCCCGCCGCCGACTTTTCCGACGACTATAGGGTCGTCCCCACGGCCCAGGGACTAGGTTGGCCCGCCGCCGACTTGTCCGACGACTATAGGGTGGTCCCCACGACCACGCAACTAGGTTGCCCAGCCGCCGACATGTCCGACGACTATAGGGTCGTCCCCACGACCCCGGGACTAGGTTCGTTCGCCGCCGAATTGTCCGACGACTATAGGGTCGTCCCTACCACCCCGGGACTAGGTTGGGCAGCCGCCGACTTGTCCGACGATTATAGGGTCGTCCCTACCACCCCGGGACTAGGTTGGCCAGCCGCCGACATTTCCGACGACTATAGGGTCGTCCCCACGACCCCGGGACTAGGTTGGCCCGCCGCCGACTTGTCCGACGACTATAGGGTCGTCCCCACGACCACGGGCCAAAGTTGCCCAGCCGCCGACATGTCCGACGACTATAGGGTCGTCCCTACGACCCCGGGACTAGGATGACCCGCCGCCGACTTGTCCGACCACTATAGAGTCATCCCCACGACCCCGGGACTAGGTTGGCCCGCCGCCGACTTCTCCGACGACAACAGGGTCGTCCCTACCACCCCGGGACTAGGTTGGCTAGCCGCCGACATGTCCGACGACTATAGGGTCGTCCCCACGACCCCGGGACTAGGTTAGCCCGCCGCCGACATGTCCGATGACTATAGGGTCGTCCCCACGACCACGGGCCAAAGTTGCCCAGCCGCCGACATGTCCGAAGACTATAGGGTCGTCCCCACGACCCCGGGACTAGATTGCCCCGCCACCGTCATGTCCGACGACTATAGGGTCGTCCCCACGACCCCGGGACTAGGTTGGCCCGCCGCCGACTTGTCCGACGACTATAGGGTCGTCCCTACCACCCCGGGACTAGGTTGGCCAGCCGCCGACATGTCCGACGACTATAGGGTCGTCCCCACTACCCCGGGTGTAGGTTGGCCCGCCGCCGACGTGTCCAACGACTATAGGGTCGTCCCTACCACCCCGGGACTAGGTTGGCCAGCCGCCGACATGTCCGACGACTCTAGGGTCGTCCCCACGACCCCGGGGCTAGATTGCCCCGGCACCGTCATGTCCGACGACTACAGGGTCGTCCCCAGGACCCCTGGACTAGGTTGGCCTCGCCGCCGACTTGTCCGACGACTATAGGGTCGTCCCTACCACCCCGGGACTAGGTTGGCCAGCCGCCGACATGTCCGACGTCTATAGGGTCGTCCCCACGACCCCCGGGCTAGATTGCCACGGCACCGTCATGTCCGACGACTATAGGGTCGTCCCCACGACCACGGGACTAGGTTGGCCCGCCGCCGACATGTCCGACGTCTATAGGGTCGTCCCCACGCCCCGGGCCAAAGTTGGCCAGCCGCCGACATGTCCGACGACTATAGGGTCGTCCCCACGACCCCGGGTCTAGGTTGGCCCGCCGCCGACATGTCCGACGACTATACGGTCGTCCCCACGACCACGGGACTAGGTTGGCCCGCCGCCGACTTGTCCGACGTCAATAGGGTCGTCCCTACCACCCCGGGACTAGGTTGGCCAGCCGCCGACATGTCCGACGTCTATAGGGTCGTCCCCACGACCCCGGGGCTAGATTGCCCCGGCACCGTCATGTCCGACGACTATAGGGTCGTCCCCACGACCCCGGAACAAGATTGGCCCGCCACCGTCATGTCCGACGACTATACGGTCGTCCCCTCGACCCCGGGACTAGGTTGGCCCGCCGCCGACGTGTCCTACGACTATGGGGTCGTCCCCACGACCACGAGAATAGGTTGGCCAGCCGCCGACATGTCCGACGACTATAGGGTCGTCCCCAAGACCACGGGCCAAAGTTGCCCTGCCGCCGATATGTCCGACGACTATAGGGTCGTCCCCACGACCCCGGGTCTAGGTTGACCCGCCGCCGACGTGTCCTACGGCTATGGGGTCGTCCCCTCGACCACGAGACGAGGTTGGCCAGCCGCCGACAGGTCCGACGACTATAGGGTCGTCCCCACCACCCCGGGTCTAGGTTGGCCAGCCGCCGACATGTCCGACGACTATAGGGTCGTCCCCACGACCACGGGCCAAAGTTGCCCTGCCGCCGACATGTCCGACGACTATAGGGTCGTCCCCACGACCACTGTCCAAAGTTGCCCAGCCGCCGACATGTCCGACGACTATAGGGTCGTCCCCATAACCCCGGGGCTAGATTGGCCCGCCACTGTCATGTCCGACGACTATAGGGTCGTCCCCACGACCACTGGACAAGGTTGGCCCGCCGCCGACTTTTCCGACGACTATAGGGTCGTCCCCACGGCCCAGGGACTAGGTTGGCCCGCCGCCGACTTGTCCGACGACTATAGGGTGGTCCCCACGACCACGCAACTAGGTTGCCCAGCCGCCGACATGTCCGACGACTATAGGGTCGTCCCCACGACCCCGGGACTAGGTTCGTTCGCCGCCGAATTGTCCGACGACTATAGGGTCGTCCCTACCACCCCGGGACTAGGTTGGGCAGCCGCCGACTTGTCCGACGATTATAGGGTCGTCCCTACCACCCCGGGACTAGGTTGGCCAGCCGCCGACATTTCCGACGACTATAGGGTCGTCCCCACGACCCCGGGACTAGGTTGGCCCGCCGCCGACTTGTCCGACGACTATAGGGTCGTCCCCACGACCACGGGCCAAAGTTGCCCAGCCGCCGACATGTCCGACGACTATAGGGTCGTCCCTACGACCCCGGGACTAGGATGACCCGCCGCCGACTTGTCCGACCACTATAGAGTCATCCCCACGACCCCGGGACTAGGTTGGCCCGCCGCCGACTTCTCCGACGACAACAGGGTCGTCCCTACCACCCCGGGACTAGGTTGGCTAGCCGCCGACATGTCCGACGACTATAGGGTCGTCCCCACGACCCCGGGACTAGGTTAGCCCGCCGCCGACATGTCCGATGACTATAGGGTCGTCCCCACGACCACGGGCCAAAGTTGCCCAGCCGCCGACATGTCCGAAGACTATAGGGTCGTCCCCACGACCCCGGGACTAGATTGCCCCGCCACCGTCATGTCCGACGACTATAGGGTCGTCCCCACGACCCCGGGACTAGGTTGGCCCGCCGCCGACTTGTCCGACGACTATAGGGTCGTCCCTACCACCCCGGGACTAGGTTGGCCAGCCGCCGACATGTCCGACGACTATAGGGTCGTCCCCACTACCCCGGGTGTAGGTTGGCCCGCCGCCGACGTGTCCAACGACTATAGGGTCGTCCCTACCACCCCGGGACTAGGTTGGCCAGCCGCCGACATGTCCGACGACTCTAGGGTCGTCCCCACGACCCCGGGGCTAGATTGCCCCGGCACCGTCATGTCCGACGACTACAGGGTCGTCCCCAGGACCCCTGGACTAGGTTGGCCTCGCCGCCGACTTGTCCGACGACTATAGGGTCGTCCCCACGACCCCGGGACTAGGTTGGCCCGCCGCCGACTTGTCCGCCGACTATAGGGTCGTCCCCACGACCACAGGCCAAAGATGCCCAGCCGCCGACATGTCCGACGACTATAGGGTCGTCCCTACGACCGCGGGACTAGGATGACCCGCCGCCGACTTGTCCGACCACTATAGAGTCATCCCCACGACCCCGGGACTAGGTTGGCCCGCCGCCGACATCTCCGACGACAACAGGGTCGTCCCTACCACCCCGGGACTAGGTTGGCCCGCCGCCGACTTGTCCGACGACTATAGGGTCGTCCCCACGACACCGGGACTAGGTTGGCCAGCCTACGACATGTCCGACGACTATAGGGTCGTCCCCACGACCCCGGGACTAGGTTAGCCCGCCGCCGACTTTTCCAACGACTATAGGGTCGTCCCTACCACCCCGAGACTAGGTTGGCCAGCCGCCGACATGTCCGATGACTATAGGGTCGTCCCCACGACCCCGGGACTAGGTTGACCCGCCGCCGACTTGTCCGACGACTATAGGGTGGTCCCCACGACCACGGGCCAAAGTTGCCCAGCCGCCGACATGTCCGAAGACTATAGGGTCGTCCCCACGACCCCGGGACTAGATTGCCCCGCCGCCGTCATGTCCGACGACTATAGGGTCGTCCCCACGACCCCGGGACTAGGTTGGCCCGCTGCCGACTTGTCCGACGACTACAGGGTCGTCCCCACGACCCCGGGACTAGGTTGGCCCGCCGCCGACTTGTACGAGGACTATAGGGTCGTCCCTACCACCCCGGGACTAGGTTGGCCAGCCGCCGACATGTCCGACGACTATAGGATCGTCCCCACAACCCCGGGGCTAGATTGGCCCGCCACCGTCATGTCCGACGACTATAGGGTCGTCCCCATGACCCCGGGACTAGGTTGGCCCGCGGCCGACTTGTCCGACGACTATATGGTCGTCCCTACCACCCGGGGACTAGGTTGGCCAGCCGCCGACATGTCCGACGACTATAGGGTCGTCTCCACGACCCCGGGACTAGGTTGGCCCGCCGCCGACTTCTCCGACGACAACAGGGTCGTCCCTACCACCCCGGGACTAGGTTGGCCCGCCACCATCATGTCCGACGACTATAGGGTCGTCCCCACGACCCCGGGACTAGGTTGGCCCGCCGCCGACTTGTGCGACGACTATAGGGTCGTCCCTACCACCCCGGGACTAGGTTGGCCGGCCGCCGACATGTCCGACGACTATAGGGTCGTTCCCACGACCCCGGGACTAGGTTGGCCCGCCGCCGACATGTCCAACGACTATAGGGTCGTCCCTACCACCCCGGGACTAGGTTGGCCAGCCGCCGACATGTCCGACGACTATAGGGTCGTCCCCACGACCCCGGGGCTAGATTGCCCCGGCACCGACATGTCCGACGACTATAGGGTCGTCCCTACGACCCCGGGAATAGGATGACCCGCCGCCGACTTGTCCGACCACTATAGAGTCATCCCACGACCCCGGGACTAGGTTGGCCCGCCGCCGACTTGTCCGACGACTATAGGGTCGTCCCTACCACCCCGGGACTAGGTTGGCCAGCCGCCGACATTTCCCACGACTATAGGGTCGTCCCCACGACCCCGGGACTAGGTTGGCCCGCCGCCGACTTGTCCAACGACTATAGGGCCGTCCCTACAACCCCGGGACGAGGTTGGCCAGCCGCCGACATGTCCGACGACTATAGGGTCGTACCTACGACCCCGGGACTAGGATGACCCGCCGCCGACTTGTCCGACCACTATAGAGTCATCCCCACGACCCCGGGACTAGGCTGGCCCGCCGCCGACTTCTCCGACGACAACAGGGTCGTCCCTACCACCCCGGGACTAGGTTGGCCCGCCGCCGACTTGTCCGACGACTATAGGGTCGTCCCCACGACCCCGGGACTAGGTTGGCCAGCCGCCGACATGTCCGACGACTATAGGGTCGTCCCCACGACCCCGGGACTAGGTTAGCCCGCCGCCGACTTGTCCAACGACTATAGGGTCGTCCCTACCACCCCGAGACTAGGTTGGCCAGCCGCCAACATGTCCGAAGACTATAGGGTCGTCCCCAAGACCCCGGGACTAGATTGCCCCGCCGCCGTCATGTCCGACGACTATAGGGTCGTCCCCACGACCCCGGGACTAGGTTGGCCCGCCGCCGACTTGTCCGCCGACTATAGGGTCGTCCCCACGACCACGGGCCAAAGTTGCCCAGCCGCCGACATGTCCGACGACTATAGGGTCGTCCCTACGACCCTGGGCATACGTTGGCCTGTCGCCGACATGTCCGACGACTATAGGGTCGTCCCCACGACCACTGGCCAAAGTTGCCCAGCCGCCGACATGTCCGACGACTATAGGGTCGTCCCCACGACCCCGGAACTAGATTGCCCCGCCACCGTCATGTCCGACGACTATAGGGTCGTCCCCACGACCCCGGGGCTAGATTGGCCCGCCACCGTCATGTCCGACGACTACAGGGTCGTCCCCACGACCCCGGGACTAGGTTGGCCAGCCGCCGACTTGTCCGACGACTATAGGGTCGTCCCCACGGCCCAGGGACTAGGTTGACCCGCCGCCGACTTGTCCGACGACTATAGGGTCGTCCCTAGCACCCCGGGACTAGGTTGGCCAGCCGCCGAAATGTCCGACGACTATAGGGTCGTTCCCACAACCCCGGGGCTAGATTGGCCAGCCGCCGACATGTTCGACGACTATAGGGTCGTCCCCACGACCCCGGGACTAGATTGCCCCGGCACCGTCGTGTCCGACGACTATAGGGTCGTCCCCACGACCCCGGGACTAGGTAGGCCAGCCGCCGACATGTCCGACGACTATACGGTCGTCCCCACCACCAAGGGACTAGGTTGGCCCGCCGCCGACTTGTCCGACGACTATAGGGTCGTCCCTACCACCCCGGGACTAGGTTGGCCAGCCGCCGACATGTCCGACGTCTATAGGGTCGTCCCCACGACCCCGGGGCTGGATTGGCCCGCCACCGTCATGTCCGACGACTATGGGGTCGTCCCCACGCCCCCGGGACTAGATTGGCCCGCCACCGTCATGTCCGACGACTATAGGTTCGTCCCTACGACCCTGGGCATACGTTGGCCCGCCGCCGACATGTCCGACGACTATAGGGCCGTCCCCACGATCCCGGGACTAGGTTGGCCAGCCGCCGACATGTCCGACGACTACAGGGTCGTCCCCACGACCCCCGGACTAGATTGCCCCGCCACCGTCATGTCCGACGACTATAGGTTCGTCCCTACGACCCTGGGCATACGATGGCCTGTCGCCGACATGTCCGAAGACTATAGGGTCGTCCCCACGACCACGGGCCAATTTTGCCCAGCCGCCGACATGTCCGACGATTATAGGGTCGTCCCCACGACCCCGGGGCTAGATTGGCCCGCCACCGTCATGTCCGCCGACTATAGGGTCGTCCCCACGACCACGGGCCAAAGTTGCCCAGCCGCCGACATATCCGAAGAATATAGGGTCGTTCCCACGACCCCGGGGCTAGATTGCCCCGGCACCGTCGTGTCCGACGACTATAGGGTCGTCCCCACGACCCCGGGACTAGGTAGGCCAGCCGCCGACATGTCCGACGACTATACGGTCGTCCCCACCACCAAGGGACTAGGTTGGCCCGCCGCCGACTTGTCCGACGACTATAGGGTCGTCCCTACCACCCCGGGACTAGGTTGGCCAGCCGCCGACATGTCCGACGTCTATAGGGTCGTCCCCACGACCCCGGGGCTGGATTGGCCCGCCACCGTCATGTCCGACGACTATGGGGTCGTCCCCACGCCCCCGGGACTAGATTGGCCCGCCACCGTCATGTCCGACGACTATAGGTTCGTCCCTACGACCCTGGGCATACGTTGGCCCGCCGCCGACATGTCCGACGACTATAGGGTCGTCCCCACGATCCCGGGACTAGGTTGGCCAGCCGCCGACATGTCCGACGACTACAGGGTCGTCCCCACGACCCCCGGACTAGATTGCCCCGCCACCGTCATGTCCGACGACTATAGGTTCGTCCCTACGACCCTGGGCATACGATGGCCTGTCGCCGACATGTCCGAAGACTATAGGGTCGTCCCCACGACCACGGGCCAATTTTGCCCAGCCGCCGACATGTCCGACGATTATAGGGTCGTCCCCACGACCCCGGGGCTAGATTGGCCCGCCACCGTCACGTCCGCCGACTATAGGGTCGTCCCCACGACCACGGGCCAAAGTTGCCCAGCCGCCGACATGTCCGACGACTATAGGGTCGTCCCCACGACCCCGGGACTAGGTTGGCCCGCGGCCGACTTGTCCGACGACTATAGGGTCGTCCCCACGACCACGGGCCAATGTTGGCCAGCCGCCGACATGTCCGACGACTATAGGGTCGTCCCCACGACCCCGGGACTAGGTTGGCCTGCCGCCGACTTGTCCGACGACTATAGGGTCGTCCCACCCACCCCGGAACTAGGTTGGCCAGCCGCCGACATGTTCGACGACTATGGGGTCGTCCCCACGACCCCGCGACTAGATTGACCCGCCACCGTCATGCCCGACGAATATAGGTTCGTCTCCACGACCTCCGGACTAGATTGGCCCGCCACCGTCATGTCCGACGACTATAGGGTCGTCCCCACGACCCCGGGACTAGATTGGCCCGCCGCCGACTTGTCCGACGACTATAGGGTCGTCCCCACGACCCCGGGACTAGATTGGCCCGCCGCCGACTTGTCCGACGACTATAGAGACGTCCCCACGACCCTGGGCATACGTTGGCCCGCCGCCGACATGTCCGACGACTATAGGGTCGTCCCCACGATCCCGCGACTAGGTTGGCCCGCCACCGTCATGTCCGACGAGTATAGGGTCGTACCCACGACCCCGGGACTAGATTGGCCCGCCACCGTCATGTCCGACGACTATAGGATCGTCCCCACGACCCCGGGACTGGGTTGGCCCTCCGCCGACTTGTCCGACGACTATAGGGTCGTCCCGACGACCCAGGGACTAGAATGACCCGCCGCCGACTTTTCCGACGACTATAGAGTCGTCCCCACGACCCCGGGACTAGGTTGGCCGGCCGCCGACTAGTCCGACGAATATAGGGTCGTCCCAACGACCCCGGGAATAGACTGGCCCGCCACCGTCATGTCCGACGAATATAGGTTCGTGTCTACGACCCTGGGCATACGTTGGCCCGCCGCCGACATGTCCGACGACTATAGGGTCGTCCCCACGACCACGGGCCAAAGTTGGTGAACCGCCGACATGTCCGACGACTATAGGGTCGTCTCCACGACGCCGGGACTAGGTTGGCCCGCCGCCGACTTGTCCGACGACTATAGGGTCGTCCCCACGACCCCGGGACTAGGTTTGCCCGCCGCCGACTTGTCCGAAGACTATAGGGGCGTCCCCACGACCACGGGCCGAAGTTGCCCAGCCGCCGGCATGTCCGACGACTATAGGGTCGTACCCACGACCCCGGGACTAGGTTTGCCCGCCGCCGACTTGTCCGAAGACTATAGGGGCGTCCCCACGACCACGGGCCGAAGTTGCCCAGCCGCCGACATGTCCGACGACTATAGGGTCGTCCCCACGGCCCCGGGAATTGATTGGCCCACCACCGTCATGTTCGACGACTACAAGATCGTCCCCACGACCCCCGGACTAGATTGCCCCGCCATCGTCATGTCCGACGACTATAGGGTCGTCCCCACGACCCCGGGACTAGGTTCGTCCGCCGCCGACATGTCCGACGACTATAGGTCGTCTCCACGACCCCGGGACTAGGTTTGCCCGCCGCCGACTTGTCCGAAGACTATAGGGGCGTCCCCACGACCACGGGCCGAAGTTGCCCAGCCGCCGACATGTCCGACGACTATAGGGTCGTACCCACGACCCCGGGACTAGGTTGGCCCGCCGCCGACTTGTCCGACGACTATAGGGTGGTCCCCACGACCACGGGCCAATGTTGCCCAGCCGCCGACATGTCCGAAGAATATAGGGTCGTTCCCACGACCCCGGGGCTAGATTGCCCCGGCACCGTCATGTCCGACGACTATAGGGTCGTCTCCACGACGCCGGGACTAGGTTGGCCCGCCGCCGTCATGTCCGCCGACTATAGGGTCGTCCCCACGACCACGGGCCAAAGTTGCCCAGCCGCCGACATATCCGAAGAATATAGGGTCGTTCCCACGACCCCGGGGCTAGATTGCCCCGGCACCGTCGTGTCCGACGACTATAGGGTCGTCCCCACGACCCCGGGACTAGGTAGGCCAGCCGCCGACATGTCCGACGACTATACGGTCGTCCCCACCACCAAGGGACTAGGTTGGCCCGCCGCCGACTTGTCCGACAACTATAGGGTCGTCCCTACCACCCCGGGACTAGGTTGGCCAGCCGCCGACATGTCCGACGTCTATAGGGTCGTCCCCACGACCCCGGGGCTGGATTGGCCCGCCACCGTCATGTCCGACGACTATGGGGTCGTCCCCACGCCCCCGGGACTAGATTGGCCCGCCACCGTCATGTCCGACGACTATAGGTTCGTCCCTACGACCCTGGGCATACGTTGGCCCGCCGCCGACATGTCCGACGACTATAGGGTCGTCCCCACGATCCCGGGACTAGGTTGGCCAGCCGCCGACATGTCGGACGACTACAGGGTCGTCCCCACGACCCCCGGACTAGATTGCCCCGCCACCGTCATGTCCGACGACTATAGGTTCGTCCCTACGACCCTGGGCATACGATGGCCTGTCGCCGACATGTCCGAAGACTATAGGGTCGTCCCCACGACCACGGGCCAATTTTGCCCAGCCGCCGACATGTCCGACGATTATAGGGTCGTCCCCACGACCCCGGGGCTAGATTGGCCCGCCACCGTCATGTCCGCCGACTATAGGGTCGTCCCCACGACCACGGGCCAAAGTTGCCCAGCCGCCGACATATCCGAAGAATATAGGGTCGTTCCCACGACCCCGGGGCTAGATTGCCCCGGCACCGTCGTGTCCGACGACTATAGGGTCGTCCCCACGACCCCGGGACTAGGTAGGCCAGCCGCCGACATGTCCGACGACTATACGGTCGTCCCCACCACCAAGGGACTAGGTTGGCCCGCCGCCGACTTGTCCGACGACTATAGGGTCGTCCCTACCACCCCGGGACTAGGTTGGCCAGCCGCCGACATGTCCGACGTCTATAGGGTCGTCCCCACGACCCCGGGGCTGGATTGGCCCGCCACCGTCATGTCCGACGACTATGGGGTCGTCCCCACGCCCCCGGGACTAGATTGGCCCGCCACCGTCATGTCCGACGACTATAGGTTCGTCCCTACGACCCTGGGCATACGATGGCCTGTCGCCGACATGTCCGAAGACTATAGGGTCGTCCCCACGACCACGGGCCAATTTTGCCCAGCCGCCGACATGTCCGACGATTATAGGGTCGTCCCCACGACCCCGGGGCTAGATTGGCCCGCCACCGTCATGTCCGCCGACTATAGGGTCGTCCCCACGACCACGGGCCAAAGTTGCCCAGCCGCCGACATGTCCGACGACTATAGGGTCGTCCCCACGACCCCGGGACTAGGTTGGCCCGCGGCCGACTTGTCCGACGACTATAGGGTCGTCCCCACGACCACGGGCCAATGTTGGCCAGCCGCCGACATGTCCGACGACTATAGGGTCGTCCCCACGACCCCGGGACTAGGTTGGCCTGCCGCCGACTTGTCCGACGACTATAGGGTCGTCCCACCCACCCCGGAACTAGGTTGGCCAGCCGCCGACATGTTCGACGACTATGGGGTCGTCCCCACGACCCCGCGACTAGATTGACCCGCCACCGTCATGTCCGACGACTACAGGATCGTCCCCACGACCCCCGGACTAGATTGCCCCGCCACCGTCATGCCCGACGAATATAGGTTCGTCTCCACGACCTCCGGACTAGATTGGCCCGCCACCGTCATGTCCGACGACTATAGGGTCGTCCCCACGACCCCGGGACTAGATTGGCCCGCCGCCGACTTGTCCGACGACTATAGAGACGTCCCCACGACCCTGGGCATACGTTGGCCCGCCGCCGACATGTCCGACGACTATAGGGTCGTCCCCACGATCCCGCGACTAGGTTGGCCCGCCACCGTCATGTCCGACGAGTATAGGGTCGTACCCACGACCCCGGGACTAGATTGGCCCGCCACCGTCATGTCCGACGACTATAGGGTCGTCCCCACGACCCCGGGACTGGGTTGGCCCTCCGCCGACTTGTCCGACGACTATAGGGTCGTCCCGACGACCCAGGGACTAGAATGACCCGCCGCCGACTTTTCCGACGACTATAGAGTCGTCCCCACGACCCCGGGACTAGGTTGGCCGGCCGCCGACTAGTCCGACGAATATAGGGTCGTCCCAACGACCCCGGGAATACACTGGCCCGCCACCGTCATGTCCGACGAATATAGGTTCGTGTCTACGACCCTGGGCATACGTTGGCCCGCCGCCGACATGTCCGACGACTATAGGGTCGTCCCCACGACCACGGGCCAAAGTTGGTGAACCGCCGACATGTCCGACGACTATAGGGTCGTCTCCACGACGCCGGGACTAGGTTGGCCCGCCGCCGACTTGTCCGACGACTATAGGGTCGTCCCCACGACCCCGGGACTAGGTTTGCCCGCCGCCGACTTGTCCGAAGACTATAGGGGCGTCCCCACGACCACGGGCCGAAGTTGCCCAGCCGCCGGCATGTCCGACGACTATAGGGTCGTACCCACGACCCCGGGACTAGGTTTGCCCGCCGCCGACTTGTCCGAAGACTATAGGGGCGTCCCCACGACCACGGGCCGAAGTTGCCCAGCCGCCGACATGTCCGACGACTATAGGGTCGTCCCCACGGCCCCGGGAATTGATTGGCCCACCACCGTCATGTTCGACGACTACAAGATCGTCCCCACGACCCCCGGACTAGATTGCCCCGCCATCGTCATGTCCGACGACTATAGGGTCGTCCCCACGACCCCGGGACTAGGTTCGTCCGCCGCCGACATGTCCGACGACTATAGGTCGTCTCCACGACCCCGGGACTAGGTTTGCCCGCCGCCGACTTGTCCGAAGACTATAGGGGCGTCCCCACGACCACGGGCCGAAGTTGCCCAGCCGCCGACATGTCCGACGACTATAGGGTCGTACCCACGACCCCGGGACTAGGTTGGCCCGCCGCCGACTTGTCCGACGACTATAGGGTGGTCCCCACGACCACGGGCCAATGTTGCCCAGCCGCCGACATGTCCGAAGAATATAGGGTCGTTCCCACGACCCCGGGGCTAGATTGCCCCGGCACCGTCATGTCCGACGACTACAGGATCGTCCCCACGACCCCCGGACTAGATTGCCCCGCCACCGTCATGCCCGACGAATATAGGTTCGTCTCCACGACCTCCGGACTAGATTGGCCCGCCACCGTCATGTCCGACGACTATAGGGTCGTCCCCACGACCCCGGGACTAGATTGGCCCGCCGCCGACTTGTCCGACGACTATAGAGACGTCCCCACGACCCTGGGCATACGTTGGCCCGCCGCCGACATGTCCGACGACTATAGGGTCGTCCCCACGATCCCGCGACTAGGTTGGCCCGCCACCGTCATGTCCGACGAGTATAGGGTCGTACCCACGACCCCGGGACTAGATTGGCCCGCCACCGTCATGTCCGACGACTATAGGGTCGTCCCCACGACCCCGGGACTGGGTTGGCCCTCCGCCGACTTGTCCGACGACTATAGGGTCGTCCCGACGACCCAGGGACTAGAATGACCCGCCGCCGACTTTTCCGACGACTATAGAGTCGTCCCCACGACCCCGGGACTAGGTTGGCCGGCCGCCGACTAGTCCGACGAATATAGGGTCGTCCCAACGACCCCGGGAATAGACTGGCCCGCCACCGTCATGTCCGACGAATATAGGTTCGTGTCTACGACCCTGGGCATACGTTGGCCCGCCGCCGACATGTCCGACGACTATAGGGTCGTCCCCACGACCACGGGCCAAAGTTGGTGAACCGCCGACATGTCCGACGACTATAGGGTCGTCTCCACGACGCCGGGACTAGGTTGGCCCGCCGCCGACTTGTCCGACGACTATAGGGTCGTCCCCACGACCCCGGGACTAGGTTTGCCCGCCGCCGACTTGTCCGAAGACTATAGGGGCGTCCCCACGACCACGGGCCGAAGTTGCCCAGCCGCCGGCATGTCCGACGACTATAGGGTCGTACCCACGACCCCGGGACTAGGTTTGCCCGCCGCCGACTTGTCCGAAGACTATAGGGGCGTCCCCACGACCACGGGCCGAAGTTGCCCAGCCGCCGACATGTCCGACGACTATAGGGTCGTCCCCACGGCCCCGGGAATTGATTGGCCCACCACCGTCATGTTCGACGACTACAAGATCGTCCCCACGACCCCCGGACTAGATTGCCCCGCCATCGTCATGTCCGACGACTATAGGGTCGTCCCCACGACCCCGGGACTAGGTTCGTCCGCCGCCGACATGTCCGACGACTATAGGTCGTCTCCACGACCCCGGGACTAGGTTTGCCCGCCGCCGACTTGTCCGAAGACTATAGGGGCGTCCCCACGACCACGGGCCGAAGTTGCCCAGCCGCCGACATGTCCGACGACTATAGGGTCGTACCCACGACCCCGGGACTAGGTTGGCCCGCCGCCGACTTGTCCGACGACTATAGGGTGGTCCCCACGACCACGGGCCAATGTTGCCCAGCCGCCGACATGTCCGAAGAATATAGGGTCGTTCCCACGACCCCGGGGCTAGATTGCCCCGGCACCGTCATGTCCGACGACTATAGGGTCGTCTCCACGACGCCGGGACTAGGTTGGCCCGCCGCCGACTTGTCCGACGACTATAGGGTCGTCCCCACGACCACGGGCCAAAGTTGCCCCGGCACCGTCATGTCCGACGACTATAGGTCGTCTCCACGACCCCGGGACTAGGTTGGCCCGCCTCCGACTTGTCCGACGACTATAGGGTGGTCCCCACGACCACGGGCCAATGTTGCCCAGCCGCCGACATGTCCGAAGAATATAGGGTCGTTCCCACGACCCCGGGGCTAGATTGCCCCGGCACCGTCATGTCCGACGACTATACGGTCGTTCCCACGACCCCGGGGCTAGATTGCCCCGGCACCGTCATGTCCGACGACTATAGGGTCGTCCCCACGACCCCGGGACTAGGTTGGCCAGCCGCCGACATGTTCGACGATTATAGGGTCGTCCCCACGACCCCGGGACTAGGTTGGCCCGCCGCCGACTTGTCCGAAGACTATAGGGGCGTCCCCACGACCACGGGCCAAAGTTGCCCCGGCACCGTCATGTCCGACGACTATAGGTCGTCTCCACGACCCCGGGACTAGGTTGGCCCGCCGCTGAATTGTCCGACGACTATAGGGTCGTCCCCACGACCACTGGCCAAAGTCGCCCAGCCGCCGACATGTCCGACGACTATAGGGTCGTCCCCACGACCCCGGGACTATGTTCGTCCGCCGCCGACATGTCCGACGACTATAGGATCGTCCCTACCACCCCGGGACTAGGTTGGCCAGCCGCCGACATGTCCGACGACTATAGGGTCGTCCACACCACCCCAGGCCTAGGTTGGCCAGCCGCCGACATGTCCGACGACTATACGGTCGTCCCCACGACCCCGGGACTAGGTTTGCCCGCCGCCGACTTGTCCGAAGACTATAGGGGCGTCCCCACGACCACGGGCCGAAGTTGCCCAGCCGCCGGCATGTCCGACGACTATAGGGTCGTACCCACGACCCCGGGACTAGGTTGGCCCGCCGCCGACTTGTCCGACGACTATAGGGTGGTCCCCACGACCACGGGCCAATGTTGCCCAGCCGCCGACATGTCCGAAGACTATAGGGGCGTCCCCACGACCACGGGCCGAAGTTGCCCCGGCACCGTCATGTCCGACGACTATAGGGTCGTCTCCACGACGCCGGGACTAGGTTGGCCCGCCGCCGACTTGTCCGACGACTATAGGGTCGTCCCCACGACCACGGGCCAAAGTTGCCCCGGCACCGTCATGTCCGACGACTATAGGTCGTCTCCACGACCCCGGGACTAGGTTGGCCCGCCTCCGACTTGTCCGACGACTATAGGGTGGTCCCCACGACCACGGGCCAATGTTGCCCAGCCGCCGACATGTCCGAAGAATATAGGGTCGTTCCCACGACCCCGGGGCTAGATTGCCCCGGCACCGTCATGTCCGACGACTATACGGTCGTTCCCACGACCCCGGGGCTAGATTGCCCCGGCACCGTCATGTCCGACGACTATAGGGTCGTCCCCACGACCCCGGGACTAGGTTGGCCAGCCGCCGACTTGTCCGAAGACTATAGGGGCGTCCCCACGACCACGGGCCAAAGTTGCCCCGGCACCGTCATGTCCGACGACTATAGGTCGTCTCCACGACCCCGGGACTAGGTTGGCCCGCCGCCGACTTGTCCGACGACTATAGGGTGGTCCCCACGACCACGGGCCAATGTTGCCCAGCCGCCGACATGTCCGAAGAATATAGGGTCGTTCCCACGACCCCGGGGCTAGATTGCCCCGGCACCGTCATGTCCGACGACTATAGGGTCGTCTCCACGACGCCGGGACTAGGTTGGCCCGCCGCCGACTTGTCCGACGACTATAGGGTCGTCCCCACGACCACGGGCCAAAGTTGCCCCGGCACCGTCATGTCCGACGACTATAGGTCGTCTCCACGACCCCGGGACTAGGTTGGCCCGCCTCCGACTTGTCCGACGACTATAGGGTGGTCCCCACGACCACGGGCCAATGTTGCCCAGCCGCCGACATGTCCGAAGAATATAGGGTCGTTCCCACGACCCCGGGGCTAGATTGCCCCGGCACCGTCATGTCCGACGACTATACGGTCGTTCCCACGACCCCGGGGCTAGATTGCCCCGGCACCGTCATGTCCGACGACTATAGGGTCGTCCCCACGACCCCGGGACTAGGTTGGCCAGCCGCCGACATGTTCGACGATTATAGGGTCGTCCCCACGACCCCGGGACTAAGTTGGCCCGCCGCTGACATGTCCGACGACTATACGGTCGTCCCCACGACCAAGGGACTAGGTTGGCCCGCCGTCGACTTGTCCGACGACTATAGGGTCGTCCCCACGACCCCGGGACTAGGTTGGCCAGCCGCCGACATGTTCGACGATTATAGGGTCGTCCCCACGACCCCGGGGCTAGATTGGCCCGCCACCGTCATGTCCGACGACTACAGGGTCGTCCCCACGACCCCGGGACTAGGTTGTCCAGCCGCCGACTTGTCCGACGACTATAGGGTCGTCCCCACGGCCCAGGGACTAGGTTGACCCGCCGCCGACTTGTCCGACGACTATAGGGTCGTCCCTACCACCCCGGGACTAGGTTGGCCAGCCGCCGAAATGTCCGACGACTATAGGGTCGTCCCCACAACCCCGGGGCTAGATTGGCCAGCCGCCGACATGTTCGACGACTATAGGGTCGTCCCCACGATCCCCGGACTAGGTTGGCCAGCCGCCGACATGTCCGACGACTATAGGGTCGTCCCCACGGCCCCGGGAATTGATTGGCCCACCACCGTCATGTTCGACGACTACAAGATCGTCCCCACGACCCCCGGACTAGATTGCCCAGCCACCGTCATGTCCGACGACTATAGGGTCGTCCCCACGACCCCGGGACTAGGTTGGCCTGCCGCCGACTTGTCCGACGACTATAGGGTCGTCCCACCCACCCCGGAACTAGGTTGGCCAGCCGCCGACATGTTCGACGACTATAGGGTCGTCCCCACGATCCCCGGACTAGGTTGGCCAGCCGCCGACATGTCCGACGACTATAGGGTCGTCCCCACGGCCCCGGGAATTGATTGGCCCACCACCGTCATGTTCGACGACTACAAGATCGTCCCCACGACCCCCGGACTAGATTGCCCAGCCACCGTCATGTCCGACGACTATAGGGTCGTCCCCACGACCACGGGCCAATGTTGGCCAGCCGCCGACATGTCCGACGACTATAGGGTCGTCCCCACGACCCCGGGACTAGGTTGGCCTGCCGCCGACTTGTCCGACGACTATAGGGTCGTACCCACGACCCCGGGACTAGATTGGCCCGCCACCGTCATGTCCGACGACTATAGGGTCGTCCCCACGACCCCGGGACTGGGTTGGCCCTCCGCCGACTTGTCCGACGACTATAGGGTCGTCCCGACGACCCAGGGACTAGAATGACCCGGCGCCGACTTTTCCGACGACTATAGAGTCGTCCCCACGACCCCGGGACTAGGTTGGCCGGCCGCCGACTAGTCCGACGAATATAGGGTCGTCCCAACGACCCCGGGAATAGACTGGCCCGCCACCGTCATGTCCGACGAATATAGGTTCGTGTCTACGACCCTGGGCATACGTTGGCCCGCCGCCGACATGTCCGACGACTATAGGGTCGTCCCCACGACCACGGGCCAAAGTTGGTGAACCGCCGACATGTCCGACGACTATAGGGTCGTCTCCACGACGCCGGGACTAGGTTGGCCCGCCGCCGACTTGTCCGACGACTATAGGGTCGTCCCCACGACCCCGGGACTAGGTTTGCCCGCCGCCGACTTGTCCGAAGACTATAGGGGCGTCCCCACGACCACGGGCCGAAGTTGCCCAGCCGCCGGCATGTCCGACGACTATAGGGTCGTACCCACGACCCCGGGACTAGGTTTGCCCGCCGCCGACTTGTCCGAAGACTATAGGGGCGTCCCCACGACCACGGGCCGAAGTTGCCCAGCCGCCGACATGTCCGACGACTATAGGGTCGTCCCCACGGCCCCGGGAATTGATTGGCCCACCACCGTCATGTTCGACGACTACAAGATTGTCCCCACGACCCCCGGACTAGATTGCCCCGCCATCGTCATGTCCGACGACTATAGGGTCGTCCCCACGACCCCGGGACTAGGTTCGTCCGCCGCCGACATGTCCGACGACTATAGGTCGTCTCCACGACCCCGGGACTAGGTTTGCCCGCCGCCGACTTGTCCGAAGACTATAGGGGCGTCCCCACGACCACGGGCCGAAGTTGCCCAGCCGCCGACATGTCCGACGACTATAGGGTCGTACCCACGACCCCGGGACTAGGTTGGCCCGCCGCCGACTTGTCCGACGACTATAGGGTGGTCCCCACGACCACGGGCCAATGTTGCCCAGCCGCCGACATGTCCGAAGAATATAGGGTCGTTCCCACGACCCCGGGGCTAGATTGCCCCGGCACCGTCATGTCCGACGACTATAGGGTCGTCTCCACGACGCCGGGACTAGGTTGGCCCGCCGCCGACTTGTCCGACGACTATAGGGTCGTCCCCACGACCACGGGCCAAAGTTGCCCCGGCACCGTCATGTCCGACGACTATAGGTCGTCTCCACGACCCCGGGACTAGGTTGGCCCGCCGCCGACTTGTCCGACGACTATAGGGTGGTCCCCACGACCACGGGCCAATGTTGCCCAGCCGCCGACATGTCCGAAGAATATAGGGTCGTTCCCACGACCCCGGGGCTAGATTGCCCCGGCACCGTCATGTCCGACGACTATAGGGTCGTCTCCACGACGCCGGGACTAGGTTGGCCCGCCGCCGACTTGTCCGACGACTATAGGGTCGTCCCCACGACCACGGGCCAAAGTTGCCCCGGCACCGTCATGTCCGACGACTATAGGTCGTCTCCACGACCCCGGGACTAGGTTGGCCCGCCTCCGACTTGTCCGACGACTATAGGGTCGTCCCCACGGCCCAGGGACTAGGTTGACCCGCCGCCGACTTGTCCGACGACTATAGGGTCGTCCCTACCACCCCGGGACTAGGTTGGCCAGCCGCCGAAATGTCCGACGACTATAGGGTCGTCCCCACAACCCCGGGGCTAGATTGGCCAGCCGCCGACATGTTCGACGACTATAGGGTCGTCCCCACGATCCCCGGACTAGGTTGGCCAGCCGCCGACATGTCCGACGACTATAGGGTCGTCCCCACGGCCCCGGGAATTGATTGGCCCACCACCGTCATGTTCGACGACTACAAGATCGTCCCCACGACCCCCGGACTAGATTGCCCAGCCACCGTCATGTCCGACGACTATAGGGTCGTCCCCACGACCCCGGGGCTAGATTGGCCCGCCGCCGACATGTCCGACGACTATAGGGTCGTCCCTACCACGCCGGGACTAGGTTGGCCAGCCGCCGACATGTCCGACGACTATAGGGTCGTCCACACCACCCCAGGCCTAGGTTGGCCAGCCGCCGACATGTCCGACGACTATACGGTCGTCCCCACGACCCCGGGACTAGGTTTGCCCGCCGCCGACTTGTCCGAAGACTATAGGGGCGTCCCCACGACCACGGGCCGAAGTTGCCCAGCCGCCGGCATGTCCGACGACTATAGGGTCGTCCCCACGACCCCGGGGCTAGATTGGCCCGCCACCGTCATGTCCGACGACTACAGGGTCGTCCCCACGACCCCGGGACTAGGTTGGCCAGCCGCCGACATGTCCGACGACTATAGGGTCGTCCCCACGGCCCCGGGAATTGATTGGCCCACCACCGTCATGTTCGACGACTACAAGATCGTCCCCACGACCCCCGGACTAGATTGCCCCGCCATCGTCATGTCCGACGACTATAGGGTCGTCCCCACGACCCCGGGGCTAGATTGACCCGCCACCGTCATGTCCGACGACTATGGGGTCGTCCCTACGCCTCCGGGACTAGATTGGCCCGCCACCGTCATGTCCGACGAGTATAGGGTCGTCTCCACGACGCCGGGACTAGGTTGGCCCGCCGCCGACTTGTCCGACGACTATAGGGTGGTCCCCACGACCACGGGCCAATGTTGCCCAGCCGCCGACATGTCCGAAAAATATAGGGTCGTTCCCACGACCCCGGGGCTAGATTGCCCCGACACCGTCATGTCCGACGACTATAGGGTCGTCTCCACGACGCCGGGACTAGGTTGGCCCGCCGCCGACTTGTCCGACGACTATAGGGTCGTCCCCACGACCACGGGCCAAAGTTGCCCCGGCACCGTCATGTCCGACGACTATAGGTCGTCTCCACGACCCCGGGACTAGGTTGGCCCGCCTCCGACTTGTCCGACGACTATAGGGTGGTCCCCACGACCACGGGCCAATGTTGCCCAGCCGCCGACATGTCCGAAGAATATAGGGTCGTTCCCACGACCCCGGGGCTAGATTGCCCCGGCACCGTCATGTCCGACGACTATACGGTCGTTCCCACGACCCCGGGGCTAGATTGCCCCGGCACCGTCATGTCCGACGACTATAGGGTCGTCCCCACGACCCCGGGACTAGGTTGGCCAGCCGCCGACATGTTCGACGATTATAGGGTCGTCCCCAGGCCCCCGGGACTAGGTTGGCCCGCCGCCGACATGTCCGACGACTATACGGTCGTCCCCACGACAAAGGGACTAGGTTGGCCCGCCGCCGACTTGTCCGACGACTATAGGGTCGTCCCTACCACCCCGGGACTAGGTTGGCCAGCCGCCGAAATGTCCGACGACTATAGGGTCGTCCCCAAAACCCCGGCGCTAGATTGGCCAGCCGCCGATATGTTCGACGACTATAGGGTCGTCCCCACGACCCCGGAACTAGATTGCCCCGCCACCGTCATGTCCGACGACTATAGGGTCGTCCCCACGACCCCGGGGCTAGATTGGCCCGCCACCGTCATGTCCTACGACTACAGGGTCGTCCCCACGACCCCGGGACTAGGTTGGCCAGCCGCCGACTTGTCCGACGACTATAGGGTCGTCCCCACGGCCCAGGGACTAGGTTGACCCGCCGCCGACTTGTCCGACGACTATAGGGTCGTCCCTACCACCCCGGGACTAGGTTGGCCAGCCGCCGAAATGTCCGACGACTATAGGGTCGTCCCCACAACCCCGGGGCTAGATTGGCCAGCCGCCGACATGTTCGACGACTATAGGGTCGTCCCCACGACCCCGGAACTAGATTGCCCCGCCACCGTCATGTCCGACGACTATAGGGTCGTCCCCACGACCCCGGGGCTAGATTGGCCCGCCACCGTCATATCCGACGACTACAGGGTCGTCCCCACGCCCCCGGGACTAGATTGGCCCGCCACCGTCATGTCCGACGACTATAGGTTCGTCCCTACGACCCTGGGCATACGTTGGCCCGCCGCCGACATGTCCGTCGACTATAGGGTCGTCCCCACGATCCCGGGACTAGGTTGGCCAGCCGCCGACATGTCCGACGACAATAGGATCGTCCCCACGGCCCCGGGAATAGATTGGCCCGCCGCCGACTTGTCCGACGACTATAGGGTCGTCCCCACGACCACTGGTCAAAGCTGCCCAGCCGCCGACATGTCCGACGACTATAGGGTCGTCCCCACAACCCCCGGGCTAGATTTGCCCGCCACCGTCATGTCCGACGACTATAGGGTCGTCCCCACGACCCCGGGACTAGGTTGGCCCGCCGCCGACTTGTCCGACGACTATAGGGTCGTCCCCACAACCCGGGACTAGGTTGGCCCGCCGCCGACTTGTCCGAAGACTATAGAGTGGTCCCTACGACCACGGGCCAATGTTGCCCAGCCGCCGACATATCCGAAGAATATAGGGTCGTTCCCACGACCCCGGGGCTAGATTGCCCCGGCACCGTCGTGTCCGACGACTATAGGGTCGTCCCCACGACCCCGGGGCTAGGTAGGCCAGCCGCCGACATGTCCGACGACTATACGGTCGTCCCCACCACCAAGGGACTAGGTTGGCCCGCCGCCGACTTGTCCGACGACTATAGGGTCGTCCCTACCACCCCGGGACTAGGTTGGCCAGCCGCCGACATGTCCGACGTCTATAGGGTCGTCCCCACGACCCCGGGGCTGGATTGGCCCGCCACCGTCATGTCCGACGACTATGGGGTCGTCCCCACGCCCCCGGGACAAGATTGGCCCGCCACCGTCATGTCCGACGACTATAGGTTCGTCCCTACGACCCTGGGCATACGTTGGCCCGCCGCCGACATGTCCGACGACTATAGGGTCGTACCCACGATCCCGGGACTAGGTTGGCCAGCCGCCGACATGTCCGACGACTACAGGGTCGTCCCCACGACCCCCGGACTAGATTGCCCCGCCACCGTCATGTCCGACGACTATAGGTTCGTCCCTACGACCCTGGGCATACGATGGCCTGTCGCCGACATGTCCGAAGACTATAGGGTCGTCCCCACGACCACGGGCCAATTTTGCCCAGCCGCCGACATGTCCGACGATTATAGGGTCGTCCCCACGACCCCGGGGCTAGATTGGCCCGCCACCGTCATGTCCGACGACTATAGGGTCGTCCCCACGACCACGGGCCAAAGTTGCCCAGCCGCCGACATGTCCGACGACTATAGGGTCGTCCCCACGACCCCGGGACTAGGTTGGCCCGCGGCCGACTTGTCCGACGACTATAGGGTCGTCCCCACGACCACGGGCCAATGTTGGCCAGCCGCCGACATGTCCGACGACTATAGGGTCGTCCCCACGACCCCGGGACTAGGTTGGCCCGCCGCCGACTTGTCCGACGACTATAGGGTCGTCCCCACGACCACGGGCCAAAGTTGCCCCGGCACCGTCATGTCCGACGACTATAGGTCGTCTCCACGACCCCGGGACTAGGTTGGCCCGCCTCCGACTTGTCCGACGACTATAGGGTGGTCCCCACGACCACGGGCCAATGTTGCCCAGCCGCCGACATGTCCGAAGAATATAGGGTCGTTCCCACGACCCCGGGGATAGATTGCCCCGGCACCGTCATGTCCGACGACTATACGGTCGTTCCCACGACCCCGGGGCTAGATTGCCCCGGCACCGTCATGTCCGACGACTATAGGGTCGTCTCCACGACGCCGGGACTAGGTTGGCCCGCCGCCGACTTGTCCGACGACTATAGGGTCGTCCCCACGACCACGGGCCAAAGTTGCCCCGGCACCGTCATGTCCGACGACTATAGGTCGTCTCCACGACCCCGGGACTAGGTTGGCCCGCCTCCGACTTGTCCGACGACTATAGGGTGGTCCCCACGACCACGGGCCAATGTTGCCCAGCCGCCGACATGTCCGAAGAATATAGGGTCGTTCCCACGACCCCGGGGCTAGATAGCCCCGGCACCGTCATGTCCGACGACTATACGGTCGTTCCCACGACCCCGGGGCTAGATTGCCCCGGCACCGTCATGTCCGACGACTATAGGGTCGTCCCCACGACCCCGGGACTAGGTTGGCCAGCCGCCGACATGTTCGACGATTATAGGGTCGTCCCCACGACCCCGGGACTAGGTTGGCCCGCCGCCGACATGTCCGACGACTATACGGTCGTCCCCACGACAAAGGGACTAGGTTGGCCCGCCGCCGACTTGTCCGACGACTATAGGGTCGTCCCTACCACCCCGGGGCTAGATTGGCCAGCCGCCGACATGTTCGACGACTATAGGGTCGTCCCCACGACCACGGGCCAAAGTTAGGTCAGCCGCCGACATGTCCGACGACTATAGGGTCGTCCCCACGACCCCGGAACTAGATTGCCCCGCCACCGTCATGTCCGACGACTATAGGGTCGTCCCCACGACCCCGGGGCTAGATTGGCCCGCCACCGTCATGTCCTACGACTACAGGGTCGTCCCCACGACCCCGGGACTAGGTTGGCCAGCCGCCGACTTGTCCGACGACTATAGGGTCGTCCCCACGGCCCAGGGACTAGGTTGACCCGCCGCCGACTTGTCCGACGACTATAGGGTCGTCCCTACCACCCCGGGACTAGGTTGGCCAGCCGCCGAAATGTCCGACGACTATAGGGTCGTCCCCACAACCCCGGGGCTAGATTGGCCAGCCGCCGACATGTTCGACGACTATAGGGTCGTCCCCACGACCACGGGCCAAAGTTAGGTCAGCCGCCGACATGTCCGACGACTATAGGGTCGTCCCCACGACCCCGGGGCTAGATTGGCCCGCCACCGTCATGTCCGACGACTATAGGGTCGTCCCCACGACCACGGGCCAAAGTTGCCCAGCCGCCGACATGTCCGACGACTATAGGGTCGTCCCCACGACCCCGGGACTAGGTTGGCCCGCGGCCGACTTGTCCGACGACTATAGGGTCGTCCCCACGACCACGGGCCAATGTTGGCCAGCCGCCGACATGTCCGACGACTATAGGGTCGTCCCCACGACCCCGGGACTAGGTTGGCCCGCCGCCGACTTGTCCGACGACTATAGGGTCGTCCCCACAACCCGGGACTAGGTTGGCCCGCCGCCGACTTGTCCGAAGACTATAGAGTGGTCCCCACGACCACGGGCCAATGTTGCCCAGCCGCCGACATATCCGAAGAATATAGGGTCGTTCCCACGACCCCGGGGCTAGATTGCCCCGGCACCGTCGTGTCCGACGACTATAGGGTCGTCCCCACGACCCCGGGGCTAGGTAGGCCAGCCGCCGACATGTCCGACGACTATACGGTCGTCCCCACCACCAAGGGACTAGGTTGGCCCGCCGCCGACTTGTCCGACGACTATAGGGTCGTCCCTACCACCCCGGGACTAGGTTGGCCAGCCGCCGACATGTCCGACGTCTATAGGGTCGTCCCCACGACCCCGGGGCTGGATTGGCCCGCCACCGTCATGTCCGACGACTATGGGGTCGTCCCCACGCCCCCGGGACTAGATTGGCCCGCCACCGTCATGTCCTACGACTATAGGTTCGTCCCTACGACCCTGGGCATACGTTGGCCCGCCGCCGACATGTCCGACGACTATAGGGTCGTACCCACGATCCCGGGACTAGGTTGGCCAGCCGCCGACATGTCCGACGACTACAGGGTCGTCCCCACGACCCCCGGACTAGATTGCCCCGCCACCGTCATGTCCGACGACTATAGGTTCGTCCCTACGACCCTGGGCATACGATGGCCTGTCGCCGACATGTCCGAAGACTATAGGGTCGTCCCCACGACCACGGGCCAATTTTGCCCAGCCGCCGACATGTCCGACGATTATAGGGTCGTCCCCACGACCCCGGGGCTAGATTGGCCCGCCACCGTCATGTCCGACGACTATAGGGTACGTCCCCACGACCACGGGCCAAAGTTGCCCAGCCGCCGACATGTCCGACGACTATAGGGTCGTCCCCACGAACCCGGGGCTAGATTGCCCCGCCTCTGTCATGTCCGACGACTATAGGGTCGTCCCCACGACCCCGGGACTAGGTTGGCCCGCCGCCGACTTGTCCGACGACTATAGGCTCGTCCCCACGACCCCGGGACTAGGTTGGCCAGCCGCCGACATGTCCGACGACTGTACGGTCGTCCCCACGACCAAGGGACTACGTTGGCCCGCCGCCAACATGTCCGACGCCTATAGGGTGGTCCCCACGACCCCGGGACTAGGTTGGCCCGCCGCCTACTTGTCCGACGACTATAGGTTCGTCCCTACGACCCTGGGCATACGTTGGCCCGCCGCCGACATGTCCGACGACTATAGGGTCGTCCCCACGACCCCGGGCATACGTTGGCCCGCCGCCGACATGTCCGACAACTATAGGGTCGTCCCCACGACCCCGGGACTAGGTTGGCCCGCCGCAGACTTGTCCGACGACTGTAGGGTCGTCTCCACGTCCCCGGGACTAGATTGGCCCGCCACCGTCATGTCCGACGATTATAGGGTCGTCCCCACGACCACGGGCCAAAGTTGGTCAGCCGCCGACATGTCCGACGACTATTGGGTCGTCCCCATGACCCCGGGACTAGAGTGGCCCGCCACCGTCATGTCCGACGCCTATAGGGTCGTCCCCACGACCCCGGGGCTAGATTGGCCAGCCGCCGACATGTCCGACGACTATTGGGTCGTCCCCACGACCCCGCGACTAGGTTGGCCCGCCGCCGACATGTCCGACGCCTATAGGGTCGTCCCCATGACCCCGGGACTAGGTTGGCCCGCCGCCGACTTGTCCGACGACTATAGGTTCGTCCCTACGACCCTGGGCATACGTTGGCCCGCCGCCGACATGTCCGACGACTATAGGGTCGTCCCCACGACCCCGGGCATACGTTGGCCCGCCGCCGACATGTCCGACAACTATAGGGTCGTCCCCACGACCCCGGGACTAGGTTGGCCCGCCACCGACATGTCCGACGACTATAGGGTCGCCCCACGACCCCGGGACTAGGTTGGCCCGCCGCCGACTTGTCCGACGACTACAGGGTCGTCCCCACGACCCCGGGACTAGGTTGGCCCGCCGCCGACTTGTCCGACGATTATAGGGTCGTCCCCACGACCCCGGGACTAGGTTGGCCCGCCGCCGACTAGTCCGACGACTATAGGGTCGTCCCAACGACTCCGGGACTAGATTGGCCCGCCACCGTCATGTCCGACTAATATAGGTTCGTGCCTACGACCCTGGGCATACGTTGGCCCGCCGCCGACATGTCCAACGACTATAGGGTCGTCCCCACGATCCCGCGACTAGGTTGGCCAGCCGCCGACATGTCCGACGACAATAGGGTCGTCCCCACGACCCCGGGACTATGTTGGCCCGCCGCCGACTTGTCCGATGACTATAGGGTCGTCCCCACGACCCCGGAACTAGGTTGGCCCGCCGCCGACTTGTCCGACGACTATAGGGTCGTCCCTCCCACCCCGGAACTAGGTTGGCCAGCCGCCGACATGTCCGACGACTATAGGGTCGTCCCCACGACCCCGGAGCTAGATTGGCCCGCCACCGTCATGTCCGACGACTATAGGGTCGCCCCCGCGACCACGGGCCAAAGTTGGTCAGCCGCCGACATGTCCGACGACTATTGGGTCGTCCCCATGACCCCGGGACTAGAGTGGCCCGCCACCGTCATGTCCGACGAGTATAGGGTCGTACCCACGAACCCGGGACTAGGTTGGCCAGCCGCCGACATGTCCGACGACAATAGGGTCGTCCCCACGACCCCGGGACTAGATTGGCCCACCACCGTCATGTCCGACGACTACAGGGTCGTCCCCACGGCCCCGGGAATAGATTGGCCCACCACCGTCATGTCCGACGACAACAGGATCGTCCCCACGACCCCGGGACTAGGATGGCCCGCCGCCGACTTGTCCGACGATTATAGGGTCGTCCCTCCCACCCCGGGACTAGGTTGGCCCGCCGCTGACTTGTCCGACGACTATAGGGACGTCCCCACGACCACCGGCCAAAGTTGCCCAGCCGCCGACATGTCCGACGACTATAGGGTCGTCCCCACGACCAAGGGACTACGTTGGCCCGCCGCCGACTTGTCCGACGACTATAGGCTCGTCCCCACGACCCCTGGACTAGGTTGGCCAGCCGCCGACATGTCCGACGACTATACGGTCGTCCCCACGACCAAGGGACTACGTTGGCCCGCCGCCGACTTGTCTGACGACTATAGGCTCGTCCCCACGACCCCGGGACTAGGTTGGCCAGCCGCCGACATGTCCGACGACTATACGGTCGTCCCCACGACCAAGGGACTACGTTGGCCCGCCGCCGACATGTCCGACGAGTATAGGGTCGTACCCACGAACCCGGGACTAGGTTGGCCAGCCGCCGACATGTCCGACGACTATAGGGTCCGCCCCACGACCCCGCGACTAGGTTGGCCCGCCGCCGACTTGTCCGACGCCTATAGGGTCGTCCCCACGACCCCGGGGCTAGATTGGCCAGCCGCCGACATGTCCGACGACTATTGGGTGGTCCCCACGACCCCGCGACTAGGTTGGCCCGCCGCCGACATGTCCGACGCCTATAGGGTCGTCCCCATGACCCCGGGACTAGGTTGGCCCGCCGCCGACTTGTCCGACGACTATAGGTTCGTCCCTACGACCCTGGGCATACGTTGGCCCGCCGCCGACATGTCCGACGACTATAGGGTCGTCCCCACGACCCCGGGCATACGTTGGCCCGCCACCGTCATGTCCGACGAATATAGGTTCGTGCCTACGACCCTGGGCATACGTTGGCCCGCCGCCGACATGTCCAACGACTATAGGGTCGTCCCCACGATCCCGCGACTAGGTTGGCCAGCCGCCGACATGTCCGACGACAATAGGGTCGTCCCCACGACCCCGGGACTATGTTGGCCCGCCGCCGACTTGTCCGATGACTATAGGGTCGTCCCCACGACCCCGGAACTAGGTTGGCCCGCCGCCGACTTGTCCGACGACTATAGGGTCGTCCCTCCCACCCCGGAACTAGGTTGGCCAGCCGCCGACATGTCCGACAACTATAGGGTCGTCCCCACGACCCCGGGACTAGGTTGGCCCGCCGCCGACTTGTCCGACGACTACAGGGTCGTCCCCACGACCCCGGGACTAGGTTGGCCCGCCGCCGACTTGTCCGACGATTATAGGGTCGTCCCCACGACCCCGGGACTAGGTTGTCCCGCCGCCGACATGTCCGACGACTATAGGGTCGCCCCCGCGACCACGGGCCAAAGTTGGTCAGCCGCCGACTTGTCCGACGACTATAGGCTCGTCCCCACGACCCCGGGACTAGGTTGGCCCGCCGCCGACTTCTCCGACGACAACAGGGTCGTCCCTACCACCACGGGACTAGGTTGGCCAGCTGCCGACATGTCCGACGACTATAGGGTCGTCCCCACGACCCCGGGACTAGGTTGGCCCGCCGCAGACTTGTCCGACGACTGTAGGGTCGTCCCCACGTCCCCGGGACTAGATTGGCCCGCCACCGTCATGTCCGACGATTATAGGGTCGTCCCCACGACCACGGGCCAAAGTTGGCCCGCCGCCGACTTGTCCGACGACTACAGGGTCGCCCCCGCGACCACGGGCCAAAGTTGGTCAGCCGCCGACATGTCCGACGACTATTGGGTCGTCCCCATGACCCCGGGACTAGAGTGGCCCGCCACCGTCATGTCCGACGAGTATAGGGTCGTCCCCACGAACCCGGGACTAGGTTGGCCAGCCGCCGACATGTCCGACGACTATAGGGTCCGCCCCACGACCCCGCGACTAGGTTGGCCCGCCGCCGACTTGTCCGACGCCTATAGGGTCGTCCCCACGACCCCGGGGCTAGATTGGCCAGCCGCCGACATGTCCGACGACTATTGGGTCGTCCCCACGACCCCGCGACTAGGTTGGCCCGCCGCCGACATGATCGACGCCTATAGGGTCGTCCCCATGACCCCGGGACTAGGTTGGCCCGCCGCCGACTTGTCCGACGACTATAGGTTCGTCCCTACGACCCTGGGCATACGTTGGCCCGCCGCCGACATGTCCGACGACTATAGGGTCGTCCCCACGACCCCGGGCATACGTTGGCCCGCCGCCGACATGTCCGACAACTATAGGGTCGTCCCCACGACCCCGGGACTAGGTTGGCCCGCCACCGACATGTCCGACGACTATAGGGTCGCCCCACGACCCCGGGACTAGGTTGGCCCGCCGCCGACTTGTCCGACGACTACAGGGTCGTCCCCACGACCCCGGGACTAGGTTGGCCCGCCGCCGACTTGTCCGACGATTATAGGGTCGTCCCCACGACCCCGGGACTAGGTTGGCCCGCCGCCGACTAGTCCGACGACTATAGGGTCGTCCCAACGACCCCGGGACTAGATTGGCCCGCCACCGTCATGTCCGACGAATATAGGTTCGTGCCTACGACCCTGGGCATACGTTGGCCCGCCGCCGACATGTCCAACGACTATAGGGTCGTCCCCACGATCCCGCGACTAGGTTGGCCAGCCGCCGACATGTCCGACGACAATAGGGTCGTCCCCACGACCCCGGGACTATGTTGGCCCGCCGCCGACTTGTCCGATGACTATAGGGTCGTCCCCACGACCCCGGAACTAGGTTGGCCCGCCGCCGACTTGTCCGACGACTATAGGGTCGTCCCTCCCACCCCGGAACTAGGTTGGCCAGCCGCCGACATGTCCGACGACTATAGGGTCGTCCCCACGACCCCGGAGCTAGATTGGCCCGCCACCGTCATGTCCGACGACTATAGGGTCGCCCCCGCGACCACGGGCCAAAGTTGGTCAGCCGCCGACATGTCCGACGACTATTGGGTCGTCCCCATGACCCCGGGACTAGAGTGGCCCGCCACCGTCATGTCCGACGAGTATAGGGTCGTACCCACGAACCAGGGACTAGGTTGGCCAGCCGCCGACATGTCCGACGACAATAGGGTCGTCCCCACGACCCCGGGACTAGATTGGCCCACCACCGTCATGTCCGACGACTACAGGGTCGTCCCCACGGCCCCGGGAATAGATTGACCCACCACCGTCATGTCCGACGACAACAGGATCGTCCCCACGACCCCGGGACTAGGATGGCCCGCCGCCGACTTGTCCGACGATTATAGGGTCGTCCCTCCCACCCCGGGACTAGGTTGGCCCGCCGCTGACTTGTCCGACGACTATAGGGACGTCCCCACGACCACCGGCCAAAGTTGCCCAGCCGCCGACATGTCCGACGGCTATAGGGTCGTCCCCACGACCAAGGGACTACGTTGGCCCGCCGCCGACTTGTCTGACGACTATAGGCTCGTCCCCACGACCCCGGGACTAGGTTGGCCAGCCGCCGACATGTCCGACGACTATACGGTCGTCCCCACGACCAAGGGACTACGTTGGCCCGCCGCCGACTTGTCTGACGACTATAGGGTCGTCCCTACCACCACGGGACTAGGTTGGCCAGCCGCCGACATGTCCGACGACTATAGGGTCGTCCCTCCCACCCCGGAACTAGGTTGGCCAGCCGCCGACATGTCCGACGACTATAGGGTCGTCCCCACGACCCCGGAGCTAGATTGGCCCGCCACCGTCATGTCCGACGACTATAGGGTCGCCCCCGCGACCACGGGCCAAAGTTGGTCAGCCGCCGACATGTCCGACGACTATTGGGTCGTCCCCATGACCCCGGGACTAGAGTGGCCCGCCACCGTCATGTCCGACGAGTATAGGGTCGTACCCACGACCACGGGCCAAAGTTGGTCAGCCGCCGACATGTCCGACGACTATTGGGTCGTCCCCACGACCCCGCGACTAGGTTGGCCCGCCGCCGACATGTCCGACGCCTATAGGGTCGTCCCCATGACCCCGGGACTAGGTTGGCCCGCCGCCGACTTGTCCGACGACTATAGGTTCGTCCCTACGTCCCTGGGCATACGTTGGCCCGCCGCCGACATGTCCGACGACTATAGGGTCGTCCCCACGACCCCGGGCATACGTTGGCCCGCCGCCGACATGTCCGACAACTATAGGGTCGTCCCCACGACCCCGGGACTAGGTTGGACCGCCACCGATATGTCCGACGACTATAGGGTCGCCCCACGACCCCGGGACTAGGTTGGCCCGCCGCCGACTTGTCCGACGACTACAGGGTCGTCCCCACGACCCCGGGACTAGGTTGGCCCGCCGCCGACTTGTCCGACGATTATAGGGTCGTCCCCACGACCCCGGGACTAGGTTGGCCCGCCGCCGACTAGTCCGACGACTATAGGGTCGTCGCAACGACCCCGGGACTAGATTGGCCCGCCACCGTCATGTCCGACGAATATAGGTTCGTGCCTACGACCCTGGGCATACGTTGGCCCGCCGCCGACATGTCCAACGACTATAGGGTCGTCCCCACGATCCCGCGACTAGGTTGGCCAGCCGCCGACATGTCCGACGACAATAGGGTCGTCCCCACGACCCCGGGACTATGTTGGCCCGCCGCCGACTTGTCCGATGACTATAGGGTCGTCCCCACGACCCCGGAACTAGGTTGGCCCGCCGCCGACTTGTCCGACGACTATAGGGTCGTCCCTCCCACCCCGGAACTAGGTTGGCCAGCCGCCGACATGTCCGACGACTATAGGGTCGTCCCCACGACCCCGGAGCTAGATTGGCCCGCCACCGTCATGTCCGACGACTATAGGGTCGCCCCCGCGACCACGGGCCAAAGTTGGTCAGCCGCCGACATGTCCGACGACTATTGGGTCGTCCCCATGACCCCGGGACTAGAGTGGCCCGCCACCGTCATGTCCGACGAGTATAGGGTCGTACCCACGAACCCGGGACTAGGTTGGCCAGCCGCCGACATGTCCGACGACAATAGGGTCGTCCCCACGACCCCGGGACTAGATTGGCCCACCACCGTCATGTCCGACGACTATAGGCTCGTCCCCACGATCCCTGGACTAGGTTGGCCCACCACCGTCATGTCCGACGACAACAGGATCGTCCCCACGACCCCGGGACTAGGATGGCCCGCCGCCGAATTGTCCGACGATTATAGGGTCGTCCCTCCCACCCCGGGACTAGGTTGGCCCGCCGCTGACTTGTCCGACGACTATAGGGACGTCCCCACGACCACCGGCCAAGGTTGCCCAGCCGCCGACATGTCCGACGACTATAGGGTCGTCCCCACGACCAAGGGACTACGTTGGCCCGCCGCCGACTTGTCCGACGACTATAGGCTCGTCCCCACGACCCCTGGACTAGGTTGGCCAGCCGCCGACATGTCCGACGACTATACGGTCGTCCCCACGACCAAGGGACTACGTTGGCCCGCTGCCGACTTGTCTGACGACTATAGGCTCGTCCCCACGACCCCGGGACTAGGTTGGCCAGCCGCCGACATGTCCGACGACTATACGGTCGTCCCCACGACCAAGGGACTACGTTGGCCCGCCGCCGACTTGTCCGACGACTATAGGGTCGTCCCTACCACCACGGGACTAGGTTGGCCAGCTGCCGACATGTCCTACGACTATAGGGTCGTCCCCACGACCCCGGGACTAGGTTGGCCCGCCGCAGACTTGTCCGACGACTATAGGTTCGTCCCTACGACCCTGGGCATACGTTGGCCAGCCGCCGACTTGTCCGACGACTATAGGCTCGTCCCCACGACCCCGGGACTAGGTTGGCCCGCCGCCGACTTCTCCGACGACAACAGGGTCGTCCCTACCACCACGGGACTAGGTTGGCCAGCTGCCGACATGTCCGACGACTATAGGGTCGTCCCCACGACCCCGGAACTAGGTTGGCCAGCCGCCGACATGTCCGACGACTATAGGGTCGTCCCCACGACCCCGGAGCTAGATTGGCCCGCCACCGTCATGTCCGATGACTATAGGGTCGCCCCCGCGACCACGGGCCAAAGTTGGTCAGCCGCCGACATGTCCGACGACTATTGGGTCGTCCCCATGACCCCGGGACTAGAGTGGCCCGCCACCGTCATGTCCTACGAGTATAGGGTCGTCCCCACGTCCCCGGGACTAGATTGGCCCGCCACCGTCATGTCCGACGATTATAGGGTCGTCCCCACGACCACGGGCCAAAGTTGGCCAGCCGCCGACATGTCCGACGACTATAGGGTCGTTCCCACGACCCCGGGACTAGATTGGCCCGCCACCATCATGTCCGACGACTATAGGGTCGTCCCCACGACCCCGGGACTAGGTTGGCGCGCCGCCGACTTGTCTGACGAATATAGGGTCGTCCCTACCACCCCGGGACTAGCTTGGCCAGCCGCCGACATGTCCGACGACTATAGGGTCGTCCCCACGAACCCGGGGCTAGATTGCCCCGCCTCTGTCATGTCCGACGACTATAGGGTCGTCCCCACGACCCCGGGACTAGGTTGGCCCGCCGCCGACTTGTCCGACGACTATAGGCTCGTCCCCACGACCCCGGGACTAGGTTGGCCAGCCGCCGACATGTCCGACGACTGTACGGTCGTCCCCACGACCAAGGGACTACGTTGGCCCGCCGCCGACTTGTCCGACGACTATAGGGTCGTCCCTACCACCCCGGGACTAGGTTGGCCAGCCGCCGACATGTCCGACGACTATAGGGTCGTCCCCACGACCCCGGGACTAGGTTGGCCCGCCGCCGACTTCTCCGACGACAACAGGGTCGTCCCTACCACCACGGGACTAGGTTGGCCAGCTGCCGACATGTCCGACGACTATAGGGTCGTCCCCACGACCCCGGGACTAGGTTGGCCCGCCGCATACTTGTCCGACGACTATAGGGTCCTCCCCACGTCCCCGGGACTAGACTGGCCCGCCACCGTCATGTCCGACGATTATAGGGTCGTCCCCACGACCACGGGCCAAAGTTGGCCAGCCGCCGACATGTCCGACGACTATAGGGTCGTTCCCACGACCCCGGGACTAGATTGGCCCGCCACCATCATGTCCGACGACTATAGGGTCGTCCCCACGACCCCGGGACTAGGTTGGCGCGCCGCCGACTTGTCTGACCAATATAGGGTCGTCCCTACCACCCCGGGACTAGGTTGGCCAGCCGCCGACATGTCCGACGACTATAGGGTCGTCCCCACGAACCCGGGGCTAGATTGCCCCGCCTCTGTCATGTCCGACGACTATAGGGTCGTCCCCACGACCCCGGGACTAGGTTGGCCCGCCGCCGACTTGTCCGACGACTATAGGCTCGTCCCCACGACCCCGGGACTAGGTTGGCCAGCCGCCGACATGTCCGACGACTGTACGGTCGTCCCCACGACCAAGGGACTACGTTGGCCCGCCGCCGACTTGTCCGACGACTATAGGGTCGTCCCTACCACCCCGGGACTAGGTTGGCCAGCCGCCGACATGTCCGACGACTATAGGGTCGTCCCCACGACCCCGGGACTAGGTTGGCCCGCCGCCGACTTCTCCGACGACAACAGGGTCGTCCCTACCACCACGGGACTAGGTTGGCCAGCTGCCGACATGTCCGACGACTATAGGGTCGTCCCCACGACCCCGGGACTAGGTTGGCCCGCCGCACACTTGTCCGACGACTATAGGGTCCTCCCCACGTCCCCGGGACTAGACTGGCCCGCCACCGTCATGTCCGACGATTATAGGGTCGTCCCCACGACCACGGGCCAAAGTTGGCCAGCCGCCGACATGTCCGACGACTATAGGGTCGTTCCCACGACCCCGGGACTAGATTGGCCCGCCACCATCATGTCCGACGACTATAGGGTCGTCCCCACGACCCCGGGACTAGGTTGGCGCGCCGCCGACTTGTCTGACGAATATAGGGTCGTCCCTACCACCCCGGGACTAGGTTGGCCAGCCGCCGACATGTCCGACGACTATAGGGTCGTCCCCACGAACCCGGGGCTAGATTGCCCCGCCTCTGTCATGTCCGACGACTATAGGGTCGTCCCCACGACCCCGGGACTAGGTTGGCCCGCCGCCGACTTGTCCGACGACTATAGGCTCGTCCCCACGACCCCGGGACTAGGTTGGCCAGCCGCCGACATGTCCGACGACTGTACGGTCGTCCCCACGACCAAGGGACTACGTTGGCCCGCCGCCGACTTGTCCGACGACTATAGGGTCGTCCCTACCACCCCGGGACTAGGTTGGCCAGCCGCCGACATGTCCGACGACTATAGGGTCGTCCCCACGACCCCGGGAATAGGTTGGCCCGCCGCCGTCTTCTCCGACGACAACAGGGTCGTCCCTACCACCACGGGACTAGGTTGGCCAGCTGCCGACATGTCCGACGACTATAGGGTCGTCCCCACGACCCCGGGACTAGGTTGGCCCGCCGCACACTTGTCCGACGACTATAGGGTCCTCCCCACGTCCCCGGGACTAGATTGGCCCGCCACCGTCATGTCCGACGATTATAGGGTCGTCCCCACGACCACGGGCCAAAGTTGGCCAGCCGCCGACATGTCCGACGACTATTGGGTCGTCCCCATGACCCCGGGACTAGATTGCCCCGCCTCCGTCATGTCCGACGACAACAGGGTCGTCCCTACCACCACGGGACTAGGTTGGCCAGCTGCCGACATGTCCGACGACTATAGGGTCGTCCCCACGACCCCGGGACTAGGTTGGCCCGCCGCCGTCTTCTCCGACGACTATAGGGTCGTCCCCACGACCCCGGAGCTAGATTGGCCCGCCACCGTCATGTCCGATGACTATAGGGTCGCCCCCGCGACCACGGGCCAAAGTTGGTCAGCCGCCGACATGTCCGACGACTATTGGGTCGTCCCCATGACCCCGGGACTAGAGTGGCCCGCCACCGTCATGTCCTACGAGTATAGGGTTGTCCCCACGTCCCCGGGACTAGATTGGCCCGCCACCGTCATGTCCGACGATTATAGGGTCGTCCCCACGACCACGGGCCAAAGTTGGCCAGCCGCCGACATGTCCGACGACTATAGGGTCGTTCCCACGACCCCGGGACTAGATTGGCCCGCCACCATCATGTCCGACGACTATAGGGTCGTCCCCACGACCCCGGGACTAGGTTGGCGCGCCGCCGACTTGTCTGACGAATATAGGGTCGTCCCTACCACCCCGGGACTAGGTTGGCCAGCCGCCGACATGTCCGACGACTATAGGGTCGTCCCCACGAACCCGGGGCTAGATTGCCCCGCCTCTGTCATGTCCGACGACTATAGGGTCGTCCCCACGACCCCGGGACTAGGTTGGCCCGCCGCCGACTTGTCCGACGACTATAGGCTCGTCCCCACGACCCCGGGACTAGGTTGGCCAGCCGCCGACATGTCCGACGACTGTACGGTCGTCCCCACGACCAAGGGACTACGTTGGCCCGCCGCCGACTTGTCCGACGACTATAGGGTCGTCCCTACCACCCCGGGACTAGGTTGGCCAGCCGCCGACATGTCCGACGACTATAGGGTCGTCCCCACGACCCCGGGACTAGGTTGGCCCGCCACCGTCATGTCCGACGATTATAGGGTCGTCCCCACGACCACGGGCCAAAGTTGGCCAGCCGCCGACATGTCCGACGACTATTGGGTCGTCCCCATGACCCCGGGACTAGATTGCCCCGCCTCCGTCATGTCCGACGACAACAGGGTCGTCCCTACCACCACGGGACTAGGTTGGCCAGCTGCCGACATGTCCGACGACTATAGGGTCGTCCCCACGACCCCGGGACTAGGTTGGCCAGCCGCCGACATGTCCGACGACTGTACGGTCGTCCCCACGACCAAGGGACTACGTTGGCCCGCCGCCGACATGTCCGACGACTATAGGGTCGTCCCCACGACCCCGGGACTAGGTTGGCCCGCCGCCGACTTCTCCGACGACAACAGGGTCGTCCCTGACCACCACGGGACTAGGTTGGCCAGCTGCCGACATGTCCGACGACTATAGGGTCGTCCCCACGACCCCGGGACTAGGTTGGCCCGCCGCACACTTGTCCGACGACTATAGGGTCCTCCCCACGTCCCCGGGACTAGACTGGCCCGCCACCGTCATGTCCGACGATTATAGGGTCGTCCCCACGACCACGGGCCAAAGTTGGCCAGCCGCCGACATGTCCGACGACTATAGGGTCGTTCCCACGACCCCGGGACTAGATTGGCCCGCCACCATCATGTCCGACGACTATAGGGTCGTCCCCACGACTCCGGGACTAGGTTGGCGCGCCGCCGACTTGTCTGACGAATATAGGGTCGTCCCTACCACCCCGGGACTAGGTTGGCAACCCGCCGACATGTCCGATGACTATAGGGTCGTCTCCACGACCCCGGGACTAGATTGGCCCGCCACCGACATGTCCGGCGACTATAGGGTCGCCCCACGATCCCGGGAATAGGTTGGCCCGCCGCCGACATGTCCGACGACTATTGGGTCGTCCCCATGACCCCGGGACTAGAGTGGCCCGCCACCGTCATGTCCTACGAGTATAGGGTCGTCCCCACGTCCCCGGGACTAGATTGGCCCGCCACCGTCATGTCCGACGATTATAGGGTCGTCCCCACGACCACGGGCCAAAGTTGGCCAGCCGCCGGCATGTCCGACGACTATAGGGTCGTTCCCACGACCCCGGGACTAGATTGGCCCGCCACCATCATGTCCGACGACTATAGGGTCGTCCCCACGACCCCGGGACTAGGTTGGCGCGCCGCCGACATGTCTGACGAATATAGGGTCGTCCCTACCACCCCGGGACTAGGTTGGCCAGCCGCCGACATGTCCGACGACTATAGGGTCGTCCCCACGAACCCGGGGCAAGATTGCCCCGCCTCCGTCATGTCCGACGACTATAGGGTCGTCCCCACGACCCCGGGACTAGGTTGGCCCGCCGCCGACTTGTCCGACGACTATAGGCTCGTCCCCACGACCCCGGGACTAGGTTGGCCAGCCGCCGACATGTCCGACGACTATACGGTCGTCCCCACGACCCCGGGACTAGGTTGGCCCGCCGCCGACTTGTCCGACGACTATAAGGTCGTCCCTATCACCCCGGGACTAGGCTGGCCAGCCGCCGACATGTCCGACGACTATAGGGTCGTCCCCACGACCCCGGGACTAGGTTGGCCCGCCGCCGACTTCTCCGACGACAACAGGGTCGTCCCTACCACCACGGGACTAGGTTGGCCAGCTGCCGACATGTCCGACGACTATAGGGTCGTCCCCACGACCCCGGGACTAGGTTGGCCCGCCGCAGACTTGTCCGACGACTATAGGGTCGTCCCCACGTCCCCGGGACTAGATTGGCCCGCCACCGTCATGTCCGACGATTATAGGGTCGTCCCCACGACCACGGGCCAAAGTTGGCCAGCCGCCGACATGTCCGACGACTATAGGGTCGTTCCCACGACCCCGGGACTAGATTGGCCCGCCACCATCATGTCCGACGACTATAGGGTCGTCCCCACGACCCCGGGACTAGGTTGGCGCGCCGCCGACTTGTCTGACGAATATAGGGTCGTCCCTACCACCCCGGGACTAGGTTGGCAAGCCGCCGACTTGTCCGGCGACTATAGGGACGTCCCCACGACCACGGGCCCATGTTGCCCAGCCGCCGACATGTCCGACGACTATAGGGTCGTCCCCACGACCCCGGGACTAGATTGGCCCGCCGCTGACTTCTCCGACGACAACTGGGTCGTCCCTACCACCCCGGGACTAGGTTGGCCAGCCGCCGACATGTCCGACGACTATAGGATCGTCCCCACGACCCCGGGACTAGGTTAGCCCGCCGCCGACTAGTCCAACGACAATAGGGTCGTCCCCACGACCACGGGCCAAAGTTGCCCAGCCGCCGACATGTCCCAAGACTATAGGGTCGTCCCCACGACACCGGGACTAGATTGGCCCGCCACCGTCATGTCCGACGACTATAGGGTCGTCCCCACGACCCCGGGACTAAGTTGGCCCGCCGCCGACTTGTCCGACGACTATAGGGTCGTCCCTACCGCCCCGGGACTAGGTTGGCCAGCCGCCGACATGTCCGACGACTATAGGGTCGTCCCCACGACCCCGGGACTAGGTTGGCCCGCCGCCGACTTGTCCAACGACTATAGGGTCATCCCTACCACCCCGGGACTAGGTTTGGCCAGCCGCCGACATGTCCGACGACTATAGGGTCGTCCGCACGACCCCGTGGCTAGATTGCCCCGGCACCGTCATGTCCGACGACTATAGGGTCGTCCCTACGACCCCGGGACTAGGATGACCCGCCGCCGACTTGTCCGACCACTATAGAGTCATCCCCACGACCCCGGGACTAGGTTGGCCCGCCGCCGACTTGTCCGACGACTATCGGTTCGTCCCTACGACCCCGGGACTAGGATGACCCGCCGCCGACTTGTCCGACCACTATAGATTCATCCCCACGACCCCGGGACTAGGTTGGCCCGTCGCCGACTTGTCCGACGACTATCGGTTCGTCCCTACGACCCTGGGCATACGTTGGCCCGCCGCCGACATGTCCGACGACTATAGGGTCGTCCCCACGACCCCGGGACTAGGTTGGCCCGCCGCTGACTTCTCCGACGACAACAGGGTCGTCCCTACCACCCCGGGACTAGGTTGGACAGCCGCCGACATGTCCGACGACTATAGGATCGTCCCCACGACCCCGGGACTAGGTTAGCCCGCCGCCGACTTGTCCAACGACAATAGGGTCGTCCCCATGACCACGGGCCAAAGTTGCCCAGCCGCCGACTTGTCCCAAGACTATAGGGTCGTCCCCACGACCTCGCGACTAGGTTGGCCCGCCGCCGACTTGTCCGACGCCTATAGGGTCGTCCCCACGACCACGGGGCTAGATTGGCCAGCCGCCGACATGTCCGACGACTATTGGGTCGTCCCCACGACCCCGCGACTAGGTTGGCCCGCCGCCGACATGTCCGACGCCTATAGGGTGGTCCCCACGACCCCGGGACTAGGTTGGCCCGCCGCCGACTTGTCCGACGACTATAGGTTCGTCCCTTCGACCCTGGGCATACGTTGGCCCGTCGCCGACATGTCCGACGACTATAGGGTCGTCCCCACGACCCCGGGCATACGTTGGCCCGCCGCCGACATGTCCGACAACTATAGGGTCGTCCCCACGACCCCGGGACTAGGTAGGCCCGCCACCGACATGTCCGACGACTATAGGGTCGCCCCACGACCCCGGGACTAGGTTGGCCCGCCGCCGACTTGTCCGACGACTACAGGGTCGCCCCCGCGACCACGGGCCAAAGTTGGTCAGCCGCCGACATGTCCGACGACTATTGGGTCGTCCCCATGACCCCGGGACTAGAGTGGCCCGCCACCGTCATGTCCGACGCCTATAGGGTCGTCCCCACGACCCCGGGGCTAGATTGGCCAGCCGCCGACATGTCCGACGACTATTGGGTCGTCCCCACGACCCCGCGACTAGGTTGGCCCGCCGCCGACATGTCCGACGCCTATAGGGTCGTCCCCATGACCCCGGGACTAGGTTGGCCCGCCGCCGACTTGTCCGACGACTATAGGTTCGTCCCTACGACCCTGGGCATACGTTGGCCCGCCGCCGACATGTCCGACGACTATAGGGTCGTCCCCACGACCCCGGGCATACGTTGGCCCGCCGCCGACATGTCCGACAACTATAGGGTCGTCCCCACGACCCCGGGACTAGGTTGGCCCGCCACCGACATGTCCGACGACTATAGGGTCGCCCCACGACCCCGGGACTAGGTTGGCCCGCCGCCGACTTGTCCGACGACTACAGGGTCGTCCCCACGACCCCGGGACTAGGTTGGCCCGCCGCCGACTTGTCCGACGATTATAGGGTCGTCCCCACGACCCCGGGACTAGGTTGGCCCGCCGCCGACTAGTCCGACGACTATAGGGTCGTCCCAACGACTCCGGGACTAGATTGGCCCGCCACCGTCATGTCCGACGAATATAGGTTCGTGCCTACGACCCTGGGCATACGTTGGCCCGCCGCCGACATGTCCAACGACTATAGGGTCGTCCCCACGATCCCGCGACTAGGTTGGCCAGCCGCCGACATGTCCGACGACAATAGGGTCGTCCCCACGACCCCGGGACTATGTTGGCCCGCCGCCGACTTGTCCGATGACTATAGGGTCGTCCCCACGACCCCGGAACTAGGTTGGCCCGCCGCCGACTTGTCCGACGACTATAGGGTCGTCCCTCCCACCCCGGAACTAGGTTGGCCAGCCGCCGACATGTCCGACGACTATAGGGTCGTCCCCACGACCCCGGAGCTAGATTGGCCCGCCACCGTCATGTCCGACGACTATAGGGTCGCCCCCGCGACCACGGGCCAAAGTTGGTCAGCCGCCGACATGTCCGACGACTATTGGGTCGTCCCCATGACCCCGGGACTAGAGTGGCCCGCCACCGTCATGTCCGACGAGTATAGGGTCGTACCCACGAACCCGGGACTAGGTTGGCCAGCCGCCGACATGTCCGACGACAATAGGGTCGTCCCCACGACCCCGGGACTAGATTGGCCCACCACCGTCATGTCCGACGACTACAGGGTCGTCCCCACGGCCCCGGGAATAGATTGGCCCACCACCGTCATGTCCGACGACAACAGGATCGTCCCCACGACCCCGGGACTAGGATGGCCCGCCGCCGACTTGTCCGACGATTATAGGGTCGTCCCTCCCACCCCGGGACTAGGTTGGCCCGCCGCTGACTTGTCCGACGACTATAGGGACGTCCCCACGACCACCGGCCAAAGTTGCCCAGCCGCCGACATGTCCGACGACTATAGGGTCGTCCCCACGACCAAGGGACTACGTTGGCCCGCCGCCGACTTGTCCGACGACTATAGGCTCGTCCCCACGACCCCTGGACTAGGTTGGCCAGCCGCCGACATGTCCGACGACTATACGGTCGTCCCCACGACCAAGGGACTACGTTGGCCCGCCGCCGACTTGTCTGACGACTATAGGCTCGTCCCCACGACCCCGGGACTAGGTTGGCCAGCCGCCGACATGTCCGACGACTATACGGTCGTCCCCACGACCAAGGGACTACGTTGGCCCGCCGCCGACATGTCCGACGAGTATAGGGTCGTACCCACGAACCCGGGACTAGGTTGGCCAGCCGCCGACATGTCCGACGACTATAGGGTCCGCCCCACGACCCCGCGACTAGGTTGGCCCGCCGCCGACTTGTCCGACGCCTATAGGGTCGTCCCCACGACCCCGGGGCTAGATTGGCCAGCCGCCGACATGTCCGACGACTATTGGGTGGTCCCCACGACCCCGCGACTAGGTTGGCCCGCCGCCGACATGTCCGACGCCTATAGGGTCGTCCCCATGACCCCGGGACTAGGTTGGCCCGCCGCCGACTTGTCCGACGACTATAGGTTCGTCCCTACGACCCTGGGCATACGTTGGCCCGCCGCCGACATGTCCGACGACTATAGGGTCGTCCCCACGACCCCGGGCATACGTTGGCCCGCCACCGTCATGTCCGACGAATATAGGTTCGTGCCTACGACCCTGGGCATACGTTGGCCCGCCGCCGACATGTCCAACGACTATAGGGTCGTCCCCACGATCCCGCGACTAGGTTGGCCAGCCGCCGACATGTCCGACGACAATAGGGTCGTCCCCACGACCCCGGGACTATGTTGGCCCGCCGCCGACTTGTCCGATGACTATAGGGTCGTCCCCACGACCCCGGAACTAGGTTGGCCCGCCGCCGACTTGTCCGACGACTATAGGGTCGTCCCTCCCACCCCGGAACTAGGTTGGCCAGCCGCCGACATGTCCGACAACTATAGGGTCGTCCCCACGACCCCGGGACTAGGTTGGCCCGCCGCCGACTTGTCCGACGACTACAGGGTCGTCCCCACGACCCCGGGACTAGGTTGGCCCGCCGCCGACTTGTCCGACGATTATAGGGTCGTCCCCACGACCCCGGGACTAGGTTGTCCCGCCGCCGACATGTCCGACGACTATAGGGTCGCCCCCGCGACCACGGGCCAAAGTTGGTCAGCCGCCGACTTGTCCGACGACTATAGGCTCGTCCCCACGACCCCGGGACTAGGTTGGCCCGCCGCCGACTTCTCCGACGACAACAGGGTCGTCCCTACCACCACGGGACTAGGTTGGCCAGCTGCCGACATGTCCGACGACTATAGGGTCGTCCCCACGACCCCGGGACTAGGTTGGCCCGCCGCAGACTTGTCCGACGACTGTAGGGTCGTCCCCACGTCCCCGGGACTAGATTGGCCCGCCACCGTCATGTCCGACGATTATAGGGTCGTCCCCACGACCACGGGCCAAAGTTGGCCCGCCGCCGACTTGTCCGACGACTACAGGGTCGCCCCCGCGACCACGGGCCAAAGTTGGTCAGCCGCCGACATGTCCGACGACTATTGGGTCGTCCCCATGACCCCGGGACTAGAGTGGCCCGCCACCGTCATGTCCGACGAGTATAGGGTCGTCCCCACGAACCCGGGACTAGGTTGGCCAGCCGCCGACATGTCCGACGACTATAGGGTCCGCCCCACGACCCCGCGACTAGGTTGGCCCGCCGCCGACTTGTCCGACGCCTATAGGGTCGTCCCCACGACCCCGGGGCTAGATTGGCCAGCCGCCGACATGTCCGACGACTATTGGGTCGTCCCCACGACCCCGCGACTAGGTTGGCCCGCCGCCGACATGATCGACGCCTATAGGGTCGTCCCCATGACCCCGGGACTAGGTTGGCCCGCCGCCGACTTGTCCGACGACTATAGGTTCGTCCCTACGACCCTGGGCATACGTTGGCCCGCCGCCGACATGTCCGACGACTATAGGGTCGTCCCCACGACCCCGGGCATACGTTGGCCCGCCGCCGACATGTCCGACAACTATAGGGTCGTCCCCACGACCCCGGGACTAGGTTGGCCCGCCACCGACATGTCCGACGACTATAGGGTCGCCCCACGACCCCGGGACTAGGTTGGCCCGCCGCCGACTTGTCCGACGACTACAGGGTCGTCCCCACGACCCCGGGACTAGGTTGGCCCGCCGCCGACTTGTCCGACGATTATAGGGTCGTCCCCACGACCCCGGGACTAGGTTGGCCCGCCGCCGACTAGTCCGACGACTATAGGGTCGTCCCAACGACCCCGGGACTAGATTGGCCCGCCACCGTCATGTCCGACGAATATAGGTTCGTGCCTACGACCCTGGGCATACGTTGGCCCGCCGCCGACATGTCCAACGACTATAGGGTCGTCCCCACGATCCCGCGACTAGGTTGGCCAGCCGCCGACATGTCCGACGACAATAGGGTCGTCCCCACGACCCCGGGACTATGTTGGCCCGCCGCCGACTTGTCCGATGACTATAGGGTCGTCCCCACGACCCCGGAACTAGGTTGGCCCGCCGCCGACTTGTCCGACGACTATAGGGTCGTCCCTCCCACCCCGGAACTAGGTTGGCCAGCCGCCGACATGTCCGACGACTATAGGGTCGTCCCCACGACCCCGGAGCTAGATTGGCCCGCCACCGTCATGTCCGACGACTATAGGGTCGCCCCCGCGACCACGGGCCAAAGTTGGTCAGCCGCCGACATGTCCGACGACTATTGGGTCGTCCCCATGACCCCGGGACTAGAGTGGCCCGCCACCGTCATGTCCGACGAGTATAGGGTCGTACCCACGAACCAGGGACTAGGTTGGCCAGCCGCCGACATGTCCGACGACAATAGGGTCGTCCCCACGACCCCGGGACTAGATTGGCCCACCACCGTCATGTCCGACGACTACAGGGTCGTCCCCACGGCCCCGGGAATAGATTGACCCACCACCGTCATGTCCGACGACAACAGGATCGTCCCCACGACCCCGGGACTAGGATGGCCCGCCGCCGACTTGTCCGACGATTATAGGGTCGTCCCTCCCACCCCGGGACTAGGTTGGCCCGCCGCTGACTTGTCCGACGACTATAGGGACGTCCCCACGACCACCGGCCAAAGTTGCCCAGCCGCCGACATGTCCGACGGCTATAGGGTCGTCCCCACGACCAAGGGACTACGTTGGCCCGCCGCCGACTTGTCTGACGACTATAGGCTCGTCCCCACGACCCCGGGACTAGGTTGGCCAGCCGCCGACATGTCCGACGACTATACGGTCGTCCCCACGACCAAGGGACTACGTTGGCCCGCCGCCGACTTGTCTGACGACTATAGGGTCGTCCCTACCACCACGGGACTAGGTTGGCCAGCCGCCGACATGTCCGACGACTATAGGGTCGTCCCTCCCACCCCGGAACTAGGTTGGCCAGCCGCCGACATGTCCGACGACTATAGGGTCGTCCCCACGACCCCGGAGCTAGATTGGCCCGCCACCGTCATGTCCGACGACTATAGGGTCGCCCCCGCGACCACGGGCCAAAGTTGGTCAGCCGCCGACATGTCCGACGACTATTGGGTCGTCCCCATGACCCCGGGACTAGAGTGGCCCGCCACCGTCATGTCCGACGAGTATAGGGTCGTACCCACGACCACGGGCCAAAGTTGGTCAGCCGCCGACATGTCCGACGACTATTGGGTCGTCCCCACGACCCCGCGACTAGGTTGGCCCGCCGCCGACATGTCCGACGCCTATAGGGTCGTCCCCATGACCCCGGGACTAGGTTGGCCCGCCGCCGACTTGTCCGACGACTATAGGTTCGTCCCTACGTCCCTGGGCATACGTTGGCCCGCCGCCGACATGTCCGACGACTATAGGGTCGTCCCCACGACCCCGGGCATACGTTGGCCCGCCGCCGACATGTCCGACAACTATAGGGTCGTCCCCACGACCCCGGGACTAGGTTGGACCGCCACCGATATGTCCGACGACTATAGGGTCGCCCCACGACCCCGGGACTAGGTTGGCCCGCCGCCGACTTGTCCGACGACTACAGGGTCGTCCCCACGACCCCGGGACTAGGTTGGCCCGCCGCCGACTTGTCCGACGATTATAGGGTCGTCCCCACGACCCCGGGACTAGGTTGGCCCGCCGCCGACTAGTCCGACGACTATAGGGTCGTCGCAACGACCCCGGGACTAGATTGGCCCGCCACCGTCATGTCCGACGAATATAGGTTCGTGCCTACGACCCTGGGCATACGTTGGCCCGCCGCCGACATGTCCAACGACTATAGGGTCGTCCCCACGATCCCGCGACTAGGTTGGCCAGCCGCCGACATGTCCGACGACAATAGGGTCGTCCCCACGACCCCGGGACTATGTTGGCCCGCCGCCGACTTGTCCGATGACTATAGGGTCGTCCCCACGACCCCGGAACTAGGTTGGCCCGCCGCCGACTTGTCCGACGACTATAGGGTCGTCCCTCCCACCCCGGAACTAGGTTGGCCAGCCGCCGACATGTCCGACGACTATAGGGTCGTCCCCACGACCCCGGAGCTAGATTGGCCCGCCACCGTCATGTCCGACGACTATAGGGTCGCCCCCGCGACCACGGGCCAAAGTTGGTCAGCCGCCGACATGTCCGACGACTATTGGGTCGTCCCCATGACCCCGGGACTAGAGTGGCCCGCCACCGTCATGTCCGACGAGTATAGGGTCGTACCCACGAACCCGGGACTAGGTTGGCCAGCCGCCGACATGTCCGACGACAATAGGGTCGTCCCCACGACCCCGGGACTAGATTGGCCCACCACCGTCATGTCCGACGACTATAGGCTCGTCCCCACGATCCCTGGACTAGGTTGGCCCACCACCGTCATGTCCGACGACAACAGGATCGTCCCCACGACCCCGGGACTAGGATGGCCCGCCGCCGAATTGTCCGACGATTATAGGGTCGTCCCTCCCACCCCGGGACTAGGTTGGCCCGCCGCTGACTTGTCCGACGACTATAGGGACGTCCCCACGACCACCGGCCAAGGTTGCCCAGCCGCCGACATGTCCGACGACTATAGGGTCGTCCCCACGACCAAGGGACTACGTTGGCCCGCCGCCGACTTGTCCGACGACTATAGGCTCGTCCCCACGACCCCTGGACTAGGTTGGCCAGCCGCCGACATGTCCGACGACTATACGGTCGTCCCCACGACCAAGGGACTACGTTGGCCCGCTGCCGACTTGTCTGACGACTATAGGCTCGTCCCCACGACCCCGGGACTAGGTTGGCCAGCCGCCGACATGTCCGACGACTATACGGTCGTCCCCACGACCAAGGGACTACGTTGGCCCGCCGCCGACTTGTCCGACGACTATAGGGTCGTCCCTACCACCACGGGACTAGGTTGGCCAGCTGCCGACATGTCCTACGACTATAGGGTCGTCCCCACGACCCCGGGACTAGGTTGGCCCGCCGCAGACTTGTCCGACGACTATAGGTTCGTCCCTACGACCCTGGGCATACGTTGGCCAGCCGCCGACTTGTCCGACGACTATAGGCTCGTCCCCACGACCCCGGGACTAGGTTGGCCCGCCGCCGACTTCTCCGACGACAACAGGGTCGTCCCTACCACCACGGGACTAGGTTGGCCAGCTGCCGACATGTCCGACGACTATAGGGTCGTCCCCACGACCCCGGAACTAGGTTGGCCAGCCGCCGACATGTCCGACGACTATAGGGTCGTCCCCACGACCCCGGAGCTAGATTGGCCCGCCACCGTCATGTCCGATGACTATAGGGTCGCCCCCGCGACCACGGGCCAAAGTTGGTCAGCCGCCGACATGTCCGACGACTATTGGGTCGTCCCCATGACCCCGGGACTAGAGTGGCCCGCCACCGTCATGTCCTACGAGTATAGGGTCGTCCCCACGTCCCCGGGACTAGATTGGCCCGCCACCGTCATGTCCGACGATTATAGGGTCGTCCCCACGACCACGGGCCAAAGTTGGCCAGCCGCCGACATGTCCGACGACTATAGGGTCGTTCCCACGACCCCGGGACTAGATTGGCCCGCCACCATCATGTCCGACGACTATAGGGTCGTCCCCACGACCCCGGGACTAGGTTGGCGCGCCGCCGACTTGTCTGACGAATATAGGGTCGTCCCTACCACCCCGGGACTAGCTTGGCCAGCCGCCGACATGTCCGACGACTATAGGGTCGTCCCCACGAACCCGGGGCTAGATTGCCCCGCCTCTGTCATGTCCGACGACTATAGGGTCGTCCCCACGACCCCGGGACTAGGTTGGCCCGCCGCCGACTTGTCCGACGACTATAGGCTCGTCCCCACGACCCCGGGACTAGGTTGGCCAGCCGCCGACATGTCCGACGAATGTACGGTCGTCCCCACGACCAAGGGACTACGTTGGCCCGCCGCCGACTTGTCCGACGACTATAGGGTCGTCCCTACCACCCCGGGACTAGGTTGGCCAGCCGCCGACATGTCCGACGACTATAGGGTCGTCCCCACGACCCCGGGACTAGGTTGGCCCGCCGCCGACTTCTCCGACGACAACAGGGTCGTCCCTACCACCACGGGACTAGGTTGGCCAGCTGCCGACATGTCCGACGACTATAGGGTCGTCCCCACGACCCCGGGACTAGGTTGGCCCGCCGCACACTTGTCCGACGACTATAGGGTCCTCCCCACGTCCCCGGGACTAGACTGGCCCGCCACCGTCATGTCCGACGATTATAGGGTCGTCCCCACGACCACGGGCCAAAGTTGGCCAGCCGCCGACATGTCCGACGACTATAGGGTCGTTCCCACGACCCCGGGACTAGATTGGCCCGCCACCATCATGTCCGACGACTATAGGGTCGTCCCCACGACCCCGGGACTAGGTTGGCGCGCCGCCGACTTGTCTGACCAATATAGGGTCGTCCCTACCACCCCGGGACTAGGTTGGCCAGCCGCCGACATGTCCGACGACTATAGGGTCGTCCCCACGAACCCGGGGCTAGATTGCCCCGCCTCTGTCATGTCCGACGACTATAGGGTCGTCCCCACGACCCCGGGACTAGGTTGGCCCGCCGCAGACTTGTCCGACGACTATAGGCTCGTCCCCACGACCCCGGGACTAGGTTGGCCAGCCGCCGACATGTCCGACGACTGTACGGTCGTCCCCACGACCAAGGGACTACGTTGGCCCGCCGCCGACTTGTCCGACGACTATAGGGTCGTCCCTACCACCCCGGGACTAGGTTGGCCAGCCGCCGACATGTCCGACGACTATAGGGTCGTCCCCACGACCCCGGGACTAGGTTGGCCCGCCGCCGACTTCTCCGACGACAACAGGGTCGTCCCTACCACCACGGGACTAGGTTGGCCAGCTGCCGACATGTCCGACGACTATAGGGTCGTCCCCACGACCCCGGGACTAGGTTGGCCCGCCGCACACTTGTCCGACGACTATAGGGTCCTCCCCACGTCCCCGGGACTAGACTGGCCCGCCACCGTCATGTCCGACGATTATAGGGTCGTCCCCACGACCACGGGCCAAAGTTGGCCAGCCGCCGACATGTCCGACGACTATAGGGTCGTTCCCACGACCCCGGGACTAGATTGGCCCGCCACCATCATGTCCGACGACTATAGGGTCGTCCCCACGACCCCGGGACTAGGTTGGCGCGCCGCCGACTTGTCTGACGAATATAGGGTCGTCCCTACCACCCCGGGACTAGGTTGGCCAGCCGCCGACATGTCCGACGACTATAGGGTCGTCCCCACGAACCCGGGGCTAGATTGCCCCGCCTCTGTCATGTCCGACGACTATAGGGTCGTCCCCACGACCCCGGGACTAGGTTGGCCCGCCGCCGACTTGTCCGACGACTATAGGCTCGTCCCCACGACCCCGGGACTAGGTTGGCCAGCCGCCGACATGTCCGACGACTGTACGGTCGTCCCCACGACCAAGGGACTACGTTGGCCCGCCGCCGACTTGTCCGACGACTATAGGGTCGTCCCTACCACCCCGGGACTAGGTTGGCCAGCCGCCGACATGTCCGACGACTATAGGGTCGTCCCCACGACCCCGGGAATAGGTTGGCCCGCCGCCGTCTTCTCCGACGACAACAGGGTCGTCCCTACCACCACGGGACTAGGTTGGCCAGCTGCCGACATGTCCGACGACTATAGGGTCGTCCCCACGACCCCGGGACTAGGTTGGCCCGCCGCACACTTGTCCGACGACTATAGGGTCCTCCCCACGTCCCCGGGACTAGATTGGCCCGCCACCGTCATGTCCGACGATTATAGGGTCGTCCCCACGACCACGGGCCAAAGTTGGCCAGCCGCCGACATGTCCGACGACTATTGGGTCGTCCCCATGACCCCGGGACTAGATTGCCCCGCCTCCGTCATGTCCGACGACAACAGGGTCGTCCCTACCACCACGGGACTAGGTTGGCCAGCTGCCGACATGTCCGACGACTATAGGGTCGTCCCCACGACCCCGGGACTAGGTTGGCCCGCCGCCGTCTTCTCCGACGACTATAGGGTCGTCCCCACGACCCCGGAGCTAGATTGGCCCGCCACCGTCATGTCCGATGACTATAGGGTCGCCCCCGCGACCACGGGCCAAAGTTGGTCAGCCGCCGACATGTCCGACGACTATTGGGTCGTCCCCATGACCCCGGGACTAGAGTGGCCCGCCACCGTCATGTCCTACGAGTATAGGGTTGTCCCCACGTCCCCGGGACTAGATTGGCCCGCCACCGTCATGTCCGACGATTATAGGGTCGTCCCCACGACCACGGGCCAAAGTTGGCCAGCCGCCGACATGTCCGACGACTATAGGGTCGTTCCCACGACCCCGGGACTAGATTGGCCCGCCACCATCATGTCCGACGACTATAGGTTCGTCCCCACGACCCCGGGACTAGGTTGGCGCGCCGCCGACTTGTCTGACGAATATAGGGTCGTCCCTACCACCCCGGGACTAGGTTGGCCAGCCGCCGACATGTCCGACGACTATAGGGTCGTCCCCACGAACCCGGGGCTAGATTGCCCCGCCTCTGTCATGTCCGACGACTATAGGGTCGTCCCCACGACCCCGGGACTAGGTTGGCCCGCCGCCGACTTGTCCGACGACTATAGGCTCGTCCCCACGACCCCGGGACTAGGTTGGCCAGCCGCCGACATGTCCGACGACTGTACGGTCGTCCCCACGACCAAGGGACTACGTTGGCCCGCCGCCGACTTGTCCGACGACTATAGGGTCGTCCCTACCACCCCGGGACTAGGTTGGCCAGCCGCCGACATGTCCGACGACTATAGGGTCGTCCCCACGACCCCGGGACTAGGTTGGCCCGCCACCGTCATGTCCGACGATTATAGGGTCGTCCCCACGACCACGGGCCAAAGTTGGCCAGCCGCCGACATGTCCGACGACTATTGGGTCGTCCCCATGACCCCGGGACTAGATTGCCCCGCCTCCGTCATGTCCGACGACAACAGGGTCGTCCCTACCACCACGGGACTAGGTTGGCCAGCTGCCGACATGTCCGACGACTATAGGGTCGTCCCCACGACCCCGGGACTAGGTTGGCCCGCCGCCGTCTTCTCCGACGACTATAGGGTCGTCCCCACGACCCCGGAGCTAGATTGGCCCGCCACCGTCATGTCCGATGACTATAGGGTCGCCCCCGCGACCACGGGCCAAAGTTGGTCAGCCGCCGACATGTCCGACGACTATTGGGTCGTCCCCATGACCCCGGGACTAGAGTGGCCCGCCACCGTCATGTCCTACGAGTATAGGGTTGTCCCCACGTCCCCGGGACTAGATTGGCCCGCCACCGTCATGTCCGACGATTATAGGGTCGTCCCCACGACCACGGGCCAAAGTTGGCCAGCCGCCGACATGTCCGACGACTATAGGGTCGTTCCCACGACCCCGGGACTAGATTGGCCCGCCACCATCATGTCCGACGACTATAGGGTCGTCCCCACGACCCCGGGACTAGGTTGGCGCGCCGCCGACTTGTCTGACGAATATAGGGTCGTCCCTACCACCCCGGGACTAGGTTGGCCAGCCGCCGACATGTCCGACGACTATAGGGTCGTCCCCACGAACCCGGGGCTAGATTGCCCCGCCTCTGTCATGTCCGACGACTATAGGGTCGTCCCCACGACCCCGGGACTAGGTTGGCCCGCCGCCGACTTGTCCGACGACTATAGGCTCGTCCCCACGACCCCGGGACTAGGTTGGCCAGCCGCCGACATGTCCGACGACTGTACGGTCGTCCCCACGACCAAGGGACTACGTTGGCCCGCCGCCGACTTGTCCGACGACTATAGGGTCGTCCCTACCACCCCGGGACTAGGTTGGCCAGCCGCCGACATGTCCGACGACTATAGGGTCGTCCCCACGACCCCGGGACTAGGTTGGCCCGCCGCCGACTTCTCCGACGACAACAGGGTCGTCCCTGACCACCACGGGACTAGGTTGGCCAGCTGCCGACATGTCCGACGACTATAGGGTCGTCCCCACGACCCCGGGACTAGGTTGGCCCGCCGCACACTTGTCCGACGACTATAGGGTCCTCCCCACGTCCCCGGGACTAGACTGGCCCGCCACCGTCATGTCCGACGATTATAGGGTCGTCCCCACGACCACGGGCCAAAGTTGGCCAGCCGCCGACATGTCCGACGACTATAGGGTCGTTCCCACGACCCCGGGACTAGATTGGCCCGCCACCATCATGTCCGACGACTATAGGGTCGTCCCCACGACTCCGGGACTAGGTTGGCGCGCCGCCGACTTGTCTGACGAATATAGGGTCGTCCCTACCACCCCGGGACTAGGTTGGCAACCCGCCGACATGTCCGATGACTATAGGGTCGTCTCCACGACCCCGGGACTAGATTGGCCCGCCACCGACATGTCCGGCGACTATAGGGTCGCCCCACGATCCCGGGAATAGGTTGGCCCGCCGCCGACATGTCCGACGACTATTGGGTCGTCCCCATGACCCCGGGACTAGAGTGGCCCGCCACCGTCATGTCCTACGAGTATAGGGTCGTCCCCACGTCCCCGGGACTAGATTGGCCCGCCACCGTCATGTCCGACGATTATAGGGTCGTCCCCACGACCACGGGCCAAAGTTGGCCAGCCGCCGGCATGTCCGACGACTATAGGGTCGTTCCCACGACCCCGGGACTAGATTGGCCCGCCACCATCATGTCCGACGACTATAGGGTCGTCCCCACGACCCCGGGACTAGGTTGGCGCGCCGCCGACATGTCTGACGAATATAGGGTCGTCCCTACCACCCCGGGACTAGGTTGGCCAGCCGCCGACATGTCCGACGACTATAGGGTCGTCCCCACGAACCCGGGGCAAGATTGCCCCGCCTCCGTCATGTCCGACGACTATAGGGTCGTCCCCACGACCCCGGGACTAGGTTGGCCCGCCGCCGACTTGTCCGACGACTATAGGCTCGTCCCCACGACCCCGGGACTAGGTTGGCCAGCCGCCGACATGTCCGACGACTATACGGTCGTCCCCACGACCCCGGGACTAGGTTGGCCCGCCGCCGACTTGTCCGACGACTATAAGGTCGTCCCTATCACCCCGGGACTAGGCTGGCCAGCCGCCGACATGTCCGACGACTATAGGGTCGTCCCCACGACCCCGGGACTAGGTTGGCCCGCCGCCGACTTCTCCGACGACAACAGGGTCGTCCCTACCACCACGGGACTAGGTTGGCCAGCTGCCGACATGTCCGACGACTATAGGGTCGTCCCCACGACCCCGGGACTAGGTTGGCCCGCCGCAGACTTGTCCGACGACTATAGGGTCGTCCCCACGTCCCCGGGACTAGATTGGCCCGCCACCGTCATGTCCGACGATTATAGGGTCGTCCCCACGACCACGGGCCAAAGTTGGCCAGCCGCCGACATGTCCGACGACTATAGGGTCGTTCCCACGACCCCGGGACTAGATTGGCCCGCCACCATCATGTCCGACGACTATAGGGTCGTCCCCACGACCCCGGGACTAGGTTGGCGCGCCGCCGACTTGTCTGACGAATATAGGGTCGTCCCTACCACCCCGGGACTAGGTTGGCAAGCCGCCGACTTGTCCGGCGACTATAGGGACGTCCCCACGACCACGGGCCCATGTTGCCCAGCCGCCGACATGTCCGACGACTATAGGGTCGTCCCCACGACCCCGGGACTAGATTGGCCCGCCGCTGACTTCTCCGACGACAACTGGGTCGTCCCTACCACCCCGGGACTAGGTTGGCCAGCCGCCGACATGTCCGACGACTATAGGATCGTCCCCACGACCCCGGGACTAGGTTAGCCCGCCGCCGACTAGTCCAACGACAATAGGGTCGTCCCCACGACCACGGGCCAAAGTTGCCCAGCCGCCGACATGTCCCAAGACTATAGGGTCGTCCCCACGACACCGGGACTAGATTGGCCCGCCACCGTCATGTCCGACGACTATAGGGTCGTCCCCACGACCCCGGGACTAAGTTGGCCCGCCGCCGACTTGTCCGACGACTATAGGGTCGTCCCTACCGCCCCGGGACTAGGTTGGCCAGCCGCCGACATGTCCGACGACTATAGGGTCGTCCCCACGACCCCGGGACTAGGTTGGCCCGCCGCCGACTTGTCCAACGACTATAGGGTCATCCCTACCACCCCGGGACTAGGTTTGGCCAGCCGCCGACATGTCCGACGACTATAGGGTCGTCCGCACGACCCCGTGGCTAGATTGCCCCGGCACCGTCATGTCCGACGACTATAGGGTCGTCCCTACGACCCCGGGACTAGGATGACCCGCCGCCGACTTGTCCGACCACTATAGAGTCATCCCCACGACCCCGGGACTAGGTTGGCCCGCCGCCGACTTGTCCGACGACTATCGGTTCGTCCCTACGACCCCGGGACTAGGATGACCCGCCGCCGACTTGTCCGACCACTATAGATTCATCCCCACGACCCCGGGACTAGGTTGGCCCGTCGCCGACTTGTCCGACGACTATCGGTTCGTCCCTACGACCCTGGGCATACGTTGGCCCGCCGCCGACATGTCCGACGACTATAGGGTCGTCCCCACGACCCCGGGACTAGGTTGGCCCGCCGCTGACTTCTCCGACGACAACAGGGTCGTCCCTACCACCCCGGGACTAGGTTGGACAGCCGCCGACATGTCCGACGACTATAGGATCGTCCCCACGACCCCGGGACTAGGTTAGCCCGCCGCCGACTTGTCCAACGACAATAGGGTCGTCCCCATGACCACGGGCCAAAGTTGCCCAGCCGCCGACTTGTCCCAAGACTATAGGGTCGTCCCCACGACCTCGCGACTAGGTTGGCCCGCCGCCGACTTGTCCGACGCCTATAGGGTCGTCCCCACGACCACGGGGCTAGATTGGCCAGCCGCCGACATGTCCGACGACTATTGGGTCGTCCCCACGACCCCGCGACTAGGTTGGCCCGCCGCCGACATGTCCGACGCCTATAGGGTGGTCCCCACGACCCCGGGACTAGGTTGGCCCGCCGCCGACTTGTCCGACGACTATAGGTTCGTCCCTTCGACCCTGGGCATACGTTGGCCCGTCGCCGACATGTCCGACGACTATAGGGTCGTCCCCACGACCCCGGGCATACGTTGGCCCGCCGCCGACATGTCCGACAACTATAGGGTCGTCCCCACGACCCCGGGACTAGGTAGGCCCGCCACCGACATGTCCGACGACTATAGGGTCGCCCCACGACCCCGGGACTAGGTTGGCCCGCCGCCGACTTGTCCGACGACTACAGGGTCGCCCCCGCGACCACGGGCCAAAGTTGGTCAGCCGCCGACATGTCCGACGACTATTGGGTCGTCCCCATGACCCCGGGACTAGAGTGGCCCGCCACCGTCATGTCCGACGAGTATAGGGTCGTACCCACGAACCCGGGACTAGGTTGGCCAGCCGCCGACATGTCCGACGACTATAGGGTCCGCCCCACGACCCCGCGACTAGGTTAGCCCGCCGCCGACTTGTCCGCCGCCTATAGGGTCGTCCCCACGACCCCGGGGCTAGATTGGCCAGCCGCCGACATGTCCGACAACTATAGGGTCGTCCCCACGACCCCGGGACTAGGTTGGCCCGCCACCGACATGTCCGACGACTATAGGGTCGCCCCACGACCCCGGGACTAGGTTGGCCCGCCGCCGACTTGTCCGACGACTACAGGGTCGTCCCCACGACCCCGGGACTAGGTTGGCCCGCCGCCGACTTGTCCGACGATTATAGGGTCGTCCCCACGACCCCGGGACTAGGTTGGCCCGCCGCCGACTAGTCCGACGACTATAGGGTCGTCCCAACAACCCCGGGACTAGATTGGCCCGCCACCGTCGTGTCCGACGAATATAGGTTCGTGCCTACGACCCTGGGCATACGTTGGCCCGCCGCCGACATGTCCAACGACTATAGGGTCGTCCCCACGATCTCGCGACTAGGTTGGCCAGCCGCCGACATGTCCGACGACAATAGGGTCGTCCCCACGACCCCGGGACTATGTTGGCCCGCCGCCGACTTGTCCGATGACTATAGGGTCGTCCCCACGACCCCGGAACTAGGTTGGCCCGCCGCCGACTTGTCCGACGACTATAGGGTCGTCCCTCCCACCCCGGAACTAGGTTGGCCAGCCGCCGACATGTCCGACGACTATAGGGTCGTCCCCACGACCCCGGAGCTAGATTGGCCCGCCACCGTCATGTCCGACGACTATAGGGTCGCCCCCGCGACCACGGGCCAAAGTTGGTCAGCCGCCGACATGTCCGACGACTATTGGGTCGTCCCCATGACCCCGGGACTAGAGTGGCCCGCCACCGTCATGTCCGACGAGTATAGGGTCGTACCCACGAACCCGGGACTAGGTTGGCCAGCCGCCGACATGTCCGACGACAATAGGGTCGTCCCCACGACCCCGGGACTAGATTGGCCCACCACCGTCATGTCCGACGACTAAGGGTCGTCCCCACGGCCCCGGGAATAGATTGGCCCACCACCGTCATGTCCGACGACAACAGGATCGTCCCCACGACCCCGGGACTAGGATGGCCCGCCGCCGACTTGTCCGACGATTATAGGGTCGTCCCTCCCACCCCGGGACTAGGTTGGCCCGCCGCTGACTTGTCCGACGACTATAGGGACGTCCCCACGACCACCGGCCAAAGTTGCCCAGCCGCCGACATGTCCGACGGCTATAGGGTCGTCCCCACGACCAAGGGACTACGTTGGCCCGCCGCCGACTTGTCTGACGACTATAGGCTCGTCCCCACGACCCCGGGACTAGGTTGGCCAGCCGCCGACATGTCCGACGACTATACGGTCGTCCCCACGACCAAGGGACTACGTTGGCCCGCCGCCGACTTGTCCGACGACTATAGGGTCGTCCCTACCACCACGGACTAGGTTGGCCAGCTGCCGACACGTCCTACGACTATAGGGTCGTCCCCACGACCCTGGGACTAGGTTGGCCCGCCGCAGACTTGTCCGACGACTATAGGTTCGTCCCTACGACCCTGGGCATACGTTGGCCAGCCGCCGACTTGTCCGACGACTATAGGCTCGTCCCCACGACCCCGGGACTAGGTTGGCCCGCCGCCGACTTCTCCGACGACAACAGGGTCGTCCCTACCACCACGGGACTAGGTTGGCCAGCTGCCGACATGTCCGAAGACTATAGGGTCGTCCCCACGACCCCGGGACTAGGTTGGCCCGCCGCAGACTTGTCCGACGACTGTAGGGTCGTCCCCACGTCCCCGGGACTAGATTGGCCCGCCACCGTCATGTCCGACGATTATAGGGTCGTCCCCACGACCACGGGCCAAAGTTGGCCAGCCGCCGACATGTCCGACGACTATAGGGTCGTTCCACGACCCCGGGACTAGATTGGCCCGCCACCATCATGTCCGACGACTATAGGGTCGTCCCCACGACCCCGGGACTAGGTTGGCGCGCCGCCGACTTGTCTGACGAATATAGGGTCGTCCCTACCACCCCGGGACTAGGTTGGCAACCCGCCGACATGTCCGATGACTATAGGGTCGTCTCCACGACCCCGGGACTAGGTTGGCCCGCCGCCGACTTGTCCGGCGACTATAGGGACGTCCCCACGACCACGGGCCCATGTTGCCCAGCCGCCGACATGTCCGACGACTATAGGGTCGTCCCCACGACCCCGGGACTAGATTGGCCCGCCACCGACATGTCCGGCGACTATAGGGTCGCCCCACGATCCCGGGAATAGGTTGGCCCGCCGCCGACTTGTCCGACGACTATTGGGTCGTCCCCACGACCCCGGGACTATGTTGGCCCGCCGCCGACTTGTCCGATGACTATAGGGTCGTCCCCACGACCCCGGAACTAGGTTGGCCCGCCGCCGACTTGTCCGACGACTATAGGGTCGTCCCTCCCACCCCGGAACTAGGTTAGCCAGCCGCCGACATGTCCGACGACTATAGGGTCGTCCCCACGACCCCGGAGCTAGATTGGCCCGCCACCGTCAAGTCCGATGACTATAGGGTCGCCCCCGCGACCACGGGCCAAAGTTGGTCAGCCGCCGACATGTCCGACGACTATTGGGTCGTCCCCATGACCCCGGGACTAGAGTGGCCCGCCACCGTCATGTCCTACGAGTATAGGGTCGTCCCCACGTCCCCGGGACTAGATTGGCCCGCCACCGTCATGTCCGACGATTATAGGGTCGTCCCCACGACCACGGGCCAAAGTTGGCCAGCCGCCGACATGTCCGACGACTATAGGGTCGTTCCCACGACCCCGGGACTAGATTGGCCCGCCACCATCATGTCCGACGACTATAGGGTCGTCCCCACGACCCCGGGACTAGGTTGGCGCGCCGTCGACTTGTCTGACGAATATAGGGTCGTCCCTACCACCCCGGGACTAGGTTGGCCAGCCGCCGACATGTCCGACGACTATAGGGTCGTCCCCACGAACCCGGGGCTAGATTGCCCCGCCTCCGTCATGTCCGACGACAATAGGGTCGTCCCCACGACCCCGGGACTAGGTTGGCCCGCCGCCGACTTGTCCGACGACTATAGGCTCGTCCCCACGACCCCGGGACTAGGTTGGCCAGCCGCCGACATGTCCGACAACTATACGGTCGTCCCCACGACCAAGGGACTACGTTGGCCCGCCGCCGACTTGTCCGACGACTATAGGGTCGTCCCTACCACCCCGGGACTAGGTTGGCCAGCCGCCGACATGTCCGACGACTATAGGGTCGTCCCCACGACCCCGGGACTAGGTTGGCCCGCCGCCGACTTCTCCGACGACAACAGGGTCGTCCCTACCACCACGGGACTAGGTTGGCCAGCTGCCGACATGTCCGACGACTATAGGGTCGTCCCCACGACCCCGGGACTAGGTTGGCCCGTCGCAGACTTGTCCGACGTCTATAGGCTCGTCCCCGGAACTAGATTGGCCCGCCACCGTCATGTCCGACGATTATAGGGTCGTCCCCACGACCCTGGGCATACGTTGGCCCGCCGCCGACATGTCTCGACAACTATAGGGTCGTCCCCACGACCCCGGGACTAGGTTGGCCCGCCACCGACATGTCCGACGACTATAGGGTCGCCCCACGACCCCGGGACTAGGTTGGCCCGCCGCCGACTTGTCCGACGACTACAGGGTCGTCCCCACGACCCCGGGACTAGGTTGGCCCGCCGCCGACTTGTCCGACGACTATAGGGTCGTCCCCACGACCCCGGGACTAGGTTGGCCCGACGCCGACTAGTCCGACGACTATAGGGTCGTCCCAACGACCCCGGGACTAGATTGGCCCGCCACCGTCATGTCCGACGAATATAGGTTCGTGCCTACGACCCTGGGCATACGTTGGCCCGCCGCCGACATGTCCAACGACTATAGGGTCGTCCCCACGATCCCGCGACTAGGTTGGCCAGCCGCCGACATGTCCGACGACAATAGGGTCGTCCCCACGACCCCGGGACTAGATTGGCCCACCACCGTCATGTCCGACGACTACAGGGTCGTCCCCACGACCCCGGGACTAGGTTGGCCCGCCGCCGACTTGTCCGACGACTATAGGGTCGTCCCCACAACCCCCGGGCTAGATTTGCCCGCCACCGTCATGTCCGACGACTATAGGGTCGTCCCAACGTCCCCGGGACTAGATTGGCCCGCCACCGTCATGTCCGACGAATATAGGTTCGTGCCTACGACCCTGGGCATACGTTGGCCCGCCGCCGACATGTCCAACGACTATAGGGTCGTCCCCACGATCCCGCGACTAGGTTGGCCAGCCGCCGACATGTCCGACGACAATAGGGTCGTCCCCACGACCCCGGGACTATGTTGGCCCGCCGCCGACTTGTCCGATGACTATAGGGTCGTCCCCACGACCCCGGAACTAGGTTGGCCCGCCGCCGACTTGTCCGACGACTATAGGGTCGTCCCTCCCACCCCGGAACTAGGTTGGCCAGCCGCCGACATGTCCGACGACAATAGGGTCGTCCCCACGACCCCGGGACTAGATTGGCCCACCACCGTCATGTCCGACGACTACAGGGTCGTCCCCACGGCCCCGGGAATAGATTGGCCCACCACCGTCATGTCCGACGACAACAGGATCGTCCCCACGACCCCGGGACTAGGATGGCCCGCCGCCGACTTGTCCGACGATTATAGGGTCGTCCCTCCCACCCCGGGACTAGGTTGGCACGCCGCTGACTTGTCCGACGACTATAGGGACGTCCCCACGACCACCGGCCAAAGTTGCCCAGCCGCCGACATGTCCGACGACTATAGGGTCGTCCCCACGACCAAGGGACTACGTTGGCCCGCCGCCGACTTGTCCGACGACTATAGGCTCGTCCCCACGACCCCGGGACTAGGTTGGCCAGCCGCCGACATGTCCGACGACTATACGGTCGTCCCCACGACCAAGGGACTACGTTGGCCCGCCGCCGACTTGTCCGACGACTATAGGGTCGTCCCCACGACCCCGGGACTAGGTTGGCCCGCCGCCGACGTCTCCGACGACAACAGGGTCGTCCCTACCACCACGGGACTAGGTTGGCCAGCTGCCGACATGTCCGACGACTATAGGGTCGTCCCCACGACCCCGGGACTAGGTTGGCCCGCCGCAGAATTGTCCGACGACTGTAGGGTCGTCCCTACCACCCCGGGACTAGGTTGGCAAGCCGCCGACATGTCCGATGACTATAGGGTCGTCTCCACGACCCCGGGACTAGGTTGGCCCGCCGCCGACTTGTCTGACGAATATAGGGTCGTCCCTACCACCCCGGGACTAGGTTGGCCCGCCACCGACATGTCCGACGACTATAGGGTCGCCCCACGAACCCGGGACTAGGTTGGCCAGCCGCCGACATGTCCGACGACAATAGGGTCGTCCCCACGACCCCGGGACTAGATTGGCCCACCACCGTCATGTCCGACGACTACAGGGTCGTCCCCACGACCCCGGGACTAGGTTGGCCCGCCGCCGACTTGTCCGACGACTACAGGGTCGTCCCCACGACCCCGGGACTAGGTTGGCCCGCCGCCGACTTGTCCGACGACTATAGGCTCGTCCCCACGACCCCGGGACTAGGTTGGCCCGCCGCCGACTTGTCCGACGACTATAGGGTCGTCCCCACAACCCCCGGGCTAGATTTGCCCGCCACCGTCATGTCCGACGACTATAGGGTCGTCCCAACGACCCCGGGACTAGATTGGCCCGCCACCGTCATGTCCGACGAATATAGGTTCGTCCCCACGACCCCGAGCTAGATTGGCCCGCCACCGTCATGTCCGCCGACTATAGGGTCGCCCCCGCGACCACGGGCCAAAGTTGGTCAGCCGCGACATGTCCGACGACTATTGGGTCGTCCCCATGACCCCGGGACTAGAGTGGCCCGCCACCGTCATGTCCTACGAGTATAGGGTCGTCCCCACGTCCCCGGGACTAGATTGGCCCGCCTCCGTCATGTCCGACGACTATAGGGTCGTCCCCACGACCCCGGGACTAGGTTGGCCCGCCGCCGACTTGTCTGACGACTATAGGCTCGTCCCCACGACCCCGGGACTAGGTTGGCCAGCCGCCGACATGTCCGACGACTGTACGGTCGTCCCCACGACCAAGGGACTACGTTGGCCCGCCGCCGACTTGTCCGACGACTATAGGGTCGTCCCTACCACCCCGGGACTAGGTTGGCCAGCCGCCGACATGTCCGACGACTATAGGGTCGTCCCCACGACCCCGAGACTAGGTTGGCCCGCCGCCGACTTCTCCGACGACAACAGGGTCGTCCCTACCACCACGGGACTAGGTTGGCCAGCTGCCGACATGTCCGACGACTATAGGGTCGTCCCCACGACCCCGGGACTAGGTTGGCCCGCCGCACACTTTTCCGACGACTATAGGGTCCTCCCCACGTCCCCGGGACTAGATTGGCCCGCCACCGTCATGTCCGACGATTATAGGGTCGTCCCCACGACCACGGGCCAAAGTTGGCCAGCCGCCGACATGTCCGACGACTATAGGGTCGTTCCCACGACCCCGGGACTAGATTGGCCCGCCACCATCATGTCCGACGACTATAGGGTCGTCCCCACGACCCCGGGACTAGGTTGGCGCGCCGCCGACTTGTCTGACGAATATAGGGTCGTCCCTACCACCCCGGGACTAGGTTGGCAAGCCGCCGACTTGTCCGGCGACTATAGGGACGTCCCCACGACCACGGGCCCATGTTGCCCAGCCGCCGACATGTCCGACGACTATAGGGTCGTCCCCACGACCCCGGAACTAGGTTGGCCCGCCGCCGACTTGTCCGACGACTATAGGGTCGTCCCTCCCACCCCGGAACTAGGTTGGCCAGCCGCCGAAATGTCCGACGACTATAGGCTCGTCCCCACGACCCCGGAGCTAGATTGGCCCGCCACCGTCATGTCCGATGACTATAGGGTCGTCCCCACGAACCCGGGGCTAGATTGCCCCGCCTCCGTCATGTCCGACGACTATAGGGTCGTCCCCACGACCCCGGGACTAGGTTGGCCCGCCGCCGACTTGTCCGACGACTATAGGCTCGTCCCCACGACCCCGGGACTAGGATGGCCAGCCGCCGACATGTCCGACGACTGTACGGTCGTCCCCACGACCAAGGGACTAGGTTGGCGCGCCGCCGACTTGTCTGACGAATATAGGGTCGTCCCTACCACCCCGGGACTAGGTTGGCCAGCCGCCGACATGTCCGACGACTATAGGGTCGTCCCCACGAACCCGGGGCTAGATTGCCCCGCCTCCGTCATGTCCGACGACTATAGGGTCGTCCCTACCACCCCGGGACTAGGTTGGCGCGCCGCCGACTTGTCTGACGAATATAGGGTCGTCCCTACCACCCCGGGACTAGGTTGGCCAGCCGCCGACATGTCCGACGACTATAGGGTCGTCCCCACGAACCCGGGGCTAGATTGCCCCGCCACCGACATGTCCGGCGACTATAGGGTCGCCCCACGATCCCGGGAATAGGTTGGCCCGCCGCCGACTTGTCCGACGACTATTGGGTCGTCCCCACGACCCCGGTACTATGTTGGCCCGCCGCCGACTTGTCCGATGACTATAGGGTCGTCCCCACGACCCCGGAACTAGGTTGGCCCGCCGCCGACTTGTCCGACGACTATAGGGTCGTCCCTCCCACCCCGGAACTAGGTTGGCCAGCCGCCGAAATGTCCGACGACTATAGGGTCGTCCCCACGACCCCGGAGCTAGATTGGCCCGCCACCGTCATGTCCGATGACTATAGGGTCGCCCCCGCGACCACGGGCCAAAGTTGGTCAGCCGCCGACATGTCCGACGACTATTGGGTCGTCCCCATGATCCCGGGACTAGAGTGGCCCGCCACCGTCATGTCCTACGAGTATAGGGTCGTCCCCACGTCCCCGGGACTAGATTGGCCCGCCACCGTCATGTCCGACGATTATAGGGTCGTCCCCACGACCACGGGCCAAAGTTGGCCAGCCGCCGACATGTCCAACGACTATAGGGTCGTTCCCACGACCCCGGGACTAGATTGGCCCGCCACCATCATGTCCGACGACTATAGGGTCGTCCCCACGACCCCGGGACTAGGTTGGCGCGCCGCCGACTTGTCTGACGAATATAGGGTCGTCCCTACCACCCCGGGACTAGGTCGGCCAGCCGCCGACATGTCCGACGACTATAGGGTCGTCCCCACGAACCCGGGGCTAGATTGCCCCGCCTCCGTCATGTCCGACGACTATAGGGTCGTCCCCACGACCCCGGGACTAGGTTGGCCCGCCGCCGACTTGTCCGACGACTATAGGCTCGTCCCCACGACCCCGGGACTAGGTTGGCCAGCCGCCGACATGTCCGACGACTATACGGTCGTCCCCACGACCAAGGGACTACGTTGGCCCGCCGCCGACTTGTCCGACGACTATAGGGTCGTCCCTACCACCCCGGGACTAGGTTGGCCAGCCGCCGACATGTCCGACGACTATAGGGTCGTCCCCACGACCCCGGGACTTGGTTGGCCCGCCGCCGACTTCTCCGACGACAACAGGGTCGTCCCTACCACCACGGGACTAGGTTGGCCAGCTGCCGCCATGTCCGACGACTATAGGGTCGTCCCCACGACCCCGGGACTAGGTTGGCCCGCCGCAGACTTGTCCGACGACTATAGGGTCGTCTCCACGTCCCCGGGACTAGATTGGCCCGCCACCGTCATGTCCGACGATTATAGGGTCGTCCCCACGACCACGGGCCAAAGTTGGCCAGCCGCCGACATGTCCGACGACTATAGGGTCGTTCCCACGACCCCGGGACTAGATTGGCCCGCCACCATCATGTCCGACGACTATAGGGTCGTCCCCACGACCCCGGGACTAGGTTGGCCCGCCGCACACTTGTCCGACGACTATAGGGTCCTCCCCACGTCCCCGGGACTAGATTGGCCCGCCACCGTCATGTCCGACGATTATAGGGTCGTCCCCACGACCACGGGCCAAAGTTGGCCAGCCGCCGACATGTCCGACGACTATAGGGTCGTTCCCACGACCCCGGGACTAGATTGGCCCGCCACCATCATGTCCGACGACTATAGGGTCGTCCCCACGACCCCGGGACTAGGTTGGCGCGCCGCCGACTTGTCTGACGAATATAGGGTCGTCCCTACCACCCCGGGACTAGGTTGGCAAGCCGCCGACTTGTCCGGCGACTATAGGGACGTCCCCACGACCACGGGCCCATGTTTCCCAGCCGCCGACATGTCCGACGACTATAGGGTCGTCCCCACGACCCCGGGACTAGATTGGCCCGCCACCGACATGTCCGGCGACTATAGGGTCGCCCCACGATCCCGGGAATAGGTTGGCCCGCCGCCGACTTGTCCGACGACTATTGGGTCGTCCCCACGACCCCGGAACTAGGTTGGCCCGCCGCCGACTTGTCCGACGACTATAGGGTCGTCCCTCCCACCCCGTCACTAGGTTGGCCAGCCGCCGAAATGTCCGACGACTATAGGGTCGTCCCCACGACCCCGGAGCTAGATTGGCCCGCCACCGTCATGTCCGATGACTATAGGGTCGCCCCCGCGACCACGAGCCAAAGTTGGTCAGCCGCAGTTGGTCAGCCGCCGACATGTCCGACGACTATTGGGTCGTCCCCATGACCCCGGGACTAGAGTGGCCCGCCACCGTCATGTCCTACGAGTATAGGGTCGTCCCCACGTCCCCGGGACTAGATTGGCCCGCCACCGTCATGTCCGACGATTATAGGGTCGTCCCCACGACCACGGGCCAAAGTTGGCCAGCCGCCGACATGTCCGACGACTATAGGGTCGTTCCCACGACCCCGGGACTAGATTGGCCCGCCACCATCATGTCCGACGACTATAGGGTCGTCCCCACGACCCCGGGACTAGGTTGGAGCGCCGCCGACTTGTCTGACGAATATAGGGTCGTCCCTACCACCCCGGGACTAGGTTGGCAAGCCGCCGACTTGTCCGGCGACTATAGGGACGTCCCCACGACCACGGGCCCATGTTGCCCAGCCGCCGACATGTCCGACGACTATAGGGTCGCCCCCACGACCCCGGGACTAGATTGGCCCGCCACCGACATGTCCGGCGACTATAGGGTCGCCCCACGATCCCGGGAATAGGTTGGCCCGCCGCCGACTTGTCCGACGACTATTGGGTCGTCCCCACGACCCCGGGACTATGTTGGCCCGCCGCCGACTTGTCCGATGACTATAGGGTCGTCCCCACGACCCCGGAACTAGGTTGGCCCGCCGCCGACTTGTCCGACGACTATAGGGTCGTCCCTCCCACCCCGGAACTAGGTTGGCCAGCCGCCGAAATGTCCGACGACTATAGGGTCGTCCCCACGACCCCGGAGCTAGATTGGCCCGCCACCGTCATGTCCGATGACTATAGGGTCGCCCCCGCGACCACGAGCCAAAGTTGGTCAGCCGCCGACATGTCCGACGACTATTGGGTCGTCCCCATGACCCCGGGACTAGAGTGGCCCGCCACCGTCATGTCGTACGATTATAGGGTCGTCCCCACGTCCCCGGGACTAGATTGGCCCGCCACCGTCATGTCCGACGATTATAGGGTCGTCCCCACGACCACGGGCCAAAGTTGGCCAGCCGCCGACATGTCCGACGACTATAGGGTCGTTCCCACGACCCCGGGACTAGATTGGCCCGCCACCATCATGTCCGACGACTATAGGGTCGTCCCCACGACCCCGGGACTAGGTTGGCGCGCCGCCGACTTGTCTGACGAATATAGGGTCGTCCCTACCACCCCGGGACTAGGTTGGCCAGCCGCCGACATGTCCGACGACTATAGGGTCGTCCCCACGAACCCGGGGCTAGATTGCCCCGCCTCCGTCATGTCCGACGACAATAGGGTCGTCCCCACGACCCCGGGACTAGGTTGGCCCGCCGCCGACTTGTCCGACGACTATAGGCTCGTCCCCACGACCCCGGGACTAGGTTGGCCAGCCGCCGACATGTCCGACAACTATACGGTCGTCCCCACGACCAAGGGACTACGTTGGCCCGCCGCCGACTTGTCCGACGACTATAGGGTCGTCCCTACCACCCCGGGACTAGGTTGGCCAGCCGCCGACATGTCCGACGACTATAGGGTCGTCCCCACGACCCCGGGACTAGGTTGGCCCGCCGCCGACTTCTCCGACGACAACAGGGTCGTCCCTACCACCACGGGACTAGGTTGGCCAGCTGCCGACATGTCCGACGACTATAGGGTCGTCCCCACGACCCCGGGACTAGGTTGGCCCGTCGCAGACTTGTCCGACGTCTATAGGCTCGTCCCCGGAACTAGATTGGCCCGCCACCGTCATGTCCGACGATTATAGGGTCGTCCCCACGACCCTGGGCATACGTTGGCCCGCCGCCGACATGTCTCGACAACTATAGGGTCGTCCCCACGACCCCGGGACTAGGTTGGCCCGCCACCGACATGTCCGACGACTATAGGGTCGCCCCACGACCCCGGGACTAGGTTGGCCCGCCGCCGACTTGTCCGACGACTACAGGGTCGTCCCCACGACCCCGGGACTAGGTTGGCCCGCCGCCGACTTGTCCGACGACTATAGGGTCGTCCCCACGACCCCGGGACTAGGTTGGCCCGACGCCGACTAGTCCGACGACTATAGGGTCGTCCCAACGACCCCGGGACTAGATTGGCCCGCCACCGTCATGTCCGACGAATATAGGTTCGTGCCTACGACCCTGGGCATACGTTGGCCCGCCGCCGACATGTCCAACGACTATAGGGTCGTCCCCACGATCCCGCGACTAGGTTGGCCAGCCGCCGACATGTCCGACGACAATAGGGTCGTCCCCACGACCCCGGGACTAGATTGGCCCACCACCGTCATGTCCGACGACTACAGGGTCGTCCCCACGACCCCGGGACTAGGTTGGCCCGCCGCCGACTTGTCCGACGACTATAGGGTCGTCCCCACAACCCCCGGGCTAGATTTGCCCGCCACCGTCATGTCCGACGACTATAGGGTCGTCCCAACGTCCCCGGGACTAGATTGGCCCGCCACCGTCATGTCCGACGAATATAGGTTCGTGCCTACGACCCTGGGCATACGTTGGCCCGCCGCCGACATGTCCAACGACTATAGGGTCGTCCCCACGATCCCGCGACTAGGTTGGCCAGCCGCCGACATGTCCGACGACAATAGGGTCGTCCCCACGACCCCGGGACTAGATTGGCCCACCACCGTCATGTCCGACGACTACAGGGTCGTCCCCACGGCCCCGGGAATAGATTGGCCCACCACCGTCATGTCCGACGACAACAGGATCGTCCCCACGACCCCGGGACTAGGATGGCCCGCCGCCGACTTGTCCGACGATTATAGGGTCGTCCCTCCCACCCCGGGACTAGGTTGGCACGCCGCTGACTTGTCCGACGACTATAGGGACGTCCCCACGACCACCGGCCAAAGTTGCCCAGCCGCCGACATGTCCGACGACTATAGGGTCGTCCCCACGACCAAGGGACTACGTTGGCCCGCCGCCGACTTGTCCGACGACTATAGGCTCGTCCCCACGACCCCGGGACTAGGTTGGCCAGCCGCCGACATGTCCGACGACTATACGGTCGTCCCCACGACCAAGGGACTACGTTGGCCCGCCGCCGACTTGTCCGACGACTATAGGGTCGTCCCCACGACCCCGGGACTAGGTTGGCCCGCCGCCGACGTCTCCGACGACAACAGGGTCGTCCCTACCACCACGGGACTAGGTTGGCCAGCTGCCGACATGTCCGACGACTATAGGGTCGTCCCCACGACCCCGGGACTAGGTTGGCCCGCCGCAGAATTGTCCGACGACTGTAGGGTCGTCCCTACCACCCCGGGACTAGGTTGGCAAGCCGCCGACATGTCCGATGACTATAGGGTCGTCTCCACGACCCCGGGACTAGGTTGGCCCGCCGCCGACTTGTCTGACGAATATAGGGTCGTCCCTACCACCCCGGGACTAGGTTGGCCCGCCACCGACATGTCCGACGACTATAGGGTCGCCCCACGAACCCGGGACTAGGTTGGCCAGCCGCCGACATGTCCGACGACAATAGGGTCGTCCCCACGACCCCGGGACTAGATTGGCCCACCACCGTCATGTCCGACGACTACAGGGTCGTCCCCACGACCCCGGGACTAGGTTGGCCCGCCGCCGACTTGTCCGACGACTACAGGGTCGTCCCCACGACCCCGGGACTAGGTTGGCCCGCCGCCGACTTGTCCGACGACTATAGGGTCGTCCCCACGACCCCGGGACTAGGTTGGCCCGCCGCCGACTTGTCCGACGACTATAGGGTCGTCCCCACAACCCCCGGGCTAGATTTGCCCGCCACCGTCATGTCCGACGACTATAGGGTCGTCCCAACGACCCCGGGACTAGATTGGCCCGCCACCGTCATGTCCGACGAATATAGGTTCGTCCCCACGACCCCGGAGCTAGATTGGCCCGCCACCGTCATGTCCGCCGACTATAGGGTCGCCCCCGCGACCACGGGCCAAAGTTGGTCAGCCGCGACATGTCCGACGACTATTGGGTCGTCCCCATGGCCCCGGGACTAGAGTGGCCCGCCACCGTCATGTCCTACGAGTATAGGGTCGTCCCCACGTCCCCGGGACTAGATTGGCCCGCCACCGTCATGTCCGACGATTATAGGGTCGTCCCCACGACCACGGGCCAAAGTTGGCCAGCCGCCGACATGTCCGACGACTGTAGGGTCGTTCCCACGACCCCGGGACTAGATTGGCCCGCCACCATCATGTCCGACGATTATAGGGTCGTCCCCACGACCCCGGGACTAGGTTGGCGCGCCGCCGACTTGTCTGACGAATATAGGGTCGTCCCTACCACCCCGGGACTAGGTTGGCCAGCCGCCGACATGTCCGACGACTATAGGGTCGTCCCCACGAACCCGGGGCTAGATTGCCCCGCCTCCGTCATGTCCGACGACTATAGGGTCGTCCCCACGACCCCGGGACTAGGTTGGCCCGCCGCCGACTTGTCCGACGACTATAGGCTCGTCCCCACGACCCCGGGACTAGGTTGGCCAGCCGCCGACATGTCCGACGACTGTACGGTCGTCCCCACGACCAAGGGACTACGTTGGCCCGCCGCCGACTTGTCCGACGACTATAGGGTCGTCCCTACCACCCCGGGACTAGGTTGGCCAGCCGCCGACATGTCCGACGACTATAGGGTCGTCCCCACGACCCCGAGACTAGGTTGGCCCGCCGCCGACTTCTCCGACGACAACAGGGTCGTCCCTACCACCACGGGACTAGGTTGGCCAGCTGCCGACATGTCCGACGACTATAGGGTCGTCCCCACGACCCCGGGACTAGGTTGGCCCGCCGCACACTTTTCCGACGACTATAGGGTCCTCCCCACGTCCCCGGGACTAGATTGGCCCGCCACCGTCATGTCCGACGATTATAGGGTCGTCCCCACGACCACGGGCCAAAGTTGGCCAGCCGCCGACATGTCCGACGACTATAGGGTCGTTCCCACGACCCCGGGACTAGATTGGCCCGCCACCATCATGTCCGACGACTATAGGGTCGTCCCCACGACCCCGGGACTAGGTTGGCGCGCCGCCGACTTGTCTGACGAATATAGGGTCGTCCCTACCACCCCGGGACTAGGTTGGCAAGCCGCCGACTTGTCCGGCGACTATAGGGACGTCCCCACGACCACGGGCCCATGTTGCCCAGCCGCCGACATGTCCGACGACTATAGGGTCGTCCCCACGACCCCGGAACTAGGTTGGCCCGCCGCCGACTTGTCCGACGACTATAGGGTCGTCCCTCCCACCCCGGAACTAGGTTGGCCAGCCGCCGAAATGTCCGACGACTATAGGGTCGCCCCCGCGACCACGGGCCAAAGTTGGTCAGCCGCCGACATGTCCGACGACTATTGGGTCGTCCCCATGACCCCGGGACTAGAGTGGCCCGCCACCGTCATGTCCTACGAGTATAGGGTCGTCCCCACGTCCCCGGGACTAGGTTGGCCCGCCGCCGACGTCTCCGACGACAACAGGGTCGTCCCTACCACCACGGGACTAGGTTGGCCAGCTGCCGACATGTCCGACGACTATAGGGTCGTCCCCACGACCCCGGGACTAGGTTGGCCCGCCGCAGAATTGTCCGACGACTGTAGGGTCGTCCCTACCACCCCGGGACTAGGTTGGCAAGCCGCCGACATGTCCGATGACTATAGGGTCGTCTCCACGACCCCGGGACTAGGTTGGCCCGCCGCCGACGTCTCCGACGACAACAGGGTCGTCCCTACCACCACGGGACTAGGTTGGCCAGCTGCCGACATGTCCGACGACTATAGGGTCGTCCCCACGACCCCGGGACTAGGTTGGCCCGCCGCAGAATTGTCCGACGACTGTAGGGTCGTCCCTACCACCCCGGGACTAGGTTGGCAAGCCGCCGACATGTCCGATGACTATAGGGTCGTCTCCACGACCCCGGGACTAGGTTGGCCCGCCGCCGACTTGTCTGACGAATATAGGGTCGTCCCTACCACCCCGGGACTAGGTTGGCCCGCCACCGACATGTCCGACGACTATAGGGTCGCCCCACGAACCCGGGACTAGGTTGGCCAGCCGCCGACATGTCCGACGACAATAGGGTCGTCCCCACGACCCCGGGACTAGATTGGCCCACCACCGTCATGTCCGACGACTACAGGGTCGTCCCCACGACCCCGGGACTAGGTTGGCCCGCCGCCGACTTGTCCGACGACTACAGGGTCGTCCCCACGACCCCGGGACTAGGTTGGCCCGCCGCCGACTTGTCCGACGACTATAGGGTCGTCCCCACGACCCCGGGACTAGGTTGGCCCGCCGCCGACTTGTCCGACGACTATAGGGTCGTCCCCACAACCCCCGGGCTAGATTTGCCCGCCACCGTCATGTCCGACGACTATAGGGTCGTCCCAACGACCCCGGGACTAGATTGGCCCGCCACCGTCATGTCCGACGAATATAGGTTCGTCCCCACGACCCCGGAGCTAGATTGGCCCGCCACCGTCATGTCCGCCGACTATAGGGTCGCCCCCGCGACCACGGGCCAAAGTTGGTCAGCCGCGACATGTCCGACGACTATTGGGTCGTCCCCATGGCCCCGGGACTAGAGTGGCCCGCCACCGTCATGTCCTACGAGTATAGGGTCGTCCCCACGTCCCCGGGACTAGATTGGCCCGCCACCGTCATGTCCGACGATTATAGGGTCGTCCCCACGACCACGGGCCAAAGTTGGCCAGCCGCCGACATGTCCGACGACTGTAGGGTCGTTCCCACGACCCCGGGACTAGATTGGCCCGCCACCATCATGTCCGACGATTATAGGGTCGTCCCCACGACCCCGGGACTAGGTTGGCGCGCCGCCGACTTGTCTGACGAATATAGGGTCGTCCCTACCACCCCGGGACTAGGTTGGCCAGCCGCCGACATGTCCGACGACTATAGGGTCGTCCCCACGAACCCGGGGCTAGATTGCCCCGCCTCCGTCATGTCCGACGACTATAGGGTCGTCCCCACGACCCCGGGACTAGGTTGGCCCGCCGCCGACTTGTCCGACGACTATAGGCTCGTCCCCACGACCCCGGGACTAGGTTGGCCAGCCGCCGACATGTCCGACGACTGTACGGTCGTCCCCACGACCAAGGGACTACGTTGGCCCGCCGCCGACTTGTCCGACGACTATAGGGTCGTCCCTACCACCCCGGGACTAGGTTGGCCAGCCGCCGACATGTCCGACGACTATAGGGTCGTCCCCACGACCCCGAGACTAGGTTGGCCCGCCGCCGACTTCTCCGACGACAACAGGGTCGTCCCTACCACCACGGGACTAGGTTGGCCAGCTGCCGACATGTCCGACGACTATAGGGTCGTCCCCACGACCCCGGGACTAGGTTGGCCCGCCGCACACTTTTCCGACGACTATAGGGTCCTCCCCACGTCCCCGGGACTAGATTGGCCCGCCACCGTCATGTCCGACGATTATAGGGTCGTCCCCACGACCACGGGCCAAAGTTGGCCAGCCGCCGACATGTCCGACGACTATAGGGTCGTTCCCACGACCCCGGGACTAGATTGGCCCGCCACCATCATGTCCGACGACTATAGGGTCGTCCCCACGACCCCGGGACTAGGTTGGCGCGCCGCCGACTTGTCTGACGAATATAGGGTCGTCCCTACCACCCCGGGACTAGGTTGGCAAGCCGCCGACTTGTCCGGCGACTATAGGGACGTCCCCACGACCACGGGCCCATGTTGCCCAGCCGCCGACATGTCCGACGACTATAGGGTCGTCCCCACGACCCCGGAACTAGGTTGGCCCGCCGCCGACTTGTCCGACGACTATAGGGTCGTCCCTCCCACCCCGGAACTAGGTTGGCCAGCCGCCGAAATGTCCGACGACTATAGGGTCGCCCCCGCGACCACGGGCCAAAGTTGGTCAGCCGCCGACATGTCCGACGACTATTGGGTCGTCCCCATGACCCCGGGACTAGAGTGGCCCGCCACCGTCATGTCCTACGAGTATAGGGTCGTCCCCACGTCCCCGGCACTAGATTGGCCCGCCACCGTCATGTCCGACGATTATAGGGTCGTCCCCACGACCACGGGCCAAAGTTGGCCAGCCGCCGACATGTCCGACGACTATAGGGTCGTTCCCACGACCCCGGGACTAGATTGGCCCGCCACCATCATGTCCGACGACTATAGGGTCGTCCCCACGACCCCGGGACTAGGTTGGCGCGCCGCCGACTTGTCTGACGAATATAGGGTCGTCCCTACCACCCCGGGACTAGGTTGGCCAGCCGCCGACATGTCCGACGACTATAGGGTCGTCCCCACGAACCCGGGGCTAGATTGCCCCGCCTCCGTCATGTCCGACGACTATAGGGTCGTCCCCACGACCCCGGGACTAGGTTGGCCCGCCGCCGACTTGTCCGACGACTATAGGCTCGTCCCCACGACCCCGGGACTAGGTTGGCCAGCCGCCGACATGTCCGACGACTATACGGTCGTCCCCACGACCAAGGGACTACGTTGGCCCGCCGCCGACTTGTCCGACGACTATAGGGTCGTCCCTACCACCCCGGGACTAGGTTGGCCAGCCGCCGACATGTCCGACGACTATAGGGTCGTCCCCAAGACCCCGGGACTAGGTTGGCCCGCCGCCGACTTCTCCGACGACAACAGGGTCGTCCCTACCACCACGGGACTAGGTTGGCCAGCTGCCGACATGTCCGACGACTATAGGGTCGTCCCCACGACCCCGGGACTAGGTTGGCCCGCCGCAGACTTGTCCGACGACTATAGGGTCGTCCCCACGTCCCCGGGACTAGATTGGCCCGCCACCGTCATGTCCGACGATTATAGGGTCGTCCCCACGACCACGGGCCAAAGTTGGCCAGCCGCCGACATGTCCGACGACTATAGGGTCGTTCCCACGACCCCGGGACTAGATTGGCCCGCCACCATCATGTCCGACGACTATAGGGTCGTCCCCACGACCCCGGGACTAGGTTGGCGCGCCGCCGACTTGTCTGACGAATATAGGGTCGTCCCTACCACCCCGGGACTAGGTTGGCAAGCCGCCGACATGTCCGACGCCTATAGGGTCGTCCCCACGACCCCGGGACTAGGTTGGCCCGCCGCCGACTTGTCCGACGACTATAGGTTCGTCCCTACGACCCTGGGCATACGTTGGCCCGCCGCCGACATGTCCGACGACTATAGGGTCGTCCCCACGACCCTGGGCATACGTTGGCCCGCCGCCGACAGGTCCGACAACTATAGGGTCGTCCCCACGACCCCGGGACTAGGTTGGCCCGCCACCGACATGTCCGACGACTATAGGGTCGCCCCACGACCCCGGGACTAGGTTGGCCCGCCGCCGACTTCTCCGACGACTACAGGGTCGTCCCCACGACCCCGGGACTAGGTTGGCCCGCCGCCGACTTGTCCGACGACTACAGGGTCGTCCCCACGACCCCGGGACTAGGTTGGCCCGCCGCCGACTTGTCCGACGACTATAGGGTCGTCCCCACGACCCCGGGACTAGGTTGGCCCGCCGCCGACTTGTCCGACGACTATAGGGTCGTCCCCACAACCCCCGGGCTAGATTTGCCCGCCACCGTCATGTCCGACGACTATAGGGTCGTCCCTACGACCCCGGGACAAGGATGACCCGCCGCCGACTTCTCCGACGACAACAGTGTCGTCCCTACCACCCCTGGACTAGGTTGGCCCGCCACCATCATGTGCGACGAATATAGGGTCGTCCCCACGACCCCGGGACTAGGTTGGCCCGCCGCCGACTTGTCCGACGACTATAGGGTCGTCCCTACCACCCCGGGACTAGGTTGGCCAGCCGACGACATGTCCGACGACTATAGGGTCGTCCCCACGACCCCGGGACTAGGTTGGCCCGCCGCCGACTTCTCCGACGACAACAGGGTCGTCCCTACCACCACGGGACTAGGATGGCCAGCTGCCGACATGTCCGACGACTATAGGGTCGTCCCCACGACCCCGGGACTAGGTTGGCCCGCCGCAGACTTGTCCGACGACTGTAGGGTCGTCCCCGCATCCCCGGGACTAGATTGGCCCGCCACCGTCATGTCCGACGATTATAGGGTCGTCCCCACGACCACGGGCCAAAGTTGGCCAGCCGCCGACATGTCCGACGACTATAGGGTTGTTCCCACGACCCCGGGACTAGATTGGCCCGCCACCATCATGTCCGACGACTATAGGGTCGTCCCCACGACCCCGGGACTAGGTTGGCGCGCCGCCGACTTGTCTGACGAATATAGGGTCGTCCCTACCACCCCGGGACTAGGTTGGCAAGCCAGCGACATGTCCGATGACTATAGGGTCGTCTCCACGTCCCCGGGACTAGGTTGGCCCGCCGCCGACTTGTCCGGCGACTATAGGGACGTCCCCACGACCACGGGCCCATGTTGCCCAGTCGCCGACATGTCCGAAGACTATAGGGTCGTCCCCACGACCCCGGAGCTAGATTGGCCCGCCACCGTCATGTCCGATGACAATAGGGTCGCCCCCGCGACCACGGGCCAAAGTTGGTCAGCCGCCGACATGTCCGACGACTATTGGGTCGTCCCCATGACCCCGGGACTAGAGTGGCCCGCCACCGTCATGTCCTACGAGTATAGGGTCGTCCCCACGTCCCCGGGACTAGATTGGCCCGCCACCGTCATGTCCGACGATTATAGGGTCGTCCCCACGACCACGGGCCAAAGTTGGCCAGCCGCCGACATGTCCGACGACTATAGGGTCGTTCCCACGACCCCGGGACTAGATTGGCCCGCCACCATCATGTCCGACGACTATAGGGTCGTCCCCACGACCCCGGGACTAGGTTGGCGCGACGCCGACTTGTCTGACGAATATAGGGTCGTCCCTACCACCCCGGGACTAGGTTGGCCAGCCGCCGACATGTCCGACGACTATAGGGTCGTCCCCACGAACCCGGGGCTAGATTGCCCCGCCTCCGTCATGTCCGACGACTATAGGGTCGTCCCCACGACCCCGGGACTAGGTTGGCCCGCCGCCGACTTGTCCGACGACTATAGGCTCGTCCCCACGACCCCGGGACTAGGTTGGCCCGCCGCCGACTTCTCCGACGACAACAGGGTCGTCCCTACCACCACGGGACTAGGTTGGCCAGCTGCCGACATGTCCGACGACTATAGGGTCGTCCCCACGACCCCGGAGCTAGATTGGCCCGCCACCGTCATGTCCGATGACTATAGGGTCGCCCCCGCGACCACGGGCCAAAGTTGGTCAGCCGCCGATATGTCCGACGACTATTGGGTCGTCCCCATGACCCCGGGACTAGAGTGGCCCGCCACCGTCATGTCCTACGAGTATAGGGTCGTCCCCACGTCCCCGGGACTAGATTGGCCCGCCACCGTCATGTCCGACGATTATAGGGTCGTCCCCACGACCACGGGCCAAAGTTGGCCAGCCGCCGACATGTCCGACGACTATAGGGTCGTTCCCACGACCCCGGGACTAGATTGGCCCGCCACCATCATGTCCGACGAATATAGGGTCGTCCCCACGACCCCGGGACTAGGTTGGCCCGCCGCCGACTTGTCCGACGACTATAGGGTCGTCCCCACGACCCAAGGACTAGGTTGCCCGGCCACCGTCATGTCCGACGACTATAGGGTCGTCTCCACGACCCCGCGACTAGATTGGCCCGCCACCGTCATGTCCGACGACTATAGGGTCGTTCCCACGACCCCGGGACTAGGTTGGCCCGCCGCCGACTTGTCCGACGACTATAGGGTCGTCCCTCCACCCCGGAACTAGGTTGGACAGCCGCCGACATGTCCGATGACTATAGGGTCGTCCCCACGACCGCGGGACTAGATTGGCCCGCCACCGTCATGTCCGACGACTATAGGGTCGTCCCCACGACCCCGGGGGCTAGATTGCCCCGCCACCGTCATGTCCGACGACTATAGGGTCGTCCACACGACCACGGGCCAAAGTTGGTCAGGCGCCGATATGTCCGACGACTATAGGGTCGTCCCCACGACCCCGGGGCTAGACTGGCCAGCCGCCGACATGTCCGGCGACTATAGGGTCGTTCCCACGACCCCGGACTAGGTTGGCCCGCCGCCGACTTGTCCGACGACTATAGGGTCGTCCCCACGACCCCGGGACTAGGTTGGCCAGCCGCCGACATGTCCGGCGACTATAGGGTCGTTCCCACGACCCCAGGACTAGGTTGGCCCGCCGCCGACTTGTCCGACGACTATAGGGTCGTCCCCACGACCCCGGGGCTAGATTGGCCCGCCATCCGTCATGTCCGCCGACTATAGGGTCGTCCCCACGACCACGCGCCAAAGTTGGTCAGCCGCCGACATGTCCGACGACTATAGGGTCGTCCCCACGACCGCGGGACTAGATTGGCCCGCCACCGTCATGTCCGACGACTATAGGGTCGTCTCCACGACCCCGGGACTAGGTTGGCCAGCCGCCGACATGTCCGGCGACTATAGGGTCGTTCCCACGACCCCGGGACTAGGTTGGCCCGCCGCCGACTTGTCCGACGACTATAGGGTCGTCCCTCCACCCCGGAACTAGGTTGGACAGCCGCCGACATGTCCGATGACTATAGGGTCGTCCCCACGACCGCGGGACTAGATTGGCCCGCCACCGTCATGTCCGACGACTATAGGGTCGTCCCCACGACCCCGGGGGCTAGATTGCCCCGCCACCGTCATGTCCGACGACTATAGGGTCGTCCACACGACCACGGGCCAAAGTTGGTCAGGCGCCGATATGTCCGACGACTATAGGGTCGTCCCCACGACCCCGGGGCTAGATTGGCCAGCCGCCGACATGTCCGGCGACTATAGGGTCGTTCCCACGACCCCGGACTAGGTTGGCCCGCCGCCGACTTGTCCGACGACTATAGGGTCGTCCCCACGACCCCGGGACTAGGTTGGCCAGCCGCCGACATGTCCGACGACTATAGGGTCGTCCCCACGACCCCAGGACTAGGTTGGCCCGCCGCCGACTTGTCCGACGACTATAGGGTCGTCCCCACGACCCCGGGGCTAGATTGGCCCGCCATCCGTCATGTCCGCCGACTATAGGGTCGTCCCCACGACCACGCGCCAAAGTTGGTCAGCCGCCGACATGTCCGACGACTATAGGGTCGTCCCCACGACCGCGGGACTAGATTGGCCCGCCACCGTCATGTCCGACGACTATAGGGTCGTCTCCACGACCCCGGGACTAGGTTGGCCAGCCGCCGACATGTCCGACGACTATAGGGTCGTCCCCACGAACCCGGGGCTAGATTGCCCCGCCTCCGTCATGTCCGACGACTATAGGGTCGTCCCCACGACCCCGGGACTAGGTTGGCCCGCCGCCGACTTGTCCGACGACTATAGGCTCGTCCCCACGACCCCGGGACTAGGTTGGCCCGCCGCCGACTTCTCCGACGACAACAGGGTCGTCCCTACCACCACGGGACTAGGTTGGCCAGCTGCCGACATGTCCGACGACTATAGGGTCGTCCCCACGACCCCGGAGCTAGATTGGCCCGCCACCGTCATGTCCGATGACTATAGGGTCGCCCCCGCGACCACGGGCCAAAGTTGGTCAGCCGCCGATATGTCCGACGACTATTGGGTCGTCCCCATGACCCCGGGACTAGAGTGGCCCGCCACCGTCATGTCCTACGAGTATAGGGTCGTCCCCACGTCCCCGGGACTAGATTGGCCCGCCACCGTCATGTCCGACGATTATAGGGTCGTCCCCACGACCACGGGCCAAAGTTGGCCAGCCGCCGACATGTCCGACGACTATAGGGTCGTTCCCACGACCCCGGGACTAGATTGGCCCGCCACCATCATGTCCGACGACTATAGGGTCGTCCCCACGACCCCGGGACTAGGTTGGCGCGCCGCCGACTTGTCTGACGAATATAGGGTCGTCCCTACCACCCCGGGACTAGGTTGGCCAGCCGCCGACATGTCCGACGACTATAGGGTCGTCCCCACGAACCCGGGGCTAGATTGCCCCGCCTCCGTCATGTCCGACGACTATAGGGTCGTCCCCACGACCCCGGGACTAGGTTGGCCCGCCGCCGACTTGTCCGACGACTATAGGCTCGTCCCCACGACCCCGGGACTAGGTTGGCCAGCCGCCGACATGTCCGACGACTATACGGTCGTCCCCACGACCAAGGGACTACGTTGGCCCGCCGCCGACTTGTCCGACGACTATAGGGTCGTCCCTACCACCCCGGGACTAGGTTGGCCAGCCGCCGACATGTCCGACGACTATAGGGTCGTCCCCAAGACCCCGGGACTAGGTTGGCCCGCCGCCGACTTCTCCGACGACAACAGGGTCGTCCCTACCACCACGGGACTAGGTTGGCCAGCTGCCGACATGTCCGACGACCATAGGGTCGTCCCCACGACCCTGGGCATACGTTGGCCCGCCGCCGACATGTCCGACAACTATAGGGTCGTCCCCACGACCCCGGGACTAGGTTGGCCCGCCACCGACATGTCCGACGACTATAGGGTCGCCCCACGACCCCGGGACTAGGTTGGCCCGCCGCCGACTTCTCCGACGACTACAGGGTCGTCCCCACGACCCCGGGACTAGGTTGGCCCGCCGCCGACTTGTCCGACGACTATAGGGTCGTCCCCACGACCCCGGGTCTAGGTTGGCCCGCCGCCGACTAGTCCGACGACTATAGGGTCGTCCCAACGACCCCGGGACTAGATTGGCCCGCCACCGTCATGTCCGACGAATATAGGTTCGTGCCTACGACCCTGGGCATACGTTGGCCCGCCGCCGACATGTCCAACGACTATAGGGTCGACCCCACGATCCCGCGACTAGGTTGGCCAGCCGCCGACATGTCCGACGACAATAGGGTCGTCCCCACGACCCCGGGACTAGATTGGCCCACCACCGTCATGTCCGACGACTACAGGGTCGTCCCCACGACCCCGGGACTAGGTTGGCCCGCCGCCGACTTGTCCGACGACTACAGGGTCGTCCCCACGACCCCGGGACTAGGTTGGCCCGCCGCCGACTTGTCCGACGACTATAGGGTCGTCCCCACGACCCCGGGACTAGGTTGGCCCGCCGCCGACTTGTCCGACGACTATAGGGTCGTCCCCACAACCCCCGGGCTAGATTTGCCCGCCACCGTCATGTCCGACGACTATAGGGTCGTCCCTACGACCCCGGGACAAGGATGACCCGCCGCCGACTTCTCCGACGACAACAGTGTCGTCCCTACCACCCCTGGACTAGGTTGGCCCGCCACCATCATGTGCGACGAATATAGGGTCGTCCCCACGACCCCGGGACTAGGTTGGCCCGCCGCCGACTTGTCCGACGACTATAGGGTCGTCCCTACCACCCCGGGACTAGGTTGGCCAGCCGACGACATGTCCGACGACTATAGGGTCGTCCCCACGACCCCGGGACTAGGTTGGCCCGCCGCCGACTTCTCCGACGACAACAGGGTCGTCCCTACCACCACGGGACTAGGATGGCCAGCTGCCGACATGTCCGACGACTATAGGGTCGTCCCCACGACCCCGGGACTAGGTTGGCCCGCCGCAGACTTGTCCGACGACTGTAGGGTCGTCCCCGCATCCCCGGGACTAGATTGGCCCGCCACCGTCATGTCCGACGATTATAGGGTCGTCCCCACGACCACGGGCCAAAGTTGGCCAGCCGCCGACATGTCCGACGACTATAGGGTTGTTCCCACGACCCCGGGACTAGATTGGCCCGCCACCATCATGTCCGACGACTATAGGGTCGTCCCCACGACCCCGGGACTAGGTTGGCGCGCCGCCGACTTGTCTGACGAATATAGGGTCGTCCCTACCACCCCGGGACTAGGTTGGCAAGCCAGCGACATGTCCGATGACTATAGGGTCGTCTCCACGTCCCCGGGACTAGGTTGGCCCGCCGCCGACTTGTCCGGCGACTATAGGGACGTCCCCACGACCACGGGCCCATGTTGCCCAGTCGCCGACATGTCCGAAGACTATAGGGTCGTCCCCACGACCCCGGAGCTAGATTGGCCCGCCACCGTCATGTCCGATGACAATAGGGTCGCCCCCGCGACCACGGGCCAAAGTTGGTCAGCCGCCGACATGTCCGACGACTATTGGGTCGTCCCCATGACCCCGGGACTAGAGTGGCCCGCCACCGTCATGTCCTACGAGTATAGGGTCGTCCCCACGTCCCCGGGACTAGATTGGCCCGCCACCGTCATGTCCGACGATTATAGGGTCGTCCCCACGACCACGGGCCAAAGTTGGCCAGCCGCCGACATGTCCGACGACTATAGGGTCGTTCCCACGACCCCGGGACTAGATTGGCCCGCCACCATCATGTCCGACGACTATAGGGTCGTCCCCACGACCCCGGGACTAGGTTGGCGCGACGCCGACTTGTCTGACGAATATAGGGTCGTCCCTACCACCCCGGGACTAGGTTGGCCAGCCGCCGACATGTCCGACGACTATAGGGTCGTCCCCACGAACCCGGGGCTAGATTGCCCCGCCTCCGTCATGTCCGACGACTATAGGGTCGTCCCCACGACCCCGGGACTAGGTTGGCCCGCCGCCGACTTGTCCGACGACTATAGGCTCGTCCCCACGACCCCGGGACTAGGTTGGCCCGCCGCCGACTTCTCCGACGACAACAGGGTCGTCCCTACCACCACGGGACTAGGTTGGCCAGCTGCCGACATGTCCGACGACTATAGGGTCGTCCCCACGACCCCGGAGCTAGATTGGCCCGCCACCGTCATGTCCGATGACTATAGGGTCGCCCCCGCGACCACGGGCCAAAGTTGGTCAGCCGCCGATATGTCCGACGACTATTGGGTCGTCCCCATGACCCCGGGACTAGAGTGGCCCGCCACCGTCATGTCCTACGAGTATAGGGTCGTCCCCACGTCCCCGGGACTAGATTGGCCCGCCACCGTCATGTCCGACGATTATAGGGTCGTCCCCACGACCACGGGCCAAAGTTGGCCAGCCGCCGACATGTCCGACGACTATAGGGTCGTTCCCACGACCCCGGGACTAGATTGGCCCGCCACCATCATGTCCGACGAATATAGGGTCGTCCCCACGACCCCGGGACTAGGTTGGCCCGCCGCCGACTTGTCCGACGACTATAGGGTCGTCCCCACGACCCAAGGACTAGGTTGCCCGGCCACCGTCATGTCCGACGACTATAGGGTCGTCTCCACGACCCCGCGACTAGATTGGCCCGCCACCGTCATGTCCGACGACTATAGGGTCGTTCCCACGACCCCGGGACTAGGTTGGCCCGCCGCCGACTTGTCCGACGACTATAGGGTCGTCCCTCCACCCCGGAACTAGGTTGGACAGCCGCCGACATGTCCGATGACTATAGGGTCGTCCCCACGACCGCGGGACTAGATTGGCCCGCCACCGTCATGTCCGACGACTATAGGGTCGTCCCCACGACCCCGGGGGCTAGATTGCCCCGCCACCGTCATGTCCGACGACTATAGGGTCGTCCACACGACCACGGGCCAAAGTTGGTCAGGCGCCGATATGTCCGACGACTATAGGGTCGTCCCCACGACCCCGGGGCTAGATTGGCCAGCCGCCGACATGTCCGGCGACTATAGGGTCGTTCCCACGACCCCGGACTAGGTTGGCCCGCCGCCGACTTGTCCGACGACTATAGGGTCGTCCCCACGACCCCGGGACTAGGTTGGCCAGCCGCCGACATGTCCGGCGACTATAGGGTCGTTCCCACGACCCCAGGACTAGGTTGGCCCGCCGCCGACTTGTCCGACGACTATAGGGTCGTCCCCACGACCCCGGGGCTAGATTGGCCCGCCATCCGTCATGTCCGCCGACTATAGGGTCGTCCCCACGACCACGCGCCAAAGTTGGTCAGCCGCCGACATGTCCGACGACTATAGGGTCGTCCCCACGACCGCGGGACTAGATTGGCCCGCCACCGTCATGTCCGACGACTATAGGGTCGTCTCCACGACCCCGGGACTAGGTTGGCCAGCCGCCGACATGTCCGGCGACTATAGGGTCGTTCCCACGACCCCGGGACTAGGTTGGCCCGCCGCCGACTTGTCCGACGACTATAGGGTCGTCCCTCCACCCCGGAACTAGGTTGGACAGCCGCCGACATGTCCGATGACTATAGGGTCGTCCCCACGACCGCGGGACTAGATTGGCCCGCCACCGTCATGTCCGACGACTATAGGGTCGTCCCCACGACCCCGGGGGCTAGATTGCCCCGCCACCGTCATGTCCGACGACTATAGGGTCGTCCACACGACCACGGGCCAAAGTTGGTCAGGCGCCGATATGTCCGACGACTATAGGGTCGTCCCCACGACCCCGGGGCTAGATTGGCCAGCCGCCGACATGTCCGGCGACTATAGGGTCGTTCCCACGACCCCGGACTAGGTTGGCCCGCCGCCGACTTGTCCGACGACTATAGGGTCGTCCCCACGACCCCGGGACTAGGTTGGCCAGCCGCCGACATGTCCGACGACTATAGGGTCGTCCCCACGACCCCAGGACTAGGTTGGCCCGCCGCCGACTTGTCCGACGACTATAGGGTCGTCCCCACGACCCCGGGGCTAGATTGGCCCGCCATCCGTCATGTCCGCCGACTATAGGGTCGTCCCCACGACCACGCGCCAAAGTTGGTCAGCCGCCGACATGTCCGACGACTATAGGGTCGTCCCCACGACCGCGGGACTAGATTGGCCCGCCACCGTCATGTCCGACGACTATAGGGTCGTCTCCACGACCCCGGGACTAGGTTGGCCAGCCGCCGACATGTCCGACGACTATAGGGTCGTCCCCACGAACCCGGGGCTAGATTGCCCCGCCTCCGTCATGTCCGACGACTATAGGGTCGTCCCCACGACCCCGGGACTAGGTTGGCCCGCCGCCGACTTGTCCGACGACTATAGGCTCGTCCCCACGACCCCGGGACTAGGTTGGCCCGCCGCCGACTTCTCCGACGACAACAGGGTCGTCCCTACCACCACGGGACTAGGTTGGCCAGCTGCCGACATGTCCGACGACTATAGGGTCGTCCCCACGACCCCGGAGCTAGATTGGCCCGCCACCGTCATGTCCGATGACTATAGGGTCGCCCCCGCGACCACGGGCCAAAGTTGGTCAGCCGCCGATATGTCCGACGACTATTGGGTCGTCCCCATGACCCCGGGACTAGAGTGGCCCGCCACCGTCATGTCCTACGAGTATAGGGTCGTCCCCACGTCCCCGGGACTAGATTGGCCCGCCACCGTCATGTCCGACGATTATAGGGTCGTCCCCACGACCACGGGCCAAAGTTGGCCAGCCGCCGACATGTCCGACGACTATAGGGTCGTTCCCACGACCCCCGGACTAGATTGGCCCGCCACCATCATGTCCGACGAATATAGGGTCGTCCCCACGACCCCGGGACTAGGTTGGCCCGCCGCCGACTTGTCCGACGACTATAGGGTCGTCCCTCCCACCCCGGAACTAGGTTGGCCAGCCGCCGACATGTCCGACGACTATAGGGTCGTCCCCACGACCCCGGAGCTAGATTGGCCCGCCACCGTCATGTCCGACGACTATAGGGTCGCCCCCGCGACCACGGGCCAAAGTTGGTCAGCCGCCGACATGTCCGACGACTATTGGGTCGTCCCCATGACCCCGGGACTAGAGTGGCCCGCCACCGTCATGTCCGACGAGTATAGGGTCGTACCCACGAACCCGGGACTAGGTTGGCCAGCCGCCGACATGTCCGACGACAATAGGGTCGTCCCCACGACCCCGGGACTAGATTGGCCCACCACCGTCATGTCCGACGACTAAGGGTCGTCCCCACGGCCCCGGGAATAGATTGGCCCACCACCGTCATGTCCGACGACAACAGGATCGTCCCCACGACCCCGGGACTAGGATGGCCCGCCGCCGACTTGTCCGACGATTATAGGGTCGTCCCTCCCACCCCGGGACTAGGTTGGCCCGCCGCTGACTTGTCCGACGACTATAGGGACGTCCCCACGACCACCGGCCAAAGTTGCCCAGCCGCCGACATGTCCGACGGCTATAGGGTCGTCCCCACGACCAAGGGACTACGTTGGCCCGCCGCCGACTTGTCTGACGACTATAGGCTCGTCCCCACGACCCCGGGACTAGGTTGGCCAGCCGCCGACATGTCCGACGACTATACGGTCGTCCCCACGACCAAGGGACTACGTTGGCCCGCCGCCGACTTGTCCGACGACTATAGGGTCGTCCCTACCACCACGGACTAGGTTGGCCAGCTGCCGACACGTCCTACGACTATAGGGTCGTCCCCACGACCCTGGGACTAGGTTGGCCCGCCGCAGACTTGTCCGACGACTATAGGTTCGTCCCTACGACCCTGGGCATACGTTGGCCAGCCGCCGACTTGTCCGACGACTATAGGCTCGTCCCCACGACCCCGGGACTAGGTTGGCCCGCCGCCGACTTCTCCGACGACAACAGGGTCGTCCCTACCACCACGGGACTAGGTTGGCCAGCTGCCGACATGTCCGAAGACTATAGGGTCGTCCCCACGACCCCGGGACTAGGTTGGCCCGCCGCAGACTTGTCCGACGACTGTAGGGTCGTCCCCACGTCCCCGGGACTAGATTGGCCCGCCACCGTCATGTCCGACGATTATAGGGTCGTCCCCACGACCACGGGCCAAAGTTGGCCAGCCGCCGACATGTCCGACGACTATAGGGTCGTTCCACGACCCCGGGACTAGATTGGCCCGCCACCATCATGTCCGACGACTATAGGGTCGTCCCCACGACCCCGGGACTAGGTTGGCGCGCCGCCGACTTGTCTGACGAATATAGGGTCGTCCCTACCACCCCGGGACTAGGTTGGCAACCCGCCGACATGTCCGATGACTATAGGGTCGTCTCCACGACCCCGGGACTAGGTTGGCCCGCCGCCGACTTGTCCGGCGACTATAGGGACGTCCCCACGACCACGGGCCCATGTTGCCCAGCCGCCGACATGTCCGACGACTATAGGGTCGTCCCCACGACCCCGGGACTAGATTGGCCCGCCACCGACATGTCCGGCGACTATAGGGTCGCCCCACGATCCCGGGAATAGGTTGGCCCGCCGCCGACTTGTCCGACGACTATTGGGTCGTCCCCACGACCCCGGGACTATGTTGGCCCGCCGCCGACTTGTCCGATGACTATAGGGTCGTCCCCACGACCCCGGAACTAGGTTGGCCCGCCGCCGACTTGTCCGACGACTATAGGGTCGTCCCTCCCACCCCGGAACTAGGTTAGCCAGCCGCCGACATGTCCGACGACTATAGGGTCGTCCCCACGACCCCGGAGCTAGATTGGCCCGCCACCGTCAAGTCCGATGACTATAGGGTCGCCCCCGCGACCACGGGCCAAAGTTGGTCAGCCGCCGACATGTCCGACGACTATTGGGTCGTCCCCATGACCCCGGGACTAGAGTGGCCCGCCACCGTCATGTCCTACGAGTATAGGGTCGTCCCCACGTCCCCGGGACTAGATTGGCCCGCCACCGTCATGTCCGACGATTATAGGGTCGTCCCCACGACCACGGGCCAAAGTTGGCCAGCCGCCGACATGTCCGACGACTATAGGGTCGTTCCCACGACCCCGGGACTAGATTGGCCCGCCACCATCATGTCCGACGACTATAGGGTCGTCCCCACGACCCCGGGACTAGGTTGGCGCGCCGCCGACTTGTCTGACGAATATAGGGTCGTCCCTACCACCCCGGGACTAGGTTGGCCAGCCGCCGACATGTCCGACGACTATAGGGTCGTCCCCACGAACCCGGGGCTAGATTGCCCCGCCTCCGTCATGTCCGACGACAATAGGGTCGTCCCCACGACCCCGGGACTAGGTTGGCCCGCCGCCGACTTGTCCGACGACTATAGGCTCGTCCCCACGACCCCGGGACTAGGTTGGCCAGCCGCCGACATGTCCGACAACTATACGGTCGTCCCCACGACCAAGGGACTACGTTGGCCCGCCGCCGACTTGTCCGACGACTATAGGGTCGTCCCTACCACCCCGGGACTAGGTTGGCCAGCCGCCGACATGTCCGACGACTATAGGGTCGTCCCCACGACCCCGGGACTAGGTTGGCCCGCCGCCGACTTCTCCGACGACAACAGGGTCGTCCCTACCACCACGGGACTAGGTTGGCCAGCTGCCGACATGTCCGACGACTATAGGGTCGTCCCCACGACCCCGGGACTAGGTTGGCCCGTCGCAGACTTGTCCGACGTCTATAGGCTCGTCCCCGGAACTAGATTGGCCCGCCACCGTCATGTCCGACGATTATAGGGTCGTCCCCACGACCCTGGGCATACGTTGGCCCGCCGCCGACATGTCTCGACAACTATAGGGTCGTCCCCACGACCCCGGGACTAGGTTGGCCCGCCACCGACATGTCCGACGACTATAGGGTCGCCCCACGACCCCGGGACTAGGTTGGCCCGCCGCCGACTTGTCCGACGACTACAGGGTCGTCCCCACGACCCCGGGACTAGGTTGGCCCGCCGCCGACTTGTCCGACGACTATAGGGTCGTCCCCACGACCCCGGGACTAGGTTGGCCCGACGCCGACTAGTCCGACGACTATAGGGTCGTCCCAACGACCCCGGGACTAGATTGGCCCGCCACCGTCATGTCCGACGAATATAGGTTCGTGCCTACGACCCTGGGCATACGTTGGCCCGCCGCCGACATGTCCAACGACTATAGGGTCGTCCCCACGATCCCGCGACTAGGTTGGCCAGCCGCCGACATGTCCGACGACAATAGGGTCGTCCCCACGACCCCGGGACTAGATTGGCCCACCACCGTCATGTCCGACGACTACAGGGTCGTCCCCACGACCCCGGGACTAGGTTGGCCCGCCGCCGACTTGTCCGACGACTATAGGGTCGTCCCCACAACCCCCGGGCTAGATTTGCCCGCCACCGTCATGTCCGACGACTATAGGGTCGTCCCAACGTCCCCGGGACTAGATTGGCCCGCCACCGTCATGTCCGACGAATATAGGTTCGTGCCTACGACCCTGGGCATACGTTGGCCCGCCGCCGACATGTCCAACGACTATAGGGTCGTCCCCACGATCCCGCGACTAGGTTGGCCAGCCGCCGACATGTCCGACGACAATAGGGTCGTCCCCACGACCCCGGGACTATGTTGGCCCGCCGCCGACTTGTCCGATGACTATAGGGTCGTCCCCACGACCCCGGAACTAGGTTGGCCCGCCGCCGACTTGTCCGACGACTATAGGGTCGTCCCTCCCACCCCGGAACTAGGTTGGCCAGCCGCCGACATGTCCGACGACAATAGGGTCGTCCCCACGACCCCGGGACTAGATTGGCCCACCACCGTCATGTCCGACGACTACAGGGTCGTCCCCACGGCCCCGGGAATAGATTGGCCCACCACCGTCATGTCCGACGACAACAGGATCGTCCCCACGACCCCGGGACTAGGATGGCCCGCCGCCGACTTGTCCGACGATTATAGGGTCGTCCCTCCCACCCCGGGACTAGGTTGGCACGCCGCTGACTTGTCCGACGACTATAGGGACGTCCCCACGACCACCGGCCAAAGTTGCCCAGCCGCCGACATGTCCGACGACTATAGGGTCGTCCCCACGACCAAGGGACTACGTTGGCCCGCCGCCGACTTGTCCGACGACTATAGGCTCGTCCCCACGACCCCGGGACTAGGTTGGCCAGCCGCCGACATGTCCGACGACTATACGGTCGTCCCCACGACCAAGGGACTACGTTGGCCCGCCGCCGACTTGTCCGACGACTATAGGGTCGTCCCCACGACCCCGGGACTAGGTTGGCCCGCCGCCGACGTCTCCGACGACAACAGGGTCGTCCCTACCACCACGGGACTAGGTTGGCCAGCTGCCGACATGTCCGACGACTATAGGGTCGTCCCCACGACCCCGGGACTAGGTTGGCCCGCCGCAGAATTGTCCGACGACTGTAGGGTCGTCCCTACCACCCCGGGACTAGGTTGGCAAGCCGCCGACATGTCCGATGACTATAGGGTCGTCTCCACGACCCCGGGACTAGGTTGGCCCGCCGCCGACTTGTCTGACGAATATAGGGTCGTCCCTACCACCCCGGGACTAGGTTGGCCCGCCACCGACATGTCCGACGACTATAGGGTCGCCCCACGAACCCGGGACTAGGTTGGCCAGCCGCCGACATGTCCGACGACAATAGGGTCGTCCCCACGACCCCGGGACTAGATTGGCCCACCACCGTCATGTCCGACGACTACAGGGTCGTCCCCACGACCCCGGGACTAGGTTGGCCCGCCGCCGACTTGTCCGACGACTACAGGGTCGTCCCCACGACCCCGGGACTAGGTTGGCCCGCCGCCGACTTGTCCGACGACTATAGGCTCGTCCCCACGACCCCGGGACTAGGTTGGCCCGCCGCCGACTTGTCCGACGACTATAGGGTCGTCCCCACAACCCCCGGGCTAGATTTGCCCGCCACCGTCATGTCCGACGACTATAGGGTCGTCCCAACGACCCCGGGACTAGATTGGCCCGCCACCGTCATGTCCGACGAATATAGGTTCGTCCCCACGACCCCGAGCTAGATTGGCCCGCCACCGTCATGTCCGCCGACTATAGGGTCGCCCCCGCGACCACGGGCCAAAGTTGGTCAGCCGCGACATGTCCGACGACTATTGGGTCGTCCCCATGACCCCGGGACTAGAGTGGCCCGCCACCGTCATGTCCTACGAGTATAGGGTCGTCCCCACGTCCCCGGGACTAGATTGGCCCGCCTCCGTCATGTCCGACGACTATAGGGTCGTCCCCACGACCCCGGGACTAGGTTGGCCCGCCGCCGACTTGTCTGACGACTATAGGCTCGTCCCCACGACCCCGGGACTAGGTTGGCCAGCCGCCGACATGTCCGACGACTGTACGGTCGTCCCCACGACCAAGGGACTACGTTGGCCCGCCGCCGACTTGTCCGACGACTATAGGGTCGTCCCTACCACCCCGGGACTAGGTTGGCCAGCCGCCGACATGTCCGACGACTATAGGGTCGTCCCCACGACCCCGAGACTAGGTTGGCCCGCCGCCGACTTCTCCGACGACAACAGGGTCGTCCCTACCACCACGGGACTAGGTTGGCCAGCTGCCGACATGTCCGACGACTATAGGGTCGTCCCCACGACCCCGGGACTAGGTTGGCCCGCCGCACACTTTTCCGACGACTATAGGGTCCTCCCCACGTCCCCGGGACTAGATTGGCCCGCCACCGTCATGTCCGACGATTATAGGGTCGTCCCCACGACCACGGGCCAAAGTTGGCCAGCCGCCGACATGTCCGACGACTATAGGGTCGTTCCCACGACCCCGGGACTAGATTGGCCCGCCACCATCATGTCCGACGACTATAGGGTCGTCCCCACGACCCCGGGACTAGGTTGGCGCGCCGCCGACTTGTCTGACGAATATAGGGTCGTCCCTACCACCCCGGGACTAGGTTGGCAAGCCGCCGACTTGTCCGGCGACTATAGGGACGTCCCCACGACCACGGGCCCATGTTGCCCAGCCGCCGACATGTCCGACGACTATAGGGTCGTCCCCACGACCCCGGAACTAGGTTGGCCCGCCGCCGACTTGTCCGACGACTATAGGGTCGTCCCTCCCACCCCGGAACTAGGTTGGCCAGCCGCCGAAATGTCCGACGACTATAGGCTCGTCCCCACGACCCCGGAGCTAGATTGGCCCGCCACCGTCATGTCCGATGACTATAGGGTCGTCCCCACGAACCCGGGGCTAGATTGCCCCGCCTCCGTCATGTCCGACGACTATAGGGTCGTCCCCACGACCCCGGGACTAGGTTGGCCCGCCGCCGACTTGTCCGACGACTATAGGCTCGTCCCCACGACCCCGGGACTAGGATGGCCAGCCGCCGACATGTCCGACGACTGTACGGTCGTCCCCACGACCAAGGGACTAGGTTGGCGCGCCGCCGACTTGTCTGACGAATATAGGGTCGTCCCTACCACCCCGGGACTAGGTTGGCCAGCCGCCGACATGTCCGACGACTATAGGGTCGTCCCCACGAACCCGGGGCTAGATTGCCCCGCCTCCGTCATGTCCGACGACTATAGGGTCGTCCCTACCACCCCGGGACTAGGTTGGCGCGCCGCCGACTTGTCTGACGAATATAGGGTCGTCCCTACCACCCCGGGACTAGGTTGGCCAGCCGCCGACATGTCCGACGACTATAGGGTCGTCCCCACGAACCCGGGGCTAGATTGCCCCGCCACCGACATGTCCGGCGACTATAGGGTCGCCCCACGATCCCGGGAATAGGTTGGCCCGCCGCCGACTTGTCCGACGACTATTGGGTCGTCCCCACGACCCCGGTACTATGTTGGCCCGCCGCCGACTTGTCCGATGACTATAGGGTCGTCCCCACGACCCCGGAACTAGGTTGGCCCGCCGCCGACTTGTCCGACGACTATAGGGTCGTCCCTCCCACCCCGGAACTAGGTTGGCCAGCCGCCGAAATGTCCGACGACTATAGGGTCGTCCCCACGACCCCGGAGCTAGATTGGCCCGCCACCGTCATGTCCGATGACTATAGGGTCGCCCCCGCGACCACGGGCCAAAGTTGGTCAGCCGCCGACATGTCCGACGACTATTGGGTCGTCCCCATGATCCCGGGACTAGAGTGGCCCGCCACCGTCATGTCCTACGAGTATAGGGTCGTCCCCACGTCCCCGGGACTAGATTGGCCCGCCACCGTCATGTCCGACGATTATAGGGTCGTCCCCACGACCACGGGCCAAAGTTGGCCAGCCGCCGACATGTCCAACGACTATAGGGTCGTTCCCACGACCCCGGGACTAGATTGGCCCGCCACCATCATGTCCGACGACTATAGGGTCGTCCCCACGACCCCGGGACTAGGTTGGCGCGCCGCCGACTTGTCTGACGAATATAGGGTCGTCCCTACCACCCCGGGACTAGGTCGGCCAGCCGCCGACATGTCCGACGACTATAGGGTCGTCCCCACGAACCCGGGGCTAGATTGCCCCGCCTCCGTCATGTCCGACGACTATAGGGTCGTCCCCACGACCCCGGGACTAGGTTGGCCCGCCGCCGACTTGTCCGACGACTATAGGCTCGTCCCCACGACCCCGGGACTAGGTTGGCCAGCCGCCGACATGTCCGACGACTATACGGTCGTCCCCACGACCAAGGGACTACGTTGGCCCGCCGCCGACTTGTCCGACGACTATAGGGTCGTCCCTACCACCCCGGGACTAGGTTGGCCAGCCGCCGACATGTCCGACGACTATAGGGTCGTCCCCACGACCCCGGGACTTGGTTGGCCCGCCGCCGACTTCTCCGACGACAACAGGGTCGTCCCTACCACCACGGGACTAGGTTGGCCAGCTGCCGCCATGTCCGACGACTATAGGGTCGTCCCCACGACCCCGGGACTAGGTTGGCCCGCCGCAGACTTGTCCGACGACTATAGGGTCGTCTCCACGTCCCCGGGACTAGATTGGCCCGCCACCGTCATGTCCGACGATTATAGGGTCGTCCCCACGACCACGGGCCAAAGTTGGCCAGCCGCCGACATGTCCGACGACTATAGGGTCGTTCCCACGACCCCGGGACTAGATTGGCCCGCCACCATCATGTCCGACGACTATAGGGTCGTCCCCACGACCCCGGGACTAGGTTGGCCCGCCGCACACTTGTCCGACGACTATAGGGTCCTCCCCACGTCCCCGGGACTAGATTGGCCCGCCACCGTCATGTCCGACGATTATAGGGTCGTCCCCACGACCACGGGCCAAAGTTGGCCAGCCGCCGACATGTCCGACGACTATAGGGTCGTTCCCACGACCCCGGGACTAGATTGGCCCGCCACCATCATGTCCGACGACTATAGGGTCGTCCCCACGACCCCGGGACTAGGTTGGCGCGCCGCCGACTTGTCTGACGAATATAGGGTCGTCCCTACCACCCCGGGACTAGGTTGGCAAGCCGCCGACTTGTCCGGCGACTATAGGGACGTCCCCACGACCACGGGCCCATGTTTCCCAGCCGCCGACATGTCCGACGACTATAGGGTCGTCCCCACGACCCCGGGACTAGATTGGCCCGCCACCGACATGTCCGGCGACTATAGGGTCGCCCCACGATCCCGGGAATAGGTTGGCCCGCCGCCGACTTGTCCGACGACTATTGGGTCGTCCCCACGACCCCGGAACTAGGTTGGCCCGCCGCCGACTTGTCCGACGACTATAGGGTCGTCCCTCCCACCCCGTCACTAGGTTGGCCAGCCGCCGAAATGTCCGACGACTATAGGGTCGTCCCCACGACCCCGGAGCTAGATTGGCCCGCCACCGTCATGTCCGATGACTATAGGGTCGCCCCCGCGACCACGAGCCAAAGTTGGTCAGCCGCCGACATGTCCGACGACTATTGGGTCGTCCCCATGACCCCGGGACTAGAGTGGCCCGCCACCGTCATGTCGTACGATTATAGGGTCGTCCCCACGTCCCCGGGACTAGATTGGCCCGCCACCGTCATGTCCGACGATTATAGGGTCGTCCCCACGACCACGGGCCAAAGTTGGCCAGCCGCCGACATGTCCGACGACTATAGGGTCGTTCCCACGACCCCGGGACTAGATTGGCCCGCCACCATCATGTCCGACGACTATAGGGTCGTCCCCACGACCCCGGGACTAGGTTGGCGCGCCGCCGACTTGTCTGACGAATATAGGGTCGTCCCTACCACCCCGGGACTAGGTTGGCCAGCCGCCGACATGTCCGACGACTATAGGGTCGTCCCCACGAACCCGGGGCTAGATTGCCCCGCCTCCGTCATGTCCGACGACAATAGGGTCGTCCCCACGACCCCGGGACTAGGTTGGCCCGCCGCCGACTTGTCCGACGACTATAGGCTCGTCCCCACGACCCCGGGACTAGGTTGGCCAGCCGCCGACATGTCCGACAACTATACGGTCGTCCCCACGACCAAGGGACTACGTTGGCCCGCCGCCGACTTGTCCGACGACTATAGGGTCGTCCCTACCACCCCGGGACTAGGTTGGCCAGCCGCCGACATGTCCGACGACTATAGGGTCGTCCCCACGACCCCGGGACTAGGTTGGCCCGCCGCCGACTTCTCCGACGACAACAGGGTCGTCCCTACCACCACGGGACTAGGTTGGCCAGCTGCCGACATGTCCGACGACTATAGGGTCGTCCCCACGACCCCGGGACTAGGTTGGCCCGTCGCAGACTTGTCCGACGTCTATAGGCTCGTCCCCGGAACTAGATTGGCCCGCCACCGTCATGTCCGACGATTATAGGGTCGTCCCCACGACCCTGGGCATACGTTGGCCCGCCGCCGACATGTCTCGACAACTATAGGGTCGTCCCCACGACCCCGGGACTAGGTTGGCCCGCCACCGACATGTCCGACGACTATAGGGTCGCCCCACGACCCCGGGACTAGGTTGGCCCGCCGCCGACTTGTCCGACGACTACAGGGTCGTCCCCACGACCCCGGGACTAGGTTGGCCCGCCGCCGACTTGTCCGACGACTATAGGGTCGTCCCCACGACCCCGGGACTAGGTTGGCCCGACGCCGACTAGTCCGACGACTATAGGGTCGTCCCAACGACCCCGGGACTAGATTGGCCCGCCACCGTCATGTCCGACGAATATAGGTTCGTGCCTACGACCCTGGGCATACGTTGGCCCGCCGCCGACATGTCCAACGACTATAGGGTCGTCCCCACGATCCCGCGACTAGGTTGGCCAGCCGCCGACATGTCCGACGACAATAGGGTCGTCCCCACGACCCCGGGACTAGATTGGCCCACCACCGTCATGTCCGACGACTACAGGGTCGTCCCCACGACCCCGGGACTAGGTTGGCCCGCCGCCGACTTGTCCGACGACTATAGGGTCGTCCCCACAACCCCCGGGCTAGATTTGCCCGCCACCGTCATGTCCGACGACTATAGGGTCGTCCCAACGTCCCCGGGACTAGATTGGCCCGCCACCGTCATGTCCGACGAATATAGGTTCGTGCCTACGACCCTGGGCATACGTTGGCCCGCCGCCGACATGTCCAACGACTATAGGGTCGTCCCCACGATCCCGCGACTAGGTTGGCCAGCCGCCGACATGTCCGACGACAATAGGGTCGTCCCCACGACCCCGGGACTAGATTGGCCCACCACCGTCATGTCCGACGACTACAGGGTCGTCCCCACGGCCCCGGGAATAGATTGGCCCACCACCGTCATGTCCGACGACAACAGGATCGTCCCCACGACCCCGGGACTAGGATGGCCCGCCGCCGACTTGTCCGACGATTATAGGGTCGTCCCTCCCACCCCGGGACTAGGTTGGCACGCCGCTGACTTGTCCGACGACTATAGGGACGTCCCCACGACCACCGGCCAAAGTTGCCCAGCCGCCGACATGTCCGACGACTATAGGGTCGTCCCCACGACCAAGGGACTACGTTGGCCCGCCGCCGACTTGTCCGACGACTATAGGCTCGTCCCCACGACCCCGGGACTAGGTTGGCCAGCCGCCGACATGTCCGACGACTATACGGTCGTCCCCACGACCAAGGGACTACGTTGGCCCGCCGCCGACTTGTCCGACGACTATAGGGTCGTCCCCACGACCCCGGGACTAGGTTGGCCCGCCGCCGACGTCTCCGACGACAACAGGGTCGTCCCTACCACCACGGGACTAGGTTGGCCAGCTGCCGACATGTCCGACGACTATAGGGTCGTCCCCACGACCCCGGGACTAGGTTGGCCCGCCGCAGAATTGTCCGACGACTGTAGGGTCGTCCCTACCACCCCGGGACTAGGTTGGCAAGCCGCCGACATGTCCGATGACTATAGGGTCGTCTCCACGACCCCGGGACTAGGTTGGCCCGCCGCCGACTTGTCTGACGAATATAGGGTCGTCCCTACCACCCCGGGACTAGGTTGGCCCGCCACCGACATGTCCGACGACTATAGGGTCGCCCCACGAACCCGGGACTAGGTTGGCCAGCCGCCGACATGTCCGACGACAATAGGGTCGTCCCCACGACCCCGGGACTAGATTGGCCCACCACCGTCATGTCCGACGACTACAGGGTCGTCCCCACGACCCCGGGACTAGGTTGGCCCGCCGCCGACTTGTCCGACGACTACAGGGTCGTCCCCACGACCCCGGGACTAGGTTGGCCCGCCGCCGACTTGTCCGACGACTATAGGGTCGTCCCCACGACCCCGGGACTAGGTTGGCCCGCCGCCGACTTGTCCGACGACTATAGGGTCGTCCCCACAACCCCCGGGCTAGATTTGCCCGCCACCGTCATGTCCGACGACTATAGGGTCGTCCCAACGACCCCGGGACTAGATTGGCCCGCCACCGTCATGTCCGACGAATATAGGTTCGTCCCCACGACCCCGGAGCTAGATTGGCCCGCCACCGTCATGTCCGCCGACTATAGGGTCGCCCCCGCGACCACGGGCCAAAGTTGGTCAGCCGCGACATGTCCGACGACTATTGGGTCGTCCCCATGGCCCCGGGACTAGAGTGGCCCGCCACCGTCATGTCCTACGAGTATAGGGTCGTCCCCACGTCCCCGGGACTAGATTGGCCCGCCACCGTCATGTCCGACGATTATAGGGTCGTCCCCACGACCACGGGCCAAAGTTGGCCAGCCGCCGACATGTCCGACGACTGTAGGGTCGTTCCCACGACCCCGGGACTAGATTGGCCCGCCACCATCATGTCCGACGATTATAGGGTCGTCCCCACGACCCCGGGACTAGGTTGGCGCGCCGCCGACTTGTCTGACGAATATAGGGTCGTCCCTACCACCCCGGGACTAGGTTGGCCAGCCGCCGACATGTCCGACGACTATAGGGTCGTCCCCACGAACCCGGGGCTAGATTGCCCCGCCTCCGTCATGTCCGACGACTATAGGGTCGTCCCCACGACCCCGGGACTAGGTTGGCCCGCCGCCGACTTGTCCGACGACTATAGGCTCGTCCCCACGACCCCGGGACTAGGTTGGCCAGCCGCCGACATGTCCGACGACTGTACGGTCGTCCCCACGACCAAGGGACTACGTTGGCCCGCCGCCGACTTGTCCGACGACTATAGGGTCGTCCCTACCACCCCGGGACTAGGTTGGCCAGCCGCCGACATGTCCGACGACTATAGGGTCGTCCCCACGACCCCGAGACTAGGTTGGCCCGCCGCCGACTTCTCCGACGACAACAGGGTCGTCCCTACCACCACGGGACTAGGTTGGCCAGCTGCCGACATGTCCGACGACTATAGGGTCGTCCCCACGACCCCGGGACTAGGTTGGCCCGCCGCACACTTTTCCGACGACTATAGGGTCCTCCCCACGTCCCCGGGACTAGATTGGCCCGCCACCGTCATGTCCGACGATTATAGGGTCGTCCCCACGACCACGGGCCAAAGTTGGCCAGCCGCCGACATGTCCGACGACTATAGGGTCGTTCCCACGACCCCGGGACTAGATTGGCCCGCCACCATCATGTCCGACGACTATAGGGTCGTCCCCACGACCCCGGGACTAGGTTGGCGCGCCGCCGACTTGTCTGACGAATATAGGGTCGTCCCTACCACCCCGGGACTAGGTTGGCAAGCCGCCGACTTGTCCGGCGACTATAGGGACGTCCCCACGACCACGGGCCCATGTTGCCCAGCCGCCGACATGTCCGACGACTATAGGGTCGTCCCCACGACCCCGGAACTAGGTTGGCCCGCCGCCGACTTGTCCGACGACTATAGGGTCGTCCCTCCCACCCCGGAACTAGGTTGGCCAGCCGCCGAAATGTCCGACGACTATAGGGTCGCCCCCGCGACCACGGGCCAAAGTTGGTCAGCCGCCGACATGTCCGACGACTATTGGGTCGTCCCCATGACCCCGGGACTAGAGTGGCCCGCCACCGTCATGTCCTACGAGTATAGGGTCGTCCCCACGTCCCCGGCACTAGATTGGCCCGCCACCGTCATGTCCGACGATTATAGGGTCGTCCCCACGACCACGGGCCAAAGTTGGCCAGCCGCCGACATGTCCGACGACTATAGGGTCGTTCCCACGACCCCGGGACTAGATTGGCCCGCCACCATCATGTCCGACGACTATAGGGTCGTCCCCACGACCCCGGGACTAGGTTGGCGCGCCGCCGACTTGTCTGACGAATATAGGGTCGTCCCTACCACCCCGGGACTAGGTTGGCCAGCCGCCGACATGTCCGACGACTATAGGGTCGTCCCCACGAACCCGGGGCTAGATTGCCCCGCCTCCGTCATGTCCGACGACTATAGGGTCGTCCCCACGACCCCGGGACTAGGTTGGCCCGCCGCCGACTTGTCCGACGACTATAGGCTCGTCCCCACGACCCCGGGACTAGGTTGGCCAGCCGCCGACATGTCCGACGACTATACGGTCGTCCCCACGACCAAGGGACTACGTTGGCCCGCCGCCGACTTGTCCGACGACTATAGGGTCGTCCCTACCACCCCGGGACTAGGTTGGCCAGCCGCCGACATGTCCGACGACTATAGGGTCGTCCCCAAGACCCCGGGACTAGGTTGGCCCGCCGCCGACTTCTCCGACGACAACAGGGTCGTCCCTACCACCACGGGACTAGGTTGGCCAGCTGCCGACATGTCCGACGACTATAGGGTCGTCCCCACGACCCCGGGACTAGGTTGGCCCGCCGCAGACTTGTCCGACGACTATAGGGTCGTCCCCACGTCCCCGGGACTAGATTGGCCCGCCACCGTCATGTCCGACGATTATAGGGTCGTCCCCACGACCACGGGCCAAAGTTGGCCAGCCGCCGACATGTCCGACGACTATAGGGTCGTTCCCACGACCCCGGGACTAGATTGGCCCGCCACCATCATGTCCGACGACTATAGGGTCGTCCCCACGACCCCGGGACTAGGTTGGCGCGCCGCCGACTTGTCTGACGAATATAGGGTCGTCCCTACCACCCCGGGACTAGGTTGGCAAGCCGCCGACATGTCCGACGCCTATAGGGTCGTCCCCACGACCCCGGGACTAGGTTGGCCCGCCGCCGACTTGTCCGACGACTATAGGTTCGTCCCTACGACCCTGGGCATACGTTGGCCCGCCGCCGACATGTCCGACGACTATAGGGTCGTCCCCACGACCCTGGGCATACGTTGGCCCGCCGCCGACAGGTCCGACAACTATAGGGTCGTCCCCACGACCCCGGGACTAGGTTGGCCCGCCACCGACATGTCCGACGACTATAGGGTCGCCCCACGACCCCGGGACTAGGTTGGCCCGCCGCCGACTTCTCCGACGACTACAGGGTCGTCCCCACGACCCCGGGACTAGGTTGGCCCGCCGCCGACTTGTCCGACGACTACAGGGTCGTCCCCACGACCCCGGGACTAGGTTGGCCCGCCGCCGACTTGTCCGACGACTATAGGGTCGTCCCCACGACCCCGGGACTAGGTTGGCCCGCCGCCGACTTGTCCGACGACTATAGGGTCGTCCCCACAACCCCCGGGCTAGATTTGCCCGCCACCGTCATGTCCGACGACTATAGGGTCGTCCCTACGACCCCGGGACAAGGATGACCCGCCGCCGACTTCTCCGACGACAACAGTGTCGTCCCTACCACCCCTGGACTAGGTTGGCCCGCCACCATCATGTGCGACGAATATAGGGTCGTCCCCACGACCCCGGGACTAGGTTGGCCCGCCGCCGACTTGTCCGACGACTATAGGGTCGTCCCTACCACCCCGGGACTAGGTTGGCCAGCCGACGACATGTCCGACGACTATAGGGTCGTCCCCACGACCCCGGGACTAGGTTGGCCCGCCGCCGACTTCTCCGACGACAACAGGGTCGTCCCTACCACCACGGGACTAGGATGGCCAGCTGCCGACATGTCCGACGACTATAGGGTCGTCCCCACGACCCCGGGACTAGGTTGGCCCGCCGCAGACTTGTCCGACGACTGTAGGGTCGTCCCCGCATCCCCGGGACTAGATTGGCCCGCCACCGTCATGTCCGACGATTATAGGGTCGTCCCCACGACCACGGGCCAAAGTTGGCCAGCCGCCGACATGTCCGACGACTATAGGGTTGTTCCCACGACCCCGGGACTAGATTGGCCCGCCACCATCATGTCCGACGACTATAGGGTCGTCCCCACGACCCCGGGACTAGGTTGGCGCGCCGCCGACTTGTCTGACGAATATAGGGTCGTCCCTACCACCCCGGGACTAGGTTGGCAAGCCAGCGACATGTCCGATGACTATAGGGTCGTCTCCACGTCCCCGGGACTAGGTTGGCCCGCCGCCGACTTGTCCGGCGACTATAGGGACGTCCCCACGACCACGGGCCCATGTTGCCCAGTCGCCGACATGTCCGAAGACTATAGGGTCGTCCCCACGACCCCGGAGCTAGATTGGCCCGCCACCGTCATGTCCGATGACAATAGGGTCGCCCCCGCGACCACGGGCCAAAGTTGGTCAGCCGCCGACATGTCCGACGACTATTGGGTCGTCCCCATGACCCCGGGACTAGAGTGGCCCGCCACCGTCATGTCCTACGAGTATAGGGTCGTCCCCACGTCCCCGGGACTAGATTGGCCCGCCACCGTCATGTCCGACGATTATAGGGTCGTCCCCACGACCACGGGCCAAAGTTGGCCAGCCGCCGACATGTCCGACGACTATAGGGTCGTTCCCACGACCCCGGGACTAGATTGGCCCGCCACCATCATGTCCGACGACTATAGGGTCGTCCCCACGACCCCGGGACTAGGTTGGCGCGACGCCGACTTGTCTGACGAATATAGGGTCGTCCCTACCACCCCGGGACTAGGTTGGCCAGCCGCCGACATGTCCGACGACTATAGGGTCGTCCCCACGAACCCGGGGCTAGATTGCCCCGCCTCCGTCATGTCCGACGACTATAGGGTCGTCCCCACGACCCCGGGACTAGGTTGGCCCGCCGCCGACTTGTCCGACGACTATAGGCTCGTCCCCACGACCCCGGGACTAGGTTGGCCCGCCGCCGACTTCTCCGACGACAACAGGGTCGTCCCTACCACCACGGGACTAGGTTGGCCAGCTGCCGACATGTCCGACGACTATAGGGTCGTCCCCACGACCCCGGAGCTAGATTGGCCCGCCACCGTCATGTCCGATGACTATAGGGTCGCCCCCGCGACCACGGGCCAAAGTTGGTCAGCCGCCGATATGTCCGACGACTATTGGGTCGTCCCCATGACCCCGGGACTAGAGTGGCCCGCCACCGTCATGTCCTACGAGTATAGGGTCGTCCCCACGTCCCCGGGACTAGATTGGCCCGCCACCGTCATGTCCGACGATTATAGGGTCGTCCCCACGACCACGGGCCAAAGTTGGCCAGCCGCCGACATGTCCGACGACTATAGGGTCGTTCCCACGACCCCGGGACTAGATTGGCCCGCCACCATCATGTCCGACGAATATAGGGTCGTCCCCACGACCCCGGGACTAGGTTGGCCCGCCGCCGACTTGTCCGACGACTATAGGGTCGTCCCCACGACCCAAGGACTAGGTTGCCCGGCCACCGTCATGTCCGACGACTATAGGGTCGTCTCCACGACCCCGCGACTAGATTGGCCCGCCACCGTCATGTCCGACGACTATAGGGTCGTTCCCACGACCCCGGGACTAGGTTGGCCCGCCGCCGACTTGTCCGACGACTATAGGGTCGTCCCTCCACCCCGGAACTAGGTTGGACAGCCGCCGACATGTCCGATGACTATAGGGTCGTCCCCACGACCGCGGGACTAGATTGGCCCGCCACCGTCATGTCCGACGACTATAGGGTCGTCCCCACGACCCCGGGGGCTAGATTGCCCCGCCACCGTCATGTCCGACGACTATAGGGTCGTCCACACGACCACGGGCCAAAGTTGGTCAGGCGCCGATATGTCCGACGACTATAGGGTCGTCCCCACGACCCCGGGGCTAGACTGGCCAGCCGCCGACATGTCCGGCGACTATAGGGTCGTTCCCACGACCCCGGACTAGGTTGGCCCGCCGCCGACTTGTCCGACGACTATAGGGTCGTCCCCACGACCCCGGGACTAGGTTGGCCAGCCGCCGACATGTCCGGCGACTATAGGGTCGTTCCCACGACCCCAGGACTAGGTTGGCCCGCCGCCGACTTGTCCGACGACTATAGGGTCGTCCCCACGACCCCGGGGCTAGATTGGCCCGCCATCCGTCATGTCCGCCGACTATAGGGTCGTCCCCACGACCACGCGCCAAAGTTGGTCAGCCGCCGACATGTCCGACGACTATAGGGTCGTCCCCACGACCGCGGGACTAGATTGGCCCGCCACCGTCATGTCCGACGACTATAGGGTCGTCTCCACGACCCCGGGACTAGGTTGGCCAGCCGCCGACATGTCCGGCGACTATAGGGTCGTTCCCACGACCCCGGGACTAGGTTGGCCCGCCGCCGACTTGTCCGACGACTATAGGGTCGTCCCTCCACCCCGGAACTAGGTTGGACAGCCGCCGACATGTCCGATGACTATAGGGTCGTCCCCACGACCGCGGGACTAGATTGGCCCGCCACCGTCATGTCCGACGACTATAGGGTCGTCCCCACGACCCCGGGGGCTAGATTGCCCCGCCACCGTCATGTCCGACGACTATAGGGTCGTCCACACGACCACGGGCCAAAGTTGGTCAGGCGCCGATATGTCCGACGACTATAGGGTCGTCCCCACGACCCCGGGGCTAGATTGGCCAGCCGCCGACATGTCCGGCGACTATAGGGTCGTTCCCACGACCCCGGACTAGGTTGGCCCGCCGCCGACTTGTCCGACGACTATAGGGTCGTCCCCACGACCCCGGGACTAGGTTGGCCAGCCGCCGACATGTCCGACGACTATAGGGTCGTCCCCACGACCCCAGGACTAGGTTGGCCCGCCGCCGACTTGTCCGACGACTATAGGGTCGTCCCCACGACCCCGGGGCTAGATTGGCCCGCCATCCGTCATGTCCGCCGACTATAGGGTCGTCCCCACGACCACGCGCCAAAGTTGGTCAGCCGCCGACATGTCCGACGACTATAGGGTCGTCCCCACGACCGCGGGACTAGATTGGCCCGCCACCGTCATGTCCGACGACTATAGGGTCGTCTCCACGACCCCGGGACTAGGTTGGCCAGCCGCCGACATGTCCGACGACTATAGGGTCGTCCCCACGAACCCGGGGCTAGATTGCCCCGCCTCCGTCATGTCCGACGACTATAGGGTCGTCCCCACGACCCCGGGACTAGGTTGGCCCGCCGCCGACTTGTCCGACGACTATAGGCTCGTCCCCACGACCCCGGGACTAGGTTGGCCCGCCGCCGACTTCTCCGACGACAACAGGGTCGTCCCTACCACCACGGGACTAGGTTGGCCAGCTGCCGACATGTCCGACGACTATAGGGTCGTCCCCACGACCCCGGAGCTAGATTGGCCCGCCACCGTCATGTCCGATGACTATAGGGTCGCCCCCGCGACCACGGGCCAAAGTTGGTCAGCCGCCGATATGTCCGACGACTATTGGGTCGTCCCCATGACCCCGGGACTAGAGTGGCCCGCCACCGTCATGTCCTACGAGTATAGGGTCGTCCCCACGTCCCCGGGACTAGATTGGCCCGCCACCGTCATGTCCGACGATTATAGGGTCGTCCCCACGACCACGGGCCAAAGTTGGCCAGCCGCCGACATGTCCGACGACTATAGGGTCGTTCCCACGACCCCGGGACTAGATTGGCCCGCCACCATCATGTCCGACGACTATAGGGTCGTCCCCACGACCCCGGGACTAGGTTGGCGCGCCGCCGACTTGTCTGACGAATATAGGGTCGTCCCTACCACCCCGGGACTAGGTTGGCCAGCCGCCGACATGTCCGACGACTATAGGGTCGTCCCCACGAACCCGGGGCTAGATTGCCCCGCCTCCGTCATGTCCGACGACTATAGGGTCGTCCCCACGACCCCGGGACTAGGTTGGCCCGCCGCCGACTTGTCCGACGACTATAGGCTCGTCCCCACGACCCCGGGACTAGGTTGGCCAGCCGCCGACATGTCCGACGACTATACGGTCGTCCCCACGACCAAGGGACTACGTTGGCCCGCCGCCGACTTGTCCGACGACTATAGGGTCGTCCCTACCACCCCGGGACTAGGTTGGCCAGCCGCCGACATGTCCGACGACTATAGGGTCGTCCCCAAGACCCCGGGACTAGGTTGGCCCGCCGCCGACTTCTCCGACGACAACAGGGTCGTCCCTACCACCACGGGACTAGGTTGGCCAGCTGCCGACATGTCCGACGACCATAGGGTCGTCCCCACGACCCTGGGCATACGTTGGCCCGCCGCCGACATGTCCGACAACTATAGGGTCGTCCCCACGACCCCGGGACTAGGTTGGCCCGCCACCGACATGTCCGACGACTATAGGGTCGCCCCACGACCCCGGGACTAGGTTGGCCCGCCGCCGACTTCTCCGACGACTACAGGGTCGTCCCCACGACCCCGGGACTAGGTTGGCCCGCCGCCGACTTGTCCGACGACTATAGGGTCGTCCCCACGACCCCGGGTCTAGGTTGGCCCGCCGCCGACTAGTCCGACGACTATAGGGTCGTCCCAACGACCCCGGGACTAGATTGGCCCGCCACCGTCATGTCCGACGAATATAGGTTCGTGCCTACGACCCTGGGCATACGTTGGCCCGCCGCCGACATGTCCAACGACTATAGGGTCGACCCCACGATCCCGCGACTAGGTTGGCCAGCCGCCGACATGTCCGACGACAATAGGGTCGTCCCCACGACCCCGGGACTAGATTGGCCCACCACCGTCATGTCCGACGACTACAGGGTCGTCCCCACGACCCCGGGACTAGGTTGGCCCGCCGCCGACTTGTCCGACGACTACAGGGTCGTCCCCACGACCCCGGGACTAGGTTGGCCCGCCGCCGACTTGTCCGACGACTATAGGGTCGTCCCCACGACCCCGGGACTAGGTTGGCCCGCCGCCGACTTGTCCGACGACTATAGGGTCGTCCCCACAACCCCCGGGCTAGATTTGCCCGCCACCGTCATGTCCGACGACTATAGGGTCGTCCCTACGACCCCGGGACAAGGATGACCCGCCGCCGACTTCTCCGACGACAACAGTGTCGTCCCTACCACCCCTGGACTAGGTTGGCCCGCCACCATCATGTGCGACGAATATAGGGTCGTCCCCACGACCCCGGGACTAGGTTGGCCCGCCGCCGACTTGTCCGACGACTATAGGGTCGTCCCTACCACCCCGGGACTAGGTTGGCCAGCCGACGACATGTCCGACGACTATAGGGTCGTCCCCACGACCCCGGGACTAGGTTGGCCCGCCGCCGACTTCTCCGACGACAACAGGGTCGTCCCTACCACCACGGGACTAGGATGGCCAGCTGCCGACATGTCCGACGACTATAGGGTCGTCCCCACGACCCCGGGACTAGGTTGGCCCGCCGCAGACTTGTCCGACGACTGTAGGGTCGTCCCCGCATCCCCGGGACTAGATTGGCCCGCCACCGTCATGTCCGACGATTATAGGGTCGTCCCCACGACCACGGGCCAAAGTTGGCCAGCCGCCGACATGTCCGACGACTATAGGGTTGTTCCCACGACCCCGGGACTAGATTGGCCCGCCACCATCATGTCCGACGACTATAGGGTCGTCCCCACGACCCCGGGACTAGGTTGGCGCGCCGCCGACTTGTCTGACGAATATAGGGTCGTCCCTACCACCCCGGGACTAGGTTGGCAAGCCAGCGACATGTCCGATGACTATAGGGTCGTCTCCACGTCCCCGGGACTAGGTTGGCCCGCCGCCGACTTGTCCGGCGACTATAGGGACGTCCCCACGACCACGGGCCCATGTTGCCCAGTCGCCGACATGTCCGAAGACTATAGGGTCGTCCCCACGACCCCGGAGCTAGATTGGCCCGCCACCGTCATGTCCGATGACAATAGGGTCGCCCCCGCGACCACGGGCCAAAGTTGGTCAGCCGCCGACATGTCCGACGACTATTGGGTCGTCCCCATGACCCCGGGACTAGAGTGGCCCGCCACCGTCATGTCCTACGAGTATAGGGTCGTCCCCACGTCCCCGGGACTAGATTGGCCCGCCACCGTCATGTCCGACGATTATAGGGTCGTCCCCACGACCACGGGCCAAAGTTGGCCAGCCGCCGACATGTCCGACGACTATAGGGTCGTTCCCACGACCCCGGGACTAGATTGGCCCGCCACCATCATGTCCGACGACTATAGGGTCGTCCCCACGACCCCGGGACTAGGTTGGCGCGACGCCGACTTGTCTGACGAATATAGGGTCGTCCCTACCACCCCGGGACTAGGTTGGCCAGCCGCCGACATGTCCGACGACTATAGGGTCGTCCCCACGAACCCGGGGCTAGATTGCCCCGCCTCCGTCATGTCCGACGACTATAGGGTCGTCCCCACGACCCCGGGACTAGGTTGGCCCGCCGCCGACTTGTCCGACGACTATAGGCTCGTCCCCACGACCCCGGGACTAGGTTGGCCCGCCGCCGACTTCTCCGACGACAACAGGGTCGTCCCTACCACCACGGGACTAGGTTGGCCAGCTGCCGACATGTCCGACGACTATAGGGTCGTCCCCACGACCCCGGAGCTAGATTGGCCCGCCACCGTCATGTCCGATGACTATAGGGTCGCCCCCGCGACCACGGGCCAAAGTTGGTCAGCCGCCGATATGTCCGACGACTATTGGGTCGTCCCCATGACCCCGGGACTAGAGTGGCCCGCCACCGTCATGTCCTACGAGTATAGGGTCGTCCCCACGTCCCCGGGACTAGATTGGCCCGCCACCGTCATGTCCGACGATTATAGGGTCGTCCCCACGACCACGGGCCAAAGTTGGCCAGCCGCCGACATGTCCGACGACTATAGGGTCGTTCCCACGACCCCGGGACTAGATTGGCCCGCCACCATCATGTCCGACGAATATAGGGTCGTCCCCACGACCCCGGGACTAGGTTGGCCCGCCGCCGACTTGTCCGACGACTATAGGGTCGTCCCCACGACCCAAGGACTAGGTTGCCCGGCCACCGTCATGTCCGACGACTATAGGGTCGTCTCCACGACCCCGCGACTAGATTGGCCCGCCACCGTCATGTCCGACGACTATAGGGTCGTTCCCACGACCCCGGGACTAGGTTGGCCCGCCGCCGACTTGTCCGACGACTATAGGGTCGTCCCTCCACCCCGGAACTAGGTTGGACAGCCGCCGACATGTCCGATGACTATAGGGTCGTCCCCACGACCGCGGGACTAGATTGGCCCGCCACCGTCATGTCCGACGACTATAGGGTCGTCCCCACGACCCCGGGGGCTAGATTGCCCCGCCACCGTCATGTCCGACGACTATAGGGTCGTCCACACGACCACGGGCCAAAGTTGGTCAGGCGCCGATATGTCCGACGACTATAGGGTCGTCCCCACGACCCCGGGGCTAGATTGGCCAGCCGCCGACATGTCCGGCGACTATAGGGTCGTTCCCACGACCCCGGACTAGGTTGGCCCGCCGCCGACTTGTCCGACGACTATAGGGTCGTCCCCACGACCCCGGGACTAGGTTGGCCAGCCGCCGACATGTCCGGCGACTATAGGGTCGTTCCCACGACCCCAGGACTAGGTTGGCCCGCCGCCGACTTGTCCGACGACTATAGGGTCGTCCCCACGACCCCGGGGCTAGATTGGCCCGCCATCCGTCATGTCCGCCGACTATAGGGTCGTCCCCACGACCACGCGCCAAAGTTGGTCAGCCGCCGACATGTCCGACGACTATAGGGTCGTCCCCACGACCGCGGGACTAGATTGGCCCGCCACCGTCATGTCCGACGACTATAGGGTCGTCTCCACGACCCCGGGACTAGGTTGGCCAGCCGCCGACATGTCCGGCGACTATAGGGTCGTTCCCACGACCCCGGGACTAGGTTGGCCCGCCGCCGACTTGTCCGACGACTATAGGGTCGTCCCTCCACCCCGGAACTAGGTTGGACAGCCGCCGACATGTCCGATGACTATAGGGTCGTCCCCACGACCGCGGGACTAGATTGGCCCGCCACCGTCATGTCCGACGACTATAGGGTCGTCCCCACGACCCCGGGGGCTAGATTGCCCCGCCACCGTCATGTCCGACGACTATAGGGTCGTCCACACGACCACGGGCCAAAGTTGGTCAGGCGCCGATATGTCCGACGACTATAGGGTCGTCCCCACGACCCCGGGGCTAGATTGGCCAGCCGCCGACATGTCCGGCGACTATAGGGTCGTTCCCACGACCCCGGACTAGGTTGGCCCGCCGCCGACTTGTCCGACGACTATAGGGTCGTCCCCACGACCCCGGGACTAGGTTGGCCAGCCGCCGACATGTCCGACGACTATAGGGTCGTCCCCACGACCCCAGGACTAGGTTGGCCCGCCGCCGACTTGTCCGACGACTATAGGGTCGTCCCCACGACCCCGGGGCTAGATTGGCCCGCCATCCGTCATGTCCGCCGACTATAGGGTCGTCCCCACGACCACGCGCCAAAGTTGGTCAGCCGCCGACATGTCCGACGACTATAGGGTCGTCCCCACGACCGCGGGACTAGATTGGCCCGCCACCGTCATGTCCGACGACTATAGGGTCGTCTCCACGACCCCGGGACTAGGTTGGCCAGCCGCCGACATGTCCGACGACTATAGGGTCGTCCCCACGAACCCGGGGCTAGATTGCCCCGCCTCCGTCATGTCCGACGACTATAGGGTCGTCCCCACGACCCCGGGACTAGGTTGGCCCGCCGCCGACTTGTCCGACGACTATAGGCTCGTCCCCACGACCCCGGGACTAGGTTGGCCCGCCGCCGACTTCTCCGACGACAACAGGGTCGTCCCTACCACCACGGGACTAGGTTGGCCAGCTGCCGACATGTCCGACGACTATAGGGTCGTCCCCACGACCCCGGAGCTAGATTGGCCCGCCACCGTCATGTCCGATGACTATAGGGTCGCCCCCGCGACCACGGGCCAAAGTTGGTCAGCCGCCGATATGTCCGACGACTATTGGGTCGTCCCCATGACCCCGGGACTAGAGTGGCCCGCCACCGTCATGTCCTACGAGTATAGGGTCGTCCCCACGTCCCCGGGACTAGATTGGCCCGCCACCGTCATGTCCGACGATTATAGGGTCGTCCCCACGACCACGGGCCAAAGTTGGCCAGCCGCCGACATGTCCGACGACTATAGGGTCGTTCCCACGACCCCCGGACTAGATTGGCCCGCCACCATCATGTCCGACGAATATAGGGTCGTCCCCACGACCCCGGGACTAGGTTGGCCCGCCGCCGACTTGTCCGACGACTATAGGGTCGTCCCCACGACCCAAGGACTAGGTTGCCCGGCCACCGTCATGTCCGACGACTATAGGGTCGTCTCCACGACCCCGCGACTAGATTGGCCCGCCACCGTCATGTCCGACGACTATAGGGTGGTCTCCACGACCCCGGGGCTAGATTGGCCAGCCGCCGACATGTCCGGCGACTATAGGGTCGTTCCCACGACCCCGGACTAGGTTGGCCCGCCGCCGACTTGTCCGACGACTATAGGGTCGTCCCCACGACCCCGGGACTAGGTTGGCCAGCCGCCGACATGTCCGACGACTATAGGGTCGTCCCCACGACCCCAGGACTAGGTTGGCCCGCCGCCGACTTGTCCGACGACTATAGGGTCGTCCCCACGACCCCGGGGCTAGATTGGCCCGCCATCCGTCATGTCCGCCGACTATAGGGTCGTCCCCACGACCACGCGCCAAAGTTGGTCAGCCGCCGACATGTCCGACGACTATAGGGTCGTCCCCACGACCGCGGGACTAGATTGGCCCGCCACCGTCATGTCCGACGACTATAGGGTCGTCTCCACGACCCCGGGACTAGGTTGGCCAGCCGCCGACATGTCCGGCGACTATAGGGTCGTTCCCACGACCCCGGGACTAGGTTGGCCCGCCGCCGACTTGTCCGACGACTATAGGGTCGTCCCTCCACCCCGGAACTAGGTTGGACAGCCGCCGACATGTCCGATGACTATAGGGTCGTCCCCACGACCGCGGGACTAGATTGGCCCGCCACCGTCATGTCCGACGACTATAGGGTCGTCCCCACGACCCCGGGGGCTAGATTGCCCCGCCACCGTCATGTCCGCCGACTATAGGGTCGTCCACACGACCACGGGCCAAAGTTGGTCAGGCGCCGATATGTCCGACGACTATAGGGTCGTCCCCACGACCCCGGGGCTAGATTGGCCAGCCGCCGACATGTCCGGCGACTATAGGGTCGTTCCCACGACCCCGGACTAGGTTGGCCCGCCGCCGACTTGTCCGACGACTATAGGGTCGTCCCCACGACCCCGGGACTAGGTTGGCCAGCCGCCGACATGTCCGACGACTATAGGGTCGTCCCCACGACCCCAGGACTAGGTTGGCCCGCCGCCGACTTGTCCGACGACTATAGGGTCGTCCCCACGACCCCGGGGCTAGATTGGCCCGCCATCCGTCATGTCCGCCGACTATAGGGTCGTCCCCACGACCACGCGCCAAAGTTGGTCAGCCGCCGACATGTCCGACGACTATAGGGTCGTCCCCACGACCGCGGGACTAGATTGGCCCGCCACCGTCATGTCCGACGACTATAGGGTCGTCTCCACGACCCCGGGACTAGGTTGGCCAGCCGCCGAGATGTCCGACGACTATAGGGTCGTCCCCACGACCACGGGCCAAAGTTGGCCAGCCGCCGACATGTCCGGCGACTATAGGGTCGTACCCACGCCCCCCGGAATAGTTTGGCCCTCCGCCGACATGTCCGACGACTATAGGGTCGTCCCCACGACCCCGGGACTAGATTGGCCCGCCACCGTCATGTCCGACGACTATAGGGTCGTCCCCACGACCCCGGGAATAGGTTGGCCCGCAGCCGACTTGTCCGACGACTATAGGGTCGTCCCCACGACCCCGGGACTAGATTGACCCGCCACCGTCATGTCCGACGACTATAGGGTCGTCTCCACGACCCCGGGACTAGGTTGGCCAGCCGCCGACATGTCCGACGACTATAGGGTCGTCCCCACGACCCCGGGGCTAGATTGGCCTGCCACCGTCATGTCCGCCGACTATAGGGTCGTCCCCACGACCACGGGCCAAAGTTGGTCAGCCGCCGATATGTCCGACGACTATAGGGTCGTCCCCACGACCGCGGGACTAGGTTGGCCAGCCGCCGACATGTCGACGACTATAGGGTCGTCCCCACGACCCCGGGGCTAGGTTGGCCCGCCGCCGAGTTGTCCGACGACTATAGGGTCGTCCCCACGACCCCAGGAGTAGATTGCCCCTCACCGTCATGTGCGAGGACTATAGTGTCGTCCCCACGACCCCGGGACTAGGTTGGCCAGCCGCCGACATGTCCGACGACTATAGGGTCGTTCCCACGACCCCCGGACAAGGTTGGCCCGCCGCCCTCTTGTCCGACGACTATAGGGTCGTCCCCACGACCCCGGGACTTGGTTGACCCGCCACCGCCATGTCCGACGACTATAGGGTCGTCTCCACGACCCCGGGACTAGGTTGGCCCGCCGCCGACTTGTCCGACGACTATAGGGTCGTCCCCACGACCCCGGGGCTAGATTGGCCAGCCGCCGACATGTCCGGGGACTATAGGGTCGTTCCCACGACCCCCGGACAAGGTTGGCCCGCCGCCCTCTTGTCCGACGACTATAGGGTCGTCCCCACGACCCCGGGACTTGGTTGACCCGCCACCGCCATGTCCGACGACTATAGGGTCGTCCCCACGACCCCGGGACTAGGTTGGCCAGCCGCCGACATGTCCGACGACTATAGGGTCGTCCCCACGACCACGGGACAAAGTTGGCCAGCCGCCGACATGTCCGACGACTATAGGGTCGTCCCCACGACCCCGGGACTAGGTTGGCCAGCCGCCGACATGTCCGACGACTATAGGGTCGTCCCCACGACCCCGGGACTAGGTTGGCCCGCTGCCGACTTGTCCGACGACTATAGGGTCGTCCCCACGACCCCGGGGCTAGATTGGCCCGCCATCCGTCATGTCCGCCGACTATAGGGTCGTCCCCACAACCACGCGCCAAAGTTGGTCAGCCGCCGACATGTCCGACGACTATAGGGTCGTCCCCACGACCGCGGGACTAGATTGGCCCGCCACCGTCATGTCCGACGACTATAGGGTCGTCTCCACGACCCCGGGACTTGGTTGGCCAGCCGCCGACATGTCCGACGACTATAGGGTCGTCCCCACGACCACGGGCCAAAGTTGGCCAGCCGCCGACATGTCCGGCGACTATAGGGTCGTACCCACGCCCCCCGGAATAGTTTGGCCCTCCGCCGGCATGTCCGACGACTATAGGGTCGTCCCCACGACCCCGGGACTAGATTGGCCCGCCACCGTCATGTCCGACGACTATAGGGTCGTCCCCACGACCCCGGGACTAGGTTGGCCCGCCACCGTCATGTCCGACGACTATAGGGTCGTCTCCACGACCCCGGGACTAGGTTGGCCAGCCGCCGACATGTCCGACGACTATAGGGTCGTCCCCACGACCCCGGGGCTAGATTGGCCAGCCACCGTCATGTCCGCCGACTATAGGGTCGTCCCCACGACCACGGGCCAAAGTTGGTCAGCCGCCGATATGTCCGACGACTATAGGGTCGTCCCCACGACCGCGGGACTAGGTTGGCCAGCCGCCGACATGTTCGACGACTATAGGGTCGTCCCCACGACCCCGGGACTAGGTTGGCCAGCCGCCGACATGTCCGACGACTATAGGGTCGTTCCCACGACCCCCGGACTAGGTTGGCCCGCCGCCGACATGTTCGACGACTATAGGGTCGTCCCCACGACCCCGGGACTAGGTTGGCCAGCCGCCGACATGTCCGATGACTATAGGGTCGTCCCCACGACCGCGGGACTAGATTGGCCCGCCACCGTCATGTCCGACGACTATAGGGTCGTCCCCACGACCCCGGGACTAGGTTGGCCCGCCACCGTCATGTCCGACGACTATAGGGTCGTCTCCACGACCCCGGGACTAGGTTGGCCAGCCGCCGACATGTCCGACGACTATAGGGTCGTCCCCACGACCCCGGGGCTAGATTGGCCAGCCACCGTCATGTCCGCCGACTATAGGGTCGTCCCCACGACCACGGGCCAAAGTTGGTCAGCCGCCGATATGTCCGACGACTATAGGGTCGTCCCCACGACCGCGGGACTAGGTTGGCCAGCCGCCGACATGTTCGACGACTATAGGGTCGTCCCCACGACCCCGGGACTAGGTTGGCCCTCCGCCGGCATGTCCGACGACTATAGGGTCGTCCCCACGACCCCGGGACTAGATTGGCCCGCCACCGTCATGTCCGACGACTATAGGGTCGTCCCCACGACCCCGGGACTAGGTTGGCCCGCCACCGTCATGTCCGACGACTATAGGGTCGTCTCCACGACCCCGGGACTAGGTTGGCCAGCCGCCGACATGTCCGACGACTATAGGGTCGTCTCCACGACCCCGGGACTAGGTTGGCCAGCCGCCGACATGTCCGACGACTATAGGGTCGTCCCCACGACCCCGGGGCTAGATTGGCCAGCCACCGTCATGTCCGCCGACTATAGGGTCGTCCCCACGACCACGGGCCAAAGTTGGTCAGCCGCCGATATGTCCGACGACTATAGGGTCGTTCCCACGACCCCCGGGACTAGGTTGGCCCGCCGCCGACTTGTCCGACGACTATAGGGTCGTCCCTCCACCCCGGAACTAGGTTGGACAGCCGCCGACATGTCCGATGACTATAGGGTCGTCCCCACGACCGCGGGACTAGATTGGCCCGCCACCGTCATGTCCGACGAATATAGGGTCGTCCCCACGACCCCGGGGGCTAGATTGCCCCGCCACCGTCATGTCCGACGACTATAGGGTCGTCCACACGACCACGGGCCAAAGTTGGTCAGGCGCCGATATGTCCGACGACTATAGGGTCGTCCCCACGACCCCGGGGCTAGACTGGCCAGCCGCCGACATGTCCGGCGACTATAGGGTCGTTCCCACGACCCCGGACTAGGTTGGCCCGCCGCCGACTTGTCCGACGACTATAGGGTCGTCCCCACGACCCCGGGACTAGGTTGGCCAGCCGCCGACATGTCCGGCGACTATAGGGTCGTTCCCACGACCCCAGGACTAGGTTGGCCCGCCGCCGACTTGTCCGACGACTATAGGGTCGTCCCCACGACCCCGGGGCTAGATTGGCCCGCCATCCGTCATGTCCGCCGACTATAGGGTCGTCCCCACGACCACGCGCCAAAGTTGGTCAGCCGCCGACATGTCCGACGACTATAGGGTCGTCCCCACGACCGCGGGACTAGATTGGCCCGCCACCGTCATGTCCGACGACTATAGGGTCGTCTCCACGACCCCGGGACTAGGTTGGCCAGCCGCCGACATGTCCGGCGACTATAGGGTCGTTCCCACGACCCCGGGACTAGGTTGGCCCGCCGCCGACTTGTCCGACGACTATAGGGTCGTCCCTCCACCCCGGAACTAGGTTGGACAGCCGCCGACATGTCCGATGACTATAGGGTCGTCCCCACGACCGCGGGACTAGATTGGCCCGCCACCGTCATGTCCGACGACTATAGGGTCGTCCCCACGACCCCGGGGGCTAGATTGCCCCGCCACCGTCATGTCCGACGACTATAGGGTCGTCCACACGACCACGGGCCAAAGTTGGTCAGGCGCCGCTATGTCCGACGACTATAGGGTCGTCCCCACGACCCCGGGGCTAGATTGGCCAGCCGCCGACATGTCCGGCGACTATAGGGTCGTTCCCACGACCCCGGACTAGGTTGGCCCGCCGCCGACTTGTCCGACGACTATAGGGTCGTCCCCACGACCCCGGGACTAGGTTGGCCAGCCGCCGACATGTCCGACGACTATAGGGTCGTCCCCACGACCCCAGGACTAGGTTGGCCCGCCGCCGACTTGTCCGACGACTATAGGGTCGTCCCCACGACCCCGGGGCTAGATTGGCCCGCCATCCGTCATGTCCGCCGACTATAGGGTCGTCCCCACGACCACGCGCCAAAGTTGGTCAGCCGCCGACATGTCCGACGACTATAGGGTCGTCCCCACGACCGCGGGACTAGATTGGCCCGCCACCGTCATGTCCGACGACTATAGGGTCGTCTCCACGACCCCGGGACTAGGTTGGCCAGCCGCCGACATGTCCGACGACTATAGGGTCGTCCCCACGAACCCGGGGCTAGATTGCCCCGCCTCCGTCATGTCCGACGACTATAGGGTCGTCCCCACGACCCCGGGACTAGGTTGGCCCGCCGCCGACTTGTCCGACGACTATAGGCTCGTCCCCACGACCCCGGGACTAGGTTGGCCCGCCGCCGACTTCTCCGACGACAACAGGGTCGTCCCTACCACCACGGGACTAGGTTGGCCAGCTGCCGACATGTCCGACGACTATAGGGTCGTCCCCACGACCCCGGAGCTAGATTGGCCCGCCACCGTCATGTCCGATGACTATAGGGTCGCCCCCGCGACCACGGGCCAAAGTTGGTCAGCCGCCGATATGTCCGACGACTATTGGGTCGTCCCCATGACCCCGGGACTAGAGTGGCCCGCCACCGTCATGTCCTACGAGTATAGGGTCGTCCCCACGTCCCCGCGACTAGATTGGCCCGCCACCGTCATGTCCGACGATTATAGGGTCGTCCCCACGACCACGGGCCAAAGTTGGCCAGCCGCCGACATGTCCGACGACTATAGGGTCGTTCCCACGACCCCGGGACTAGATTGGCCCGCCACCATCATGTCCGACGACTATAGGGTCGTCCCCACGACCCCGGGACTAGGTTGGCGCGCCGCCGACTTGTCTGACGAATATAGGGTCGTCCCTACCACCCCGGGACTAGGTTGGCCAGCCGCCGACATGTCCGACGACTATAGGGTCGTCCCCACGAACCCGGGGCTAGATTGCCCCGCCTCCGTCATGTCCGACGACTATAGGGTCGTCCCCACGACCACGCGCCAAAGTTGGTCAGCCGCCGACATGTCCGACGACTATAGGGTCGTCCCCACGACCGCGGGACTAGATTGGCCCGCCACCGTCATGTCCGACGACTATAGGGTCGTCTCCACGACCCCGGGACTAGGTTGGCCAGCCGCCGAGATGTCCGACGACTATAGGGTCGTCCCCACGACCACGGGCCAAAGTTGGCCAGCCGCCGACATGTCCGGCGACTATAGGGTCGTACCCACGCCCCCCGGAATAGTTTGGCCCTCCGCCGACATGTCCGACGACTATAGGGTCGTCCCCACGACCCCGGGACTAGATTGGCCCGCCACCGTCATGTCCGACGACTATAGGGTCGTCCCCACGACCCCGGGAATAGGTTGGCCCGCAGCCGACTTGTCCGACGACTATAGGGTCGTCCCCACGACCCCGGGACTAGATTGACCCGCCACCGTCATGTCCGACGACTATAGGGTCGTCTCCACGACCCCGGGACTAGGTTGGCCAGCCGCCGACATGTCCGACGACTATAGGGTCGTCCCCACGACCCCGGGGCTAGATTGGCCTGCCACCGTCATGTCCGCCGACTATAGGGTCGTCCCCACGACCACGGGCCAAAGTTGGTCAGCCGCCGATATGTCCGACGACTATAGGGTCGTCCCCACGACCGCGGGACTAGGTTGGCCAGCCGCCGACATGTCGACGACTATAGGGTCGTCCCCACGACCCCGGGGCTAGGTTGGCCCGCCGCCGAGTTGTCCGACGACTATAGGGTCGTCCCCACGACCCCAGGAGTAGATTGCCCCTCACCGTCATGTGCGAGGACTATAGTGTCGTCCCCACGACCCCGGGACTAGGTTGGCCAGCCGCCGACATGTCCGACGACTATAGGGTCGTTCCCACGACCCCCGGACAAGGTTGGCCCGCCGCCCTCTTGTCCGACGACTATAGGGTCGTCCCCACGACCCCGGGACTTGGTTGACCCGCCACCGCCATGTCCGACGACTATAGGGTCGTCTCCACGACCCCGGGACTAGGTTGGCCCGCCGCCGACTTGTCCGACGACTATAGGGTCGTCCCCACGACCCCGGGGCTAGATTGGCCAGCCGCCGACATGTCCGGGGACTATAGGGTCGTTCCCACGACCCCCGGACAAGGTTGGCCCGCCGCCCTCTTGTCCGACGACTATAGGGTCGTCCCCACGACCCCGGGACTTGGTTGACCCGCCACCGCCATGTCCGACGACTATAGGGTCGTCCCCACGACCCCGGGACTAGGTTGGCCAGCCGCCGACATGTCCGACGACTATAGGGTCGTCCCCACGACCACGGGACAAAGTTGGCCAGCCGCCGACATGTCCGACGACTATAGGGTCGTCCCCACGACCCCGGGACTAGGTTGGCCAGCCGCCGACATGTCCGACGACTATAGGGTCGTCCCCACGACCCCGGGACTAGGTTGGCCCGCTGCCGACTTGTCCGACGACTATAGGGTCGTCCCCACGACCCCGGGGCTAGATTGGCCCGCCATCCGTCATGTCCGCCGACTATAGGGTCGTCCCCACAACCACGCGCCAAAGTTGGTCAGCCGCCGACATGTCCGACGACTATAGGGTCGTCCCCACGACCGCGGGACTAGATTGGCCCGCCACCGTCATGTCCGACGACTATAGGGTCGTCTCCACGACCCCGGGACTTGGTTGGCCAGCCGCCGACATGTCCGACGACTATAGGGTCGTCCCCACGACCACGGGCCAAAGTTGGCCAGCCGCCGACATGTCCGGCGACTATAGGGTCGTACCCACGCCCCCCGGAATAGTTTGGCCCTCCGCCGGCATGTCCGACGACTATAGGGTCGTCCCCACGACCCCGGGACTAGATTGGCCCGCCACCGTCATGTCCGACGACTATAGGGTCGTCCCCACGACCCCGGGACTAGGTTGGCCCGCCACCGTCATGTCCGACGACTATAGGGTCGTCTCCACGACCCCGGGACTAGGTTGGCCAGCCGCCGACATGTCCGACGACTATAGGGTCGTCCCCACGACCCCGGGGCTAGATTGGCCAGCCACCGTCATGTCCGCCGACTATAGGGTCGTCCCCACGACCACGGGCCAAAGTTGGTCAGCCGCCGATATGTCCGACGACTATAGGGTCGTCCCCACGACCGCGGGACTAGGTTGGCCAGCCGCCGACATGTTCGACGACTATAGGGTCGTCCCCACGACCCCGGGACTAGGTTGGCCAGCCGCCGACATGTCCGACGACTATAGGGTCGTTCCCACGACCCCCGGACTAGGTTGGCCCGCCGCCGACTTGTCCGACGACTATAGGGTCGTCCCCACGACCCCAGGAGTAGATTGCCCCTCACCGTCATGTGCGACGACTATAGTGTCGTCCCCACGACCCCGGGACTAGGTTGGCCAGCCGCCGACATGTCCGACGACTATAGGGTCGTTCCCACGAACCCCGGACTAGGTTGGCCCGCCGCCGACTTGTCCGACTACTATAGGGTCGTCTCCACGACCCCGGGACTAGGTTGGCCAGCCGCCGACATGTCCGACGACTATAGGGTCGTCCCCACGACCCCGGGGCTAGATTGGCCAGCCACCGTCATGTCCGCCGACTATAGGGTCGTCCCCACGACCACGGGCCAAAGTTGGTCAGCCGCCGATATGTCCGACGACTATAGGGTCGTCCCCACGACCGCGGGACTAGGTTGGCCAGCCGCCGACATGTTCGACGACTATAGGGTCGTCCCCACGACCCCGGGACTAGGTTGGCCAGCCGCCGACATGTCCGATGACTATAGGGTCGTCCCCACGACCGCGGGACTAGATTGGCCCGCCACCGTCATGTCCGACGACTATAGGGTCGTCCCCACGACCCCGGGACTAGGTTGGCCCGCCACCGTCATGTCCGACGACTATAGGGTCGTCTCCACGACCCCGGGACTAGGTTGGCCAGCCGCCGACATGTCCGACGACTATAGGGTCGTCCCCACGACCCCGGGGCTAGATTGGCCAGCCACCGTCATGTCCGCCGACTATAGGGTCGTCCCCACGACCACGGGCCAAAGTTGGTCAGCCGCCGATATGTCCGACGACTATAGGGTCGTCCCCACGACCGCGGGACTAGGTTGGCCAGCCGCCGACATGTTCGACGACTATAGGGTCGTCCCCACGACCCCGGGACTAGGTTGGCCCTCCGCCGGCATGTCCGACGACTATAGGGTCGTCCCCACGACCCCGGGACTAGATTGGCCCGCCACCGTCATGTCCGACGACTATAGGGTCGTCCCCACGACCCCGGGACTAGGTTGGCCCGCCACCGTCATGTCCGACGACTATAGGGTCGTCTCCACGACCCCGGGACTAGGTTGGCCAGCCGCCGACATGTCCGACGACTATAGGGTCGTCTCCACGACCCCGGGACTAGGTTGGCCAGCCGCCGACATGTCCGACGACTATAGGGTCGTCCCCACGACCCCGGGGCTAGATTGGCCAGCCACCGTCATGTCCGCCGACTATAGGGTCGTCCCCACGACCACGGGCCAAAGTTGGTCAGCCGCCGATATGTCCGACGACTATAGGGTCGTTCCCACGACCCCCGGGACTAGGTTGGCCCGCCGCCGACTTGTCCGACGACTATAGGGTCGTCCCTCCACCCCGGAACTAGGTTGGACAGCCGCCGACATGTCCGATGACTATAGGGTCGTCCCCACGACCGCGGGACTAGATTGGCCCGCCACCGTCATGTCCGACGAATATAGGGTCGTCCCCACGACCCCGGGGGCTAGATTGCCCCGCCACCGTCATGTCCGACGACTATAGGGTCGTCCACACGACCACGGGCCAAAGTTGGTCAGGCGCCGATATGTCCGACGACTATAGGGTCGTCCCCACGACCCCGGGGCTAGACTGGCCAGCCGCCGACATGTCCGGCGACTATAGGGTCGTTCCCACGACCCCGGACTAGGTTGGCCCGCCGCCGACTTGTCCGACGACTATAGGGTCGTCCCCACGACCCCGGGACTAGGTTGGCCAGCCGCCGACATGTCCGGCGACTATAGGGTCGTTCCCACGACCCCAGGACTAGGTTGGCCCGCCGCCGACTTGTCCGACGACTATAGGGTCGTCCCCACGACCCCGGGGCTAGATTGGCCCGCCATCCGTCATGTCCGCCGACTATAGGGTCGTCCCCACGACCACGCGCCAAAGTTGGTCAGCCGCCGACATGTCCGACGACTATAGGGTCGTCCCCACGACCGCGGGACTAGATTGGCCCGCCACCGTCATGTCCGACGACTATAGGGTCGTCTCCACGACCCCGGGACTAGGTTGGCCAGCCGCCGACATGTCCGGCGACTATAGGGTCGTTCCCACGACCCCGGGACTAGGTTGGCCCGCCGCCGACTTGTCCGACGACTATAGGGTCGTCCCTCCACCCCGGAACTAGGTTGGACAGCCGCCGACATGTCCGATGACTATAGGGTCGTCCCCACGACCGCGGGACTAGATTGGCCCGCCACCGTCATGTCCGACGACTATAGGGTCGTCCCCACGACCCCGGGGGCTAGATTGCCCCGCCACCGTCATGTCCGACGACTATAGGGTCGTCCACACGACCACGGGCCAAAGTTGGTCAGGCGCCGCTATGTCCGACGACTATAGGGTCGTCCCCACGACCCCGGGGCTAGATTGGCCAGCCGCCGACATGTCCGGCGACTATAGGGTCGTTCCCACGACCCCGGACTAGGTTGGCCCGCCGCCGACTTGTCCGACGACTATAGGGTCGTCCCCACGACCCCGGGACTAGGTTGGCCAGCCGCCGACATGTCCGACGACTATAGGGTCGTCCCCACGACCCCAGGACTAGGTTGGCCCGCCGCCGACTTGTCCGACGACTATAGGGTCGTCCCCACGACCCCGGGGCTAGATTGGCCCGCCATCCGTCATGTCCGCCGACTATAGGGTCGTCCCCACGACCACGCGCCAAAGTTGGTCAGCCGCCGACATGTCCGACGACTATAGGGTCGTCCCCACGACCGCGGGACTAGATTGGCCCGCCACCGTCATGTCCGACGACTATAGGGTCGTCTCCACGACCCCGGGACTAGGTTGGCCAGCCGCCGACATGTCCGACGACTATAGGGTCGTCCCCACGAACCCGGGGCTAGATTGCCCCGCCTCCGTCATGTCCGACGACTATAGGGTCGTCCCCACGACCCCGGGACTAGGTTGGCCCGCCGCCGACTTGTCCGACGACTATAGGCTCGTCCCCACGACCCCGGGACTAGGTTGGCCCGCCGCCGACTTCTCCGACGACAACAGGGTCGTCCCTACCACCACGGGACTAGGTTGGCCAGCTGCCGACATGTCCGACGACTATAGGGTCGTCCCCACGACCCCGGAGCTAGATTGGCCCGCCACCGTCATGTCCGATGACTATAGGGTCGCCCCCGCGACCACGGGCCAAAGTTGGTCAGCCGCCGATATGTCCGACGACTATTGGGTCGTCCCCATGACCCCGGGACTAGAGTGGCCCGCCACCGTCATGTCCTACGAGTATAGGGTCGTCCCCACGTCCCCGCGACTAGATTGGCCCGCCACCGTCATGTCCGACGATTATAGGGTCGTCCCCACGACCACGGGCCAAAGTTGGCCAGCCGCCGACATGTCCGACGACTATAGGGTCGTTCCCACGACCCCGGGACTAGATTGGCCCGCCACCATCATGTCCGACGACTATAGGGTCGTCCCCACGACCCCGGGACTAGGTTGGCGCGCCGCCGACTTGTCTGACGAATATAGGGTCGTCCCTACCACCCCGGGACTAGGTTGGCCAGCCGCCGACATGTCCGACGACTATAGGGTCGTCCCCACGAACCCGGGGCTAGATTGCCCCGCCTCCGTCATGTCCGACGACTATAGGGTCGTCCCCACGACCCCGGGACTAGGTTGGCCCGCCGCCGACTTGTCCGACGACTATAGGCTCGTCCCCACGACCCCGGGACTAGGTTGGCCAGCCGCCGACATGTCCGACGACTATACGGTCGTCCCCACGACCAAGGGACTACGTTGGCCCGCCGCCGACTTGTCCGACGACTATAGGGTCGTCCCTACCACCCCGGGACTAGGTTGGCCAGCCGCCGACATGTCCGACGACTATAGGGTCGTCCCCAAGACCCCGGGACTAGGTTGGCCCGCCGCCGACTTCTCCGACGACAACAGGGTCGTCCCTACCACCACGGGACTAGGTTGGCCAGCTGCCGACATGTCCGACGACTATAGGGTCGTCCCCACGACCCCGGGACTAGGTTGGCCCGCCGCAGACTTGTCCGACGACTATAGGGTCGTCCCCACGTCCCCGGGACTAGATTGGCCCGCCACCGTCATGTCCGACGATTATAGGGTCGTCCCCACGACCACGGGCCAAAGTTGGCCAGCCGCCGACATGTCCGACGACTATAGGGTCGTTCCCACGACCCCGGGACTAGATTGGCCCGCCACCATCATGTCCGACGACTATAGGGTCGTCCCCACGACCCCGGGACTAGGTTGGCGCGCCGCCGACTTGTCTGACGAATATAGGGTCGTCCCTACCACCCCGGGACTAGGTTGGCAAGCCGCCGACATGTCCGACGCCTATAGGGTCGTCCCCACGACCCCGGGACTAGGTTGGCCCGCCGCCGACTTGTCCGACGACTATAGGTTCGTCCCTACGACCCTGGGCATACGTTGGCCCGCCGCCGACATGTCCGACGACTATAGGGTCGTCCCCACGACCCTGGGCATACGTTGGCCCGCCGCCGACATGTCCGACAACTATAGGGTCGTCCCCACGACCCCGGGACTAGGTTGGCCCGCCACCGACATGTCCGACGACTATAGGGTCGCCCCACGACCCCGGGACTAGGTTGGCCCGCCGCCGACTTCTCCGACGACTACAGGGTCGTCCCCACGACCCCGGGACTAGGTTGGCCCGCCGCCGACTTGTCCGACGACTATAGGGTCGTCCCCACGACCCCGGGACTAGGTTGGCCCGCCGACGACTAGTCCGACGACTATAGGGTCGTCCCAACGACCCCGGGACTAGATTGGCCCGCCACCGTCATGTCCGACGAATATAGGTTCGTGCCTACGACCCTGGGCATACGTTGGCCCGCCGCCGACATGTCCAACGACTATAGGGTCGACCCCACGATCCCGCGACTAGGTTGGCCAGCCGCCGACATGTCCGACGACAATAGGGTCGTCCCCACGACCCCGGGACTAGATTGGCCCACCACCGTCATGTCCGACGACTACAGGGTCGTCCCCACGACCCCGGGACTAGGTTGGCCCGCCGCCGACTTGTCCGACGACTACAGGGTCGTCCCCACGACCCCGGGACTAGGTTGGCCCGCCGCCGACTTGTCCGACGACTATAGGGTCGTCCCCACGACCCCGGGACTAGGTTGGCCCGCCGCCGACTTGTCCGACGACTATAGGGTCGTCCCCACAACCCCCGGGCTAGATTTGCCCGCCACCGTCATGTCCGACGACTATAGGGTCGTCCCTACGACCCCGGGACAAGGATGACCCGCCGCCGACTTCTCCGACGACAACAGTGTCGTCCCTACCACCCCTGGACTAGGTTGGCCCGCCACCATCATGTGCGACGAATATAGGGTCGTCCCCACGACCCCGGGACTAGGTTGGCCCGCCGCCGACTTGTCCGACGACTATAGGGTCGTCCCTACCACCCCGGGACTAGGTTGGCCAGCCGACGACATGTCCGACGACTATAGGGTCGTCCCCACGACCCCGGGACTAGGTTGGCCCGCCGCCGACTTCTCCGACGACAACAGGGTCGTCCCTACCACCACGGGACTAGGATGGCCAGCTGCCGACATGTCCGACGACTATAGGGTCGTCCCCACGACCCCGGGACTAGGTTGGCCCGCCGCAGACTTGTCCGACGACTGTAGGGTCGTCCCCGCATCCCCGGGACTAGATTGGCCCGCCACCGTCATGTCCGACGATTATAGGGTCGTCCCCACGACCACGGGCCAAAGTTGGCCAGCCGCCGACATGTCCGACGACTATAGGGTTGTTCCCACGACCCCGGGACTAGATTGGCCCGCCACCATCATGTCCGACGACTATAGGGTCGTCCCCACGACCCCGGGACTAGGTTGGCGCGCCGCCGACTTGTCTGACGAATATAGGGTCGTCCCTACCACCCCGGGACTAGGTTGGCAAGCCAGCGACATGTCCGATGACTATAGGGTCGTCTCCACGTCCCCGGGACTAGGTTGGCCCGCCGCCGACTTGTCCGGCGACTATAGGGACGTCCCCACGACCACGGGCCCATGTTGCCCAGTCGCCGACATGTCCGAAGACTATAGGGTCGTCCCCACGACCCCGGAGCTAGATTGGCCCGCCACCGTCATGTCCGATGACAATAGGGTCGCCCCCGCGACCACGGGCCAAAGTTGGTCAGCCGCCGACATGTCCGACGACTATTGGGTCGTCCCCATGACCCCGGGACTAGAGTGGCCCGCCACCGTCATGTCCTACGAGTATAGGGTCGTCCCCACGTCCCCGGGACTAGATTGGCCCGCCACCGTCATGTCCGACGATTATAGGGTCGTCCCCACGACCACGGGCCAAAGTTGGCCAGCCACCGACATGTCCGACGACTATAGGGTCGTTCCCACGACCCCGGGACTAGATTGGCCCGCCACCATCATGTCCGACGACTATTGGGTCGTCCCCACGACCCCGGGACTAGGTTGGCGCGACGCCGACTTGTCTGACGAATATAGGGTCGTCCCTACCACCCCGGGACTAGGTTGGCCAGCCGCCGACATGTCCGACGACTATAGGGTCGTCCCCACGAACCCGGGGCTAGATTGCCCCGCCTCCGTCATGTCCGACGACTATAGGGTCGTCCCCACGACCCCGGGACTAGGTTGGCCCGCCGCCGACTTGTCCGACGACTATAGGCTCGTCCCCACGACCCCGGGACTAGGTTGGCCCGCCGCCGACTTCTCCGACGACAACAGGGTCGTCCCTACCACCACGGGACTAGGTTGGCCAGCTGCCGACATGTCCGACGACTATAGGGTCGTCCCCACGACCCCGGAGCTAGATTGGCCCGCCACCGTCATGTCCGATGACTATAGGGTCGCCCCCGCGACCACGGGCCAAAGTTGGTCAGCCGCCGATATGTCCGACGACTATTGGGTCGTCCCCATGACCCCGGGACTAGAGTGGCCCGCCACCGTCATGTCCTACGAGTATAGGGTCGTCCCCACGTCCCCGGGACTAGATTGGCCCGCCACCGTCATGTCCGACGATTATAGGGTCGTCCCCACGACCACGGGCCAAAGTTGGCCAGCCGCCGACATGTCCGACGACTATAGGGTCGTTCCCACGACCCCGGGACTAGATTGGCCCGCCACCATCATGTCCGACGAATATAGGGTCGTCCCCACGACCCCGGGACTAGGTTGGCCCGCCGCCGACTTGTCCGACGACTATAGGGTCGTCCCCACGACCCAAGGACTAGGTTGCCCGGCCACCGTCATGTCCGACGACTATAGGGTCGTCTCCACGACCCCGCGACTAGATTGGCCCGCCACCGTCATGTCCGACGACTATAGGGTCGTTCCCACGACCCCGGGACTAGGTTGGCCCGCCGCCGACTTGTCCGACGACTATAGGGTCGTCCCTCCACCCCGGAACTAGGTTGGACAGCCGCCGACATGTCCGATGACTATAGGGTCGTCCCCACGACCGCGGGACTAGATTGGCCCGCCACCGTCATGTCCGACGACTATAGGGTCGTCCCCACGACCCCGGGGGCTAGATTGCCCCGCCACCGTCATGTCCGACGACTATAGGGTCGTCCACACGACCACGGGCCAAAGTTGGTCAGGCGCCGATATGTCCGACGACTATAGGGTCGTCCCCACGACCCCGGGGCTAGATTGGCCAGCCGCCGACATGTCCGGCGACTATAGGGTCGTTCCCACGACCCCGGACTAGGTTGGCCCGCCGCCGACTTGTCCGACGACTATAGGGTCGTCCCCACGACCCCGGGACTAGGTTGGCCAGCCGCCGACATGTCCGGCGACTATAGGGTCGTTCCCACGACCCCAGGACTAGGTTGGCCCGCCGCCGACTTGTCCGACGACTATAGGGTCGTCCCCACGACCCCGGGGCTAGATTGGCCCGCCATCCGTCATGTCCGCCGACTATAGGGTCGTCCCCACGACCACGCGCCAAAGTTGGTCAGCCGCCGACATGTCCGACGACTATAGGGTCGTCCCCACGACCGCGGGACTAGATTGGCCCGCCACCGTCATGTCCGACGACTATAGGGTCGTCTCCACGACCCCGGGACTAGGTTGGCCAGCCGCCGACATGTCCGGCGACTATAGGGTCGTTCCCACGACCCCGGGACTAGGTTGGCCCGCCGCCGACTTGTCCGACGACTATAGGGTCGTCCCTCCACCCCGGAACTAGGTTGGACAGCCGCCGACATGTCCGATGACTATAGGGTCGTCCCCACGACCGCGGGACTAGATTGGCCCGCCACCGTCATGTCCGACGACTATAGGGTCGTCCCCACGACCCCGGGGGCTAGATTGCCCCGCCACCGTCATGTCCGACGACTATAGGGTCGTCCACACGACCACGGGCCAAAGTTGGTCAGGCGCCGATATGTCCGACGACTATAGGGTCGTCCCCACGACCCCGGGGCTAGATTGGCCAGCCGCCGACATGTCCGGCGACTATAGGGTCGTTCCCACGACCCCGGACTAGGTTGGCCCGCCGCCGACTTGTCCGACGACTATAGGGTCGTCCCCACGACCCCGGGACTAGGTTGGCCAGCCGCCGACATGTCCGACGACTATAGGGTCGTCCCCACGACCCCAGGACTAGGTTGGCCCGCCGCCGACTTGTCCGACGACTATAGGGTCGTCCCCACGACCCCGGGGCTAGATTGGCCCGCCATCCGTCATGTCCGCCGACTATAGGGTCGTCCCCACGACCACGCGCCAAAGTTGGTCAGCCGCCGACATGTCCGACGACTATAGGGTCGTCCCCACGACCGCGGGACTAGATTGGCCCGCCACCGTCATGTCCGACGACTATAGGGTCGTCTCCACGACCCCGGGACTAGGTTGGCCAGCCGCCGACATGTCCGACGACTATAGGGTCGTCCCCACGAACCCGGGGCTAGATTGCCCCGCCTCCGTCATGTCCGACGACTATAGGGTCGTCCCCACGACCCCGGGACTAGGTTGGCCCGCCGCCGACTTGTCCGACGACTATAGGCTCGTCCCCACGACCCCGGGACTAGGTTGGCCCGCCGCCGACTTCTCCGACGACAACAGGGTCGTCCCTACCACCACGGGACTAGGTTGGCCAGCTGCCGACATGTCCGACGACTATAGGGTCGTCCCCACGACCCCGGAGCTAGATTGGCCCGCCACCGTCATGTCCGATGACTATAGGGTCGCCCCCGCGACCACGGGCCAAAGTTGGTCAGCCGCCGATATGTCCGACGACTATTGGGTCGTCCCCATGACCCCGGGACTAGAGTGGCCCGCCACCGTCATGTCCTACGAGTATAGGGTCGTCCCCACGTCCCCGGGACTAGATTGGCCCGCCACCGTCATGTCCGACGATTATAGGGTCGTCCCCACGACCACGGGCCAAAGTTGGCCAGCCGCCGACATGTCCGACGACTATAGGGTCGTTCCCACGACCCCCGGACTAGATTGGCCCGCCACCATCATGTCCGACGAATATAGGGTCGTCCCCACGACCACGGGCCAAAGTTGGCCAGCCGCCGACATGTCCGACGACTATAGGGTCGTTCCCACGACCCCCGGACTAGATTGGCCCGCCACCATCATGTCCGACGAATATAGGGTCGTCCCCACGACCCCGGGACTAGGTTGGCCCGCCGCCGACTTGTCCGACGACTATAGGGTCGTCCCCACGACCCAAGGACTAGGTTGCCCGGCCACCGTCATGTCCGACGACTATAGGGTCGTCTCCACGACCCCGCGACTAGATTGGCCCGCCACCGTCATGTCCGACGACTATAGGGTGGTCTCCACGACCCCGGGGCTAGATTGGCCAGCCGCCGACATGTCCGGCGACTATAGGGTCGTTCCCACGACCCCGGACTAGGTTGGCCCGCCGCCGACTTGTCCGACGACTATAGGGTCGGCCCCACGACCCCGGGACTAGGTTGGCCAGCCGCCGACATGTCCGACGACTATAGGGTCGTCCCCACGACCCCAGGACTAGGTTGGCCCGCCGCCGACTTGTCCGACGACTATAGGGTCGTCCCCACGACCCCGGGGCTAGATTGGCCCGCCATCCGTCATGTCCGCCGACTATAGGGTCGTCCCCACGACCACGCGCCAAAGTTGGTCAGCCGCCGACATGTCCGACGACTATAGGGTCGTCCCCACGACCGCGGGACTAGATTGGCCCGCCACCGTCATGTCCGACGACTATAGGGTCGTCTCCACGACCCCGGGACTAGGTTGGCCAGCCGCCGACATGTCCGGCGACTATAGGGTCGTTCCCACGACCCCGGGACTAGGTTGGCCCGCCGCCGACTTGTCCGACGACTATAGGGTCGTCCCTCCACCCCGGAACTAGGTTGGACAGCCGCCGACATGTCCGATGACTATAGGGTCGTCCCCACGACCGCGGGACTAGATTGGCCCGCCACCGTCATGTCCGACGACTATAGGGTCGTCCCCACGACCCCGGGGGCTAGATTGCCCCGCCACCGTCATGTCCGCCGACTATAGGGTCGTCCACACGACCACGGGCCAAAGTTGGTCAGGCGCCGATATGTCCGACGACTATAGGGTCGTCCCCACGACCCCGGGGCTAGATTGGCCAGCCGCCGACATGTCCGGCGACTATAGGGTCGTTCCCACGACCCCGGACTAGGTTGGCCCGCCGCCGACTTGTCCGACGACTATAGGGTCGTCCCCACGACCCCGGGACTAGGTTGGCCAGCCGCCGACATGTCCGACGACTATAGGGTCGTCCCCACGACCCCAGGACTAGGTTGGCCCGCCGCCGACTTGTCCGACGACTATAGGGTCGTCCCCACGACCCCGGGGCTAGATTGGCCCGCCATCCGTCATGTCCGCCGACTATAGGGTCGTCCCCACGACCACGCGCCAAAGTTGGTCAGCCGCCGACATGTCCGACGACTATAGGGTCGTCCCCACGACCGCGGGACTAGATTGGCCCGCCACCGTCATGTCCGACGACTATAGGGTCGTCTCCACGACCCCGGGACTAGGTTGGCCAGCCGCCGACATGTCCGACGACTATAGGGTCGTCCCCACGACCACGGGCCAAAGTTGGCCAGCCGCCGACATGTCCGGCGACTATAGGGTCGTACCCACGCCCCCCGGAATAGTTTGGCCCTCCGCCGACATGTCCGACGACTATAGGGTCGTCCCCACGACCCCGGGACTAGATTGGCCCGCCACCGTCATGTCCGACGACTATAGGGTCGTCCCCACGACCCCGGGAATAGGTTGGCCCGCAGCCGACTTGTCCGACGACTATAGGGTCGTCCCCACGACCCCGGGACTAGATTGACCCGCCACCGTCATGTCCGACGACTATAGGGTCGTCTCCACGACCCCGGGACTAGGTTGGCCAGCCGCCGACATGTCCGACGACTATAGGGTCGTCCCCACGACCCCGGGGCTAGATTGGCCTGCCACCGTCATGTCCGCCGACTATAGGGTCGTCCCCACGACCACGGGCCAAAGTTGGTCAGCCGCCGATATGTCCGACGACTATAGGGTCGTCCCCACGACCGCGGGACTAGGTTGGCCAGCCGCCGACATGTCGACGACTATAGGGTCGTCCCCACGACCCCGGGGCTAGGTTGGCCCGCCGCCGAGTTGTCCGACGACTATAGGGTCGTCCCCACGACCCCAGGAGTAGATTGCCCCTCACCGTCATGTGCGAGGACTATAGTGTCGTCCCCACGACCCCGGGACTAGGTTGGCCAGCCGCCGACATGTCCGACGACTATAGGGTCGTTCCCACGACCCCCGGACAAGGTTGGCCCGCCGCCCTCTTGTCCGACGACTATAGGGTCGTCCCCACGACCCCGGGACTTGGTTGACCCGCCACCGCCATGTCCGACGACTATAGGGTCGTCTCCACGACCCCGGGACTAGGTTGGCCCGCCGCCGACTTGTCCGACGACTATAGGGTCGTCCCCACGACCCCGGGGCTAGATTGGCCAGCCGCCGACATGTCCGGGGACTATAGGGTCGTTCCCACGACCCCCGGACAAGGTTGGCCCGCCGCCCTCTTGTCCGACGACTATAGGGTCGTCCCCACGACCCCGGGACTTGGTTGACCCGCCACCGCCATGTCCGACGACTATAGGGTCGTCCCCACGACCCCGGGACTAGGTTGGCCAGCCGCCGACATGTCCGACGACTATAGGGTCGTCCCCACGACCACGGGACAAAGTTGGCCAGCCGCCGACATGTCCGACGACTATAGGGTCGTCCCCACGACCCCGGGACTAGGTTGGCCAGCCGCCGACATGTCCGACGGCTATAGGGTCGTCCCCACGACCCCGGGACTAGGTTGGCCCGCTGCCGACTTGTCCGACGACTATAGGGTCGTCCCCACGACCCCGGGGCTAGATTGGCCCGCCATCCGTCATGTCCGCCGACTATAGGGTCGTCCCCACAACCACGCGCCAAAGTTGGTCAGCCGCCGACATGTCCGACGACTATAGGGTCGTCCCCACGACCGCGGGACTAGATTGGCCCGCCACCGTCATGTCCGACGACTATAGGGTCGTCTCCACGACCCCGGGACTTGGTTGGCCAGCCGCCGACATGTCCGACGACTATAGGGTCGTCCCCACGACCACGGGCCAAAGTTGGCCAGCCGCCGACATGTCCGGCGACTATAGGGTCGTACCCACGCCCCCCGGAATAGTTTGGCCCTCCGCCGGCATGTCCGACGACTATAGGGTCGTCCCCACGACCCCGGGACTAGATTGGCCCGCCACCGTCATGTCCGACGACTATAGGGTCGTCCCCACGACCCCGGGACTAGGTTGGCCCGCCACCGTCATGTCCGACGACTATAGGGTCGTCTCCACGACCCCGGGACTAGGTTGGCCAGCCGCCGACATGTCCGACGACTATAGGGTCGTCCCCACGACCCCGGGGCTAGATTGGCCAGCCACCGTCATGTCCGCCGACTATAGGGTCGTCCCCACGACCACGGGCCAAAGTTGGTCAGCCGCCGATATGTCCGACGACTATAGGGTCGTCCCCACGACCGCGGGACTAGGTTGGCCAGCCGCCGACATGTTCGACGACTATAGGGTCGTCCCCACGACCCCGGGACTAGGTTGGCCAGCCGCCGACATGTCCGACGACTATAGGGTCGTTCCCACGACCCCCGGACTAGGTTGGCCCGCCGCCGACTTGTCCGACGACTATAGGGTCGTCCCCACGACCCCAGGAGTAGATTGCCCCTCACCGTCATGTGCGACGACTATAGTGTCGTCCCCACGACCCCGGGACTAGGTTGGCCAGCCGCCGACATGTCCGACGACTATAGGGTCGTTCCCACGAACCCCGGACTAGGTTGGCCCGCCGCCGACTTGTCCGACTACTATAGGGTCGTCTCCACGACCCCGGGACTAGGTTGGCCAGCCGCCGACATGTCCGACGACTATAGGGTCGTCCCCACGACCCCGGGGCTAGATTGGCCAGCCACCGTCATGTCCGCCGACTATAGGGTCGTCCCCACGACCACGGGCCAAAGTTGGTCAGCCGCCGATATGTCCGACGACTATAGGGTCGTCCCCACGACCGCGGGACTAGGTTGGCCAGCCGCCGACATGTTCGACGACTATAGGGTCGTCCCCACGACCCCGGGACTAGGTTGGCCAGCCGCCGACAGGTCCGACGACTATAGGGTCGTTCCCACGACCCCCGGACTAGGTTGGCCCGCCGCCGAGTTGTCCGACGACTATAGGGTCGTCCCCACGACCCCAGGAGTAGATTGCCCCTCACCGTCATGTGCGACGACTATAGTGTCGTCCCCACGACCCCGGGACTAGGTTGGCCAGCCGCCGACATGTCCGACGACTATAGGGTCGTTCCCACGAACCCCGGACTAGGTTGGCCCGCCGCCGACTTGTCCGACGACTATAGGGTCGTCCCCACGACCCCGGGACTTGGTTGACCCGCCACCGTCATGTCCGACGACTATAGGGTCGTCTCCACGACCCCGGGACTAGGTTGGCCCGCCGCCGACTTGTCCGACGACTATAGGGTCGTCCCCACGACCACGGGCCAAAGTTGCCCAGCCACCGTCATGTCCGACGACTATAGGGTCGTCCCCACGACCCCGGGGCTAGGTTGGCCCGCCGCCGAGTTGTCCGACGACTATAGGGTCGTCCCCACGACCCCAGGAGTAGATTGCCCCTCACCGTCATGTGCGACGACTATAGTGTCGTCCCCACGACCCCGGGACTAGGTTGGCCAGCCGCCGACATGTCCGACGACTATAGGGTCGTTCCCACGACCCCCGGACTAGGTTGGCCCGCCGCCGACTTGTCCGACGACTATAGGGTCGTCCCCACGACCCCGGGACTAGATTGGCCCGCCACCGTCATGTCCGACGACTATAGTGTCGTCCCCACGACCCCGGGACTAGGTTGGCCAGCCGCCGACATGTTCGACGACTATAGGGTCGTTCCCACGACCCCCGGACTAGGTTGGCCCGCCGCCGACTTGTCCGACGACTATAGGGTCGTCCCCACGACCCCGGGACTAGATTGGCCCGCCACCGTCATGTCCGACGACTATAGGGTCGTCCCCACGACCCCGGGACTTGGTTGACCCGCCACCGTCATGTCCGACGACTATAGGGTCGTCTCCACGACCCCGGGACTAGGTTGGCCCGCCGCCGACTTGTCCGACGACTATAGGGTCGTCCCCACGACCACGGGCCAAAGTTGGTCAGGCGCCGACATGTCCGACGACTATAGGGTCGTCCCCACGACCCCGGGGCTAGATTGGCCAGCCGCCGACATGTCCGGCGACTATAGGGTCGTTCCCACGACCCCCGGACTAGGTTGGCCCACCGCCGACTTGTCCGACGACTATAGGGTCGTCCCCACGACCCCGGGACTAGGTTGGCCAGCCGCCGACATGTCCGACGACTATAGGGTCGTCCCCACGACCCCGGGACTAGGATGGCCCCCCGCCGACTTGTCCGACGACTATAGGGTCGTCCCCACGACCCCGGGGCTAGATTGGCCCGCCATCCGTCATGTCCGCCGACTATAGGGTCGTCCCCACGACCACGCGCCAAAGTTGGTCAGCCGCAGACATGTCCGACGACTATAGGGTCGTCCCCACGACCCCCGGAATAGTTTGGCCCTCCGCCGGCATGTCCGACGACTATAGGGTCGTCCCCACGACCCCGGGACTAGATTGGCCCGCCACCGTCATGTCCGACGACTATAGGGTCGTCCCCACGACCCCGGGACTAGGTTGGCCCGCCACCGTCATGTCCGACGACTATAGGGTCGTCTCCACGACCCCGGGACTAGGTTGGCCAGCCGCCGACATGTCCGACGACTATAGGGTCGTCCCCACGACCCCGGGGCTAGATTGGCCAGCCACCGTCATGTCCGCCGACTATAGGGTCGTCCCCACGACCACGGGCCAAAGTTGGTCAGCCGCCGATATGTCCGACGACTATAGGGTCGTCCCCACGACCGCGGGACTAGGTTGGCCAGCCGCCGACATGTTCGACGACTATAGGGTCGTCCCCACGACCCCGGGCTAGGTTGGCCCGCCGCCGAGTTGTCCGACGACTATAGGGTCGTCCCCACGACCCCAGGAGTAGATTGCCCCTCACCGTCATGTGCGACGACTATAGTGTCGTCCCCACGACCCCGGGACTAGGTTGGCCAGCCGCCGACATGTCCGACGACTATAGGGTCGTTCCCACGAACCCCGGACTAGGTTGGCCCGCCGCCGACTTGTCCGACGACTATAGGGTCGTCCCCACGACCCCGGGACTTGGTTGACCCGCCACCGTCATGTCCGACGACTATAGGGTCGTCTCCACGACCCCGGGTCTAGGTTGGGCCGCCGCCGACTTGTCCGACGACTATAGGGTCGTCCCCACGACCACGGGCCAAAGTTGCCCAGCCACCGTCATGTCCGACGACTATAGGGTCGTCCCCACGACCCCGGGGCTAGGTTGGCCCGCCGCCGAGTTGTCCGACGACTATAGGGTCGTCCCCACGACCCCAGGAGTAGATTGCCCCACACCGTCATGTGCGACGACTATAGTGTCGTCCCCACGACCCCGGGACTAGGTTGGCCAGCCGCCGACATGTCCGACGACTATAGGGTCGTTCCCACGACCCCGGGACTAGGTTGGCCAGCCGCCGACATGTCCGACGACTATAGGGTCGTCCCCACGACCCCGGGACTAGGATGGCCCCCCGCCGACTTGTCCGACGACTATAGGGTCGTCCCCACGACCCCGGGACTAGATTGGCCCGCCATCCGTCATGTCCGCCGACTATTGGGTCGTCCCCACGACCACGCGCCAAAGTTGGTCAGCCGCAGACATGTCCGACGACTATAGGGTCGTCCCCACGACCGCGGGACTAGATTGGCCCGCCACCGTCATGTCCGACGACTATAGGGTCGTCTCCACGACCCCGGGACTAGGTTGGCCAGCCGCCGACATGTCCGACGACTATAGGGTCGTCCCCACGACCACGGGCCAAAGTTGGCCAGCCGCCGACATGTCCGGCGACTATAGGGTCGTACCCACGCCCCCCGGAATAGTTTGGCCCTCCGCCGACATGTCCGACGACTATAGGGTCGTCCCCACGACCCCGGGACTAGGTTGGCCAGCCGCCTACATGTTCGACGACTATAGGGTCGTCCCCACGACCCCGGGGCTAGGTTGGCCCGCCGCCGAGTTGTCCGACGACTATAGGGTCGTCCCCACGACCCCAGGAGTAGATTGCCCCTCACCGTCATGTGCGACGACTATAGTGTCGTCCCCACGACCCCGGGACTAGGTTGGCCAGCCGCCGACATGTCCGACAACTATAGGGTCGTTCCCACGACCCCCGGACTAGGTTGGCCCGCCGCCCTCTTGTCCGACGACTATAGGGTCGTCCCCACGACCCCGGGACTTGGTTGACCCGCCACCGTCATGTCCGACGACTATAGGGTCGTCCCCACGACCCCGGGACTAGGTTGGCCAGCCGCCGACATGTCCGACGACTATAGGGTCGTCCCCACGACCCCGGGACTAGGTTGGCCCGCCGCCGACTTGTCCGACGACTATAGGGTCGTCTCCACGACCCCGGGACTAGGTTGGCCCGCCGCCGACTTGTCCGACGACTATAGGATCGTCCCCACGACCACGGGCCAAAGTTGCCCAGCCGCCGACATGTCCGACGACTATAGGGTCGTTCCCGCGACCCCCGGACTAGGTTGGCCCGCCGCCGACTTGTCCGACGACTATAGGGTCGTCCCCACGACCCCGATACTTGATTGACCCGCCACCGTCATGTCCGACGACTATAGGGTCGTCTCCACGACCCCGGGACTAGGTTGGCCAGCCGCCGACATGTCCGACGACTATAGGGTCGTCCCCACGACCCCGGGACTAGATTGGCCCGCCACCGTCATGTCCGACGACTATAGGGTCGTCCCCACGACCCCGGGACTAGGTTGGCCCGCCACCGTCATGTCCGACGACTATAGGGTCGTCTCCACGACCCCGGGACTAGGTTGGCCAGCCGCCGACATGTCCGACGACTATAGGGTCGTCCCCACGACCCCGGGGCTAGATTGGCCAGCCACCGTCATGTCCGCCGACTATAGTGTCGTCCCCACGACCACGGGCCAAAGTTGGTCAGCCGCCGATATGTCCGACGACTATAGGGTCGTCCCCACGACCGCGGGACTAGGTTGGCCAGCCGCCGACATGTTCGACGACTATAGGGTCGTCCCCACGACCCCGGGGCTAGGTTGGCCCGCCGCCGAGTTGTCCGACGACTATAGGGTCGTCCCCACGACCCCAGGAGTAGATTGCCCCTCACCGTCATGTGCGACGACTATAGTGTCGTCCCCACGACCCCGGGACTAGGTTGGCCAGCCGCCGACATGTCCGACGACTATAGGGTCGTTCCCACGACCCCCGGACTAGGTTGGCCCGCCGCCGACTTGTCCGACGACTATAGGGTCGTCCCCACGACCCCGGGACTTGGTTGACCCGCCACCGTCATGTCCGACGACTATAGGGTCGTCTCCACGACCCCGGGACTAGGTTGGCCCGCCGCCGACTTGTCCGATGACTATAGGGTCGTCCCCACGACCACGGGCCAATGTTGCCCAGCCGCCGACATGTCCGACGACTATAGGGTCGTCCCCACGACCACGGGCCAAAGTTGGTCAGCCGCCGATATGTCCGACGACTATAGGGTCGTCCCCACGACCGCGGGACTAGGTTGGCCAGCCGCCGACATGTTCGACGACTATAGGGTCGTCCCCACGACCCCGGGGCTAGGTTGGCCCGCCGCCGAGTTGTCCGACGACTATAGGGTCGTCCCCACGACCCCAGGAGTAGATTGCCCCTCACCGTCATGTGCGACGACTATAGTGTCGTCCCCACGACCCCGGGACTAGGTTGGCCAGCCGCCGACATGTCCGACGACTATAGGGTCGTTCCCACGACCCCCGGACTAGGTTGGCCCGCCGCCCTCTTGTCCGACGACTATAGGGTCGTCCCCACGACCCCGGGACTTGGTTGACCCGCCACCGTCATGTCCGACGACTATAGGGTCGTCTCCACGACCCCGGGACTAGGTTGGCCCGCCGCCGACTTGTCCGACGACTATAGGGTCGTCCCCACGACCACGGGCCAAAGTTGGTCAGGCGCCGACATGTCCGACGACTATAGGGTCGTCCCCACGACCCCGAGGCTAGATTGGCCAGCCGCCGACATGTCCGGCGACTATAGGGTCGTTCCCACGACCCCGGGACTAGGTTGGCCCGCCGCCGACTTGTCCGACGACTATAGGGTCGTCCCCACGACCCCGGGGCTAGATTGGCCCGCCATCCGTCATGTCCGCCGACTATAGGGTCGTCCCCACGACCACGCGCCAAAGTTGGTCAGCCGCCGACATGTCCGACGACTATAGGGTCGTCCCCACGACCGCGGGACTAGATTGGCCCGCCACCGTCATGTCCGACGACTATAGGGTCGTCTCCACGACCCCGGGACTAGGTTGGCCAGCCGCCGACATGTCCGACGACTATAGGGTCGTCCCCACGACCACGGGACAAAGTTGGCCAGCCGCCGACATGTCCGACGACTATAGGGTCGTCCCCACGACCCCGGGACTAGGTTGGCCCGCCGCCGAATTGTCCGACGACTATAGGGTCGTCCCCACGACCCCGGCGCTAGATTGGCCCGCCATCCGTCATGTCCGCCGACTATAGGGTCGTCCCCACGACCACGCGCCAAAGTTGGTCAGCCGCCGACATGTCCGACGACTACAGGGTCGTCCCCACGACCCCGGGACTAGATTGGCCCGCCACCGTCATGTCCGACGACTATAGGGTCGTCCCCACGACCCCGGGACTAGATTGGCCCGCCACCGTCATGTCCGACGACTATAGGGTCGTCCCCACGACCACGCGCCAAAGTTGGTCAGCCGCAGACATGTCCGACGACTATAGGGTCGTCCCCACGACCGCGGGACTAGATTGGCCCGCCACCGTCATGTCCGACGACTATAGGGTCGTCTCCACGACCCCGGGACTAGGTTGGCCAGCCGCCGACATGTCCGACGACTATAGGGTCGTCCCCACGACCCCGGGACTAGGTTGGCCCGCCGCCGACTTGTCCGACGACTATAGGGTCGTCCCCACGACCCCGGCGCTAGATTGGCCCGCCATCCGTCATGTCCGCCGACTATAGGGTCGTCCCCACGACCACGCGCCAAAGTTGGTCAGCCGCCGACATGTCCGACGACTATAGGGTCGTCCCCACGACCGCGGGACTAGATTGGCCCGCCACCGTCATGTCCGACGACTATAGGGTCGTCTCCACGACCCCGGGACTAGGTTGGCCAGCCGCCGACATGTCCGACGACTATAGGGTCGTCCCCACGACCACGGGCCAAAGTTGGCCAGCCGCCGACATGTCCGGCGACTATAGGGTCGTACCCACGCCCCCCGGAATAGTTTGGCCCTCCGCCGGCATGTCCGACGACTATAGGGTCGTCCCCACGACCCCGGGACTAGATTGGCCCGCCACCGTCATGTCCGACGACTATAGGGTCGTCCCCACGACCCCGGGACTAGGTTGGCCCGCCACCGTCATGTCCGACGACTATAGGGTCGTCTCCACGACCCCGGGACTAGGTTGGCCAGCCGCCGACATGTCCGACGACTATAGGGTCGTCCCCACGACCCCGGGGCTAGATTGGCCAGCCACCGTCATGTCCGCCGACTATAGGGTCGTCCCCACGACCACGGGCCAAAGTTGGTCAGCCGCCGATATGTCCGACGACTATAGGGTCGTCCCCACGACCGCGGGACTAGGTTGGCCAGCCGCCGACATGTTCGACGACTATAGGGTCGTCCCCACGACCCCGGGCTAGGTTGGCCCGCCGCCGAGTTGTCCGACGACTATAGGGTCGTCCCCACGACCCCAGGAGTAGATTGCCCCTCACCGTCATGTGCGACGACTATAGTGTCGTCCCCACGACCCCGGGACTAGGTTGGCCAGCCGCCGACATGTCCGACGACTATAGGGTCGTTCCCACGAACCCCGGACTAGGTTGGCCCGCCGCCGACTTGTCCGACGACTATAGGGTCGTCCCCACGACCCCGGGACTTGGTTGACCCGCCACCGTCATGTCCGACGACTATAGGGTCGTCTCCACGACCCCGGGACTAGGTTGGCCCGCCGCCGACTTGTCCGACGACTATAGGGTCGTCCCCACGACCACGGGCCAAAGTTGCCCAGCCACCGTCATGTCCGACGACTATAGGGTCGTCCCCACGACCCCGGGGCTAGGTTGGCCCGCCGCCGAGTTGTCCGACGACTATAGGGTCGTCCCCACGACCCCAGGAGTAGATTGCCCCACACCGTCATGTGCGACGACTATAGTGTCGTCCCCACGACCCCGGGACTAGGTTGGCCAGCCGCCGACATGTCCGACGACTATAGGGTCGTTCCCACGACCCCGGGACTAGGTTGGCCAGCCGCCGACATGTCCGACGACTATAGGGTCGTCCCCACGACCCCGGGACTAGGATGGCCCCCCGCCGACTTGTCCGACGACTATAGGGTCGTCCCCACGACCCCGGGGCTAGATTGGCCCGCCATCCGTCATGTCCGCCGACTATAGGGTCGTCCCCACGACCACGCGCCAAAGTTGGTCAGCCGCAGACATGTCCGACGACTATAGGGTCGTCCCCACGACCGCGGGACTAGATTGGCCCGCCACCGTCATGTCCGACGACTATAGGGTCGTCTCCACGACCCCGGGACTAGGTTGGCCAGCCGCCGACATGTCCGACGACTATAGGGTCGTCCCCACGACCCCGGCGCTAGATTGGCCCGCCATCCGTCATGTCCGCCGACTATAGGGTCGTCCCCACGACCACGCGCCAAAGTTGGTCAGCCGCCGACATGTCCGACGACTATAGGGTCGTCCCCACGACCGCGGGACTAGATTGGCCCGCCACCGTCATGTCCGACGACTATAGGGTCGTCTCCACGACCCCGGGACTAGGTTGGCCAGCCGCCGACATGTCCGACGACTATAGGGTCGTCCCCACGACCACGGGCCAAAGTTGGCCAGCCGCCGACATGTCCGGCGACTATAGGGTCGTACCCACGCCCCCCGGAATAGTTTGGCCCTCCGCCGACATGTTCGACGACTATAGGGTCGTCCCCACGACCGCGGGACTAGATTGGCCCGCCACCGTCATGTCCGACGACTATAGGGTCGTCTCCACGACCCCGGGACTAGGTTGGCCCGCCGCCGACTTGTCCGACGACTATAGGGTCGTCCCCACGACCCCGGGGCTAGATTGGCCCGCCATCCGTCATGTCCGCCGACTATAGGGTCGTCCCCACGACCCCGGGACTAGGTTGGCCAGCCGCCGACATGTCCGACGACTATAGGGTCGTCCCCACGACCCCGGGACTAGGTTGGCCAGCCGCCTACATGTTCGACGACTATAGGGTCGTCCCCACGACCCCGGGGCTAGGTTGGCCCGCCGCCGAGTTGTCCGACGACTATAGGGTCGTCCCCACGACCCCAGGAGTAGATTGCCCCTCACCGTCATGTGCGACGACTATAGTGTCGTCCCCACGACCCCGGGACTAGGTTGGCCAGCCGCCGACATGTCCGACAACTATAGGGTCGTTCCCACGACCCCCGGACTAGGTTGGCCCGCCGCCCTCTTGTCCGACGACTATAGGGTCGTCCCCACGACCCCGGGACTTGGTTGACCCGCCACCGTCATGTCCGCCGACTATAGGGTCGTCCCCACGACCACGGGCCAAAGTTGGTCAGCCGCCGATATGTCCGACGACTATAGGGTCGTCCCCACGACCGCGGGACTAGGTTGGCCAGCCGCCGACATGTTCGACGACTATAGGGTCGTCCCCACGACCCCGGGCTAGGTTGGCCCGCCGCCGAGTTGTCCGACGACTATAGGGTCGTCCCCACGACCCCAGGAGTAGATTGCCCCTCACCGTCATGTGCGACGACTATAGTGTCGTCCCCACGACCCCGGGACTAGGTTGGCCAGCCGCCGACATGTCCGACGACTATAGGGTCGTTCCCACGAACCCCGGACTAGGTTGGCCCGCCGCCGACTTGTCCGACGACTATAGGGTCGTCCCCACGACCCCGGGACTTGGTTGACCCGCCACCGTCATGTCCGACGACTATAGGGTCGTCTCCACGACCCCGGGACTAGGTTGGCCCGCCGCCGACTTGTCCGACGACTATAGGGTCGTCCCCACGACCACGGGCCAAAGTTGCCCAGCCACCGTCATGTCCGACGACTATAGGGTCGTCCCCACGACCCCGGGGCTAGGTTGGCCCGCCGCCGAGTTGTCCGACGACTATAGGGTCGTCCCCACGACCCCAGGAGTAGATTGCCCCACACCGTCATGTGCGACGACTATAGTGTCGTCCCCACGACCCCGGGACTAGGTTGGCCAGCCGCCGACATGTCCGACGACTATAGGGTCGTTCCCACGACCCCGGGACTAGGTTGGCCAGCCGCCGACATGTCCGACGACTATAGGGTCGTCCCCACGACCCCGGGACTAGGATGGCCCCCCGCCGACTTGTCCGACGACTATAGGGTCGTCCCCACGACCCCGGGGCTAGATTGGCCCGCCATCCGTCATGTCCGCCGACTATAGGGTCGTCCCCACGACCACGCGCCAAAGTTGGTCAGCCGCAGACATGTCCGACGACTATAGGGTCGTCCCCACGACCGCGGGACTAGATTGGCCCGCCACCGTCATGTCCGACGACTATAGGGTCGTTCCCACGACCCCGGGACTAGGTTGGCCAGCCGCCGACATGTCCGACGACTATAGGGTCGTTCCCACGAACCCCGGACTAGGTTGGCCCGCCGCCGACTTGTCCGACGACTATAGGGTCGTCCCCACGACCCCGGGACTTGGTTGACCCGCCACCGTCATGTCCGACGACTATAGGGTCGTCTCCACGACCCCGGGTCTAGGTTGGGCCGCCGCCGACTTGTCCGACGACTATAGGGTCGTCCCCACGACCACGGGCCAAAGTTGCCCAGCCACCGTCATGTCCGACGACTATAGGGTCGTCCCCACGACCCCGGGGCTAGGTTGGCCCGCCGCCGAGTTGTCCGACGACTATAGGGTCGTCCCCACGACCCCAGGAGTAGATTGCCCCACACCGTCATGTGCGACGACTATAGTGTCGTCCCCACGACCCCGGGACTAGGTTGGCCAGCCGCCGACATGTCCGACGACTATAGGGTCGTTCCCACGACCCCGGGACTAGGTTGGCCAGCCGCCGACATGTCCGACGACTATAGGGTCGTCCCCACGACCCCGGGACTAGGTTGGCCCGCCGCCGACTTGTCCGACGACTATAGGGTCGTCCCCACGACCCCGGCGCTAGATTGGCCCGCCATCCGTCATGTCCGCCGACTATAGGGTCGTCCCCACGACCACGCGCCAAAGTTGGTCAGCCGCCGACATGTCCGACGACTATAGGGTCGTCCCCACGACCGCGGGACTAGATTGGCCCGCCACCGTCATGTCCGACGACTATAGGGTCGTCTCCACGACCCCGGGACTAGGTTGGCCAGCCGCCGACATGTCCGACGACTATAGGGTCGTCCCCACGACCACGGGCCAAAGTTGGCCAGCCGCCGACATGTCCGGCGACTATAGGGTCGTACCCACGCCCCCCGGAATAGTTTGGCCCTCCGCCGACATGTCCGACGACTATAGGGTCGTCCCCACGACCCCGGGACTAGGTTGGCCAGCCGCCTACATGTTCGACGACTATAGGGTCGTCCCCACGACCCCGGGGCTAGGTTGGCCCGCCGCCGAGTTGTCCGACGACTATAGGGTCGTCCCCACGACCCCAGGAGTAGATTGCCCCTCACCGTCATGTGCGACGACTATAGTGTCGTCCCCACGACCCCGGGACTAGGTTGGCCAGCCGCCGACATGTCCGACAACTATAGGGTCGTTCCCACGACCCCCGGACTAGGTTGGCCCGCCGCCCTCTTGTCCGACGACTATAGGGTCGTCCCCACGACCCCGGGACTTGGTTGACCCGCCACCGTCATGTCCGACGACTATAGGGTCGTCCCCACGACCCCGGGACTAGGTTGGCCAGCCGCCGACATGTCCGACGACTATAGGGTCGTCCCCACGACCCCGGGACTAGGTTGGCCCGCCGCCGACTTGTCCGACGACTATAGGGTCGTCTCCACGACCCCGGGACTAGGTTGGCCCGCCGCCGACTTGTCCGACGACTATAGGATCGTCCCCACGACCACGGGCCAAAGTTGCCCAGCCGCCGACATGTCCGACGACTATAGGGTCGTTCCCGCGACCCCCGGACTAGGTTGGCCCGCCGCCGACTTGTCCGACGACTATAGGGTCGTCCCCACGACCCCGATACTTGATTGACCCGCCACCGTCATGTCCGACGACTATAGGGTCGTCTCCACGACCCCGGGACTAGGTTGGCCCGCAGCAGACTTGTCCGACGACTATAGGGTCGTCCCCACGACCACGGGCCAAAGTTGCCCAGCCGCAGACATGTCCGACGACTACAGGGTCGTCCCCACGACCGCGGGACTAGATTGGCCCGCCACCGTCATGTCCGACGACTATAGGGTCGTCTCCACGACCCCGGGACTAGGTTGGCCAGCCGCCGACATGTCCGACGACTATAGGGTCGTCCCCACGACCACGGGCCAAAGTTGGCCAGCCGCCGACATGTCCGGCGACTATAGGGTCGTACCCACGCCCCCCGGAATAGTTTGGCCCTCCGCCGACATGTCCGACGACTATAGGGTCGTCCCCACGACCCCGGGACTAGATTGGCCCGCCACCGTCATGTCCGACGACTATAGGGTCGTCCCCACGACCCCGGGACTAGGTTGGCCCGCCACCGTCATGTCCGACGACTATAGGGTCGTCTCCACGACCCCGGGACTAGGTTGGCCAGCCGCCGACATGTCCGACGACTATAGGGTCGTCCCCACGACCCCGGGGCTAGATTGGCCAGCCACCGTCATGTCCGCCGACTATAGTGTCGTCCCCACGACCACGGGCCAAAGTTGGTCAGCCGCCGATATGTCCGACGACTATAGGGTCGTCCCCACGACCGCGGGACTAGGTTGGCCAGCCGCCGACATGTTCGACGACTATAGGGTCGTCCCCACGACCCCGGGGCTAGGTTGGCCCGCCGCCGAGTTGTCCGACGACTATAGGGTCGTCCCCACGACCCCAGGAGTAGATTGCCCCTCACCGTCATGTGCGACGACTATAGTGTCGTCCCCACGACCCCGGGACTAGGTTGGCCAGCCGCCGACATGTCCGACGACTATAGGGTCGTTCCCACGACCCCCGGACTAGGTTGGCCCGCCGCCGACTTGTCCGACGACTATAGGGTCGTCCCCACGACCCCGGGACTTGGTTGACCCGCCACCGTCATGTCCGACGACTATAGGGTCGTCTCCACGACCCCGGGACTAGGTTGGCCCGCCGCCGACTTGTCCGATGACTATAGGGTCGTCCCCACGACCACGGGCCAATGTTGCCCAGCCGCCGACATGTCCGACGACTATAGGGTCGTCCCCACGACCACGGGCCAAAGTTGGTCAGCCGCCGATATGTCCGACGACTATAGGGTCGTCCCCACGACCGCGGGACTAGGTTGGCCAGCCGCCGACATGTTCGACGACTATAGGGTCGTCCCCACGACCCCGGGGCTAGGTTGGCCCGCCGCCGAGTTGTCCGACGACTATAGGGTCGTCCCCACGACCCCAGGAGTAGATTGCCCCTCACCGTCATGTGCGACGACTATAGTGTCGTCCCCACGACCCCGGGACTAGGTTGGCCAGCCGCCGACATGTCCGACGACTATAGGGTCGTTCCCACGACCCCCGGACTAGGTTGGCCCGCCGCCCTCTTGTCCGACGACTATAGGGTCGTCCCCACGACCCCGGGACTTGGTTGACCCGCCACCGTCATGTCCGACGACTATAGGGTCGTCTCCACGACCCCGGGACTAGGTTGGCCCGCCGCCGACTTGTCCGACGACTATAGGGTCGTCCCCACGACCACGGGCCAAAGTTGGTCAGGCGCCGACATGTCCGACGACTATAGGGTCGTCCCCACGACCCCGAGGCTAGATTGGCCAGCCGCCGACATGTCCGGCGACTATAGGGTCGTTCCCACGACCCCGGGACTAGGTTGGCCCGCCGCCGACTTGTCCGACGACTATAGGGTCGTCCCCACGACCCCGGGGCTAGATTGGCCCGCCATCCGTCATGTCCGCCGACTATAGGGTCGTCCCCACGACCACGCGCCAAAGTTGGTCAGCCGCCGACATGTCCGACGACTATAGGGTCGTCCCCACGACCGCGGGACTAGATTGGCCCGCCACCGTCATGTCCGACGACTATAGGGTCGTCTCCACGACCCCGGGACTAGGTTGGCCAGCCGCCGACATGTCCGACGACTATAGGGTCGTCCCCACGACCACGGGACAAAGTTGGCCAGCCGCCGACATGTCCGACGACTATAGGGTCGTCCCCACGACCCCGGGACTAGGTTGGCCCGCCGCCGAATTGTCCGACGACTATAGGGTCGTCCCCACGACCCCGGCGCTAGATTGGCCCGCCATCCGTCATGTCCGCCGACTATAGGGTCGTCCCCACGACCACGCGCCAAAGTTGGTCAGCCGCCGACATGTCCGACGACTACAGGGTCGTCCCCACGACCCCGGGACTAGATTGGCCCGCCACCGTCATGTCCGACGACTATAGGGTCGTCCCCACGACCCCGGGACTAGATTGGCCCGCCACCGTCATGTCCGACGACTATAGGGTCGTCCCCACGACCACGCGCCAAAGTTGGTCAGCCGCAGACATGTCCGACGACTATAGGGTCGTCCCCACGACCGCGGGACTAGATTGGCCCGCCACCGTCATGTCCGACGACTATAGGGTCGTCTCCACGACCCCGGGACTAGGTTGGCCAGCCGCCGACATGTCCGACGACTATAGGGTCGTCCCCACGACCCCGGGACTAGGTTGGCCCGCCGCCGACTTGTCCGACGACTATAGGGTCGTCCCCACGACCCCGGCGCTAGATTGGCCCGCCATCCGTCATGTCCGCCGACTATAGGGTCGTCCCCACGACCACGCGCCAAAGTTGGTCAGCCGCCGACATGTCCGACGACTATAGGGTCGTCCCCACGACCGCGGGACTAGATTGGCCCGCCACCGTCATGTCCGACGACTATAGGGTCGTCTCCACGACCCCGGGACTAGGTTGGCCAGCCGCCGACATGTCCGACGACTATAGGGTCGTCCCCACGACCACGGGCCAAAGTTGGCCAGCCGCCGACATGTCCGGCGACTATAGGGTCGTACCCACGCCCCCCGGAATAGTTTGGCCCTCCGCCGGCATGTCCGACGACTATAGGGTCGTCCCCACGACCCCGGGACTAGATTGGCCCGCCACCGTCATGTCCGACGACTATAGGGTCGTCCCCACGACCCCGGGACTAGGTTGGCCCGCCACCGTCATGTCCGACGACTATAGGGTCGTCTCCACGACCCCGGGACTAGGTTGGCCAGCCGCCGACATGTCCGACGACTATAGGGTCGTCCCCACGACCCCGGGGCTAGATTGGCCAGCCACCGTCATGTCCGCCGACTATAGTGTCGTCCCCACGACCACGGGCCAAAGTTGGTCAGCCGCCGATATGTCCGACGACTATAGGGTCGTCCCCACGACCGCGGGACTAGGTTGGCCAGCCGCCGACATGTTCGACGACTATAGGGTCGTCCCCACGACCCCGGGGCTAGGTTGGCCCGCCGCCGAGTTGTCCGACGACTATAGGGTCGTCCCCACGACCCCAGGAGTAGATTGCCCCTCACCGTCATGTGCGACGACTATAGTGTCGTCCCCACGACCCCGGGACTAGGTTGGCCAGCCGCCGACATGTCCGACGACTATAGGGTCGTTCCCACGACCCCCGGACTAGGTTGGCCCGCCGCCGACTTGTCCGACGACTATAGGGTCGTCCCCACGACCCCGGGACTTGGTTGACCCGCCACCGTCATGTCCGACGACTATAGGGTCGTCTCCACGACCCCGGGACTAGGTTGGCCCGCCGCCGACTTGTCCGATGACTATAGGGTCGTCCCCACGACCACGGGCCAATGTTGCCCAGCCGCCGACATGTCCGACGACTATAGGGTCGTCCCCACGACCACGGGCCAAAGTTGGTCAGCCGCCGATATGTCCGACGACTATAGGGTCGTCCCCACGACCGCGGGACTAGGTTGGCCAGCCGCCGACATGTTCGACGACTATAGGGTCGTCCCCACGACCCCGGGGCTAGGTTGGCCCGCCGCCGAGTTGTCCGACGACTATAGGGTCGTCCCCACGACCCCAGGAGTAGATTGCCCCTCACCGTCATGTGCGACGACTATAGTGTCGTCCCCACGACCCCGGGACTAGGTTGGCCAGCCGCCGACATGTCCGACGACTATAGGGTCGTTCCCACGACCCCCGGACTAGGTTGGCCCGCCGCCCTCTTGTCCGACGACTATAGGGTCGTCCCCACGACCCCGGGACTTGGTTGACCCGCCACCGTCATGTCCGACGACTATAGGGTCGTCTCCACGACCCCGGGACTAGGTTGGCCCGCCGCCGACTTGTCCGACGACTATAGGGTCGTCCCCACGACCACGGGCCAAAGTTGGTCAGGCGCCGACATGTCCGACGACTATAGGGTCGTCCCCACGACCCCGAGGCTAGATTGGCCAGCCGCCGACATGTCCGGCGACTATAGGGTCGTTCCCACGACCCCGGGACTAGGTTGGCCCGCCGCCGACTTGTCCGACGACTATAGGGTCGTCCCCACGACCCCGGGGCTAGATTGGCCCGCCATCCGTCATGTCCGCCGACTATAGGGTCGTCCCCACGACCACGCGCCAAAGTTGGTCAGCCGCCGACATGTCCGACGACTATAGGGTCGTCCCCACGACCGCGGGACTAGATTGGCCCGCCACCGTCATGTCCGACGACTATAGGGTCGTCTCCACGACCCCGGGACTAGGTTGGCCAGCCGCCGACATGTCCGACGACTATAGGGTCGTCCCCACGACCACGGGACAAAGTTGGCCAGCCGCCGACATGTCCGACGACTATAGGGTCGTCCCCACGACCCCGGGACTAGGTTGGCCCGCCGCCGAATTGTCCGACGACTATAGGGTCGTCCCCACGACCCCGGCGCTAGATTGGCCCGCCATCCGTCATGTCCGCCGACTATAGGGTCGTCCCCACGACCACGCGCCAAAGTTGGTCAGCCGCCGACATGTCCGACGACTACAGGGTCGTCCCCACGACCCCGGGACTAGATTGGCCCGCCACCGTCATGTCCGACGACTATAGGGTCGTCCCCACGACCCCGGGACTAGATTGGCCCGCCACCGTCATGTCCGACGACTATAGGGTCGTCCCCACGACCACGCGCCAAAGTTGGTCAGCCGCAGACATGTCCGACGACTATAGGGTCGTCCCCACGACCGCGGGACTAGATTGGCCCGCCACCGTCATGTCCGACGACTATAGGGTCGTCTCCACGACCCCGGGACTAGGTTGGCCAGCCGCCGACATGTCCGACGACTATAGGGTCGTCCCCACGACCCCGGGACTAGGTTGGCCCGCCGCCGACTTGTCCGACGACTATAGGGTCGTCCCCACGACCCCGGCGCTAGATTGGCCCGCCATCCGTCATGTCCGCCGACTATAGGGTCGTCCCCACGACCACGCGCCAAAGTTGGTCAGCCGCCGACATGTCCGACGACTATAGGGTCGTCCCCACGACCGCGGGACTAGATTGGCCCGCCACCGTCATGTCCGACGACTATAGGGTCGTCTCCACGACCCCGGGACTAGGTTGGCCAGCCGCCGACATGTCCGACGACTATAGGGTCGTCCCCACGACCACGGGCCAAAGTTGGCCAGCCGCCGACATGTCCGGCGACTATAGGGTCGTACCCACGCCCCCCGGAATAGTTTGGCCCTCCGCCGGCATGTCCGACGACTATAGGGTCGTCCCCACGACCCCGGGACTAGATTGGCCCGCCACCGTCATGTCCGACGACTATAGGGTCGTCCCCACGACCCCGGGACTAGGTTGGCCCGCCACCGTCATGTCCGACGACTATAGGGTCGTCTCCACGACCCCGGGACTAGGTTGGCCAGCCGCCGACATGTCCGACGACTATAGGGTCGTCCCCACGACCCCGGGGCTAGATTGGCCAGCCACCGTCATGTCCGCCGACTATAGGGTCGTCCCCACGACCACGGGCCAAAGTTGGTCAGCCGCCGATATGTCCGACGACTATAGGGTCGTCCCCACGACCGCGGGACTAGGTTGGCCAGCCGCCGACATGTTCGACGACTATAGGGTCGTCCCCACGACCCCGGGCTAGGTTGGCCCGCCGCCGAGTTGTCCGACGACTATAGGGTCGTCCCCACGACCCCAGGAGTAGATTGCCCCTCACCGTCATGTGCGACGACTATAGTGTCGTCCCCACGACCCCGGGACTAGGTTGGCCAGCCGCCGACATGTCCGACGACTATAGGGTCGTTCCCACGAACCCCGGACTAGGTTGGCCCGCCGCCGACTTGTCCGACGACTATAGGGTCGTCCCCACGACCCCGGGACTTGGTTAACCCGCCACCGTCATGTCCGACGACTATAGGGTCGTCTCCACGACCCCGGGACTAGGTTGGCCCGCCGCCGACTTGTCCGACGACTATAGGGTCGTCCCCACGACCACGGGCCAAAGTTGCCCAGCCACCGTCATGTCCGACGACTATAGGGTCGTCCCCACGACCCCGGGGCTAGGTTGGCCCGCCGCCGAGTTGTCCGACGACTATAGGGTCGTCCCCACGACCCCATGAGTAGATTGCCCCACACCGTCATGTGCGACGACTATAGTGTCGTCCCCACGACCCCGGGACTAGGTTGGCCAGCCGCCGACATGTCCGACGACTATAGGGTCGTTCCCACGACCCCGGGACTAGGTTGGCCAGCCGCCGACATGTCCGACGACTATAGGGTCGTCCCCACGACCCCGGGACTAGGATGGCCCCCCGCCGACTTGTCCGACGACTATAGGGTCGTCCCCACGACCCCGGGGCTAGATTGGCCCGCCATCCGTCATGTCCGCCGACTATAGGGTCGTCCCCACGACCACGCGCCAAAGTTGGTCAGCCGCAGACATGTCCGACGACTATAGGGTCGTCCCCACGACCGCGGGACTAGATTGGCCCGCCACCGTCATGTCCGACGACTATAGGGTCGTCTCCACGACCCCGGGACTAGGTTGGCCAGCCGCCGACATGTCCGACGACTATAGGGTCGTCCCCACGACCCCGGCGCTAGATTGGCCCGCCATCCGTCATGTCCGCCGACTATAGGGTCGTCCCCACGACCACGCGCCAAAGTTGGTCAGCCGCCGACATGTCCGACGACTATAGGGTCGTCCCCACGACCGCGGGACTAGATTGGCCCGCCACCGTCATGTCCGACGACTATAGGGTCGTCTCCACGACCCCGGGACTAGGTTGGCCAGCCGCCGACATGTCCGACGACTATAGGGTCGTCCCCACGACCACGGGCCAAAGTTGGCCAGCCGCCGACATGTCCGGCGACTATAGGGTCGTACCCACGCCCCCCGGAATAGTTTGGCCCTCCGCCGACATGTTCGACGACTATAGGGTCGTCCCCACGACCGCGGGACTAGATTGGCCCGCCACCGTCATGTCCGACGACTATAGGGTCGTCTCCACGACCCCGGGACTAGGTTGGCCCGCCGCCGACTTGTCCGACGACTATAGGGTCGTCCCCACGACCCCGGGGCTAGATTGGCCCGCCATCCGTCATGTCCGCCGACTATAGGGTCGTCCCCACGACCCCGGGACTAGGTTGGCCAGCCGCCGACATGTCCGACGACTATAGGGTCGTCCCCACGACCCCGGGACTAGGTTGGCCAGCCGCCTACATGTTCGACGACTATAGGGTCGTCCCCACGACCCCGGGGCTAGGTTGGCCCGCCGCCGAGTTGTCCGACGACTATAGGGTCGTCCCCACGACCCCAGGAGTAGATTGCCCCTCACCGTCATGTGCGACGACTATAGTGTCGTCCCCACGACCCCGGGACTAGGTTGGCCAGCCGCCGACATGTCCGACAACTATAGGGTCGTTCCCACGACCCCCGGACTAGGTTGGCCCGCCGCCCTCTTGTCCGACGACTATAGGGTCGTCCCCACGACCCCGGGACTTGGTTGACCCGCCACCGTCATGTCCGACGACTATAGGGTCGTCCCCACGACCCCGGGACTAGGTTGGCCAGCCGCCGACATGTCCGACGACTATAGGGTCGTCCCCACGACCCCGGGACTAGGTTGGCCCGCCGCCGACTTGTCCGACGACTATAGGGTCGTCTCCACGACCCCGGGACTAGGTTGGCCCGCCGCCGACTTGTCCGACGACTATAGGATCGTCCCCACGACCACGGGCCAAAGTTGCCCAGCCGCCGACATGTCCGACGACTATAGGGTCGTTCCCGCGACCCCCGGACTAGGTTGGCCCGCCGCCGACTTGTCCGACGACTATAGGGTCGTCCCCACGACCCCGATACTTGATTGACCCGCCACCGTCATGTCCGACGACTATAGGGTCGTCTCCACGACCCCGGGACTAGGTTGGCCCGCAGCAGACTTGTCCGACGACTATAGGGTCGTCCCCACGACCACGGGCCAAAGTTGCCCAGCCGCAGACATGTCCGACGACTACAGGGTCGTCCCCACGACCGCGGGACTAGATTGGCCCGCCACCGTCATGTCCGACGACTATAGGGTCGTCTCCACGACCCCGGGACTAGGTTGGCCAGCCGCCGACATGTCCGACGACTATAGGGTCGTCCCCACGACCACGGGCCAAAGTTGGCCAGCCGCCGACATGTCCGGCGACTATAGGGTCGTACCCACGCCCCCCGGAATAGTTTGGCCCTCCGCCGACATGTCCGACGACTATAGGGTCGTCCCCACGACCCCGGGACTAGATTGGCCCGCCACCGTCATGTCCGACGACTATAGGGTCGTCCCCACGACCCCGGGACTAGGTTGGCCCGCCACCGTCATGTCCGACGACTATAGGGTCGTCTCCACGACCCCGGGACTAGGTTGGCCAGCCGCCGACATGTCCGACGACTATAGGGTCGTCCCCACGACCCCGGGGCTAGATTGGCCAGCCACCGTCATGTCCGCCGACTATAGTGTCGTCCCCACGACCACGGGCCAAAGTTGGTCAGCCGCCGATATGTCCGACGACTATAGGGTCGTCCCCACGACCGCGGGACTAGGTTGGCCAGCCGCCGACATGTTCGACGACTATAGGGTCGTCCCCACGACCCCGGGGCTAGGTTGGCCCGCCGCCGAGTTGTCCGACGACTATAGGGTCGTCCCCACGACCCCAGGAGTAGATTGCCCCTCACCGTCATGTGCGACGACTATAGTGTCGTCCCCACGACCCCGGGACTAGGTTGGCCAGCCGCCGACATGTCCGACGACTATAGGGTCGTTCCCACGACCCCCGGACTAGGTTGGCCCGCCGCCGACTTGTCCGACGACTATAGGGTCGTCCCCACGACCCCGGGACTTGGTTGACCCGCCACCGTCATGTCCGACGACTATAGGGTCGTCTCCACGACCCCGGGACTAGGTTGGCCCGCCGCCGACTTGTCCGACGACTATAGGGTCGTCCCCACGACCACGGGCCAAAGTTGGTCAGGCGCCGACATGTCCGACGACTATAGGGTCGTCCCCACGACCCCGGGGCTAGATTGGCCAGCCGCCGACATGTCCGGCGACTATAGGGTCGTTCCCACGACCCCGGGACTAGGTTGGCCCGCCGCCGACTTGTCCGACGACTATAGGGTCGTCCCCACGACCCCGGGGCTAGATTGGCCCGCCATCCGTCATGTCCGCCGACTATAGGGTCGTCCCCACGACCACGCGCCAAAGTTGGTCAGCCGCCGACATGTCCGACGACTATAGGGTCGTCCCCACGACCGCGGGACTAGATTGGCCCGCCACCGTCATGTCCGACGACTATAGGGTCGTCTCCACGACCCCGGGACTAGGTTGGCCAGCCGCCGACATGTCCGACGACTATAGGGTCGTCCCCACGACCACGGGACAAAGTTGGCCAGCCGCCGACATGTCCGACGACTATAGGGTCGTCCCCACGACCCCGGGACTAGGTTGGCCCGCCGCCGAATTGTCCGACGACTATAGGGTCGTCCCCACGACCCCGGCGCTAGATTGGCCCGCCATCCGTCATGTCCGCCGACTATAGGGTCGTCCCCACGACCACGCGCCAAAGTTGGTCAGCCGCCGACATGTCCGACGACTACAGGGTCGTCCCCACGACCCCAGGGGCTAGATTGCCCCGCCACCGTCATGTCCGCCGACTATAGGGTCGTCCACACGACCGCGGGACTAGATTGGCCCGCCACCGTCATGTCCGACGACTATAGGGTCGTCTCCACGACCCCGGGACTAGGTTGGCCAGCCGCCGACATGTCCGACGACTATAGGGTCGTCCCCACGACCGCGGGACTAGATTGGCCCGCCACCGTCATGTCCGACGACTATAGGGTCGTCTCCACGACCCCGGGACTAGGTTGGCCAGCCGCCGACATGTCCGACGACTATAGGGTCGTCCCCACGACCACGGGCCAAAGTTGGCCAGCCGCCGACATGTCCGGCGACTATAGGGTCGTACCCACGCCCCCCGGAATAGTTTGGCCCTCCGCCGACATGTCCGAAGACTATAGGGTCGTCCCCACGACCCCGGGACTAGATTGGCCCGCCACCGTCATGTCCGACGACTATAGGGTCGTCCCCACGACCACGGGACTAGGTTGGCCCGCCGCCGACTTGTCCGACGACTATAGGGTCGTCCCCACGACCCCGGGGCTAGATTGGCCCGCCATCCGTCATGTCCGCCGACTATAGGGTCGTCCCCACGACCACGCGCCAAAGTTGGTCAGCCGCCGACATGTCCTACGACTATAGGGTCGTCCCCACGACCGCGGGACTAGATTGGCCCGCCACCGTCATGTCCGACGACTATAGGGTCGTCTCCACGACCCCGGGACTAGGTTGGCCAGCCGCCGACATGTCCGACGACTATAGGGTCGTCCCCACGACCCCGGGACTAGATTGGTCCGCCACCGTCATGTCCGACGACTATAGGGTCGTCCCCACGACCACGGGCCAATGTTGGTCAGCCGCCGACATGTCCGACGACTATAGGGTCGTCCCCACGACCCCGGGACTAGATTGGTCCGCCACCGTCATGTCCGACGACTATAGGGTCGTCCCCACGACCCCGGGGCTAGGTTGGCCCGCCGCCGAGTTGTCCGACGACTATAGGGTCGTCCCCACGACCCCAGGAGTAGATTGCCCCTCACCGTCATGTGCGACGACTATAGTGTCGTCCCCACGACCCCGGGACTAGGTTGGCCAGCCGCCGACATGTCCGACGACTATAGGGTCGTTCCCACGACCCCCGGACTAGGTTGGCCCGCCGCTGACTTGTCCGACGACTATAGGGTCGTCCCCACGACCCCGGGACTTGATTGACCCGCCACCGTCATGTCCGACGACTATAGGGTCGTCCCCACGACCCCGGGACTAGATTGGCCCGCCACCGTCATGTCCGATGACTATAGGGTCGTCCCCACGACCCCGGGACTAGGTTGGCCCGCCGCCGACTTGTCCGACGACTATAGGGTCGTCCCCACGACCCCAGGAGTAGGTTGGCCCGCCGCCGACATGTCCGGCGACTATAGGGTCCTTACCACGACCCCGGGAATAGTTTGGCCCGCCGCCGACATGTTCGACGACTATAGGGTCGTCTCCTCGACCACGGGCCAAAGTTGCCCAGCCGCCGACATGTCCGACGACTATAGGGTCGTCCCCACGACCCCGGGACAAGATTGGCCCGCCACCGTCATGTCCGACGACTGTAGGGTCGTCCCCACGACCCCGGGACTAGGTTGGCCCGCCGCCGACTTGTCCGACGACTATAGGGTCGTCCCCACGACCCCAGGAGTAGATTGCCCCGCCACCGTCATGTCCGACGACTATAGGGTCGTCTCCTCGACCACGGGCCAAAGTTGCCCAGCCGCCGACATGTCCGACGACTATAGGGTCGTCCCCACGACCCCGGGACTAGATTGGCCCGCCACCGTCATGTCCGACGACTGTAGGGTCGTCCCCACGACCCCGGGACTTGATTGACCCGCCACCGTCATGTCCGACGACTATAGGGTGGTCCCCACGACCCCGGGACTAGATTGGCCCGCCACCGTCATGTCCGATGACTATAGGGTCGTCCCCACGACCCCGGGACTAGGTTGGCCCGCCGCCGACTTGTCCGACGACTATAGGGTCGTCCCCACGACCCCCGGACTAGATTGACCCGCCACCGTCATGTCCGACGACTATACGGTCGTCTCCACGACCCCGGGACTAGGTTGGCCAGCCGCCGACATGTCCGACGACTATAGGGTCGTCCCCACGACCACGGGACAAAATTGGCCAGCCGCCGACATGTCCGACGACTATAGGGTCGTCCCCACGACCCCAGGAGTAGATTGCCCCTCACCGTCATGTGCGACGACTATAGTGTCGTCCCCACGACCCCGGGACTAGGTTGGCCAGCCGCCGACATGTCCGACGACTATAGGGTCGTTCCCACGACCCCCGGACTAGGTTGGCCCGCCGCCGACTTGTCCGACCACTATAGGGTCGTCCCCACGACCCCGGGACTTGATTGACCCGCCACCGTCATGTCCGACGACTATAGGGTGGTCCCCACGACCCCGGGACTAGATTGGCCCGCCACCGTCATGTCCGATGACTATAGGGTCGTCCCCACGACCCCGGGACTAGGTTGGCCCGCCGCCGACTTGTCCGACGACTATAGGGTCGTCCCCACGACCCCAGGAGTAGGTTGGCCCGCCGCCGACTTGTCCGGCGACTATAGGGTCGTCCCCACGACCCCGGGACTAGGTTGGCCAGCCGCCGACATGTCCGACGACTATAAGGTCGTCCCCACGACCCCGGGACTAGGTTGGCCCGCCGCCGACTTGTCCGACGACTATAGGGTCGTCTCCACGACCCCGGGACTAGGTTGGCCCGCCGCCGACTTGTCCGACGACTATAGGATCGTCCCCACGACCACGGGCCAAAGTTGCCCAGCCGCCGACATGTCCGACGACTATAGGGTCGTTCCCGCGACCCCCGGACTAGGTTGGCCCGCCGCCGACTTGTCCGACGACTATAGGGTCGTCCCCACGACCCCGATACTTGATTGACCCGCCACCGTCATGTCCGACGACTATAGGGTCGTCTCCACGACCCCGGGACTAGGTTGGCCCGCAGCAGACTTGTCCGACGACTATAGGGTCGTCCCCACGACCACGGGCCAAAGTTGCCCAGCCGCAGACATGTCCGACGACTACAGGGTCGTCCCCACGACCGCGGGACTAGATTGGCCCGCCACCGTCATGTCCGACGACTATAGGGTCGTCTCCACGACCCCGGGACTAGGTTGGCCAGCCGCCGACATGTCCGACGACTATAGGGTCGTCCCCACGACCACGGGCCAAAGTTGGCCAGCCGCCGACATGTCCGGCGACTATAGGGTCGTACCCACGCCCCCCGGAATAGTTTGGCCCTCCGCCGACATGTCCGACGACTATAGGGTCGTCCCCACGACCCTGGGACTAGATTGGCCCGCCACCGTCATGTCCGACGACTATAGGGTCGTCCCCACGACCCCGGGACTAGGTTGGCCCGCCACCGTCATGTCCGACGACTATAGGGTCGTCTCCACGACCCCGGGACTAGGTTGGCCAGCCGCCGACATGTCCGACGACTATAGGGTCGTCCCCACGACCCCGGGGCTAGATTGGCCAGCCACCGTCATGTCCGCCGACTATAGTGTCGTCCCCACGACCACGGGCCAAAGTTGGTCAGCCGCCGATATGTCCGACGACTATAGGGTCGTCCCCACGACCGCGGGACTAGGTTGGCCAGCCGCCGACATGTTCGACGACTATAGGGTCGTCCCCACGACCCCGGGGCTAGGTTGGCCCGCCGCCGAGTTGTCCGACGACTATAGGGTCGTCCCCACGACCCCAGGAGTAGATTGCCCCTCACCGTCATGTGCGACGACTATAGTGTCGTCCCCACGACCCCGGGACTAGGTTGGCCAGCCGCCGACATGTCCGACGACTATAGGGTCGTTCCCACGACCCCCGGACTAGGTTGGCCCGCCGCCGACTTGTCCGACGACTATAGGGTCGTCCCCACGACCCCGGGACTTGGTTGACCCGCCACCGTCATGTCCGACGACTATAGGGTCGTCTCCACGACCCCGGGACTAGGTTGGCCCGCCGCCGACTTGTCCGACGACTATAGGGTCGTCCCCACGACCACGGGCCAAAGTTGCCCAGCCGCCGACATGTCCGACGACTATAGGGTCGTCCCCACGACCACGGGCCAAAGTTGGTCAGCCGCCGATATGTCCGACGACTATAGGGTCGTCCCCACGACCGCGGGACTAGGTTGGCCAGCCGCCGACATGTTCGACGACTATAGGGTCGTCCCCACGACCCCGGGGCTAGGTTGGCCCGCCGCCGAGTTGTCCGACGACTATAGGGTCGTCCCCACGACCCCAGGAGTAGATTGCCCCTCACCGTCATGTGCGACGACTATAGTGTCGTCCCCACGACCCCGGGACTAGGTTGGCCAGCCGCCGACATGTCCGACGACTATAGGGTCGTTCCCACGACCCCCGGACTAGGTTGGCCCGCCGCCCTCTTGTCCGACGACTATAGGGTCGTCCCCACGACCCCGGGACTTGGTTGACCCGCCACCGTCATGTCCGACGACTATAGGGTCGTCTCCACGACCCCGGGACTAGGTTGGCCCGCCGCCGACTTGTCCGACGACTATAGGGTCGTCCCCACGACCCCGGGACTTGGTTGACCCGCCACCGTCATGTCCGACGACTATAGGGTCGTCTCCACGACCCCGGGACTAGGTTGGCCCGCCGCCGACTTGTCCGACGACTATAGGGTCGTCCCCACGACCACGGGCCAAAGTTGCCCAGCCGCCGACATGTCCGACGACTATAGGGTCGTCCCCACGACCACGGGCCAAAGTTGGTCAGCCGCCGATATGTCCGACGACTATAGGGTCGTCCCCACGACCGCGGGACTAGGTTGGCCAGCCGCCGACATGTTCGACGACTATAGGGTCGTCCCCACGACCCCGGGGCTAGGTTGGCCCGCCGCCGAGTTGTCCGACGACTATAGGGTCGTCCCCACGACCCCAGGAGTAGATTGCCCCTCACCGTCATGTGCGACGACTATAGTGTCGTCCCCACGACCCCGGGACTAGGTTGGCCAGCCGCCGACATGTCCGACGACTATAGGGTCGTTCCCACGACCCCCGGACTAGGTTGGCCCGCCGCCCTCTTGTCCGACGACTATAGGGTCGTCCCCACGACCCCGGGACTTGGTTGACCCGCCACCGTCATGTCCGACGACTATAGGGTCGTCTCCACGACCCCGGGACTAGGTTGGCCAGCCGCCGACATGTCCGACGACTATAGGGTCGTCCCCACGACCCCGGGGCTAGATTGGCCAGCCACCGTCATGTCCGCCGACTATAGTGTCGTCCCCACGACCACGGGCCAAAGTTGGTCAGCCGCCGATATGTCCGACGACTATAGGGTCGTCCCCACGACCGCGGGACTAGGTTGGCCAGCCGCCGACATGTTCGACGACTATAGGGTCGTCCCCACGACCCCGGGGCTAGGTTGGCCCGCCGCCGAGTTGTCCGACGACTATAGGGTCGTCCCCACGACCCCAGGAGTAGATTGCCCCTCACCGTCATGTGCGACGACTATAGTGTCGTCCCCACGACCCCGGGACTAGGTTGGCCAGCCGCCGACATGTCCGACGACTATAGGGTCGTTCCCACGACCCCCGGACTAGGTTGGCCCGCCGCCGACTTGTCCGACGACTATAGGGTCGTCCCCACGACCCCGGGACTTGGTTGACCCGCCACCGTCATGTCCGACGACTATAGGGTCGTCTCCACGACCCCGGGACTAGGTTGGCCCGCCGCCGACTTGTCCGACGACTATAGGGTCGTCCCCACGACCACGGGCCAAAGTTGCCCAGCCGCCGACATGTCCGACGACTATAGGGTCGTCCCCACGACCACGGGCCAAAGTTGGTCAGCCGCCGATATGTCCGACGACTATAGGGTCGTCCCCACGACCGCGGGACTAGGTTGGCCAGCCGCCGACATGTTCGACGACTATAGGGTCGTCCCCACGACCCCGGGGCTAGGTTGGCCCGCCGCCGAGTTGTCCGACGACTATAGGGTCGTCCCCACGACCCCAGGAGTAGATTGCCCCTCACCGTCATGTGCGACGACTATAGTGTCGTCCCCACGACCCCGGGACTAGGTTGGCCAGCCGCCGACATGTCCGACGACTATAGGGTCGTTCCCACGACCCCCGGACTAGGTTGGCCCGCCGCCCTCTTGTCCGACGACTATAGGGTCGTCCCCACGACCCCGGGACTTGGTTGACCCGCCACCGTCATGTCCGACGACTATAGGGTCGTCTCCACGACCCCGGGACTAGGTTGGCCCGCCGCCGACTTGTCCGACGACTATAGGGTCGTCCCCACGACCACGGGCCAAAGTTGGTCAGGCGCCGACATGTCCGACGACTATAGGGTCGTCCCCACGACCCCGGGGCTAGATTGGCCAGCCGCCGACATGTCCGGCGACTATAGGGTCGTTCCCACGACCCCGGGACTAGGTTGGCCCGCCGCCGACTTGTCCGACGACTATAGGGTCGTCCCCACGACCCCGGGGCTAGATTGGCCCGCCATCCGTCATGTCCGCCGACTATAGGGTCGTCCCCACGACCACGCGCCAAAGTTGGTCAGCCGCCGACATGTCCGACGACTATAGGGTCGTCCCCACGACCGCGGGACTAGATTGGCCCGCCACCGTCATGTCCGACGACTATAGGGTCGTCTCCACGACCCCGGGACTAGGTTGGCCAGCCGCCGACATGTCCGACGACTATAGGGTCGTCCCCACGACCACGGGACAAAGTTGGCCAGCCGCCGACATGTCCGACGACTATAGGGTCGTCCCCACGACCCCGGGACTAGGTTGGCCCGCCGCCGACTTGTCCGACGACTATAGGGTCGTCCCCACGACCCCGGCGCTAGATTGGCCCGCCATCCGTCATGTCCGCCGACTATAGGGTCGTCCCCACGACCACGCGCCAAAGTTGGTCAGCCGCCGACATGTCCGACGACTACAGGGTCGTCCCCACGACCCCGGGGGCTAGATTGCCCCGCCACCGTCATGTCCGCCGACTATAGGGTCGTCCACACGACCACGGGACTAGGTTGGCCCGCCGCCGACTTGTCCGACGACTATAGGGTCGTCCCCACGACCCCGGGGCTAGATTGGCCCGCCATCCGTCATGTCCGCCGACTATAGGGTCGTCCCCACGACCACGCGCCAAAGTTGGTCAGCCGCCGACATGTCCAACGACTATAGGGTCGTCCCCACGACTGCGGGACTAGATTGGCCCGCCACCGTCATGTCCGACGACTATAGGGTCGTCTCCACGACCCCGGGACTAGGTTGGCCAGCCGCCGACATGTCCGACGACTATAGGGTCGTCCCCACGACCACGGGCCAAAGTTGGCCAGCCGCCGACATGTCCGGCGACTATAGGGTCGTACCCACGCCCCCCGGAATAGTTTGGCCCTCCGCCGACATGTCCGACGACTATAGGGTCGTCCCCACGACCCCGGGACTAGATTGGCCCGCCACCGTCATGTCCGACGACTATAGGGTCGTCCCCACGACCACGGGACTAGGTTGGCCCGCCGCCGACTTGTCCGACGACTATAGGGTCGTCCCCACGACCCCGGGGCTAGATTGGCCCGCCATCCGTCATGTCCGCCGACTATAGGGTCGTCCCCACGACCACGCGCCAAAGTTGGTCAGCCGCCGACATGTCCTACGACTATAGGGTCGTCCCCACGACCGCGGGACTAGATTGGCCCGCCACCGTCATGTCCGACGACTATAGGGTCGTCTCCACGACCCCGGGACTAGGTTGGCCAGCCGCCGACATGTCCGCCGACTATAAGGTCGTCCCCACGACCACGGGCCAAAGTTGGCCAGCCGCCGACATGTCCGGCGACTATAGGGTCGTACCCACGCCCCCGGGGCTAGATTGGCCAGCCACCGTCATGTCCGCCGACTATAGGGTCGTCCCCACGACCACGGGCCAATGTTGGTCAGCCGCCGACATGTCCGACGACTATAGGGTCGTCCCCACGACCCCGGGACTAGATTGGCCCGCCACCGTCATGTCCGACGACTATAGGGTCGTCCCCACGACCCCGGGGCTAGGTTGGCCCGCCGCCGAGTTGTCCGACGACTATAGGGACGTCCCCACGACCCCAGGAGTAGATTGCCCCTCACCGTCATGTGCGACGACTATAGTGTCGTCCCCACGACCCCGGGACTAGGTTGGCCAGCCGCCGACATGTCCGACGACTATAGGGTCGTTCCCACGACCCCCGGACTAGGTTGGCCCGCCGCTGACTTGTCCGACGACTATAGGGTCGTCCCCACGACCCCGGGACTTGATTGACCCGCCACCGTCATGTCCGACGACTATAGGGTCGTCCCCACGACCCCGGGACTAGGTTGGCCCGCCGCCGACTTGTCCGACGACTATAGGGTCGTCCCCACGACCCCAGGAGTAGATTGCCCCGCCACCGTCATGTCCGACGACTATAGGGTCGTCTCCTCGACCACGGGCCAAAGTTGCCCAGCCGCCGACATGTCCGGCGACTATAGGGTCCTTACCACGACCCCGGGAATAGTTTGGCCCGCCGCCGACATGTTCGACGACTATAGGGTCGTCTCCTCGACCACGGGCCAAAGTTGCCCAGCCGCCGACATGTCCGACGACTATAGGGTCGTCCCCACGACCCCGGGACAAGATTGGCCCGCCACCGTCATGTCCGACGACTGTAGGGTCGTCCCCACGACCCCGGGACTAGATTGGCCCGCCACCGTCATGTCCGACGACTGTAGGGTCGTCCCCACGACCCCGGGACTAGGTTGTCCAGCCACCGACATGTTCGACGACTATAGGGTCGTCCCCACGACCCCGGGACTAGGTTGGCCCGCCGCCGACTTGTCCGGCGACTATAGGGTCGTTACCACGACCCCGGGAATAGTTTGGCCCGCCGCCGACATGTTCGACGACTATAGGGTCGTCCCCACGACCACGGGCCAAAGTTGGCCAGCCGCAGACATGTCCGGCGACTATAGGGTCGTACCCACGCCCCCCGGAATAGTTTGGCCCTCCGCCGACATGTCCGACGACTATAGGGTCGTCCCCACGACACCGGGACTAGATTGGCCCGCCACCGTCATGTCCGACGACTATAGGGTCGTCCCCACGACCCCGGGACTAGGTTGGCCCGCCGCCGACTTGTCCGACGACTATAGGGTCGTCCCCACGACCCCCGGACTAGATTGACCCGCCACCGTCATGTCCGACGACTATACGGTCGTCTCCACGACCCCGGGACTAGGTTGGCCAGCCGCCGACATGTCCGACGACTATAGGGTCGTCCCCACGACCACGGGACAAAATTGGCCAGCCGCCGACATGTCCGACGACTATAGGGTCGTCCCCACGACCCCAGGAGTAGATTGCCCCTCACCGTCATGTGCGACGACTATAGTGTCGTCCCCACGACCCCGGGACTAGGTTGGCCAGCCGCCGACATGTCCGACGACTATAGGGTCGTTCCCACGACCCCCGGACTAGGTTGGCCCGCCGCCGACTTGTCCGACCACTATAGGGTCGTCCCCACGACCCCGGGACTTGATTGACCCGCCACCGTCATGTCCGACGACTATAGGGTCGTCCCCACGACCCCGGGACTAGATTGGCCCGCCACCGTCATGTCCGATGACTATAGGGTCGTCCCCACGACCCCGGGACTAGGTTGGCCCGCCGCCGACTTGTCCGACGACTATAGGGTCGTCCCCACGACCCCAGGAGTAGGTTGGCCCGCCGCCGACTTGTCCGGCGACTATAGGGTCCTTACCACGACCCCGGGAATAGTTTGGCCCGCCGCCGACATGTTCGACGACTATAGGGACGTCTCCTCGACCACGGGCCAAAGTTGCCCAGCCGCCGACATGTCCGACGACTATAGGGTCGTCCCCACGACCCCGGGACTAGATTGGCCCGCCACCGTCATGTCCGACGACTGTAGGGTCGTCCCCACGACCCCGGGACTAGGTTGGCCAGCCACCGACATGTTCGACGACTATAGGGTCGTCCCCACGACCCCGGGACTAGGTTGGCCCGCCGCCGACTTGTCCGGCGACTATAGGGTCGTTACCACGACCCCGGGAATAGTTTGGCCTGCCGCCGACATGTTCGACGACTATAGGGTCGTCTCCTCGACCACGGGCCAAAGTTGCCCAGCCGCCGACATGTCCGACGACTATAGGGTCGTCCCCACGACCCCGGGACAAGATTGGCCCGCCACCGTCATGTCCGACGACTGTAGGGTCGTCCCCACGACCCCGGGACTAGGTTGGCCAGCCACCGACATGTTCGACGACTATAGGGTCGTCCCCACGACCCCGGGACTAGGTTGGCCCGCCGCCGACTTGTCCGACGACTATAGGGTCGTCCCCACGACCCCAGGAGTAGATTGCCCCGCCACCGTCATGTCCGACGACTATAGGGTCGTCTCCTCGACCACGGGCCAAAGTTGCCCAGCCGCCGACATGTCCGACGACTATAGGGTCGTCCCCACGACCCCGGGACTAGATTGGCCCGCCACCGTCATGTCCGACGACTGTAGGGTCGTCCCCACGACCCCGGGACTAGGTTGTCCAGCCACCGACATGTTCGACGACTATAGGGTCGTCCCCACGACCCCGGGACTAGGTTGGCCCGCCGCCGACTTGTCCGGCGACTATAGGGTCGTTACCACGACCCCGGGAATAGTTTGGCCCGCCGCCGACATGTTCGACGACTATAGGGTCGTCCCCACGACCACGGGCCAAAGTTGGCCAGCCGCAGACATGTCCGGCGACTATAGGGTCGTACCCACGCCCCCCGGAATAGTTTGGCCCTCCGCCGACATGTCCGACGACTATAGGGTCGTCCCCACGACACCGGGACTAGATTGGCCCGCCACCGTCATGTCCGACGACTATAGGGTCGTCCCCACGACCCCGGGACTAGGTTGGCCCGCCGCCGACTTGTCCGACGACTATAGGGTCGTCCCCACGACCCCCGGACTAGATTGACCCGCCACCGTCATGTCCGACGACTATAGGGTCGTCTCCACGACCCCGGGACTAGGTTGGCCAGCCGCCGACATGTCCGACGACTATAGGGTCGTCCCCACGACACCGGGACTAGATTGGCCCGCCACCGTCACGTCCGACGACTATAGGGTCGTCCCCACGACCCCGGGACTAGGTTGGCCCGCCGCCGACTTGTCCGACGACTATAGGGTCGTCCCCACGACCCCCGGACTAGATTGACCCGCCACCGTCATGTCCGACGACTATAGGGTCGTCTACACGACCCCGGGACTAGGTTGGCCAGCCGCCGACATGTCCGACAACTATAGGGTCGTCCCCACGACCCCGGGGCTAGATTGGCCAGCCACCGTCATGTCCGCCGACTATAGGGTCGTCCTCACGACCACGGGCCAAAGTTGGTCAGCCGCCGACATGTCCGACGACTATAGGGTCGTCCCCACGACCGCGGGACTAGGTTGGCCAGCCGCCGACATGTTCGACGACTATAGGGTCGTCCCCACGACCCCGGGGATAGGTTGGACCGCCGCCGAGTTGTCCGACGACTATAGGGTCGTCCCCACGACCCCAGGAGTAGATTGCCCCTCACCGTCATGTGCGACGACTATAGTGTCGTCCCCACGACCCCGGGACTAGGTTGGTCAGCCGCCGACATGTCCGACGACTATAGGGTCGTCCCCACGACCCCCGGACTAGATTGACCCGCCACCGTCATGTCCGACGACTATAGGGTCGTCTCCACGACCCCGGGACTAGGTTGGCCCGCCGCCGTCTGGTCCGACGACTATAGGGTCGTCTCCACGACCCCGGGACTAGGTTGGCCCGCCGCCGACTTGTCCGACGACTATAGGGTCGTCCCCACGACCACGGGCCAAAGTTGCCCAGCCGCCGACATGTCCGACGACTATAGGGTCGTTCCCACGACCCCCGGACTAGGTTGGCCCGCCGCCGACTTGTCCGACGACTGTGGGTCGTCCCCACGACCCCGGGACTTGATTGACCCGCCACCGTCATGTCCGACGACTATAGGGTCGTGTCCACGACCCCGGGACTAGGTTGGCCCGCCGCCGACTTGTCCGACGACTATAGGGTCGTCTCCACGACCCCGGGACTAGGTTGGCCCGCCGCCGACTTGTCCGACGACTATAGGGTCGTCCCCACGACCACGGGCCAAAGTTGCCCAGCCGCCGACATGTCCGACGACTATAGGGTCGTTCCCACGACCCCCGGACTAGGTTGGCCCGCCGCCGACTTGTCCGACGACTATAGGGTCGTCCCCACGACCCCGGGACTAGGTTGCCCAGCCGCCGACATGTCCGACGACTATAGGGTCGTTCCCACGACCCCCGGACTAGGTTGGCCCGCCGCCGACTTGTCCGACGACTGTGGGTCGTCCCCACGACCCCGGGACTAGATTGGCCCGCCACCGTCATGTCCGATGACTATAGGGTCGTCCCCACGACCCCGGGACTAGGTTGGCCCGCCGCCGACTTGTCCGACGACTATAGGGTCGTCCCCACGACCCCAGGAGTAGGTTGGCCCGCCGCCGACTTGTCCGACGACTATAGGGTCCTCCCCACGACCCCGGGACTAGATTGGCCCGCCACCGTCATGCCCGATGACTATAGGGTCGTCCCCACGACCCCGGGACTAGGTTGGCCCGCCGCCGACATGTCCGACGACTATAGGGTCGTCTCCACGACCCCGGGACTTGGTTGGCCCGCCGCCGACTTGTCCGGCGACTATAGGGTCCTTACCACGACCCCGGGAATAGTTTGGCCCGCCGCCGACATGTTCGACGACTATAGGGTCGTCTCCTCGACCACGGGCCAAAGTTGCCCAGCCGCCGACATGTCCGACGACTATAGGGTCGTCCCCACGACCCCGGGACTAGATTGGCCCGCCACCGTCATGTCCGACGACTGTAGGGTCGTCCCCACGACCCCGGGACTAGGTTGGCCAGCCACCGACATGTTCGACGACTATAGGGTCGTCCCCACGACCCCGGGACTAGGTTGGCCCGCCGCCGACTTGTCCGGCGACTATAGGGTCGTTACCACGACCCCGGGAATAGTTTGGCCCGCCGCCGACATGTTCGACGACTATAGGGTCGTCTCCTCGACCACGGGCCAAAGTTGCCCAGCCGCCGACATGTCCGACAACTATAGGGTCGTCCCCACGACCCCGGGACAAGATTGGCCCGCCACCGTCATGTCCGACGACTGTAGGATCGTCCCCACGACCCCGGGACTAGGTTGGCCAGCCACCGACATGTTCGACGACTATAGGGTCGTCCCCACGACCCCGGGACTAGGTTGGCCCGCAGCCGACTTGTCCGACGACTATAGGGTCGTTACCACGACCCCGGGAATAGTTTGGCCCGCCGCCGACATGTTCGACGACTATAGGGTCGTCTCCTCGACCACGAGCCAAAGTTGCCCAGCCGCCGACATGTCCGACGACTATAGGGTCGTCCCCACGACCCCGGGACAAGATTGGCCCGCCACCGTCATGTCCGACGACTGTAGGGTCGTCCCCACGACCCCGGGACTAGGTTGGCCAGCCACCGACATGTTCGACGACTATAGGGTCGTCCCCACGACCCCGGGACTAGGTTGGCCCGCCGCCGACTTGTCCGACGACTATAGGGTCGTCCCCACGACCCCCGGACTAGATTGACCCGCCACCGTCATGTCCGACGACTATAGGGTCGTCCCCACGGCCTCAGGAGTAGATTGCCCCTCACCGTCATGTGCGACGACTATAGTGTCGTCCCCACGACCCCGGGACTAAGTTGGCCAGCCGCCGACATGTCCGACGACTATAGGGTCGTCCCCACGACCCCCGGACTAGATTGACCCGCCACCGTCATGTCCGACGACTATAGGGTCGTCTCCACGACCCCGGGACTAGGTTGGCCCGCCGCCAACTTGTCCGACGACTATAGGGTCGTCCCCACGAACACGGGCCAAAGTTGCACAGCCGCCGACATGTCCGACGACTATAGGGTCGTCCCCACGACCGCGGGACTAGGTTGGCCAGCCGCCGACATGTTCGACGACTATAGGGTCGTCCCCACGACCACGGGCCAAAGTTGGCCAGCCGCAGACATGTCCGGCGACTATAGGGTCGTACCCACGCCGCCCGGAATAGTTTGGCCCTCCGCCGACATGTCCGACGACTATAGGGTCGTCCCCACGACACCGGGACTAGATTCGCCCGCCACCGTCATGTCCGACGACTATAGGGTCGTCCCCACGACCCCGGGACTAGGTTGGCCCGCCGCCGACTTGTCCGACGACTATAGGGTCGTTCCCACGACCCCCGGAATAGGTTGGCCCGCCGCCGACTTGTGCGACGACTATAGGGTCGTCTCCACGACCCCGGGACTAGGTTGGCCCGCCACCGTCATGTCCGACGACTATAGGGTCGTCTCCACGACCCCGGGACTAGGTTGGCCCGCCGCCGACTTGTCCGACGACTATAGGGTCGTCTCCACGACCCCGGGACTAGGTTGGCCCGCCGCCGACTTGTCCGACGACTATAGGGTCGTCCCCACGACCACGGGCCAAAGTTGCCCAGCCGCCGACATGTCCGTCGACTATAGGGTCGTTCCCACGACCCCCGGACTAGGTTGGCCCGCCGCCGACTTGTCCGACGACTATAGGGTCGTCCCCACGACCCGGGGACTAGGTTGGCCAGCCGCCGACATGTCCGACGACTATAGGGTCGTTCCCACGACCCCCGGAATAGGTTGGCCCGCCGCCGACTTGTCCGACGACTATAGGGTCGTCCCCACGACCCCGGGACTTGATTGACCCGCCACCGTCATGTCCGACGACTATAGGGTCGTCCCCACGACCCCGGGACTAGATTGGCCCGCCACCGTCATGTCCGATGACTATAGGGTCGTCCCCACGACCCCGGGACTAGATTGGCCGGCCACCGTCATGTCCGACGACTGTAGGGTCGTCCCCACGACCCCGGGACTAGGTTGGCCAGCCACCGACATGTTCGACGACTATAGGGTCGTCCCCACGCCCCGGGACTAGGTTGGCCCGCCGCCGACTTGTCCGGCGACTATAGGGTCGTTACCACGACCCCGGGAATAGTTTGGCCCGCCGCCGACATGTTCGACGACTATAGGGTCGTCCCCACGACCCCGGGACTAGGTTCGCCCGCCACCGTCATGTCCGACGACTGTAGGGTCGTCCCCACGACCCCGGGACTAGGTTGTCCAGCCACCGACATGTTCGACGACTATAGGGTCGTCCCCACGACCCCGGGACTAGGTTCGCCCGCCGCCGACTTGTCCGGCGACTATAGGGTCGTTACCACGACCCCGGGAATAGTTTGGCCCGCCGCCGACATGTTCGACGACTATAGGGTCGTCTCCTCGACCACGGGCCAAAGTTGCCCAGCCGCCGACATGTCCGACGACTATAGGGTCGTCCCCACGACCCCGGGACAAGATTGGCCCGCCACCGTCATGTCCGACGACTGTAGGGTCGTCCCCACGACCACGGGCCAAAGTTGGCCAGCCGCAGACATGTCCGACGACTATAGGGTCGTACCCACGCCCCCCGGAATAGTTTGGCCCTCCGCCGACATGTCCGACGACTATAGGGTCGTCCCCACGACACCGGAACTAGATTGGCCCGCCACCGTCATGTCTGACGACTATAGGGTCGTCCCCACGACCCCGGGACTAGGTTGGCCCGCCGCCGACTTGTCCGACGACTATAGGGTCGTCCCCACGACCCCCGGACTAGATTGACCCGCCACCGTCATGTCCGACGACTATAGGGTCGTCTCCACGACCCCGGGACTAGGTTGGCCAGCCGCCGACATGTCCGACGACTATAGGGTCGTCCCCACGACACCGGGACTAGATTGGCCCGCCACCGTCACGTCCGACGACTATAGGGTCGTCCCCACGACCCCGGGACTAGGTTGGCCCGCCGCCGACTTGTCCGCCGACTATAGGGTCGTCCCCACGACCTCGGGCCAATGTTGGTCAGCCGCCGACATGTCCGACGACTATAGGGTCGTCCCCACGACCCCGGGACTAGATTGGCCCGCCACCGTCATGTCCGACGACTATAGGGTCGTCCCCACGACCCCGGGGCTAGGTTGGCCCGCCGCCGAGTTGTCCGACGACTATAGGGTCGTCCCCACGACCCGAGGAGTAGATTGCCCCTCACCGTCATGTGCGACGACTATAGTGTCGTCCCCACGACCCCGGGACTAGGTTGGCCAGCCGCCGACATGTCCGACGACTATAGGGTCGTTCCCACGACCCCCGGACTAGGTTGGCCCGCCGCTGACTTGTCCGACGACTATAGGGTCGTCCCCACAACCCCGGGACTTGATTGACCCGCCACCGTCATGTCCGACGACTATAGGGTCGTCCCCACGACCCCGGGACTAGATTGGCCCGCCACCGTCATGTCCGACGACTGTAGGGTCGTCCCCACGACCCCGGGACTAGGTTGTCCAGCCACCGACATGTTCGACGACTATAGGGTCGTCCCCACGACCCCGGGACTAGGTTGGCCCGCCGCCGACTTGTCCGGCGACTATAGGGTCGTTACCACGACCCCGGGAATAGTTTGGCCCGCCGCCGACATGTTCGACGACTATAGGGTCGTCCCCACGACCACGGGCCAAAGTTGGCCAGCCGCAGACATGTCCGGCGACTATAGGGTCGTACCCACGCCCCCCGGAATAGTTTGGCCCTCCGCCGACATGTCCGACGACTATAGGGTCGTCCCCACGACACCGGGACTAGATTGGCCCGCCACCGTCATGTCCGACGACTATAGGGTCGTCCCCACGACCCCGGGACTAGGTTGGCCCGCCGCCAACTTGTCCGACGACTATAGGGTCGTCCCCACGACCCCCGGACTAGATTGACCCGCCACCGTCATGTCCGACGACTATACGGTCGTCTCCACGACCCCGGGACTAGGTTGGCCAGCCGCCGACATGTCCGACGACTATAGGGTCGTCCCCACGACCACGGGACAAAATTGGCCAGCCGCCGACATGTCCGACGACTATAGGGTCGTCCCCACGACCCCAGGAGTAGATTGCCCCTCACCGTCATGTGCGACGACTATAGTGTCGTCCCCACGACCCCGGGACTAGGTTGGCCAGCCGCCGACATGTCCGACGACTATAGGGTCGTTCCCACGACCCCCGGACTAGGTTGGCCCGCCGCCGACTTGTCCGACCACTATAGGGTCGTCTCCACGACCCCGGGACTTGATTGACCCGCCACCGTCATGTCCGACGACTATAGGGTCGTCCCCACGACCCCGGGACTAGATTGGCCCGCCACCGTCATGTCCGATGACTATAGGGTCGTCCCCACGGCCCCGGGACTAGGTTGGCCCGCCGCCGACTTGTCCGACGACTATAGGGTCGTCCCCACGACCCCAGGAGTAGGTTGGCCCGCCGCCGACTTGTCCGGCGACTATAGGGTCCTTACCACGACCCCGGGAATAGTTTGGCCCGCCGCCGACATGTTCGACGACTATAGGGTCGTCTCCTCGACCACGGGCCAAAGTTGCCCAGCCGCCGACATGTCCGACGACTATAGGGTCGTCCCCACGACCCCGGGACTAGATTGGCCCGCCACCGTCATGTCCGACGACTGTAGGGTCGTCCCCACGACCCCGGGACTAGGTTGGCCAGCCACCGACATGTTCGACGACTATAGGGTCGTCCCCACGACCCCGGGACTAGGTTGGCCCGCCGCCGACTTGTCCGGCGACTATAGGGTCGTTACCACGACCCCGGGAATAGTTTGGCCTGCCGCCGACATGTTCGACGACTATAGGGTCGTCTCCTCGACCACGGGCCAAAGTTGCCCAGCCGCCGACATGTCCGACGACTATAGGGTCGTCCCCACGACCCCGGGACAAGATTGGCCCGCCACCGTCATGTCCGACGACTGTAGGGTCGTCCCCACGACCCCGGGACTAGGTTGGCCAGCCACCGACATGTTCGACGACTATAGGGTCGTCCCCACGACCCCGGGACTAGGTTGGCCCGCCGCCGACTTGTCCGACGACTATAGGGTCGTCCCCACGACCCCAGGAGTAGATTGCCCCGCCACCGTCATGTCCGACGACTATAGGGTCGTCTCCTCGACCACGGGCCAAAGTTGCCCAGCCGCCGACATGTCCGACGACTATAGGGTCGTCCCCACGACCCCGGGACTATATTGGCCCGCCACCGTCATGTCCGACGACTGTAGGGTCGTCCCCACGACCCCGGGACTAGGTTGTCCAGCCACCGACATGTTCGACGACTATAGGGTCGTCCCCACGACCCCGGGACTAGGTTGGCCCGCCGCCGACTTGTCCGGCGACTATAGGGTCGTTACCACGACCCCGGGAATAGTTTGGCCCGCCGCCGACATGTTCGACGACTATAGGGTCGTCCCCACGACCACGGGCCAAAGTTGGCCAGCCGCAGACATGTCCGGCGACTATAGGGTCGTACCCACGCCCCCCGGAATAGTTTGGCCCTCCGCCGACATGTCCGACGACTATAGGGTCGTCCCCACGACACCGGGACTAGATTGGCCCGCCACCGTCATGTCCGACGACTATAGGGTCGTCCCCACGACCCCGGGACTAGGTTCGCCCGCCGCCGACTTGTCCGACGACTATAGGGTCGTCCCCACGACCCCCGGACTAGATTGACCCGCCACCGTCATGTCCGACGACTATAGGGTCGTCTACACGACCCCGGGACTAGGTTGGCCAGCCGCCGACATGTCCGACAACTATAGGGTCGTCCCCACGACCCCGGGGCTAGATTGGCCAGCCACCGTCATGTCCGCCGACTATATGGTCGTCCTCACGACCACGGGCCAAAGTTGGTCAGCCGCCGACATGTCCGACGACTATAGGGTCGTCCCCACGACCGCGGGACTAGGTTGGCCAGCCGCCGACATGTTCGACAACTATAGGGTCGTCCCCACGACCCCGGGGATAGGTTGGACCGCCGCCGAGTTGTCCGACGACTATAGGGTCGTCCCCACGACCCCAGGAGTAGATTGCCCCTCACCGTCATGTGCGACGACTATAGTGTCGTCCCCACGACCCCGGGACTAGGTTGGTCAGCCGCCGACATGTCCGACGACTATAGGGTCGTCCCCACGACCCCCGGACTAGATTGACCCGCCACCGTCATGTCCGACGACTATAGGGTCGTCTCCACGACCCCGGGACTAGGTTGGCCCGCCGCCGTCATGTCGGACGACTATAGGGTCGTCCCCACGACCCCGGGACTAGGTTGGCCCGCCGCCGACTTGTCCGACGACTATAGGGTCGTCCCCACGACCCCCGGACTAGATTGACCCGCCACCGTCATGTCCGACGACTATAGGGTCGTCCCCACGACCCCGGGACTAGGTTGGCCCGCCGCCGACTTGTCCGACGACTATAGGGTCGTCCCCACGACCCCCGGACTAGATTGACCCGCCACCGTCATGTCCGACGACTATACGGTCGTCTCCACGACCCCGGGACTAGGTTGGCCAGCCGCCGACATGTCCGACGACTATAGGGTCGTCCCCACGACCACGGGACAAAATTGGCCAGCCGCCGACATGTCCGACGACTATAGGGTCGTCCCCACGACACCGGAACTAGATTGGCCCGCCACCGTCATGTCTGACGACTATAGGGTCGTCCCCACGACCCCGGGACTAGGTTGGCCCGCCGCCGACTTGTCCGACGACTATAGGGTCGTCCCCACGACCCCCGGACTAGATTGACCCGCCACCGTCATGTCCGACGACTATAGGGTCGTCTCCACGACCCCGGGACTAGGTTGGCCAGCCGCCGACATGTCCGACGACTATAGGGTCGTCCCCACGACACCGGGACTAGATTGGCCCGCCACCGTCACGTCCGACGACTATAGGGTCGTCCCCACGACCCCGGGACTAGGTTGGCCCGCCGCCGACTTGTCCGCCGACTATAGGGTCGTCCCCACGACCACGGGCCAATGTTGGTCAGCCGCCGACATGTCCGACGACTATAGGGTCGTCCCCACGACCCCGGGACTAGATTGGCCCGCCACCGTCATGTCCGACGACTATAGGGTCGTCCCCACGACCCCGGGGCTAGGTTGGCCCGCCGCCGAGTTGTCCGACGACTATAGGGTCGTCCCCACGACCCGAGGAGTAGATTGCCCCTCACCGTCATGTGCGACGACTATAGTGTCGTCCCCACGACCCCGGGACTAGGTTGGCCAGCCGCCGACATGTCCGACGACTATAGGGTCGTTCCCACGACCCCCGGACTAGGTTGGCCCGCCGCTGACTTGTCCGACGACTATAGGGTCGTCCCCACGACCCCGGGACTTGATTGACCCGCCACCGTCATGTCCGACGACTATAGGGTCGTCCCCACGACCCCGGGACTAGATTGGCCCGCCACCGTCATGTCCGACGACTGTAGGGTCGTCCCCACGACCCCGGGACTAGGTTGTCCAGCCACCGACATGTTCGACGACTATAGGGTCGTCCCCACGACCCCGGGACTAGGTTGGCCCGCCGCCGACTTGTCCGGCGACTATAGGGTCGTTACCACGACCCCGGGAATAGTTTGGCCCGCCGCCGACATGTTCGACGACTATAGGGTCGTCCCCACGACCACGGGCCAAAGTTGGCCAGCCGCAGACATGTCCGGCGACTATAGGGTCGTACCCACGCCCCCCGGAATAGTTTGGCCCTCCGCCGACATGTCCGACGACTATAGGGTCGTCCCCACGACACCGGGACTAGGTTGGCCCGCCGCCAACTTGTCCGACGACTATAGGGTCGTCCCCACGACCCCCGGACTAGATTGACCCGCCACCGTCATGTCCGACGACTATACGGTCGTCTCCACGACCCCGGGACTAGGTTGGCCCGCCGCTGACTTGTCCGACGACTATAGGGTCGTCCCCACGACCCCGGGACTTGATTGACCCGCCACCGTCATGTCCGACGACTATAGGGTCGTCCCCACGACCCCGGGACTAGATTGGCCCGCCACCGTCATGTCCGACGACTGTAGGGTCGTCCCCACGACCCCGGGACTAGGTTGGCCAGCCGCCGACATGTCCGACGACTATAGGGTCGTTCCCACGACCCCCGGACTAGGTTGGCCCGCCGCTGACTTGTCCGACGACTATAGGGTCGTCCCCACGACCCCGGGACTTGATTGACCCGCCACCGTCATGTCCGACGACTATAGGGTCGTCCCCACGACCCCGGGACTAGATTGGCCCGCCACCGTCATGTCCGACAACTATAGGGTCGTCTCCACGACCCCGGGACTAGGTTGGCCCGCCGCTGACTTGTCCGACGACTATAGGGTCGTCCCCACGACCCCGGGACTTGATTGACCCGCCACCGTCATGTCCGACGACTATAGGGTCGTCCCCACGACCCCGGGACTAGATTGGCCCGCCACCGTCATGTCCGACGACTGTAGGGTCGTCCCCACGACCCCGGGACTAGGTTGGCCAGCCGCCGACATGTCCGACGACTATACGGTCGTCTCCACGACCCCGGGACTAGGTTGGCCAGCCGCCGACATGTCCGACGACTATAGGGTCGTCCCCACGACCACGGGACAAAATTGGCCAGCCGCCGACATGTCCGACGACTATAGGGTCGTCCCCACGACCCCAGGAGTAGATTGCCCCTCACCGTCATGTGCGACGACTATAGTGTCGTCCCCACGACCCCGGGACTAGGTTGGCCAGCCGCCGACATGTCCGACGACTATAGGGTCGTTCCCACGACCCCCGGACTAGGTTGGCCCGCCGCCGACTTGTCCGACCACTATAGGGTCGTCTCCACGACCCCGGGACTTGATTGACCCGCCACCGTCATGTCCGACGACTATAGGGTCGTCCCCACGACCCCGGGACTAGATTGGCCCGCCACCGTCATGTCCGATGACTATAGGGTCGTCCCCACGGCCCCGGGACTAGGTTGGCCCGCCGCCGACTTGTCCGACGACTATAGGGTCGTCCCCACGACCCCAGGAGTAGGTTGGCCCGCCGCCGACTTGTCCGGCGACTATAGGGTCCTTACCACGACCCCGGGAATAGTTTGGCCCGCCGCCGACATGTTCGACGACTATAGGGTCGTCTCCTCGACCACGGGCCAAAGTTGCCCAGCCGCCGACATGTCCGACGACTATAGGGTCGTCCCCACGACCCCGGGACTAGATTGGCCCGCCACCGTCATGTCCGACGACTGTAGGGTCGTCCCCACGACCCCGGGACTAGGTTGGCCAGCCACCGACATGTTCGACGACTATAGGGTCGTCCCCACGACCCCGGGACTAGGTTGGCCCGCCGCCGACTTGTCCGGCGACTATAGGGTCGTTACCACGACCCCGGGAATAGTTTGGCCTGCCGCCGACATGTTCGACGACTATAGGGTCGTCTCCTCGACCACGGGCCAAAGTTGCCCAGCCGCCGACATGTCCGACGACTATAGGGTCGTCCCCACGACCCCGGGACAAGATTGGCCCGCCACCGTCATGTCCGACGACTGTAGGGTCGTCCCCACGACCCCGGGACTAGGTTGGCCAGCCACCGACATGTTCGACGACTATAGGGTCGTCCCCACGACCCCGGGACTAGGTTGGCCCGCCGCCGACTTGTCCGACGACTATAGGGTCGTCCCCACGACCCCAGGAGTAGATTGCCCCGCCACCGTCATGTCCGACGACTATAGGGTCGTCTCCTCGACCACGGGCCAAAGTTGCCCAGCCGCCGACATGTCCGACGACTATAGGGTCGTCCCCACGACCCCGGGACTATATTGGCCCGCCACCGTCATGTCCGACGACTGTAGGGTCGTCCCCACGACCCCGGGACTAGGTTGTCCAGCCACCGACATGTTCGACGACTATAGGGTCGTCCCCACGACCCCGGGACTAGGTTGGCCCGCCGCCGACTTGTCCGGCGACTATAGGGTCGTTACCACGACCCCGGGAATAGTTTGGCCCGCCGCCGACATGTTCGACGACTATAGGGTCGTCCCCACGACCACGGGCCAAAGTTGGCCAGCCGCAGACATGTCCGGCGACTATAGGGTCGTACCCACGCCCCCCGGAATAGTTTGGCCCTCCGCCGACATGTCCGACGACTATAGGGTCGTCCCCACGACACCGGGACTAGATTGGCCCGCCACCGTCATGTCCGACGACTATAGGGTCGTCCCCACGACCCCGGGACTAGGTTCGCCCGCCGCCGACTTGTCCGACGACTATAGGGTCGTCCCCACGACCCCCGGACTAGATTGACCCGCCACCGTCATGTCCGACGACTATAGGGTCGTCTACACGACCCCGGGACTAGGTTGGCCAGCCGCCGACATGTCCGACAACTATAGGGTCGTCCCCACGACCCCGGGGCTAGATTGGCCAGCCACCGTCATGTCCGCCGACTATATGGTCGTCCTCACGACCACGGGCCAAAGTTGGTCAGCCGCCGACATGTCCGACGACTATAGGGTCGTCCCCACGACCGCGGGACTAGGTTGGCCAGCCGCCGACATGTTCGACGACTATAGGGTCGTCCCCACGACCCCGGGGATAGGTTGGACCGCCGCCGAGTTGTCCGACGACTATAGGGTCGTCCCCACGACCCCAGGAGTAGATTGCCCCTCACCGTCATGTGCGACGACTATAGTGTCGTCCCCACGACCCCGGGACTAGGTTGGTCAGCCGCCGACATGTCCGACGACTATAGGGTCGTCCCCACGACCCCCGGACTAGATTGACCCGCCACCGTCATGTCCGACGACTATAGGGTCGTCTCCACGACCCCGGGACTAGGTTGGCCCGCCGCCGTCATGTCGGACGACTATAGGGTCGTCCCCACGACCCCGGGACTAGGTTGGCCCGCCGCCGACTTGTCCGACGACTATAGGGTCGTCCCCACGACCCCCGGACTAGATTGACCCGCCACCGTCATGTCCGACGACTATAGGGTCGTCCCCACGACCCCGGGACTAGGTTGGCCCGCCGCCGACTTGTCCGACGACTATAGGGTCGTCCCCACGACCCCCGGACTAGATTGACCCGCCACCGTCATGTCCGACGACTATACGGTCGTCTCCACGACCCCGGGACTAGGTTGGCCAGCCGCCGACATGTCCGACGACTATAGGGTCGTCCCCACGACCACGGGACAAAATTGGCCAGCCGCCGACATGTCCGACGACTATAGGGTCGTCCCCACGACCCCAGGAGTAGATTGCCCCTCACCGTCATGTGCGACGACTATAGTGTCGTCCCCACGACCCCGGGACTAGGTTGGCCAGCCGCCGACATGTCCGACGACTATAGGGTCGTTCCCACGAACCCCGGACTAGGTTGGCCCGCCGCCGACTTGTCCGACCACTATAGGGTCGTCTCCACGACCCCGGGACTTGATTGACCCGCCACCGTCATGTCCGACGACTATAGGGTCGTCCCCACGACCCCGGGACTAGATTGGCCCGCCACCGTCATGTCCGACGACTGTAGGGTCGTCCCCACGACCCCGGGACTAGGTTGGCCAGCCACCGACATGTTCGACGACTATAGGGTCGTCCCCACGACCCCGGGACTAGGTTGGCCCGCCGCCGACTTGTCCGGCGACTATAGGGTCGTTACCACGACCCCGGGAATAGTTTGGCCTGCCGCCGACATGTTCGACGACTATAGGGTCGTCTCCTCGACCACGGGCCAAAGTTGCCCAGCCGCCGACATGTCCGACGACTATAGGGTCGTCCCCACGACCCCGGGACAAGATTGGCCCGCCACCGTCATGTCCGACGACTGTAGGGTCGTCCCCACGACCCCGGGACTAGGTTGGCCAGCCACCGACATGTTCGACGACTATAGGGTCGTCCCCACGACCCCGGGACTAGGTTGGCCCGCCGCCGACTTGTCCGACGACTATAGGGTCGTCCCCACGACCCCAGGAGTAGATTGCCCCGCCACCGTCATGTCCGACGACTATAGGGTCGTCTCCTCGACCACGGGCCAAAGTTGCCCAGCCGCCGACATGTCCGACGACTATAGGGTCGTCCCCACGACCCCGGGACTATATTGGCCCGCCACCGTCATGTCCGACGACTGTAGGGTCGTCCCCACGACCCCGGGACTAGGTTGTCCAGCCACCGACATGTTCGACGACTATAGGGTCGTCCCCACGACCCCGGGACTAGGTTGGCCCGCCGCCGACTTGTCCGGCGACTATAGGGTCGTTACCACGACCCCGGGAATAGTTTGGCCCGCCGCCGACATGTTCGACGACTATAGGGTCGTCCCCACGACCACGGGCCAAAGTTGGCCAGCCGCAGACATGTCCGGCGACTATAGGGTCGTACCCACGCCCCCCGGAATAGTTTGGCCCTCCGCCGACATGTCCGACGACTATAGGGTCGTCCCCACGACACCGGGACTAGATTGGCCCGCCACCGTCATGTCCGACGACTATAGGGTCGTCCCCACGACCCCGGGACTAGGTTCGCCCGCCGCCGACTTGTCCGACGACTATAGGGTCGTCCCCACGACCCCCGGACTAGATTGACCCGCCACCGTCATGTCCGACGACTATAGGGTCGTCTACACGACCCCGGGACTAGGTTGGCCAGCCGCCGACATGTCCGACAACTATAGGGTCGTCCCCACGACCCCGGGGCTAGATTGGCCAGCCACCGTCATGTCCGCCGACTATATGGTCGTCCTCACGACCACGGGCCAAAGTTGGTCAGCCGCCGACATGTCCGACGACTATAGGGTCGTCCCCACGACCGCGGGACTAGGTTGGCCAGCCGCCGACATGTTCGACGACTATAGGGTCGTCCCCACGACCCCGGGGATAGGTTGGACCGCCGCCGAGTTGTCCGACGACTATAGGGTCGTCCCCACGACCCCAGGAGTAGATTGCCCCTCACCGTCATGTGCGACGACTATAGTGTCGTCCCCACGACCCCGGGACTAGGTTGGTCAGCCGCCGACATGTCCGACGACTATAGGGTCGTCCCCACGACCCCCGGACTAGATTGACCCGCCACCGTCATGTCCGACGACTATAGGGTCGTCTCCACGACCCCGGGACTAGGTTGGCCCGCCGCCGTCATGTCGGACGACTATAGGGTCGTCCCCACGACCCCGGGACTAGGTTGGCCCGCCGCCGACTTGTCCGACGACTATAGGGTCGTCCCCACGACCCCCGGACTAGATTGACCCGCCACCGTCATGTCCGACGACTATAGGGTCGTCTACACGACCCCGGGACTAGGTTGGCCCGCCGCCGACTTGTCCGACGACTATAGGGTCGTCCCCACGACCCCAGGAGTAGGTTGGCCCGCCGCCGACTTGTCCGACGACTATAGGGTCCTCCCCACGACCCCGGGACTAGATTGGCCCGCCACCGTCATGCCCGATGACTATAGGGTCGTCCCCACGACCCCGGGACTAGGTTGGCCCGCCGCCGACATGTCCGACGACTATAGGGTCGTCTCCACGACCCCGGGACTTGGTTGGCCCGCCGCCGACTTGTCCGGCGACTATAGGGTCCTTACCACGACCCCGGGAATAGTTTGGCCCGCCGCCGACATGTTCGACGACTATAGGGTCGTCTCCTCGACCACGGGCCAAAGTTGCCCAGCCGCCGACATGTCCGACGACTATAGGGACGTCCCCACGACCCCAGGAGTAGATTGCCCCTCACCGTCATGTGCGACGACTATAGTGTCGTCCCCACGACCCCGGGACTAGGTTGGCCAGTCGCCGACATGTCCGACGACTATAAGGTCGTCCCCACGACCACGGGCCAAAGTTGGCCAGCCGCCGACATGTCCGGCGACTATAGGGTCGTACCCACGCCCCCGGGGCTAGATTGGCCAGCCACCGTCATGTCCGCCGACTATAGGGTCGTCCCCACGACCACGGGCCAATGTTGGTCAGCCGCCGACATGTCCGACGACTATAGTGTCGTCCCCACGACCCCGGGACTAGATTGGCCCGCCACCGTCATGTCCGACGATTATAGGGTCGTCCCCACGACCCCGGGTCTAGGTTGGCCCGCCGCCGAGTTGTCCGACGACTATAGGGACGTCCCCACGACCCCAGGAGTAGATTGCCCCTCACCGTCATGTGCGACGACTATAGTGTCGTCCCCACGACCCCGGGACTAGGTTGGCCAGCCGCCGACATGTCCGACGACTATAGGGTCGTTCCCACGACCCCCGGACTAGGTTGGCCCGCCGCTGACTTGTCCGACGACTATAGGGTCGTCCCCACGACCCCGGGACTTGATTGACCCGCCACCGTCATGTCCGACGACTATAGGGTCGTCCCCACGACCCCGGGACTAGATTGGCCCGCCACCGTCATGTCCGATGACTATAGGGTCGTCCCCACGACCCCGGGACTAGGTTGGCCCGCCGCCGACTTGTCCGACGACTATAGGGTCGTCCCCACGACCCCAGGAGTAGGTTGGCCCGCCGCCGACATGTCCAGCGACTATAGGGTCCTTACCACGACCCCGGGAATAGTTTGGCCCGCCGCCGACATGTTCGACGACTATAGGGTCGTCTCCTCGACCACGGGCCAAAGTTGCCTAGCCGCCGACATGTCCGACGACTATAGGGTCGTCCCCACGACCCCGGCACAAGATTGGCCCGCCACCGTCATGTCCGACGACTGTAGGGTCGTCCCCACGACCCCGGGACTAGGTTGGCCAGCCACCGACATGTTCGACGACTATAGGGTCGTCCCCACGACCCCGGGACTAGGTTGGCCCGCCGCCGACTTGTCCGACGACTATAGGGTCGTCCCCACGACCCCAGGAGTAGATTGCCCCGCCACCGTCATGTCCGACGACTATAGGGTCGTCTCCTCGACCACGGGCCAAAGTTGCCCAGCCGCCGACATGTCCGACGACTATAGGGTCGTCCCCACGACCCCGGGACTAGATTGGCCCGCCACCGTCATGTCCGACGACTGTAGGGTCGTCCCCACGACCCCGGGACTAGGTTGTCCAGCCACCGACATGTTCGACGACTATAGGGTCGTCCCCACGACCCCGGGACTAGGTTGGCCCGCCGCCGACTTGTCCGGCGACTATAGGGTCGTTACCACGACCCCGGGAATAGTTTGGCCCGCCGCCGACATGTTCGACGACTATAGGGTCGTCCCCACGACCACGGGCCAAAGTTGGCCAGCCGCAGACATGTCCGGCGACTATAGGGTCGTACCCACGCCCCCCGGAATAGTTTGGCCCTCCGCCGACATGTCCGACGACTATAGGGTCGTCCCCACGACACCGGGACTAGATTGGCCCGCCACCGTCATGTCCGACGACTATAGGGTCGTCCCCACGACCCCGGGACTAGGTTCGCCCGCCGCCGACTTGTCCGACGACTATAGGGTCGTCCCCACGACCCCCGGACTAGATTGACCCGCCACCGTCATGTCCGACGACTATAGGGTCGTCTACACGACCCCGGGACTAGGTTGGCCAGCCGCCGACATGTCCGACAACTATAGGGTCGTCCCCACGACCCCGGGGCTAGATTGGCCAGCCACCGTCATGTCCGCCGACTATATGGTCGTCCTCACGACCACGGGCCAAAGTTGGTCAGCCGCCGACATGTCCGACGACTATAGGGTCGTCCCCACGACCGCGGGACTAGGTTGGCCAGCCGCCGACATGTTCGACGACTATAGGGTCGTCCCCACGACCCCGGGGATAGGTTGGACCGCCGCCGAGTTGTCCGACGACTATAGGGTCGTCCCCACGACCCCAGGAGTAGATTGCCCCTCACCGTCATGTGCGACGACTATAGTGTCGTCCCCACGACCCCGGGACTAGGTTGGTCAGCCGCCGACATGTCCGACGACTATAGGGTCGTCCCCACGACCCCCGGACTAGATTGACCCGCCACCGTCATGTCCGACGACTATAGGGTCGTCTCCACGACCCCGGGACTAGGTTGGCCCGCCGCCGTCATGTCGGACGACTATAGGGTCGTCCCCACGACCCCGGGACTAGGTTGGCCCGCCGCCGACTTGTCCGACGACTATAGGGTCGTCCCCACGACCCCCGGACTAGATTGACCCGCCACCGTCATGTCCGACGACTATAGGGTCGTCTACACGACCCCGGGACTAGGTTGGCCCGCCGCCGACTTGTCCGACGACTATAGGGTCGTCCCCACGACCCCAGGAGTAGGTTGGCCCGCCGCCGACTTGTCCGACGACTATAGGGTCCTCCCCACGACCCCGGGACTAGATTGGCCCGCCACCGTCATGCCCGATGACTATAGGGTCGTCCCCACGACCCCGGGACTAGGTTGGCCCGCCGCCGACATGTCCGACGACTATAGGGTCGTCTCCACGACCCCGGGACTTGGTTGGCCCGCCGCCGACTTGTCCGGCGACTATAGGGTCCTTACCACGACCCCGGGAATAGTTTGGCCCGCCGCCGACATGTTCGACGACTATAGGGTCGTCTCCTCGACCACGGGCCAAAGTTGCCCAGCCGCCGACATGTCCGACGACTATAGGGACGTCCCCACGACCCCAGGAGTAGATTGCCCCTCACCGTCATGTGCGACGACTATAGTGTCGTCCCCACGACCCCGGGACTAGGTTGGCCAGTCGCCGACATGTCCGACGACTATAAGGTCGTCCCCACGACCACGGGCCAAAGTTGGCCAGCCGCCGACATGTCCGGCGACTATAGGGTCGTACCCACGCCCCCGGGGCTAGATTGGCCAGCCACCGTCATGTCCGCCGACTATAGGGTCGTCCCCACGACCACGGGCCAATGTTGGTCAGCCGCCGACATGTCCGACGACTATAGTGTCGTCCCCACGACCCCGGGACTAGATTGGCCCGCCACCGTCATGTCCGACGATTATAGGGTCGTCCCCACGACCCCGGGTCTAGGTTGGCCCGCCGCCGAGTTGTCCGACGACTATAGGGACGTCCCCACGACCCCAGGAGTAGATTGCCCCTCACCGTCATGTGCGACGACTATAGTGTCGTCCCCACGACCCCGGGACTAGGTTGGCCAGCCGCCGACATGTCCGACGACTATAGGGTCGTTCCCACGACCCCCGGACTAGGTTGGCCCGCCGCTGACTTGTCCGACGACTATAGGGTCGTCCCCACGACCCCGGGACTTGATTGACCCGCCACCGTCATGTCCGACGACTATAGGGTCGTCCCCACGACCCCGGGACTAGATTGGCCCGCCACCGTCATGTCCGATGACTATAGGGTCGTCCCCACGACCCCGGGACTAGGTTGGCCCGCCGCCGACTTGTCCGACGACTATAGGGTCGTCCCCACGACCCCAGGAGTAGGTTGGCCCGCCGCCGACATGTCCAGCGACTATAGGGTCCTTACCACGACCCCGGGAATAGTTTGGCCCGCCGCCGACATGTTCGACGACTATAGGGTCGTCTCCTCGACCACGGGCCAAAGTTGCCTAGCCGCCGACATGTCCGACGACTATAGGGTCGTCCCCACGACCCCGGCACAAGATTGGCCCGCCACCGTCATGTCCGACGACTGTAGGGTCGTCCCCACGACCCCGGGACTAGGTTGGCCAGCCACCGACATGTTCGACGACTATAGGGTCGTCCCCACGACCCCGGGACTAGGTTGGCCCGCCGCCGACTTGTCCGACGACTATAGGGTCGTCCCCACGACCCCAGGAGTAGATTGCCCCGCCACCGTCATGTCCGACGACTATAGGGTCGTCTCCTCGACCACGGGCCAAAGTTGCCCAGCCGCCGACATGTCCGACGACTATAGGGTCGTCCCCACGACCCCGGGACTAGATTGGCCCGCCACCGTCATGTCCGACGACTGTAGGGTCGTCCCCACGACCCCGGGACTAGGTTGTCCAGCCACCGACATGTTCGACGACTATAGGGTCGTCCCCACGACCCCGGGACTAGGTTGGCCCGCCGCCGACTTGTCCGGCGACTATAGGGTCGTTACCACGACCCCGGGAATAGTTTGGCCCGCCGCCGACATGTTCGACGACTATAGGGTCGTCCCCACGACCACGGGCCAAAGTTGGCCAGCCGCAGACATGTCCGGCGACTATAGGGTCGTACCCACGCCCCCCGGAATAGTTTGGCCCTCCGCCGACATGTCCGACGACTATAGGGTCGTCCCCACGACACCGGGACTAGATTGGCCCGCCACCGTCATGTCCGACGACTATAGGGTCGTCCCCACGACCCCGGGACTAGGTTGGCCCGCCGCCGACTTGTCCGACGACTATAGGGTCGTCCCCACGACCCCCGGACTAGATTGACCCGCCACCGTCATGTCCGACGACTATACGGTCGTCTCCACGACCCCGGGACTAGGTTGGCCAGCCGCCGACATGTCCGACGACTATAGGGTCGTCCCCACGACCCCGGGACTAGGTTGGCCCGCCGCCGACTTGTCCGACGACTATAGGGTCGTTCCCACGACCCCCGGACTAGGTTGGCCCGCCGCCGACTTGTCCGACCACTATAGGGTCGTCCCCACGACCCCGGGACTTGATTGACCCGCCACCGTCATGTCCGACGACTATAGGGTCGTCCCCACGACCCCGGGACTAGATTGGCCCGCCACCGTCATGTCCGATGACTATAGGGTCGTCCCCACGACCCCGGGACTAGGTTGGCCCGCCGCCGACTTGTCCGACGACTATAGGGTCGTCCCCACGACCCCAGGAGTAGGTTGGCCCGCCGCCGACTTGTCCGGCGACTATAGGGTCCTTACCACGACCCCGGGAATAGTTTGGCCCGCCGCCGACATGTTCGACGACTATAGGGTCGTCTCCTCGACCACGGGCCAAAGTTGCCCAGCCGCCGACATGTCCGACGACTATAGGGTCGTCCCCACGACCCCGGGACTAGATTGGCCCGCCACCGTCATGTCCGACGACTGTAGGGTCGTCCCCACGACCCCGGGACTAGGTTGGCCAGCCACCGACATGTTCGACGACTATAGGGTCGTCCCCACGACCCCGGGACTAGGTTGGCCCGCCGCCGACTTGTCCGGCGACTATAGGGTCGTTACCACGACCCCGGGAATAGTTTGGCCTGCCGCCGACATGTTCGACGACTATAGGGTCGTCTCCTCGACCACGGGCCAAAGTTGCCCAGCCGCCGACATGTCCGACGACTATAGGGTCGTCCCCACGACCCCGGGACAAGATTGGCCCGCCACCGTCATGTCCGACGACTGTAGGGTCGTCCCCACGACCCCGGGACTAGGTTGGCCAGCCACCGACATGTTCGACGACTATAGGGTCGTCCCCACGACCCCGGGACTAGGTTGGCCCGCCGCCGACTTGTCCGACGACTATAGGGTCGTCCCCACGACCCCAGGAGTAGATTGCCCCGCCACCGTCATGTCCGACGACTATAGGGTCGTCTCCTCGACCACGGGCCAAAGTTGCCCAGCCGCCGACATGTCCGACGACTATAGGGTCGTCCCCACGACCCCGGGACTAGATTGGCCCGCCACCGTCATGTCCGACGACTGTAGGGTCGTCCCCACGACCCCGGGACTAGGTTGTCCAGCCACCGACATGTTCGACGACTATAGGGTCGTCCCCACGACCCCGGGACTAGGTTGGCCCGCCGCCGACTTGTCCGGCGACTATAGGGTCGTTACCACGACCCCGGGAATAGTTTGGCCCGCCGCCGACATGTTCGACGACTATAGGGTCGTCCCCACGACCACGGGCCAAAGTTGGCCAGCCGCAGACATGTCCGGCGACTATAGGGTCGTACCCACGCCCCCCGGAATAGTTTGGCCCTCCGCCGACATGTCCGACGACTATAGGGTCGTCCCCACGACACCGGGACTAGATTGGCCCGCCACCGTCATGTCCGACGACTATAGGGTCGTCCCCACGACCCCGGGACTAGGTTGGCCCGCCGCCGACTTGTCCGACGACTATAGGGTCGTCCCCACGACCCCCGGACTAGATTGACCCGCCACCGTCATGTCCGACGACTATAGGGTCGTCTCCACGACCCCGGGACTAGGTTGGCCAGCCGCCGACATGTCCGACGACTATAGGGTCGTCCCCACGACACCGGGACTAGATTGGCCCGCCACCGTCACGTCCGACGACTATAGGGTCGTCCCCACGACCCCGGGACTAGGTTGGCCCGCCGCCGACTTGTCCGACGACTATAGGGTCGTCCCCACGACCCCCGGACTAGATTGACCCGCCACCGTCATGTCCGACGACTATAGGGTCGTCTACACGACCCCGGGACTAGGTTGGCCAGCCGCCGACATGTCCGACAACTATAGGGTCGTCCCCACGACCCCGGGGCTAGATTGGCCAGCCACCGTCATGTCCGCCGACTATAGGGTCGTCCTCACGACCACGGGCCAAAGTTGGTCAGCCGCCGACATGTCCGACGACTATAGGGTCGTCCCCACGACCGCGGGACTAGGTTGGCCAGCCGCCGACATGTTCGACGACTATAGGGTCGTCCCCACGACCCCGGGGATAGGTTGGACCGCCGCCGAGTTGTCCGACGACTATAGGGTCGTCCCCACGACCCCAGGAGTAGATTGCCCCTCACCGTCATGTGCGACGACTATAGTGTCGTCCCCACGACCCCGGGACTAGGTTGGTCAGCCGCCGACATGTCCGACGACTATAGGGTCGTCCCCACGACCCCCGGACTAGATTGACCCGCCACCGTCATGTCCGACGACTATAGGGTCGTCTCCACGACCCCGGGACTAGGTTGGCCCGCCGCCGTCTGGTCCGACGACTATAGGGTCGTCTCCACGACCCCGGGACTAGGTTGGCCCGCCGCCGACTTGTCCGACGACTATAGGGTCGTCCCCACGACCACGGGCCAAAGTTGCCCAGCCGCCGACATGTCCGACGACTATAGGGTCGTTCCCACGACCCCCGGACTAGGTTGGCCCGCCGCCGACTTGTCCGACGACTGTGGGTCGTCCCCACGACCCCGGGACTTGATTGACCCGCCACCTTCATGTCCGACGACTATAGGGTCGTGTCCACGACCCCGGGACTAGGATGGCCCGCCGCCGACTTGTCCGACGACTATAGGGTCGTCTCCACGACCCCGGGACTAGGTTGGCCCGCCGCCGACTTGTCCGACGACTATAGGGTCGTCCCCACGACCACGGGCCAAAGTTGCCCAGCCGCCGACATGTCCGACGACTATAGGGTCGTTCCCACGACCCCCGGACTAGGTTGGCCCGCCGCCGACTTGTCCGACGACTATAGGGTCGTCCCCACGACCCCGGGACTAGGTTGCCCAGCCGCCGACATGTCCAACGACTATAGGGTCGTTCCCACGACCCCCGGACTAGGTTGGCCCGCCGCCGACTTGTCCGACGACTGTGGGTCGTCCCCACGACCCCGGGACTTGATTGACCCGCCACCGTCATGTCCGACGACTATAGGGTCGTCTCCACGACCCCGGGACTAGATTGGCCCGCCACCGTCATGTCCGATGACTATAGGGTCGTCCCCACGACCCCGGGACTAGGTTGGCCCGCCGCCGACTTGTCCGACGACTATAGGGTCGTCCCCACGACCCCAGGAGTAGGTTGGCCCGCCGCCGACTTGTCCGACGACTATAGGGTCCTCCCCACGACCCCGGGACTAGATTGGCCCGCCACCGTCATGCCCGATGACTATAGGGTCGTCCCCACGACCCCGGGACTAGGTTGGCCCGCCGCCGACATGTCCGACGACTATAGGGTCGTCTCCACGACCCCGGGACTTGGTTGGCCCGCCGCCGACTTGTCCGGCGACTATAGGGTCCTTACCACGACCCCGGGAATAGTTTGGCCCGCCGCCGACATGTTCGACGACTATAGGGTCGTCTCCTCGACCACGGGCCAAAGTTGCCCAGCCGCCGACATGTCCGACGACTATAGGGTCGTCCCCACGACCCCGGGACTAGATTGGCCCGCCACCGTCATGTCCGACGACTGTAGGGTCGTCCCCACGACCCCGGGACTAGGTTGGCCAGCCACCGACATGTTCGACGACTATAGGGTCGTCCCCACGACCCCGGGACTAGGTTGGCCCGCCGCCGACTTGTCCGGCGACTATAGGGTCGTTACCACGACCCCGGGAATAGTTTGGCCCGCCGCCGACATGTTCGACGACTATAGGGTCGTCTCCTCGACCACGGGCCAAAGTTGCCCAGCCGCCGACATGTCCGACAACTATAGGGTCGTCCCCACGACCCCGGGACAAGATTGGCCCGCCACCGTCATGTCCGACGACTGTAGGATCGTCCCCACGACCCCGGGACTAGGTTGGCCAGCCACCGACATGTTCGACGACTATAGGGTCGTCCCCACGACCCCGGGACTAGGTTGGCCCGCAGCCGACTTGTCCGACGACTATAGGGTCGTTACCACGACCCCGGGAATAGTTTGGCCCGCCGCCGACATGTTCGACGACTATAGGGTCGTCTCCTCGACCACGAGCCAAAGTTGCCCAGCCGCCGACATGTCCGACGACTATAGGGTCGTCCCCACGACCCCGGGACAAGATTGGCCCGCCACCGTCATGTCCGACGACTGTAGGGTCGTCCCCACGACCCCGGGACTAGGTTGGCCAGCCACCGACATGTTCGACGACTATAGGGTCGTCCCCACGACCCCGGGACTAGGTTGGCCCGCCGCCGACTTGTCCGACGACTATAGGGTCGTCCCCACGACCCCCGGACTAGATTGACCCGCCACCGTCATGTCCGACGACTATAGGGTCGTCCCCACGGCCTCAGGAGTAGATTGCCCCTCACCGTCATGTGCGACGACTATAGTGTCGTCCCCACGACCCCGGGACTAAGTTGGCCAGCCGCCGACATGTCCGACGACTATAGGGTCGTCCCCACGACCCCCGGACTAGATTGACCCGCCACCGTCATGTCCGACGACTATAGGGTCGTCCCCACGGCCTCAGGAGTAGATTGCCCCTCACCGTCATGTGCGACGACTATAGTGTCGTCCCCACGACCCCGGGACTAAGTTGGCCAGCCGCCGACATGTCCGACGACTATAGGGTCGTCCCCACGACCCCCGGACTAGATTGACCCGCCACCGTCATGTCCGACGACTATACGGTCGTCTCCACGACCCCGGGACTAGGTTGGCCCGCCGCTGACTTGTCCGACGACTATAGGGTCGTCCCCACGACCCCGGGACTTGATTGACCCGCCACCGTCATGTCCGACGACTATAGGGTCGTCCCCACGACCCCGGGACTAGATTGGCCCGCCACCGTCATGTCCGACGACTGTAGGGTCGTCCCCACGACCCCGGGACTAGGTTGGCCAGCCGCCGACATGTCCGACGACTATAGGGTCGTTCCCACGACCCCCGGACTAGGTTGGCCCGCCGCTGACTTGTCCGACGACTATAGGGTCGTCCCCACGACCCCGGGACTTGATTGACCCGCCACCGTCATGTCCGACGACTATAGGGTCGTCCCCACGACCCCGGGACTAGATTGGCCCGCCACCGTCATGTCCGACAACTATAGGGTCGTCTCCACGACCCCGGGACTAGGTTGGCCCGCCGCTGACTTGTCCGACGACTATAGGGTCGTCCCCACGACCCCGGGACTTGATTGACCCGCCACCGTCATGTCCGACGACTATAGGGTCGTCCCCACGACCCCGGGACTAGATTGGCCCGCCACCGTCATGTCCGACGACTGTAGGGTCGTCCCCACGACCCCGGGACTAGGTTGGCCAGCCGCCGACATGTCCGACGACTATACGGTCGTCTCCACGACCCCGGGACTAGGTTGGCCAGCCGCCGACATGTCCGACGACTATAGGGTCGTCCCCACGACCACGGGACAAAATTGGCCAGCCGCCGACATGTCCGACGACTATAGGGTCGTCCCCACGACCCCAGGAGTAGATTGCCCCTCACCGTCATGTGCGACGACTATAGTGTCGTCCCCACGACCCCGGGACTAGGTTGGCCAGCCGCCGACATGTCCGACGACTATAGGGTCGTTCCCACGACCCCCGGACTAGGTTGGCCCGCCGCCGACTTGTCCGACCACTATAGGGTCGTCTCCACGACCCCGGGACTTGATTGACCCGCCACCGTCATGTCCGACGACTATAGGGTCGTCCCCACGACCCCGGGACTAGATTGGCCCGCCACCGTCATGTCCGATGACTATAGGGTCGTCCCCACGGCCCCGGGACTAGGTTGGCCCGCCGCCGACTTGTCCGACGACTATAGGGTCGTCCCCACGACCCCAGGAGTAGGTTGGCCCGCCGCCGACTTGTCCGGCGACTATAGGGTCCTTACCACGACCCCGGGAATAGTTTGGCCCGCCGCCGACATGTTCGACGACTATAGGGTCGTCTCCTCGACCACGGGCCAAAGTTGCCCAGCCGCCGACATGTCCGACGACTATAGGGTCGTCCCCACGACCCCGGGACTAGATTGGCCCGCCACCGTCATGTCCGACGACTGTAGGGTCGTCCCCACGACCCCGGGACTAGGTTGGCCAGCCACCGACATGTTCGACGACTATAGGGTCGTCCCCACGACCCCGGGACTAGGTTGGCCCGCCGCCGACTTGTCCGGCGACTATAGGGTCGTTACCACGACCCCGGGAATAGTTTGGCCTGCCGCCGACATGTTCGACGACTATAGGGTCGTCTCCTCGACCACGGGCCAAAGTTGCCCAGCCGCCGACATGTCCGACGACTATAGGGTCGTCCCCACGACCCCGGGACAAGATTGGCCCGCCACCGTCATGTCCGACGACTGTAGGGTCGTCCCCACGACCCCGGGACTAGGTTGGCCAGCCACCGACATGTTCGACGACTATAGGGTCGTCCCCACGACCCCGGGACTAGGTTGGCCCGCCGCCGACTTGTCCGACGACTATAGGGTCGTCCCCACGACCCCAGGAGTAGATTGCCCCGCCACCGTCATGTCCGACGACTATAGGGTCGTCTCCTCGACCACGGGCCAAAGTTGCCCAGCCGCCGACATGTCCGACGACTATAGGGTCGTCCCCACGACCCCGGGACTATATTGGCCCGCCACCGTCATGTCCGACGACTGTAGGGTCGTCCCCACGACCCCGGGACTAGGTTGTCCAGCCACCGACATGTTCGACGACTATAGGGTCGTCCCCACGACCCCGGGACTAGGTTGGCCCGCCGCCGACTTGTCCGGCGACTATAGGGTCGTTACCACGACCCCGGGAATAGTTTGGCCCGCCGCCGACATGTTCGACGACTATAGGGTCGTCCCCACGACCACGGGCCAAAGTTGGCCAGCCGCAGACATGTCCGGCGACTATAGGGTCGTACCCACGCCCCCCGGAATAGTTTGGCCCTCCGCCGACATGTCCGACGACTATAGGGTCGTCCCCACGACACCGGGACTAGATTGGCCCGCCACCGTCATGTCCGACGACTATAGGGTCGTCCCCACGACCCCGGGACTAGGTTCGCCCGCCGCCGACTTGTCCGACGACTATAGGGTCGTCCCCACGACCCCCGGACTAGATTGACCCGCCACCGTCATGTCCGACGACTATAGGGTCGTCTACACGACCCCGGGACTAGGTTGGCCAGCCGCCGACATGTCCGACAACTATAGGGTCGTCCCCACGACCCCGGGGCTAGATTGGCCAGCCACCGTCATGTCCGCCGACTATATGGTCGTCCTCACGACCACGGGCCAAAGTTGGTCAGCCGCCGACATGTCCGACGACTATAGGGTCGTCCCCACGACCGCGGGACTAGGTTGGCCAGCCGCCGACATGTTCGACGACTATAGGGTCGTCCCCACGACCCCGGGGATAGGTTGGACCGCCGCCGAGTTGTCCGACGACTATAGGGTCGTCCCCACGACCCCAGGAGTAGATTGCCCCTCACCGTCATGTGCGACGACTATAGTGTCGTCCCCACGACCCCGGGACTAGGTTGGTCAGCCGCCGACATGTCCGACGACTATAGGGTCGTCCCCACGACCCCCGGACTAGATTGACCCGCCACCGTCATGTCCGACGACTATAGGGTCGTCTCCACGACCCCGGGACTAGGTTGGCCCGCCGCCGTCATGTCGGACGACTATAGGGTCGTCCCCACGACCCCGGGACTAGGTTGGCCCGCCGCCGACTTGTCCGACGACTATAGGGTCGTCCCCACGACCCCCGGACTAGATTGACCCGCCACCGTCATGTCCGACGACTATAGGGTCGTCCCCACGACCCCGGGACTAGGTTGGCCCGCCGCCGACTTGTCCGACGACTATAGGGTCGTCCCCACGACCCCCGGACTAGATTGACCCGCCACCGTCATGTCCGACGACTATACGGTCGTCTCCACGACCCCGGGACTAGGTTGGCCAGCCGCCGACATGTCCGACGACTATAGGGTCGTCCCCACGACCACGGGACAAAATTGGCCAGCCGCCGACATGTCCGACGACTATAGGGTCGTCCCCACGACCCCAGGAGTAGATTGCCCCTCACCGTCATGTGCGACGACTATAGTGTCGTCCCCACGACCCCGGGACTAGGTTGGCCAGCCGCCGACATGTCCGACGACTATAGGGTCGTTCCCACGAACCCCGGACTAGGTTGGCCCGCCGCCGACTTGTCCGACCACTATAGGGTCGTCTCCACGACCCCGGGACTTGATTGACCCGCCACCGTCATGTCCGACGACTATAGGGTCGTCCCCACGACCCCGGGACTAGATTGGCCCGCCACCGTCATGTCCGACGACTGTAGGGTCGTCCCCACGACCCCGGGACTAGGTTGGCCAGCCACCGACATGTTCGACGACTATAGGGTCGTCCCCACGACCCCGGGACTAGGTTGGCCCGCCGCCGACTTGTCCGGCGACTATAGGGTCGTTACCACGACCCCGGGAATAGTTTGGCCTGCCGCCGACATGTTCGACGACTATAGGGTCGTCTCCTCGACCACGGGCCAAAGTTGCCCAGCCGCCGACATGTCCGACGACTATAGGGTCGTCCCCACGACCCCGGGACAAGATTGGCCCGCCACCGTCATGTCCGACGACTGTAGGGTCGTCCCCACGACCCCGGGACTAGGTTGGCCAGCCACCGACATGTTCGACGACTATAGGGTCGTCCCCACGACCCCGGGACTAGGTTGGCCCGCCGCCGACTTGTCCGACGACTATAGGGTCGTCCCCACGACCCCAGGAGTAGATTGCCCCGCCACCGTCATGTCCGACGACTATAGGGTCGTCTCCTCGACCACGGGCCAAAGTTGCCCAGCCGCCGACATGTCCGACGACTATAGGGTCGTCCCCACGACCCCGGGACTATATTGGCCCGCCACCGTCATGTCCGACGACTGTAGGGTCGTCCCCACGACCCCGGGACTAGGTTGTCCAGCCACCGACATGTTCGACGACTATAGGGTCGTCCCCACGACCCCGGGACTAGGTTGGCCCGCCGCCGACTTGTCCGGCGACTATAGGGTCGTTACCACGACCCCGGGAATAGTTTGGCCCGCCGCCGACATGTTCGACGACTATAGGGTCGTCCCCACGACCACGGGCCAAAGTTGGCCAGCCGCAGACATGTCCGGCGACTATAGGGTCGTACCCACGCCCCCCGGAATAGTTTGGCCCTCCGCCGACATGTCCGACGACTATAGGGTCGTCCCCACGACACCGGGACTAGATTGGCCCGCCACCGTCATGTCCGACGACTATAGGGTCGTCCCCACGACCCCGGGACTAGGTTCGCCCGCCGCCGACTTGTCCGACGACTATAGGGTCGTCCCCACGACCCCCGGACTAGATTGACCCGCCACCGTCATGTCCGACGACTATAGGGTCGTCTACACGACCCCGGGACTAGGTTGGCCAGCCGCCGACATGTCCGACAACTATAGGGTCGTCCCCACGACCCCGGGGCTAGATTGGCCAGCCACCGTCATGTCCGCCGACTATATGGTCGTCCTCACGACCACGGGCCAAAGTTGGTCAGCCGCCGACATGTCCGACGACTATAGGGTCGTCCCCACGACCGCGGGACTAGGTTGGCCAGCCGCCGACATGTTCGACGACTATAGGGTCGTCCCCACGACCCCGGGGATAGGTTGGACCGCCGCCGAGTTGTCCGACGACTATAGGGTCGTCCCCACGACCCCAGGAGTAGATTGCCCCTCACCGTCATGTGCGACGACTATAGTGTCGTCCCCACGACCCCGGGACTAGGTTGGTCAGCCGCCGACATGTCCGACGACTATAGGGTCGTCCCCACGACCCCCGGACTAGATTGACCCGCCACCGTCATGTCCGACGACTATAGGGTCGTCTCCACGACCCCGGGACTAGGTTGGCCCGCCGCCGTCATGTCGGACGACTATAGGGTCGTCCCCACGACCCCGGGACTAGGTTGGCCCGCCGCCGACTTGTCCGACGACTATAGGGTCGTCCCCACGACCCCCGGACTAGATTGACCCGCCACCGTCATGTCCGACGACTATAGGGTCGTCTACACGACCCCGGGACTAGGTTGGCCCGCCGCCGACTTGTCCGACGACTATAGGGTCGTCCCCACGACCCCAGGAGTAGGTTGGCCCGCCGCCGACTTGTCCGACGACTATAGGGTCCTCCCCACGACCCCGGGACTAGATTGGCCCGCCACCGTCATGCCCGATGACTATAGGGTCGTCCCCACGACCCCGGGACTAGGTTGGCCCGCCGCCGACATGTCCGACGACTATAGGGTCGTCTCCACGACCCCGGGACTTGGTTGGCCCGCCGCCGACTTGTCCGGCGACTATAGGGTCCTTACCACGACCCCGGGAATAGTTTGGCCCGCCGCCGACATGTTCGACGACTATAGGGTCGTCTCCTCGACCACGGGCCAAAGTTGCCCAGCCGCCGACATGTCCGACGACTATAGGGACGTCCCCACGACCCCAGGAGTAGATTGCCCCTCACCGTCATGTGCGACGACTATAGTGTCGTCCCCACGACCCCGGGACTAGGTTGGCCAGTCGCCGACATGTCCGACGACTATAAGGTCGTCCCCACGACCACGGGCCAAAGTTGGCCAGCCGCCGACATGTCCGGCGACTATAGGGTCGTACCCACGCCCCCGGGGCTAGATTGGCCAGCCACCGTCATGTCCGCCGACTATAGGGTCGTCCCCACGACCACGGGCCAATGTTGGTCAGCCGCCGACATGTCCGACGACTATAGTGTCGTCCCCACGACCCCGGGACTAGATTGGCCCGCCACCGTCATGTCCGACGATTATAGGGTCGTCCCCACGACCCCGGGGCTAGGTTGGCCCGCCGCCGAGTTGTCCGACGACTATAGGGACGTCCCCACGACCCCAGGAGTAGATTGCCCCTCACCGTCATGTGCGACGACTATAGTGTCGTCCCCACGACCCCGGGACTAGGTTGGCCAGCCGCCGACATGTCCGACGACTATAGGGTCGTTCCCACGACCCCCGGACTAGGTTGGCCCGCCGCTGACTTGTCCGACGACTATAGGGTCGTCCCCACGACCCCGGGACTTGATTGACCCGCCACCGTCATGTCCGACGACTATAGGGTCGTCCCCACGACCCCGGGACTAGATTGGCCCGCCACCGTCATGTCCGATGACTATAGGGTCGTCCCCACGACCCCGGGACTAGGTTGGCCCGCCGCCGACTTGTCCGACGACTATAGGGTCGTCCCCACGACCCCAGGAGTAGGTTGGCCCGCCGCCGACATGTCCAGCGACTATAGGGTCCTTACCACGACCCCGGGAATAGTTTGGCCCGCCGCCGACATGTTCGACGACTATAGGGTCGTCTCCTCGACCACGGGCCAAAGTTGCCTAGCCGCCGACATGTCCGACGACTATAGGGTCGTCCCCACGACCCCGGCACAAGATTGGCCCGCCACCGTCATGTCCGACGACTGTAGGGTCGTCCCCACGACCCCGGGACTAGGTTGGCCAGCCACCGACATGTTCGACGACTATAGGGTCGTCCCCACGACCCCGGGACTAGGTTGGCCCGCCGCCGACTTGTCCGACGACTATAGGGTCGTCCCCACGACCCCAGGAGTAGATTGCACCGCCACCGTCATGTCCGACGACTATAGGGTCGTCTCCTCGACCACGGGCCAAAGTTGCCCAGCCGCCGACATGTCCGACGACTATAGGGTCGTCCCCACGACCCCGGGACTAGATTGGCCCGCCACCGTCATGTCCGACGACTGTAGGGTCGTCCCCACGACCCCGGGACTAGGTTGTCCAGCCACCGACATGTTCGACGACTATAGGGTCGTCCCCACGACCCCGGGACTAGGTTGGCCCGCCGCCGACTTGTCCGGCGACTATAGGGTCGTTACCACGACCCCGGGAATAGTTTGGCCCGCCGCCGACATGTTCGACGACTATAGGGTCGTCCCCACGACCACGGGCCAAAGTTGGCCAGCCGCAGACATGTCCGGCGACTATAGGGTCGTACCCACGCCCCCCGGAATAGTTTGGCCCTCCGCCGACATGTCCGACGACTATAGGGTCGTCCCCACGACACCGGGACTAGATTGGCCCGCCACCGTCATGTCCGACGACTATAGGGTCGTCCCCACGACCCCGGGACTAGGTTGGCCCGCCGCCGACTTGTCCGACGACTATAGGGTCGTCCCCACGACCCCCGGACTAGATTGACCCGCCACCGTCATGTCCGACGACTATACGGTCGTCTCCACGACCCCGGGACTAGGTTGGCCAGCCGCCGACATGTCCGACGACTATAGGGTCGTCCCCACGACCCCGGGACTAGGTTGGCCCGCCGCCGACTTGTCCGACGACTATAGGGTCGTTCCCACGACCCCCGGACTAGGTTGGCCCGCCGCCGACTTGTCCGACCACTATAGGGTCGTCCCCACGACCCCGGGACTTGATTGACCCGCCACCGTCATGTCCGACGACTATAGGGTCGTCCCCACGACCCCGGGACTAGATTGGCCCGCCACCGTCATGTCCGATGACTATAGGGTCGTCCCCACGACCCCGGGACTAGGTTGGCCCGCCGCCGACTTGTCCGACGACTATAGGGTCGTCCCCACGACCCCAGGAGTAGGTTGGCCCGCCGCCGACTTGTCCGGCGACTATAGGGTCCTTACCACGACCCCGGGAATAGTTTGGCCCGCCGCCGACATGTTCGACGACTATAGGGTCGTCTCCTCGACCACGGGCCAAAGTTGCCCAGCCGCCGACATGTCCGACGACTATAGGGTCGTCCCCACGACCCCGGGACTAGATTGGCCCGCCACCGTCATGTCCGACGACTGTAGGGTCGTCCCCACGACCCCGGGACTAGGTTGGCCAGCCACCGACATGTTCGACGACTATAGGGTCGTCCCCACGACCCCGGGACTAGGTTGGCCCGCCGCCGACTTGTCCGGCGACTATAGGGTCGTTACCACGACCCCGGGAATAGTTTGGCCTGCCGCCGACATGTTCGACGACTATAGGGTCGTCTCCTCGACCACGGGCCAAAGTTGCCCAGCCGCCGACATGTCCGACGACTATAGGGTCGTCCCCACGACCCCGGGACAAGATTGGCCCGCCACCGTCATGTCCGACGACTGTAGGGTCGTCCCCACGACCCCGGGACTAGGTTGGCCAGCCACCGACATGTTCGACGACTATAGGGTCGTCCCCACGACCCCGGGACTAGGTTGGCCCGCCGCCGACTTGTCCGACGACTATAGGGTCGTCCCCACGACCCCAGGAGTAGATTGCCCCGCCACCGTCATGTCCGACGACTATAGGGTCGTCTCCTCGACCACGGGCCAAAGTTGCCCAGCCGCCGACATGTCCGACGACTATAGGGTCGTCCCCACGACCCCGGGACTAGATTGGCCCGCCACCGTCATGTCCGACGACTGTAGGGTCGTCCCCACGACCCCGGGACTAGGTTGTCCAGCCACCGACATGTTCGACGACTATAGGGTCGTCCCCACGACCCCGGGACTAGGTTGGCCCGCCGCCGACTTGTCCGGCGACTATAGGGTCGTTACCACGACCCCGGGAATAGTTTGGCCCGCCGCCGACATGTTCGACGACTATAGGGTCGTCCCCACGACCACGGGCCAAAGTTGGCCAGCCGCAGACATGTCCGGCGACTATAGGGTCGTACCCACGCCCCCCGGAATAGTTTGGCCCTCCGCCGACATGTCCGACGACTATAGGGTCGTCCCCACGACACCGGGACTAGATTGGCCCGCCACCGTCATGTCCGACGACTATAGGGTCGTCCCCACGACCCCGGGACTAGGTTGGCCCGCCGCCGACTTGTCCGACGACTATAGGGTCGTCCCCACGACCCCCGGACTAGATTGACCCGCCACCGTCATGTCCGACGACTATAGGGTCGTCTCCACGACCCCGGGACTAGGTTGGCCAGCCGCCGACATGTCCGACGACTATAGGGTCGTCCCCACGACACCGGGACTAGATTGGCCCGCCACCGTCACGTCCGACGACTATAGGGTCGTCCCCACGACCCCGGGACTAGGTTGGCCCGCCGCCGACTTGTCCGACGACTATAGGGTCGTCCCCACGACCCCCGGACTAGATTGACCCGCCACCGTCATGTCCGACGACTATAGGGTCGTCTACACGACCCCGGGACTAGGTTGGCCAGCCGCCGACATGTCCGACAACTATAGGGTCGTCCCCACGACCCCGGGGCTAGATTGGCCAGCCACCGTCATGTCCGCCGACTATAGGGTCGTCCTCACGACCACGGGCCAAAGTTGGTCAGCCGCCGACATGTCCGACGACTATAGGGTCGTCCCCACGACCGCGGGACTAGGTTGGCCAGCCGCCGACATGTTCGACGACTATAGGGTCGTCCCCACGACCCCGGGGATAGGTTGGCCAGCCGCCGACATGTCCGACGACTATAGGGTCGTCCCCACGACCACGGGACAAAATTGGCCAGCCGCCGACATGTCCGACGACTATAGGGTCGTCCCCACGACCCCAGGAGTAGATTGCCCCTCACCGTCATGTGCGACGACTATAGTGTCGTCCCCACGACCCCGGGACTAGGTTGGCCAGCCGCCGACATGTCCGACGACTATAGGGTCGTTCCCACGAACCCCGGACTAGGTTGGCCCGCCGCCGACTTGTCCGACCACTATAGGGTCGTCTCCACGACCCCGGGACTTGATTGACCCGCCACCGTCATGTCCGACGACTATAGGGTCGTCCCCACGACCCCGGGACTAGATTGGCCCGCCACCGTCATGTCCGACGACTGTAGGGTCGTCCCCACGACCCCGGGACTAGGTTGGCCAGCCACCGACATGTTCGACGACTATAGGGTCGTCCCCACGACCCCGGGACTAGGTTGGCCCGCCGCCGACTTGTCCGGCGACTATAGGGTCGTTACCACGACCCCGGGAATAGTTTGGCCTGCCGCCGACATGTTCGACGACTATAGGGTCGTCTCCTCGACCACGGGCCAAAGTTGCCCAGCCGCCGACATGTCCGACGACTATAGGGTCGTCCCCACGACCCCGGGACAAGATTGGCCCGCCACCGTCATGTCCGACGACTGTAGGGTCGTCCCCACGACCCCGGGACTAGGTTGGCCAGCCACCGACATGTTCGACGACTATAGGGTCGTCCCCACGACCCCGGGACTAGGTTGGCCCGCCGCCGACTTGTCCGACGACTATAGGGTCGTCCCCACGACCCCAGGAGTAGATTGCCCCGCCACCGTCATGTCCGACGACTATAGGGTCGTCTCCTCGACCACGGGCCAAAGTTGCCCAGCCGCCGACATGTCCGACGACTATAGGGTCGTCCCCACGACCCCGGGACTATATTGGCCCGCCACCGTCATGTCCGACGACTGTAGGGTCGTCCCCACGACCCCGGGACTAGGTTGTCCAGCCACCGACATGTTCGACGACTATAGGGTCGTCCCCACGACCCCGGGACTAGGTTGGCCCGCCGCCGACTTGTCCGGCGACTATAGGGTCGTTACCACGACCCCGGGAATAGTTTGGCCCGCCGCCGACATGTTCGACGACTATAGGGTCGTCCCCACGACCACGGGCCAAAGTTGGCCAGCCGCAGACATGTCCGGCGACTATAGGGTCGTACCCACGCCCCCCGGAATAGTTTGGCCCTCCGCCGACATGTCCGACGACTATAGGGTCGTCCCCACGACACCGGGACTAGATTGGCCCGCCACCGTCATGTCCGACGACTATAGGGTCGTCCCCACGACCCCGGGACTAGGTTCGCCCGCCGCCGACTTGTCCGACGACTATAGGGTCGTCCCCACGACCCCCGGACTAGATTGACCCGCCACCGTCATGTCCGACGACTATAGGGTCGTCTACACGACCCCGGGACTAGGTTGGCCAGCCGCCGACATGTCCGACAACTATAGGGTCGTCCCCACGACCCCGGGGCTAGATTGGCCAGCCACCGTCATGTCCGCCGACTATATGGTCGTCCTCACGACCACGGGCCAAAGTTGGTCAGCCGCCGACATGTCCGACGACTATAGGGTCGTCCCCACGACCGCGGGACTAGGTTGGCCAGCCGCCGACATGTTCGACGACTATAGGGTCGTCCCCACGACCCCGGGGATAGGTTGGACCGCCGCCGAGTTGTCCGACGACTATAGGGTCGTCCCCACGACCCCAGGAGTAGATTGCCCCTCACCGTCATGTGCGACGACTATAGTGTCGTCCCCACGACCCCGGGACTAGGTTGGTCAGCCGCCGACATGTCCGACGACTATAGGGTCGTCCCCACGACCCCCGGACTAGATTGACCCGCCACCGTCATGTCCGACGACTATAGGGTCGTCTCCACGACCCCGGGACTAGGTTGGCCCGCCGCCGTCATGTCGGACGACTATAGGGTCGTCCCCACGACCCCGGGACTAGGTTGGCCCGCCGCCGACTTGTCCGACGACTATAGGGTCGTCCCCACGACCCCCGGACTAGATTGACCCGCCACCGTCATGTCCGACGACTATAGGGTCGTCTACACGACCCCGGGACTAGGTTGGCCCGCCGCCGACTTGTCCGACGACTATAGGGTCGTCCCCACGACCCCAGGAGTAGGTTGGCCCGCCGCCGACTTGTCCGACGACTATAGGGTCCTCCCCACGACCCCGGGACTAGATTGGCCCGCCACCGTCATGCCCGATGACTATAGGGTCGTCCCCACGACCCCGGGACTAGGTTGGCCCGCCGCCGACATGTCCGACGACTATAGGGTCGTCTCCACGACCCCGGGACTTGGTTGGCCCGCCGCCGACTTGTCCGGCGACTATAGGGTCCTTACCACGACCCCGGGAATAGTTTGGCCCGCCGCCGACATGTTCGACGACTATAGGGTCGTCTCCTCGACCACGGGCCAAAGTTGCCCAGCCGCCGACATGTCCGACGACTATAGGGACGTCCCCACGACCCCAGGAGTAGATTGCCCCTCACCGTCATGTGCGACGACTATAGTGTCGTCCCCACGACCCCGGGACTAGGTTGGCCAGTCGCCGACATGTCCGACGACTATAAGGTCGTCCCCACGACCACGGGCCAAAGTTGGCCAGCCGCCGACATGTCCGGCGACTATAGGGTCGTACCCACGCCCCCGGGGCTAGATTGGCCAGCCACCGTCATGTCCGCCGACTATAGGGTCGTCCCCACGACCACGGGCCAATGTTGGTCAGCCGCCGACATGTCCGACGACTATAGTGTCGTCCCCACGACCCCGGGACTAGATTGGCCCGCCACCGTCATGTCCGACGATTATAGGGTCGTCCCCACGACCCCGGGGCTAGGTTGGCCCGCCGCCGAGTTGTCCGACGACTATAGGGACGTCCCCACGACCCCAGGAGTAGATTGCCCCTCACCGTCATGTGCGACGACTATAGTGTCGTCCCCACGACCCCGGGACTAGGTTGGCCAGCCGCCGACATGTCCGACGACTATAGGGTCGTTCCCACGACCCCCGGACTAGGTTGGCCCGCCGCTGACTTGTCCGACGACTATAGGGTCGTCCCCACGACCCCGGGACTTGATTGACCCGCCACCGTCATGTCCGACGACTATAGGGTCGTCCCCACGACCCCGGGACTAGATTGGCCCGCCACCGTCATGTCCGATGACTATAGGGTCGTCCCCACGACCCCGGGACTAGGTTGGCCCGCCGCCGACTTGTCCGACGACTATAGGGTCGTCCCCACGACCCCAGGAGTAGGTTGGCCCGCCGCCGACATGTCCAGCGACTATAGGGTCCTTACCACGACCCCGGGAATAGTTTGGCCCGCCGCCGACATGTTCGACGACTATAGGGTCGTCTCCTCGACCACGGGCCAAAGTTGCCTAGCCGCCGACATGTCCGACGACTATAGGGTCGTCCCCACGACCCCGGCACAAGATTGGCCCGCCACCGTCATGTCCGACGACTGTAGGGTCGTCCCCACGACCCCGGGACTAGGTTGGCCAGCCACCGACATGTTCGACGACTATAGGGTCGTCCCCACGACCCCGGGACTAGGTTGGCCCGCCGCCGACTTGTCCGACGACTATAGGGTCGTCCCCACGACCCCAGGAGTAGATTGCACCGCCACCGTCATGTCCGACGACTATAGGGTCGTCTCCTCGACCACGGGCCAAAGTTGCCCAGCCGCCGACATGTCCGACGACTATAGGGTCGTCCCCACGACCCCGGGACTAGATTGGCCCGCCACCGTCATGTCCGACGACTGTAGGGTCGTCCCCACGACCCCGGGACTAGGTTGTCCAGCCACCGACATGTTCGACGACTATAGGGTCGTCCCCACGACCCCGGGACTAGGTTGGCCCGCCGCCGACTTGTCCGGCGACTATAGGGTCGTTACCACGACCCCGGGAATAGTTTGGCCCGCCGCCGACATGTTCGACGACTATAGGGTCGTCCCCACGACCACGGGCCAAAGTTGGCCAGCCGCAGACATGTCCGGCGACTATAGGGTCGTACCCACGCCCCCCGGAATAGTTTGGCCCTCCGCCGACATGTCCGACGACTATAGGGTCGTCCCCACGACACCGGGACTAGATTGGCCCGCCACCGTCATGTCCGACGACTATAGGGTCGTCCCCACGACCCCGGGACTAGGTTGGCCCGCCGCCGACTTGTCCGACGACTATAGGGTCGTCCCCACGACCCCCGGACTAGATTGACCCGCCACCGTCATGTCCGACGACTATACGGTCGTCTCCACGACCCCGGGACTAGGTTGGCCAGCCGCCGACATGTCCGACGACTATAGGGTCGTCCCCACGACCCCGGGACTAGGTTGGCCCGCCGCCGACTTGTCCGACGACTATAGGGTCGTTCCCACGACCCCCGGACTAGGTTGGCCCGCCGCCGACTTGTCCGACCACTATAGGGTCGTCCCCACGACCCCGGGACTTGATTGACCCGCCACCGTCATGTCCGACGACTATAGGGTCGTCCCCACGACCCCGGGACTAGATTGGCCCGCCACCGTCATGTCCGATGACTATAGGGTCGTCCCCACGACCCCGGGACTAGGTTGGCCCGCCGCCGACTTGTCCGACGACTATAGGGTCGTCCCCACGACCCCAGGAGTAGGTTGGCCCGCCGCCGACTTGTCCGGCGACTATAGGGTCCTTACCACGACCCCGGGAATAGTTTGGCCCGCCGCCGACATGTTCGACGACTATAGGGTCGTCTCCTCGACCACGGGCCAAAGTTGCCCAGCCGCCGACATGTCCGACGACTATAGGGTCGTCCCCACGACCCCGGGACTAGATTGGCCCGCCACCGTCATGTCCGACGACTGTAGGGTCGTCCCCACGACCCCGGGACTAGGTTGGCCAGCCACCGACATGTTCGACGACTATAGGGTCGTCCCCACGACCCCGGGACTAGGTTGGCCCGCCGCCGACTTGTCCGGCGACTATAGGGTCGTTACCACGACCCCGGGAATAGTTTGGCCTGCCGCCGACATGTTCGACGACTATAGGGTCGTCTCCTCGACCACGGGCCAAAGTTGCCCAGCCGCCGACATGTCCGACGACTATAGGGTCGTCCCCACGACCCCGGGACAAGATTGGCCCGCCACCGTCATGTCCGACGACTGTAGGGTCGTCCCCACGACCCCGGGACTAGGTTGGCCAGCCACCGACATGTTCGACGACTATAGGGTCGTCCCCACGACCCCGGGACTAGGTTGGCCCGCCGCCGACTTGTCCGACGACTATAGGGTCGTCCCCACGACCCCAGGAGTAGATTGCCCCGCCACCGTCATGTCCGACGACTATAGGGTCGTCTCCTCGACCACGGGCCAAAGTTGCCCAGCCGCCGACATGTCCGACGACTATAGGGTCGTCCCCACGACACCGGGACTAGATTGGCCCGCCACCGTCACGTCCGACGACTATAGGGTCGTCCCCACGACCCCGGGACTAGGTTGGCCCGCCGCCGACTTGTCCGACGACTATAGGGTCGTCCCCACGACCCCCGGACTAGATTGACCCGCCACCGTCATGTCCGACGACTATAGGGTCGTCTACACGACCCCGGGACTAGGTTGGCCAGCCGCCGACATGTCCGACAACTATAGGGTCGTCCCCACGACCCCGGGGCTAGATTGGCCAGCCACCGTCATGTCCGCCGACTATAGGGTCGTCCTCACGACCACGGGCCAAAGTTGGTCAGCCGCCGACATGTCCGACGACTATAGGGTCGTCCCCACGACCGCGGGACTAGGTTGGCCAGCCGCCGACATGTTCGACGACTATAGGGTCGTCCCCACGACCCCGGGGATAGGTTGGACCGCCGCCGAGTTGTCCGACGACTATAGGGTCGTCCCCACGACCCCAGGAGTAGATTGCCCCTCACCGTCATGTGCGACGACTATAGTGTCGTCCCCACGACCCCGGGACTAGGTTGGTCAGCCGCCGACATGTCCGACGACTATAGGGTCGTCCCCACGACCCCCGGACTAGATTGACCCGCCACCGTCATGTCCGACGACTATAGGGTCGTCTCCACGACCCCGGGACTAGGTTGGCCCGCCGCCGTCTGGTCCGACGACTATAGGGTCGTCTCCACGACCCCGGGACTAGGTTGGCCCGCCGCCGACTTGTCCGACGACTATAGGGTCGTCCCCACGACCACGGGCCAAAGTTGCCCAGCCGCCGACATGTCCGACGACTATAGGGTCGTTCCCACGACCCCCGGACTAGGTTGGCCCGCCGCCGACTTGTCCGACGACTGTGGGTCGTCCCCACGACCCCGGGACTTGATTGACCCGCCACCGTCATGTCCGACGACTATAGGGTCGTGTCCACGACCCCGGGACTAGGATGGCCCGCCGCCGACTTGTCCGACGACTATAGGGTCGTCTCCACGACCCCGGGACTAGGTTGGCCCGCCGCCGACTTGTCCGACGACTATAGGGTCGTCCCCACGACCACGGGCCAAAGTTGCCCAGCCGCCGACATGTCCGACGACTATAGGGTCGTTCCCACGACCCCCGGACTAGGTTGGCCCGCCGCCGACTTGTCCGACGACTATAGGGTCGTCCCCACGACCCCGGGACTAGGTTGCCCAGCCGCCGACATGTCCAACGACTATAGGGTCGTTCCCACGACCCCCGGACTAGGTTGGCCCGCCGCCGACTTGTCCGACGACTGTGGGTCGTCCCCACGACCCCGGGACTTGATTGACCCGCCACCGTCATGTCCGACGACTATAGGGTCGTCTCCACGACCCCGGGACTAGATTGGCCCGCCACCGTCATGTCCGATGACTATAGGGTCGTCCCCACGACCCCGGGACTAGGTTGGCCCGCCGCCGACTTGTCCGACGACTATAGGGTCGTCCCCACGACCCCAGGAGTAGGTTGGCCCGCCGCCGACTTGTCCGACGACTATAGGGTCCTCCCCACGACCCCGGGACTAGATTGGCCCGCCACCGTCATGCCCGATGACTATAGGGTCGTCCCCACGACCCCGGGACTAGGTTGGCCCGCCGCCGACATGTCCGACGACTATAGGGTCGTCTCCACGACCCCGGGACTTGGTTGGCCCGCCGCCGACTTGTCCGGCGACTATAGGGTCCTTACCACGACCCCGGGAATAGTTTGGCCCGCCGCCGACATGTTCGACGACTATAGGGTCGTCTCCTCGACCACGGGCCAAAGTTGCCCAGCCGCCGACATGTCCGACGACTATAGGGTCGTCCCCACGACCCCGGGACTAGATTGGCCCGCCACCGTCATGTCCGACGACTGTAGGGTCGTCCCCACGACCCCGGGACTAGGTTGGCCAGCCACCGACATGTTCGACGACTATAGGGTCGTCCCCACGACCCCGGGACTAGGTTGGCCCGCCGCCGACTTGTCCGGCGACTATAGGGTCGTTACCACGACCCCGGGAATAGTTTGGCCCGCCGCCGACATGTTCGACGACTATAGGGTCGTCTCCTCGACCACGGGCCAAAGTTGCCCAGCCGCCGACATGTCCGACAACTATAGGGTCGTCCCCACGACCCCGGGACAAGATTGGCCCGCCACCGTCATGTCCGACGACTGTAGGATCGTCCCCACGACCCCGGGACTAGGTTGGCCAGCCACCGACATGTTCGACGACTATAGGGTCGTCCCCACGACCCCGGGACTAGGTTGGCCCGCAGCCGACTTGTCCGACGACTATAGGGTCGTTACCACGACCCCGGGAATAGTTTGGCCCGCCGCCGACATGTTCGACGACTATAGGGTCGTCTCCTCGACCACGAGCCAAAGTTGCCCAGCCGCCGACATGTCCGACGACTATAGGGTCGTCCCCACGACCCCGGGACAAGATTGGCCCGCCACCGTCATGTCCGACGACTGTAGGGTCGTCCCCACGACCCCGGGACTAGGTTGGCCAGCCACCGACATGTTCGACGACTATAGGGTCGTCCCCACGACCCCGGGACTAGGTTGGCCCGCCGCCGACTTGTCCGACGACTATAGGGTCGTCCCCACGACCCCCGGACTAGATTGACCCGCCACCGTCATGTCCGACGACTATAGGGTCGTCCCCACGGCCTCAGGAGTAGATTGCCCCTCACCGTCATGTGCGACGACTATAGTGTCGTCCCCACGACCCCGGGACTAAGTTGGCCAGCCGCCGACATGTCCGACGACTATAGGGTCGTCCCCACGACCCCCGGACTAGATTGACCCGCCACCGTCATGTCCGACGACTATAGGGTCGTCCCCACGGCCTCAGGAGTAGATTGCCCCTCACCGTCATGTGCGACGACTATAGTGTCGTCCCCACGACCCCGGGACTAAGTTGGCCAGCCGCCGACATGTCCGACGACTATAGGGTCGTCCCCACGACCCCCGGACTAGATTGACCCGCCACCGTCATGTCCGACGACTATAGGGTCGTCTCCACGACCCCGGGACTAGGTTGGCCCGCCGCCAACTTGTCCGACGACTATAGGGTCGTCCCCACGAACACGGGCCAAAGTTGCACAGCCGCCGACATGTCCGACGACTATAGGGTCGTCCCCACGACCGCGGGACTAGGTTGGCCAGCCGCCGACATGTTCGACGACTATAGGGTCGTCCCCACGACCACGGGCCAAAGTTGGCCAGCCGCAGACATGTCCGGCGACTATAGGGTCGTACCCACGCCGCCCGGAATAGTTTGGCCCTCCGCCGACATGTCCGACGACTATAGGGTCGTCCCCACGACACCGGGACTAGATTCGCCCGCCACCGTCATGTCCGACGACTATAGGGTCGTCCCCACGACCCCGGGACTAGGTTGGCCCGCCGCCGACTTGTCCGACGACTATAGGGTCGTTCCCACGACCCCCGGAATAGGTTGGCCCGCCGCCGACTTGTGCGACGACTATAGGGTCGTCTCCACGACCCCGGGACTAGGTTGGCCCGCCACCGTCATGTCCGACGACTATAGGGTCGTCTCCACGACCCCGGGACTAGGTTGGCCCGCCGCCGACTTGTCCGACGACTATAGGGTCGTCTCCACGACCCCGGGACTAGGTTGGCCCGCCGCCGACTTGTCCGACGACTATAGGGTCGTCCCCACGACCACGGGCCAAAGTTGCCCAGCCGCCGACATGTCCGACGACTATAGGGTCGTTCCCACGACCCCCGGACTAGGTTGGCCCGCCGCCGACTTGTCCGACGACTATAGGGTCGTCCCCACGACCCGGGGACTAGGTTGGCCAGCCGCCGACATGTCCGACGACTATAGGGTCGTTCCCACGACCCCCGGAATAGGTTGGCCCGCCGCCGACTTGTCCGACGACTATAGGGTCGTCCCCACGACCCCGGGACTTGATTGACCCGCCACCGTCATGTCCGACGACTATAGGGTCGTCCCCACGACCCCGGGACTAGATTGGCCCGCCACCGTCATGTCCGATGACTATAGGGTCGTCCCCACGACCCCGGGACTAGATTGGCCCGCCACCGTCATGTCCGACGACTGTAGGGTCGTCCCCACGACCCCGGGACTAGGTTGGCCAGCCACCGACATGTTCGACGACTATAGGGTCGTCCCCACGCCCCGGGACTAGGTTGGCCCGCCGCCGACTTGTCCGGCGACTATAGGGTCGTTACCACGACCCCGGGAATAGTTTGGCCCGCCGCCGACATGTTCGACGACTATAGGGTCGTCTCCTCGACCACGGGCCAAAGTTGCCCAGCCGCCGACATGTCCGACGACTATAGGGTCGTCCCCACGACCCCGGGACAAGATTGGCCCGCCACCGTCATGTCCGACGACTGTAGGGTCGTCCCCACGACCCCGGGACTAGGTTGGCCAGCCACCGACATGTTCGACGACTATAGGGTCGTCCCCACGACCCCGGGACTAGGTTGGCCCGCCGCCGACTTGTCCGACGACTATAGGGTCGTCCCCACGACCCCAGGAGTAGATTGCCCCGCCACCGTCATGTCCGACGACTATAGGGTCGTCTCCTCGACCACGGGCCAAAGCTGCCCAGCCGCCGACATGTCCGACGACTATAGGGTCGTCCCCACGACCCCGGGACTAGATTGGCCCGCCACCGTCATGTCCGACGACTGTAGGGTCGTCCCCACGACCCCGGGACTAGGTTGTCCAGCCACCGACATGTTCGACGACTATAGGGTCGTCCCCACGACCCCGGGACTAGGTTCGCCCGCCGCCGACTTGTCCGGCGACTATAGGGTCGTTACCACGACCCCGGGAATAGTTTGGCCCGCCGCCGACATGTTCGACGACTATAGGGTCGTCTCCTCGACCACGGGCCAAAGTTGCCCAGCCGCCGACATGTCCGACGACTATAGGGTCGTCCCCACGACCCCGGGACAAGATTGGCCCGCCACCGTCATGTCCGACGACTGTAGGGTCGTCCCCACGACCACGGGCCAAAGTTGGCCAGCCGCAGACATGTCCGGCGACTATAGGGTCGTACCCACGCCCCCCGGAATAGTTTGGCCCTCCGCCGACATGTCCGACGACTATAGGGTCGTCCCCACGACACCGGAACTAGATTGGCCCGCCACCGTCATGTCTGACGACTATAGGGTCGTCCCCACGACCCTGGGACTAGGTTGGCCCGCCGCCGACTTGTCCGACGACTATAGGGTCGTCCCCACGACCCCCGGACTAGATTGACCCGCCACCGTCATGTCCGACGACTATAGGGTCGTCTCCACGACCCCGGGACTAGGTTGGCCAGCCGCCGACATGTCCGACGACTATAGGGTCGTCCCCACGACACCGGGACTAGATTGGCCCGCCACCGTCACGTCCGACGACTATAGGGTCGTCCCCACGACCCCGGGACTAGGTTGGCCCGCCGCCGACTTGTCCGCCGACTATAGGGTCGTCCCCACGACCACGGGCCAATGTTGGTCAGCCGCCGACATGTCCGACGACTATAGGGTCGTCCCCACGACCCCGGGACTAGATTGGCCCGCCACCGTCATGTCCGACGACTATAGGGTCGTCCCCACGACCCCGGGGCTAGGTTGGCCCGCCGCCGAGTTGTCCGACGACTATAGGGTCGTCCCCACGACCCGAGGAGTAGATTGCCCCTCACCGTCATGTGCGACGACTATAGTGTCGTCCCCACGACCCCGGGACTAGGTTGGCCAGCCGCCGACATGTCCGACGACTATAGGGTCGTTCCCACGACCCCCGGACTAGGTTGGCCCGCCGCTGACTTGTCCGACGACTATAGGGTCGTCCCCACGACCCCGGGACTTGATTGACCCGCCACCGTCATGTCCGACGACTATAGGGTCGTCCCCACGACCCCGGGACTAGATTGGCCCGCCACCGTCATGTCCGACGACTGTAGGGTCGTCCCCACGACCCCGGGACTAGGTTGTCCAGCCACCGACATGTTCGACGACTATAGGGTCGTCCCCACGACCCCGGGACTAGGTTGGCCCGCCGCCGACTTGTCCGGCGACTATAGGGTCGTTACCACGACCCCGGGAATAGTTTGGCCCGCCGCCGACATGTTCGACGACTATAGGGTCGTCCCCACGACCACGGGCCAAAGTTGGCCAGCCGCAGACATGTCCGGCGACTATAGGGTCGTACCCACGCCCCCCGGAATAGTTTGGCCCTCCGCCGACATGTCCGACGACTATAGGGTCGTCCCCACGACACCGGGACTAGATTGGCCCGCCACCGTCATGTGCGACGACTATAGTGTCGTCCCCACGACCCCGGGACTAAGTTGGCCAGCCGCCGACATGTCCGACGACTATAGGGTCGTCCCCACGACCCCCGGACTAGATTGACCCGCCACCGTCATGTCCGACGACTATAGGGTCGTCTCCACGACCCCGGGACTAGGTTGGCCCGCCGCCAACTTGTCCGACGACTATAGGGTCGTCCCCACGAACACGGGCCAAAGTTGCACAGCCGCCGACATGTCCGACGACTATAGGGTCGTCCCCACGACCGCGGGACTAGGTTGGCCAGCCGCCGACATGTTCGACGACTATAGGGTCGTCCCCACGACCACGGGCCAAAGTTGGCCAGCCGCAGACATGTCCGGCGACTATAGGGTCGTACCCACGCCGCCCGGAATAGTTTGGCCCTCCGCCGACATGTCCGACGACTATAGGGTCGTCCCCACGACACCGGGACTAGATTCGCCCGCCACCGTCATGTCCGACGACTATAGGGTCGTCCCCACGACCCCGGGACTAGGTTGGCCCGCCGCCGACTTGTCCGACGACTATAGGGTCGTTCCCACGACCCCCGGAATAGGTTGGCCCGCCGCCGACTTGTGCGACGACTATAGGGTCGTCTCCACGACCCCGGGACTAGGTTGGCCCGCCACCGTCATGTCCGACGACTATAGGGTCGTCTCCACGACCCCGGGACTAGGTTGGCCCGCCGCCGACTTGTCCGACGACTATAGGGTCGTCTCCACGACCCCGGGACTAGGTTGGCCCGCCGCCGACTTGTCCGACGACTATAGGGTCGTCCCCACGACCACGGGCCAAAGTTGCCCAGCCGCCGACATGTCCGACGACTATAGGGTCGTTCCCACGACCCCCGGACTAGGTTGGCCCGCCGCCGACTTGTCCGACGACTATAGGGTCGTCCCCACGACCCGGGGACTAGGTTGGCCAGCCGCCGACATGTCCGACGACTATAGGGTCGTTCCCACGACCCCCGGAATAGGTTGGCCCGCCGCCGACTTGTCCGACGACTATAGGGTCGTCCCCACGACCCCGGGACTTGATTGACCCGCCACCGTCATGTCCGACGACTATAGGGTCGTCCCCACGACCCCGGGACTAGATTGGCCCGCCACCGTCATGTCCGATGACTATAGGGTCGTCCCCACGACCCCGGGACTAGATTGGCCCGCCACCGTCATGTCCGACGACTGTAGGGTCGTCCCCACGACCCCGGGACTAGGTTGGCCAGCCACCGACATGTTCGACGACTATAGGGTCGTCCCCACGCCCCGGGACTAGGTTGGCCCGCCGCCGACTTGTCCGGCGACTATAGGGTCGTTACCACGACCCCGGGAATAGTTTGGCCCGCCGCCGACATGTTCGACGACTATAGGGTCGTCTCCTCGACCACGGGCCAAAGTTGCCCAGCCGCCGACATGTCCGACGACTATAGGGTCGTCCCCACGACCCCGGGACAAGATTGGCCCGCCACCGTCATGTCCGACGACTGTAGGGTCGTCCCCACGACCCCGGGACTAGGTTGGCCAGCCACCGACATGTTCGACGACTATAGGGTCGTCCCCACGACCCCGGGACTAGGTTGGCCCGCCGCCGACTTGTCCGACGACTATAGGGTCGTCCCCACGACCCCAGGAGTAGATTGCCCCGCCACCGTCATGTCCGACGACTATAGGGTCGTCTCCTCGACCACGGGCCAAAGCTGCCCAGCCGCCGACATGTCCGACGACTATAGGGTCGTCCCCACGACCCCGGGACTAGATTGGCCCGCCACCGTCATGTCCGACGACTGTAGGGTCGTCCCCACGACCCCGGGACTAGGTTGTCCAGCCACCGACATGTTCGACGACTATAGGGTCGTCCCCACGACCCCGGGACTAGGTTCGCCCGCCGCCGACTTGTCCGGCGACTATAGGGTCGTTACCACGACCCCGGGAATAGTTTGGCCCGCCGCCGACATGTTCGACGACTATAGGGTCGTCTCCTCGACCACGGGCCAAAGTTGCCCAGCCGCCGACATGTCCGACGACTATAGGGTCGTCCCCACGACCCCGGGACAAGATTGGCCCGCCACCGTCATGTCCGACGACTGTAGGGTCGTCCCCACGACCACGGGCCAAAGTTGGCCAGCCGCAGACATGTCCGGCGACTATAGGGTCGTACCCACGCCCCCCGGAATAGTTTGGCCCTCCGCCGACATGTCCGACGACTATAGGGTCGTCCCCACGACACCGGAACTAGATTGGCCCGCCACCGTCATGTCTGACGACTATAGGGTCGTCCCCACGACCCTGGGACTAGGTTGGCCCGCCGCCGACTTGTCCGACGACTATAGGGTCGTCCCCACGACCCCCGGACTAGATTGACCCGCCACCGTCATGTCCGACGACTATAGGGTCGTCTCCACGACCCCGGGACTAGGTTGGCCAGCCGCCGACATGTCCGACGACTATAGGGTCGTCCCCACGACACCGGGACTAGATTGGCCCGCCACCGTCACGTCCGACGACTATAGGGTCGTCCCCACGACCCCGGGACTAGGTTGGCCCGCCGCCGACTTGTCCGCCGACTATAGGGTCGTCCCCACGACCACGGGCCAATGTTGGTCAGCCGCCGACATGTCCGACGACTATAGGGTCGTCCCCACGACCCCGGGACTAGATTGGCCCGCCACCGTCATGTCCGACGACTATAGGGTCGTCCCCACGACCCCGGGGCTAGGTTGGCCCGCCGCCGAGTTGTCCGACGACTATAGGGTCGTCCCCACGACCCGAGGAGTAGATTGCCCCTCACCGTCATGTGCGACGACTATAGTGTCGTCCCCACGACCCCGGGACTAGGTTGGCCAGCCGCCGACATGTCCGACGACTATAGGGTCGTTCCCACGACCCCCGGACTAGGTTGGCCCGCCGCTGACTTGTCCGACGACTATAGGGTCGTCCCCACGACCCCGGGACTTGATTGACCCGCCACCGTCATGTCCGACGACTATAGGGTCGTCCCCACGACCCCGGGACTAGATTGGCCCGCCACCGTCATGTCCGACGACTGTAGGGTCGTCCCCACGACCCCGGGACTAGGTTGTCCAGCCACCGACATGTTCGACGACTATAGGGTCGTCCCCACGACCCCGGGACTAGGTTGGCCCGCCGCCGACTTGTCCGGCGACTATAGGGTCGTTACCACGACCCCGGGAATAGTTTGGCCCGCCGCCGACATGTTCGACGACTATAGGGTCGTCCCCACGACCACGGGCCAAAGTTGGCCAGCCGCAGACATGTCCGGCGACTATAGGGTCGTACCCACGCCCCCCGGAATAGTTTGGCCCTCCGCCGACATGTCCGACGACTATAGGGTCGTCCCCACGACACCGGGACTAGATTGGCCCGCCACCGTCATGTCCGACGACTATAGGGTCGTCCCCACGACCCCGGGACTAGGTTGGCCCGCCGCCGACTTGTCCGACGACTATAGGGTCGTCCCCACGACCCCCGGACTAGATTGACCCGCCACCGTCATGTCCGACGACTATACGGTCGTCTCCACGACCCCGGGACTAGGTTGGCCAGCCGCCGACATGTCCGACGACTATAGGGTCGTCCCCACGACCACGGGACAAAATTGGCCAGCCGCCGACATGTCCGACGACTATAGGGTCGTCCCCACGACCCCAGGAGTAGATTGCCCCTCACCGTCATGTGCGACGACTATAGTGTCGTCCCCACGACCCCGGGACTAGGTTGGCCAGCCGCCGACATGTCCGACGACTATAGGGTCGTTCCCACGACCCCCGGACTAGGTTGGCCCGCCGCCGACTTGTCCGACCACTATAGGGTCGTCTCCACGACCCCGGGACTAGATTGGCCCGCCACCGTCATGTCCGATGACTATAGGGTCGTCCCCACGGCCCCGGGACTAGGTTGGCCCGCCGCCGACTTGTCCGACGACTATAGGGTCGTCCCCACGACCCCAGGAGTAGGTTGGCCCGCCGCCGACTTGTCCGGCGACTATAGGGTCCTTACCACGACCCCGGGAATAGTTTGGCCCGCCGCCGACATGTTCGACGACTATAGGGTCGTCTCCTCGACCACGGGCCAAAGTTGCCCAGCCGCCGACATGTCCGACGACTATAGGGTCGTCCCCACGACCCCGGGACTAGATTGGCCCGCCACCGTCATGTCCGACGACTGTAGGGTCGTCCCCACGACCCCGGGACTAGGTTGGCCAGCCACCGACATGTTCGACGACTATAGGGTCGTCCCCACGACCCCGGGACTAGGTTGGCCCGCCGCCGACTTGTCCGGCGACTATAGGGTCGTTACCACGACCCCGGGAATAGTTTGGCCTGCCGCCGACATGTTCGACGACTATAGGGTCGTCTCCTCGACCACGGGCCAAAGTTGCCCAGCCGCCGACATGTCCGACGACTATAGGGTCGTCCCCACGACCCCGGGACAAGATTGGCCCGCCACCGTCATGTCCGACGACTGTAGGGTCGTCCCCACGACCCCGGGACTAGGTTGGCCAGCCACCGACATGTTCGACGACTATAGGGTCGTCCCCACGACCCCGGGACTAGGTTGGCCCGCCGCCGACTTGTCCGACGACTATAGGGTCGTCCCCACGACCCCAGGAGTAGATTGCCCCGCCACCGTCATGTCCGACGACTATAGGGTCGTCTCCTCGACCACGGGCCAAAGTTGCCCAGCCGCCGACATGTCCGACGACTATAGGGTCGTCCCCACGACCCCGGGACTATATTGGCCCGCCACCGTCATGTCCGACGACTGTAGGGTCGTCCCCACGACCCCGGGACTAGGTTGTCCAGCCACCGACATGTTCGACGACTATAGGGTCGTCCCCACGACCCCGGGACTAGGTTGGCCCGCCGCCGACTTGTCCGGCGACTATAGGGTCGTTACCACGACCCCGGGAATAGTTTGGCCCGCCGCCGACATGTTCGACGACTATAGGGTCGTCCCCACGACCACGGGCCAAAGTTGGCCAGCCGCAGACATGTCCGGCGACTATAGGGTCGTACCCACGCCCCCCGGAATAGTTTGGCCCTCCGCCGACATGTCCGACGACTATAGGGTCGTCCCCACGACACCGGGACTAGATTGGCCCGCCACCGTCATGTCCGACGACTATAGGGTCGTCCCCACGACCCCGGGACTAGGTTCGCCCGCCGCCGACTTGTCCGACGACTATAGGGTCGTCCCCACGACCCCCGGACTAGATTGACCCGCCACCGTCATGTCCGACGACTATAGGGTCGTCTACACGACCCCGGGACTAGGTTGGCCAGCCGCCGACATGTCCGACAACTATAGGGTCGTCCCCACGACCCCGGGGCTAGATTGGCCAGCCACCGTCATGTCCGCCGACTATATGGTCGTCCTCACGACCACGGGCCAAAGTTGGTCAGCCGCCGACATGTCCGACGACTATAGGGTCGTCCCCACGACCGCGGGACTAGGTTGGCCAGCCGCCGACATGTTCGACGACTATAGGGTCGTCCCCACGACCCCGGGGATAGGTTGGACCGCCGCCGAGTTGTCCGACGACTATAGGGTCGTCCCCACGACCCCAGGAGTAGATTGCCCCTCACCGTCATGTGCGACGACTATAGTGTCGTCCCCACGACCCCGGGACTAGGTTGGTCAGCCGCCGACATGTCCGACGACTATAGGGTCGTCCCCACGACCCCCGGACTAGATTGACCCGCCACCGTCATGTCCGACGACTATAGGGTCGTCTCCACGACCCCGGGACTAGGTTGGCCCGCCGCCGTCATGTCGGACGACTATAGGGTCGTCCCCACGACCCCGGGACTAGGTTGGTCAGCCGCCGACATGTCCGACGACTATAGGGTCGTCCCCACGACCCCGGACTAGATTGGCCCGCCACCGTCATGTCCGATGACTATAGGGTCGTCCCCACGGCCCCGGGACTAGGTTGGCCCGCCGCCGACTTGTCCGACGACTATAGGGTCGTCCCCACGACCCCAGGAGTAGGTTGGCCCGCCGCCGACTTGTCCGGCGACTATAGGGTCCTTACCACGACCCCGGGAATAGTTTGGCCCGCCGCCGACATGTTCGACGACTATAGGGTCGTCTCCTCGACCACGGGCCAAAGTTGCCCAGCCGCCGACATGTCCGACGACTATAGGGTCGTCCCCACGACCCCGGGACTAGATTGGCCCGCCACCGTCATGTCCGACGACTGTAGGGTCGTCCCCACGACCCCGGGACTAGGTTGGCCAGCCACCGACATGTTCGACGACTATAGGGTCGTCCCCACGACCCCGGGACTAGGTTGGCCCGCCGCCGACTTGTCCGGCGACTATAGGGTCGTTACCACGACCCCGGGAATAGTTTGGCCTGCCGCCGACATGTTCGACGACTATAGGGTCGTCTCCTCGACCACGGGCCAAAGTTGCCCAGCCGCCGACATGTCCGACGACTATAGGGTCGTCCCCACGACCCCGGGACAAGATTGGCCCGCCACCGTCATGTCCGACGACTGTAGGGTCGTCCCCACGACCCCGGGACTAGGTTGGCCAGCCACCGACATGTTCGACGACTATAGGGTCGTCCCCACGACCCCGGGACTAGGTTGGCCCGCCGCCGACTTGTCCGACGACTATAGGGTCGTCCCCACGACCCCAGGAGTAGATTGCCCCGCCACCGTCATGTCCGACGACTATAGGGTCGTCTCCTCGACCACGGGCCAAAGTTGCCCAGCCGCCGACATGTCCGACGACTATAGGGTGGTCCCCACGACCCCGGGACTATATTGGCCCGCCACCGTCATGTCCGACGACTGTAGGGTCGTCCCCACGACCCCGGGACTAGGTTGTCCAGCCACCGACATGTTCGACGACTATAGGGTCGTCCCCACGACCCCGGGACTAGGTTGGCCCGCCGCCGACTTGTCCGGCGACTATAGGGTCGTTACCACGACCCCGGGAATAGTTTGGCCCGCCGCCGACATGTTCGACGACTATAGGGTCGTCCCCACGACCACGGGCCAAAGTTGGCCAGCCGCAGACATGTCCGGCGACTATAGGGTCGTACCCACGCCCCCCGGAATAGTTTGGCCCTCCGCCGACATGTCCGACGACTATAGGGTCGTCCCCACGACACCGGGACTAGATTGGCCCGCCACCGTCATGTCCGACGACTATAGGGTCGTCCCCACGACCCCGGGACTAGGTTCGCCCGCCGCCGACTTGTCCGACGACTATAGGGTCGTCCCCACGACCCCCGGACTAGATTGACCCGCCACCGTCATGTCCGACGACTATAGGGTCGTCTACACGACCCCGGGACTAGGTTGGCCAGCCGCCGACATGTCCGACAACTATAGGGTCGTCCCCACGACCCCGGGGCTAGATTGGCCAGCCACCGTCATGTCCGCCGACTATATGGTCGTCCTCACGACCACGGGCCAAAGTTGGTCAGCCGCCGACATGTCCGACGACTATAGGGTCGTCCCCACGACCGCGGGACTAGGTTGGCCAGCCGCCGACATGTTCGACGACTATAGGGTCGTCCCCACGACCCCGGGGATAGGTTGGACCGCCGCCGAGTTGTCCGACGACTATAGGGTCGTCCCGACGACCCCAGGAGTAGATTGCCCCTCACCGTCATGTGCGACGACTATAGTGTCGTCCCCACGACCCCGGGACTAGGTTGGTCAGCCGCCGACATGTCCGACGACTATAGGGTCGTCCCCACGACCCCCGGACTAGATTGACCCGCCACCGTCATGTCCGACGACTATAGGGTCGTCTCCACGACCCCGGGACTAGGTTGGCCCGCCGCCGTCATGTCGGACGACTATAGGGTCGTCCCCACGACCCCGGGACTAGGTTGGCCCGCCGCCGACTTGTCCGACGACTATAGGGTCGTCCCCACGACCCCCGGACTAGATTGACCCGCCACCGTCATGTCCGACGACTATAGGGTCGTCTACACGACCCCGGGACTAGGTTGGCCCGCCGCCGACTTGTCCGACGACTATAGGGTCGTCCCCACGACCCCAGGAGTAGGTTGGCCCGCCGCCGACTTGTCCGACGACTATAGGGTCCTCCCCACGACCCCGGGACTAGATTGGCCCGCCACCGTCATGCCCGATGACTATAGGGTCGTCCCCACGACCCCGGGACTAGGTTGGCCCGCCGCCGACATGTCCGACGACTATAGGGTCGTCTCCACGACCCCGGGACTTGGTTGGCCCGCCGCCGACTTGTCCGGCGACTATAGGGTCCTTACCACGACCCCGGGAATAGTTTGGCCCGCCGCCGACATGTTCGACGACTATAGGGTCGTCTCCTCGACCACGGGCCAAAGTTGCCCAGCCGCCGACATGTCCGACAACTATAGGGTCGTCCCCACGACCCCGGGACAAGATTGGCCCGCCACCGTCATGTCCGACGACTGTAGGATCGTCCCCGCGACCCCGGGACTAGGTTGGCCAGCCACCGACATGTTCGACGACTATAGGGTCGTCCCCACGACCCCGGGACTAGGTTGGCCCGCCGCCGACTTGTCCGACGACTATAGGGTCGTTACCACGACCCCGGGAATAGTTTGGCCCGCCGCCGACATGTTCGACGACTATAGGGTCGTCTCCTCGACCACGAGCCAAAGTTGCCCAGCCGCCGACATGTCCGACGACTATAGGGTCGTCCCCACGACCCCGGGACAAGATTGGCCCGCCACCGTCATGTCCGACGACTGTAGGGTCGTCCCCACGACCCCGGGACTAGGTTGGCCAGCCACCGACATGTTCGACGACTATAGGGTCGTCCCCACGACCCCGGGACTAGGTTGGCCCGCCGCCGACTTGTCCGACGACTACAGGGTCGTCCCCACGACCCCCGGACTAGATTGACCCGCCACCGTCATGTCCGACGACTATAGGGTCGTCCCCACGGCCTCAGGAGTAGATTGCCCCTCACCGTCATGTGCGACGACTATAGTGTCGTCCCCACGACCCCGGGACTAAGTTGGCCAGCCGCCGACATGTCCGACGACTATAGGGTCGTCCCCACGACCCCCGGACTAGATTGACCCGCCACCGTCATGTCCGACGACTATAGGGTCGTCTCCACGACCCCGGGACTAGGTTGGCCCGCCGCCAACTTGTCCGACGACTATAGGGTCGTCCCCACGAACACGGGCCAAAGTTGCACAGCCGCCGACATGTCCGACGACTATAGGGTCGTCCCCACGACCGCGGGACTAGGTTGGCCAGCCGCCGACATGTTCGACGACTATAGGGTCGTCCCCACGACCACGGGCCAAAGTTGGCCAGCCGCAGACATGTCCGGCGACTATAGGGTCGTACCCACGCCGCCCGGAATAGTTTGGCCCTCCGCCGACATGTCCGACGACTATAGGGTCGTCCCCACGACACCTGGACTAGATTGGCCCGCCACCGTCATGTCCGACGACTATAGGGTCGTCTCCACGACCCCGGGACTAGGTTGGCCCGCCACCGTCATGTCCGACGACTATAGGGTCGTCTCCACGACCCCGGGACTAGGTTGGCCCGCCGCCGACTTGTCCGACGACTATAGGGTCGTCTCCACGACCCCGGGACTAGGTTGGCCCGCCGCCGACTTGTCCGACGACTATAGGGTCGTCCCCACGACCACGGGCCAAAGTTGCCCAGCCGCCGACATGTCCGACGTCTATAGGGTCGTTCCCACGACCCCCGGACTAGGTTGGCCCGCCGCCGACTTGTGCGACGACTATAGGGTCGTCTCCACGACCCCGGGACTAGGTTGGCCCGCCACCGTCATGTCCGACGACTATAGGGTCGTCTCCACGACCCCGGGACTAGGTTGGCCCGCCGCCGACTTGTCCGACGACTATAGGGTCGTCTCCACGACCCCGGGACTAGGTTGGCCCGCCGCCGACTTGTCCGGCGACTATAGGGTCGTTACCACGACCCCGGGAATAGTTTGGCCCGCCGCCGACATGTTCGACGACTATAGGGTCGTCCCCACGACCACGGGCCAAAGTTGGCCAGCCGCAGACATGTCCGGCGACTATAGGGTCGTACCCACGCCCCCCGGAATAGTTTGGCCCTCCGCCGACATGTCCGACGACTATAGGGTCGTCCCCACGACACCGGGACTAGATTGGCCCGCCACCGTCATGTCCGACGACTATAGGGTCGTCCCCACGACCCCGGGACTAGGTTCGCCCGCCGCCGACTTGTCCGACGACTATAGGGTCGTCCCCACGACCCCCGGACTAGATTGACCCGCCACCGTCATGTCCGACGACTATAGGGTCGTCTACACGACCCCGGGACTAGGTTGGCCAGCCGCCGACATGTCCGACAACTATAGGGTCGTCCCCACGACCCCGGGGCTAGATTGGCCAGCCACCGTCATGTCCGCCGACTATATGGTCGTCCTCACGACCACGGGCCAAAGTTGGTCAGCCGCCGACATGTCCGACGACTATAGGGTCGTCCCCACGACCGCGGGACTAGGTTGGCCAGCCGCCGACATGTTCGACGACTATAGGGTCGTCCCCACGACCCCGGGGATAGGTTGGACCGCCGCCGAGTTGTCCGACGACTATAGGGTCGTCCCCACGACCCCAGGAGTAGATTGCCCCTCACCGTCATGTGCGACGACTATAGTGTCGTCCCCACGACCCCGGGACTAGGTTGGTCAGCCGCCGACATGTCCGACGACTATAGGGTCGTCCCCACGACCCCCGGACTAGATTGACCCGCCACCGTCATGTCCGACGACTATAGGGTCGTCTCCACGACCCCGGGACTAGGTTGGCCCGCCGCCGTCATGTCGGACGACTATAGGGTCGTCCCCACGACCCCGGGACTAGGTTGGCCCGCCGCCGACTTGTCCGACGACTATAGGGTCGTCCCCACGACCCCCGGACTAGATTGACCCGCCACCGTCATGTCCGACGACTATAGGGTCGTCCCCACGACCCCGGGACTAGGTTGGCCCGCCGCCGACTTGTCCGACGACTATAGGGTCGTCCCCACGACCCCCGGACTAGATTGACCCGCCACCGTCATGTCCGACGACTATACGGTCGTCTCCACGACCCCGGGACTAGGTTGGCCAGCCGCCGACATGTCCGACGACTATAGGGTCGTCCCCACGACCACGGGACAAAATTGGCCAGCCGCCGACATGTCCGACGACTATAGGGTCGTCCCCACGACCCCAGGAGTAGATTGCCCCTCACCGTCATGTGCGACGACTATAGTGTCGTCCCCACGACCCCGGGACTAGGTTGGCCAGCCGCCGACATGTCCGACGACTATAGGGTCGTTCCCACGACCCCCGGACTAGGTTGGCCCGCCGCCGACTTGTCCGACGACTATAGGGTCGTCCCCACGACCCCAGGAGTAGGTTGGCCCGCCGCCGACTTGTCCGGCGACTATAGGGTCCTTACCACGACCCCGGGAATAGTTTGGCCCGCCGCCGACATGTTCGACGACTATAGGGTCGTCTCCTCGACCACGGGCCAAAGTTGCCCAGCCGCCGACATGTCCGACGACTATAGGGTCGTCCCCACGACCCCGGGACTAGATTGGCCCGCCACCGTCATGTCCGACGACTGTAGGGTCGTCCCCACGACCCCGGGACTAGGTTGGCCAGCCACCGACATGTTCGACGACTATAGGGTCGTCCCCACGACCCCGGGACTAGGTTGGCCCGCCGCCGACTTGTCCGGCGACTATAGGGTCGTTACCACGACCCCGGGAATAGTTTGGCCTGCCGCCGACATGTTCGACGACTATAGGGTCGTCTCCTCGACCACGGGCCAAAGTTGCCCAGCCGCCGACATGTCCGACGACTATAGGGTCGTCCCCACGACCCCGGGACAAGATTGGCCCGCCACCGTCATGTCCGACGACTGTAGGGTCGTCCCCACGACCCCGGGACTAGGTTGGCCAGCCACCGACATGTTCGACGACTATAGGGTCGTCTCCTCGACCACGGGCCAAAGTTGCCCAGCCGCCGACATGTCCGACGACTATAGGGTCGTCCCCACGACCCCGGGACAAGATTGGCCCGCCACCGTCATGTCCGACGACTGTAGGGTCGTCCCCACGACCACGGGCCAAAGTTGGCCAGCCGCAGACATGTCCGGCGACTATAGGGTCGTACCCACGCCCCCCGGAATAGTTTGGCCCTCCGCCGACATGTCCGACGACTATAGGGTCGTCCCCACGACACCGGAACTAGATTGGCCCGCCACCGTCATGTCCGACGACTATAGGGTCGTCTCCACGACCCCGGGACTAGGTTGGCCAGCCGCCGACATGTCCGACGACTATAGGGTCGTCCCCACGACACCGGGACTAGATTGGCCCGCCACCGTCACGTCCGACGACTATAGGGTCGTCCCCACGACCCCGGGACTAGGTTGGCCCGCCGCCGACTTGTCCGCCGACTATAGGGTCGTCCCCACGACCACGGGCCAATGTTGGTCAGCCGCCGACATGTCCGACGACTATAGGGTCGTCCCCACGACCCCGGGACTAGATTGGCCCGCCACCGTCATGTCCGACGACTATAGGGTCGTCCCCACGACCCCGGGGCTAGGTTGGCCCGCCGCCGAGTTGTCCGACGACTATAGGGTCGTCCCCACGACCCGAGGAGTAGATTGCCCCTCACCGTCATGTGCGACGACTATAGTGTCGTCCCCACGACCCCGGGACTAGGTTGGCCAGCCGCCGACATGTCCGACGACTATAGGGTCGTTCCCACGACCCCCGGACTAGGTTGGCCCGCCGCTGACTTGTCCGACGACTATAGGGTCGTCCCCACGACCCCGGGACTTGATTGACCCGCCACCGTCATGTCCGACGACTATAGGGTCGTCCCCACGACCCCGGGACTAGATTGGCCCGCCACCGTCATGTCCGACGACTGTAGGGTCGTCCCCACGACCCCGGGACTAGGTTGTCCAGCCACCGACATGTTCGACGACTATAGGGTCGTCCCCACGACCCCGGGACTAGGTTGGCCCGCCGCCGACTTGTCCGGCGACTATAGGGTCGTTACCACGACCCCGGGAATAGTTTGGCCCGCCGCCGACATGTTCGACGACTATAGGGTCGTCCCCACGACCACGGGCCAAAGTTGGCCAGCCGCAGACATGTCCGGCGACTATAGGGTCGTACCCACGCCCCCCGGAATAGTTTGGCCCTCCGCCGACATGTCCGACGACTATAGGGTCGTCCCCACGACACCGGGACTAGATTGGCCCGCCACCGTCATGTCCGACGACTATAGGGTCGTCCCCACGACCCCGGGACTAGGTTGGCCCGCCGCCGACTTGTCCGACGACTATAGGGTCGTCCCCACGACCCCCGGACTAGATTGACCCGCCACCGTCATGTCCGACGACTATACGGTCGTCTCCACGACCCCGGGACTAGGTTGGCCAGCCGCCGACATGTCCGACGACTATAGGGTCGTCCCCACGACCACGGGACAAAATTGGCCAGCCGCCGACATGTCCGACGACTATAGTGTCGTCCCCACGACCCCAGGAGTAGATTGCCCCTCACCGTCATGTGCGACGACTATAGTGTCGTCCCCACGACCCCGGGACTAGGTTGGCCAGCCGCCGACATGTCCGACGACTATAGGGTCGTTCCCACGACCCCCGGACTAGGTTGGCCCGCCGCCGACTTGTCCGACCACTATAGGGTCGTCTCCACGACCCCGGGACTAGATTGGCCCGCCACCGTCATGTCCGATGACTATAGGGTCGTCCCCACGGCCCCGGGACTAGGTTGGCCCGCCGCCGACTTGTCCGACGACTATAGGGTCGTCCCCACGACCCCAGGAGTAGGTTGGCCCGCCGCCGACTTGTCCGGCGACTATAGGGTCCTTACCACGACCCCGGGAATAGTTTGGCCCGCCGCCGACATGTTCGACGACTATAGGGTCGTCTCCTCGACCACGGGCCAAAGTTGCCCAGCCGCCGACATGTCCGACGACTATAGGGTCGTCCCCACGACCCCGGGACTAGATTGGCCCGCCACCGTCATGTCCGACGACTGTAGGGTCGTCCCCACGACCCCGGGACTAGGTTGGCCAGCCACCGACATGTTCGACGACTATAGGGTCGTCCCCACGACCCCGGGACTAGGTTGGCCCGCCGCCGACTTGTCCGGCGACTATAGGGTCGTTACCACGACCCCGGGAATAGTTTGGCCTGCCACCGACATGTTCGACGACTATAGGGTCGTCTCCTCGACCACGGGCCAAAGTTGCCCAGCCGCCGACATGTCCGACGACTATAGGGTCGTCCCCACGACCCCGGGACAAGATTGGCCCGCCACCGTCATGTCCGACGACTGTAGGGTCGTCCCCACGACCCCGGGACTAGGTTGGCCAGCCACCGACATGTTCGACGACTATAGGGTCGTCCCCACGACCCCGGGACTAGGTTGGCCCGCCGCCGACTTGTCCGACGACTATAGGGTCGTCCCCACGACCCCAGGAGTAGATTGCCCCGCCACCGTCATGTCCGACGACTATAGGGTCGTCTCCTCGACCACGGGCCAAAGTTGCCCAGCCGCCGACATGTCCGACGACTATAGGGTCGTCCCCACGACCCCGGGACTATATTGGCCCGCCACCGTCATGTCCGACGACTGTAGGGTCGTCCCCACGACCCCGGGACTAGGTTGTCCAGCCACCGACATGTTCGACGACTATAGGGTCGTCCCCACGACCCCGGGACTAGGTTGGCCCGCCGCCGACTTGTCCGGCGACTATAGGGTCGTTACCACGACCCCGGGAATAGTTTGGCCCGCCGCCGACATGTTCGACGACTATAGGGTCGTCCCCACGACCACGGGCCAAAGTTGGCCAGCCGCAGACATGTCCGGCGACTATAGGGTCGTACCCACGCCCCCCGGAATAGTTTGGCCCTCCGCCGACATGTCCGACGACTATAGGGTCGTCCCCACGACACCGGGACTAGATTGGCCCGCCACCGTCATGTCCGACGACTATAGGGTCGTCCCCACGACCCCGGGACTAGGTTCGCCCGCCGCCGACTTGTCCGACGACTATAGGGTCGTCCCCACGACCCCCGGACTAGATTGACCCGCCACCGTCATGTCCGACGACTATGGGGTCGTCTACACGACCCCGGGACTAGGTTGGCCAGCCGCCGACATGTCCGACAACTATAGGGTCGTCCCCACGACCCCGGGGCTAGATTGGCCAGCCACCGTCATGTCCGCCGACTATATGGTCGTCCTCACGACCACGGGCCAAAGTTGGTCAGCCGCCGACATGTCCGACGACTATAGGGTCGTCCCCACGACCCCGGGACTAGGTTGGCCAGCCACCGACATGTTCGACGACTATAGGGTCGTCCCCACGACCCCGGGACTAGGTTGGCCCGCCGCCGACTTGTCCGGCGACTATAGGGTCGTTACCACGACCCCGGGAATAGTTTGGCCTGCCGCCGACATGTTCGACGACTATAGGGTCGTCTCCTCGACCACGGGCCAAAGTTGCCCAGCCGCCGACATGTCCGACGACTATAGGGTCGTCCCCACGACCCCGGGACAAGATTGGCCCGCCACCGTCATGTCCGACGACTGTAGGGTCGTCCCCACGACCCCGGGACTAGGTTGGCCAGCCACCGACATGTTCGACGACTATAGGGTCGTCTCCTCGACCACGGGCCAAAGTTGCCCAGCCGCCGACATGTCCGACGACTATAGGGTCGTCCCCACGACCCCGGGACAAGATTGGCCCGCCACCGTCATGTCCGACGACTGTAGGGTCGTCCCCACGACCACGGGCCAAAGTTGGCCAGCCGCAGACATGTCCGCCGACTATAGGGTCGTACCCACGCCCCCCGGAATAGTTTGGCCCTCCGCCGACATGTCCGACGACTATAGGGTCGTCCCCACGACACCGGAACTAGATTGGCCCGCCACCGTCATGTCTGACGACTATAGGGTCGTCCCCACGACCCTGGGACTAGGTTGGCCCGCCGCCGACTTGTCCGACGACTATAGGGTCGTCCCCACGACCCCCGGACTAGATTGACCCGCCACCGTCATGTCCGACGACTATAGGGTCGTCTCCACGACCCCGGGACTAGGTTGGCCAGCCGCCGACATGTCCGACGACTATAGGGTCGTCCCCACGACACCGGGACTAGATTGGCCCGCCACCGTCACGTCCGACGACTATAGGGTCGTCCCCACGACCCCGGGACTAGGTTGGCCCGCCGCCGACTTGTCCGCCGACTATAGGGTCGTCCCCACGACCACGGGCCAATGTTGGTCAGCCGCCGACATGTCCGACGACTATAGGGTCGTCCCCACGACCCCGGGACTAGATTGGCCCGCCACCGCCATGTCCGACGACTATAGGGTCGTCCCCACGACCCCGGGGCTAGGTTGGCCCGCCGCCGAGTTGTCCGACGACTATAGGGTCGTCCCCACGACCCGAGGAGTAGATTGCCCCTCACCGTCATGTGCGACGACTATAGTGTCGTCCCCACGACCCCGGGACTAGGTTGGCCAGCCGCCGACATGTCCGACGACTATAGGGTCGTTCCCACGACCCCCGGACTAGGTTGGCCCGCCGCTGACTTGTCCGACGACTATAGGGTCGTCCCCACGACCCCGGGACTTGATTGACCCGCCACCGTCATGTCCGACGACTATAGGGTCGTCCCCACGACCCCGGGACTAGATTGGCCCGCCACCGTCATGTCCGACGACTGTAGGGTCGTCCCCACGACCCCGGGACTAGGTTGTCCAGCCACCGACATGTTCGACGACTATAGGGTCGTCCCCACGACCCCGGGACTAGGTTGGCCCGCCGCCGACTTGTCCGGCGACTATAGGGTCGTTACCACGACCCCGGGAATAGTTTGGCCCGCCGCCGACATGTTCGACGACTATAGGGTCGTCCCCACGACCACGGGCCAAAGTTGGCCAGCCGCAGACATGTCCGGCGACTATAGGGTCGTACCCACGCCCCCCGGAATAGTTTGGCCCTCCGCCGACATGTCCGACGACTATAGGGTCGTCCCCACGACACCGGGACTAGATTGGCCCGCCACCGTCATGTCCGACGACTATAGGGTCGTCCCCACGACCCCGGGACTAGGTTGGCCCGCCGCCGACTTGTCCGACGACTATAGGGTCGTCCCCACGACCCCCGGACTAGATTGACCCGCCACCGTCATGTCCGACGACTATACGGTCGTCTCCACGACCCCGGGACTAGGTTGGCCAGCCGCCGACATGTCCGACGACTATAGGGTCGTCCCCACGACCACGGGACAAAATTGGCCAGCCGCCGACATGTCCGACGACTATAGGGTCGTCCCCACGACCCCAGGAGTAGATTGCCCCTCACCGTCATGTGCGACGACTATAGTGTCGTCCCCACGACCCCGGGACTAGGTTGGCCAGCCGCCGACATGTCCGACGACTATAGGGTCGTTCCCACGACCCCCGGACTAGGTTGGCCCGCCGCCGACTTGTCCGACCACTATAGGGTCGTCTCCACGACCCCGGGACTAGATTGGCCCGCCACCGTCATGTCCGATGACTATAGGGTCGTCCCCACGGCCCCGGGACTAGGTTGGCCCGCCGCCGACTTGTCCGACGACTATAGGGTCGTCCCCACGACCCCAGGAGTAGGTTGGCCCGCCGCCGACTTGTCCGGCGACTATAGGGTCCTTACCACGACCCCGGGAATAGTTTGGCCCGCCGCCGACATGTTCGACGACTATAGGGTCGTCTCCTCGACCACGGGCCAAAGTTGCCCAGCCGCCGACATGTCCGACGACTATAGGGTCGTCCCCACGACCCCGGGACTAGATTGGCCCGCCACCGTCATGTCCGACGACTGTAGGGTCGTCCCCACGACCCCGGGACTAGGTTGGCCAGCCACCGACATGTTCGACGACTATAGGGTCGTCCCCACGACCCCGGGACTAGGTTGGCCCGCCGCCGACTTGTCCGGCGACTATAGGGTCGTTACCACGACCCCGGGAATAGTTTGGCCTGCCGCCGACATGTTCGACGACTATAGGGTCGTCTCCTCGACCACGGGCCAAAGTTGCCCAGCCGCCGACATGTCCGACGACTATAGGGTCGTCCCCACGACCCCGGGACAAGATTGGCCCGCCACCGTCATGTCCGACGACTGTAGGGTCGTCCCCACGACCCCGGGACTAGGTTGGCCAGCCACCGACATGTTCGACGACTATAGGGTCGTCCCCACGACCCCGGGACTAGGTTGGCCCGCCGCCGACTTGTCCGACGACTATAGGGTCGTCCCCACGACCCCAGGAGTAGATTGCCCCGCCACCGTCATGTCCGACGACTATAGGGTCGTCTCCTCGACCACGGGCCAAAGTTGCCCAGCCGCCGACATGTCCGACGACTATAGGGTCGTCCCCACGACCCCGGGACTATATTGGCCCGCCACCGTCATGTCCGACGACTATAGGGTCGTCCCCACGACCCCGGGACAAGATTGGCCCGCCACCGTCATGTCCGACGACTGTAGGGTCGTCCCCACGACCCCGGGACTAGGTTGGCCAGCCACCGACATGTTCGACGACTATAGGGTCGTCCCCACGACCCCGGGACTAGGTTGGCCCGCCGCCGAGTTGTCCGACGACTATAGGGTCGTCCCCACGACCCGAGGAGTAGATTGCCCCTCACCGTCATGTGCGACGACTATAGTGTCGTCCCCACGACCCCGGGACTAGGTTGGCCAGCCGCCGACATGTCCGACGACTATAGGGTCGTTCCCACGACCCCCGGACTAGGTTGGCCCGCCGCTGACTTGTCCGACGACTATAGGGTCGTCCCCACGACCCCGGGACTTGATTGACCCGCCACCGTCATGTCCGACGACTATAGGGTCGTCCCCACGACCCCGGGACTAGATTGGCCCGCCACCGTCATGTCCGACGACTGTAGGGTCGTCCCCACGACCCCGGGACTAGGTTGTCCAGCCACCGACATGTTCGACGACTATAGGGTCGTCCCCACGACCCCGGGACTAGGTTGGCCCGCCGCCGACTTGTCCGGCGACTATAGGGTCGTTACCACGACCCCGGGACTAGGTTGGCCAGCCACCGACATGTTCGACGACTATAGGGTCGTCCCCACGACCCCGGGACTAGGTTGGCCCGCCGCCGACTTGTCCGGCGACTATAGGGTCGTTACCACGACCCCGGGAATAGTTTGGCCTGCCGCCGACATGTTCGACGACTATAGGGTCGTCTCCTCGACCACGGGCCAAAGTTGCCCAGCCGCCGACATGTCCGACGACTATAGGGTCGTCCCCACGACCCCGGGACAAGATTGGCCCGCCACCGTCATGTCCGACGACTGTAGGGTCGTCCCCACGACCCCGGGACTAGGTTGGCCAGCCACCGACATGTTCGACGACTATAGGGTCGTCCCCACGACCCCGGGACTAGGTTGGCCCGCCGCCGACTTGTCCGACGACTATAGGGTCGTCCCCACGACCCCAGGAGTAGATTGCCCCGCCACCGTCATGTCCGACGACTATAGGGTCGTCTCCTCGACCACGGGCCAAAGTTGCCCAGCCGCCGACATGTCCGACGACTATAGGGTCGTCCCCACGACCCCGGGACTATATTGGCCCGCCACCGTCATGTCCGACGACTGTAGGGTCGTCCCCACGACCCCGGGACTAGGTTGTCCAGCCACCGACATGTTCGACGACTATAGGGTCGTCCCCACGACCCCGGGACTAGGTTGGCCCGCCGCCGACTTGTCCGGCGACTATAGGGTCGTTACCACGACCCCGGGAATAGTTTGGCCCGCCGCCGACATGTTCGACGACTATAGGGTCGTCCCCACGACCACGGGCCAAAGTTGGCCAGCCGCAGACATGTCCGGCGACTATAGGGTCGTACCCACGCCCCCCGGAATAGTTTGGCCCTCCGCCGACATGTCCGACGACTATAGGGTCGTCCCCACGACACCGGGACTAGATTGGCCCGCCACCGTCATGTCCGACGACTATAGGGTCGTCCCCACGACCCCGGGACTAGGTTCGCCCGCCGCCGACTTGTCCGACGACTATAGGGTCGTCCCCACGACCCCCGGACTAGATTGACCCGCCACCGTCATGTCCGACGACTATAGGGTCGTCTACACGACCCCGGGACTAGGTTGGCCAGCCGCCGACATGTCCGACAACTATAGGGTCGTCCCCACGACCCCGGGGCTAGATTGGCCAGCCACCGTCATGTCCGCCGACTATATGGTCGTCCTCACGACCACGGGCCAAAGTTGGTCAGCCGCCGACATGTCCGACGACTATAGGGTCGTCCCCACGACCGCGGGACTAGGTTGGCCAGCCGCCGACATGTTCGACGACTATAGGGTCGTCCCCACGACCCCGGGGATAGGTTGGACCGCCGCCGAGTTGTCCGACGACTATAGGGTCGTCCCCACGACCCCAGGAGTAGATTGCCCCTCACCGTCATGTGCGACGACTATAGTGTCGTCCCCACGACCCCGGGACTAGGTTGGTCAGCCGCCGACATGTCCGACGACTATAGGGTCGTCCCCACGACCCCCGGACTAGATTGACCCGCCACCGTCATGTCCGACGACTATAGGGTCGTCTCCACGACCCCGGGACTAGGTTGGCCCGCCGCCGTCATGTCGGACGACTATAGGGTCGTCCCCACGACCCCGGGACTAGGTTGGTCAGCCGCCGACATGTCCGACGACTATAGGGTCGTCCCCACGACCCCGGACTAGATTGGCCCGCCACCGTCATGTCCGATGACTATAGGGTCGTCCCCACGGCCCCGGGACTAGGTTGGCCCGCCGCCGACTTGTCCGACGACTATAGGGTCGTCCCCACGACCCCAGGAGTAGGTTGGCCCGCCGCCGACTTGTCCGGCGACTATAGGGTCCTTACCACGACCCCGGGAATAGTTTGGCCCGCCGCCGACATGTTCGACGACTATAGGGTCGTCTCCTCGACCACGGGCCAAAGTTGCCCAGCCGCCGACATGTCCGACGACTATAGGGTCGTCCCCACGACCCCGGGACTAGATTGGCCCGCCACCGTCATGTCCGACGACTGTAGGGTCGTCCCCACGACCCCGGGACTAGGTTGGCCAGCCACCGACATGTTCGACGACTATAGGGTCGTCCCCACGACCCCGGGACTAGGTTGGCCCGCCGCCGACTTGTCCGGCGACTATAGGGTCGTTACCACGACCCCGGGAATAGTTTGGCCTGCCGCCGACATGTTCGACGACTATAGGGTCGTCTCCTCGACCACGGGCCAAAGTTGCCCAGCCGCCGACATGTCCGACGACTATAGGGTCGTCCCCACGACCCCGGGACAAGATTGGCCCGCCACCGTCATGTCCGACGACTGTAGGGTCGTCCCCACGACCCCGGGACTAGGTTGGCCAGCCACCGACATGTTCGACGACTATAGGGTCGTCCCCACGACCCCGGGACTAGGTTGGCCCGCCGCCGACTTGTCCGGCGACTATAGGGTCGTTACCACGACCCCGGGAATAGTTTGGCCCGCCGCCGACATGTTCGACGACTATAGGGTCGTCCCCACGACCACGGGCCAAAGTTGGCCAGCCGCAGACATGTCCGGCGACTATAGGGTCGTACCCACGCCCCCCGGAATAGTTTGGCCCTCCGCCGACATGTCCGACGACTATAGGGTCGTCCCCACGACACCGGGACTAGATTGGCCCGCCACCGTCATGTCCGACGACTGTAGGGTCGTCCCCACGACCCCGGGACTAGGTTGGCCAGCCACCGACATGTTCGACGACTATAGGGTCGTCCCCACGACCCCGGGACTAGGTTGGCCCGCCGCCGACTTGTCCGACGACTATAGGGTCGTCCCCACGACCCCAGGAGTAGATTGCCCCGCCACCGTCATGTCCGACGACTATAGGGTCGTCTCCTCGACCACGGGCCAAAGTTGCCCAGCCGCCGACATGTCCGACGACTATAGGGTCGTCCCCACGACCCCGGGACTATATTGGCCCGCCACCGTCATGTCCGACGACTGTAGGGTCGTCCCCACGACCCCGGGACTAGGTTGTCCAGCCACCGACATGTTCGACGACTATAGGGTCGTCCCCACGACCCCGGGACTAGGTTGGCCCGCCGCCGACTTGTCCGGCGACTATAGGGTCGTTACCACGACCCCGGGAATAGTTTGGCCCGCCGCCGACATGTTCGACGACTATAGGGTCGTCCCCACGACCACGGGCCAAAGTTGGCCAGCCGCAGACATGTCCGGCGACTATAGGGTCGTACCCACGCCCCCCGGAATAGTTTGGCCCTCCGCCGACATGTCCGACGACTATAGGGTCGTCCCCACGACACCGGGACTAGATTGGCCCGCCACCGTCATGTCCGACGACTATAGGGTCGTCCCCACGACCCCGGGACTAGGTTCGCCCGCCGCCGACTTGTCCGACGACTATAGGGTCGTCCCCACGACCCCCGGACTAGATTGACCCGCCACCGTCATGTCCGACGACTATAGGGTCGTCTACACGACCCCGGGACTAGGTTGGCCAGCCGCCGACATGTCCGACAACTATAGGGTCGTCCCCACGACCCCGGGGCTAGATTGGCCAGCCACCGTCATGTCCGCCGACTATATGGTCGTCCTCACGACCACGGGCCAAAGTTGGTCAGCCGCCGACATGTCCGACGACTATAGGGTCGTCCCCACGACCGCGGGACTAGGTTGGCCAGCCGCCGACATGTTCGACGACTATAGGGTCGTCCCCACGACCCCGGGGATAGGTTGGACCGCCGCCGAGTTGTCCGACGACTATAGGGTCGTCCCCACGACCCCAGGAGTAGATTGCCCCTCACCGTCATGTGCGACGACTATAGTGTCGTCCCCACGACCCCGGGACTAGGTTGGTCAGCCGCCGACATGTCCGACGACTATAGGGTCGTCCCCACGACCCCCGGACTAGATTGACCCGCCACCGTCATGTCCGACGACTATAGGGTCGTCTCCACGACCCCGGGACTAGGTTGGCCCGCCGCCGTCATGTCGGACGACTATAGGGTCGTCCCCACGACCCCGGGACTAGGTTGGTCAGCCGCCGACATGTCCGACGACTATAGGGTCGTCCCCACGACCCCGGACTAGATTGGCCCGCCACCGTCATGTCCGATGACTATAGGGTCGTCCCCACGGCCCCGGGACTAGGTTGGCCCGCCGCCGACTTGTCCGACGACTATAGGGTCGTCCCCACGACCCCAGGAGTAGGTTGGCCCGCCGCCGACTTGTCCGGCGACTATAGGGTCCTTACCACGACCCCGGGAATAGTTTGGCCCGCCGCCGACATGTTCGACGACTATAGGGTCGTCTCCTCGACCACGGGCCAAAGTTGCCCAGCCGCCGACATGTCCGACGACTATAGGGTCGTCCCCACGACCCCGGGACTAGATTGGCCCGCCACCGTCATGTCCGACGACTGTAGGGTCGTCCCCACGACCCCGGGACTAGGTTGGCCAGCCACCGACATGTTCGACGACTATAGGGTCGTCCCCACGACCCCGGGACTAGGTTGGCCCGCCGCCGACTTGTCCGGCGACTATAGGGTCGTTACCACGACCCCGGGAATAGTTTGGCCTGCCGCCGACATGTTCGACGACTATAGGGTCGTCTCCTCGACCACGGGCCAAAGTTGCCCAGCCGCCGACATGTCCGACGACTATAGGGTCGTCCCCACGACCCCGGGACAAGATTGGCCCGCCACCGTCATGTCCGACGACTGTAGGGTCGTCCCCACGACCCCGGGACTAGGTTGGCCAGCCACCGACATGTTCGACGACTATAGGGTCGTCCCCACGACCCCGGGACTAGGTTGGCCCGCCGCCGACTTGTCCGACGACTATAGGGTCGTCCCCACGACCCCAGGAGTAGATTGCCCCGCCACCGTCATGTCCGACGACTATAGGGTCGTCTCCTCGACCACGGGCCAAAGTTGCCCAGCCGCCGACATGTCCGACGACTATAGGGTGGTCCCCACGACCCCGGGACTATATTGGCCCGCCACCGTCATGTCCGACGACTGTAGGGTCGTCCCCACGACCCCGGGACTAGGTTGTCCAGCCACCGACATGTTCGACGACTATAGGGTCGTCCCCACGACCCCGGGACTAGGTTGGCCCGCCGCCGACTTGTCCGGCGACTATAGGGTCGTTACCACGACCCCGGGAATAGTTTGGCCCGCCGCCGACATGTTCGACGACTATAGGGTCGTCCCCACGACCACGGGCCAAAGTTGGCCAGCCGCAGACATGTCCGGCGACTATAGGGTCGTACCCACGCCCCCCGGAATAGTTTGGCCCTCCGCCGACATGTCCGACGACTATAGGGTCGTCCCCACGACACCGGGACTAGATTGGCCCGCCACCGTCATGTCCGACGACTATAGGGTCGTCCCCACGACCCCGGGACTAGGTTCGCCCGCCGCCGACTTGTCCGACGACTATAGGGTCGTCCCCACGACCCCCGGACTAGATTGACCCGCCACCGTCATGTCCGACGACTATAGGGTCGTCTACACGACCCCGGGACTAGGTTGGCCAGCCGCCGACATGTCCGACAACTATAGGGTCGTCCCCACGACCCCGGGGCTAGATTGGCCAGCCACCGTCATGTCCGCCGACTATATGGTCGTCCTCACGACCACGGGCCAAAGTTGGTCAGCCGCCGACATGTCCGACGACTATAGGGTCGTCCCCACGACCGCGGGACTAGGTTGGCCAGCCGCCGACATGTTCGACGACTATAGGGTCGTCCCCACGACCCCGGGGATAGGTTGGACCGCCGCCGAGTTGTCCGACGACTATAGGGTCGTCCCCACGACCCCAGGAGTAGATTGCCCCTCACCGTCATGTGCGACGACTATAGTGTCGTCCCCACGACCCCGGGACTAGGTTGGTCAGCCGCCGACATGTCCGACGACTATAGGGTCGTCCCCACGACCCCCGGACTAGATTGACCCGCCACCGTCATGTCCGACGACTATAGGGTCGTCTCCACGACCCCGGGACTAGGTTGGCCCGCCGCCGTCATGTCGGACGACTATAGGGTCGTCCCCACGACCCCGGGACTAGGTTGGCCCGCCGCCGACTTGTCCGACGACTATAGGGTCGTCCCCACGACCCCCGGACTAGATTGACCCGCCACCGTCATGTCCGACGACTATAGGGTCGTCTACACGACCCCGGGACTAGGTTGGCCCGCCGCCGACTTGTCCGACGACTATAGGGTCGTCCCCACGACCCCAGGAGTAGGTTGGCCCGCCGCCGACTTGTCCGACGACTATAGGGTCCTCCCCACGACCCCGGGACTAGATTGGCCCGCCACCGTCATGCCCGATGACTATAGGGTCGTCCCCACGACCCCGGGACTAGGTTGGCCCGCCGCCGACATGTCCGACGACTATAGGGTCGTCTCCACGACCCCGGGACTTGGTTGGCCCGCCGCCGACTTGTCCGGCGACTATAGGGTCCTTACCACGACCCCGGGAATAGTTTGGCCCGCCGCCGACATGTTCGACGACTATAGGGTCGTCTCCTCGACCACGGGCCAAAGTTGCCCAGCCGCCGACATGTCCGACGACTATAGGGTCGTCCCCACGACCCCGGGACTAGATTGGCCCGCCACCGTCATGTCCGACGACTGTAGGGTCGTCCCCACGACCCCGGGACTAGGTTGGCCAGCCACCGACATGTTCGACGACTATAGGGTCGTCCCCACGACCCCGGGACTAGGTTGGCCCGCCGCCGACTTGTCTGGCGACTATAGGGTCGTTACCACGACCCCGGGAATAGTTTGGCCCGCCGCCGACATGTTCGACGACTATAGGGTCGTCTCCTCGACCACGGGCCAAAGTTGCCCAGCCGCCGACATGTCCGACAACTATAGGGTCGTCCCCACGACCCCGGGACAAGATTGGCCCGCCACCGTCATGTCCGACGACTGTAGGATCGTCCCCGCGACCCCGGGACTAGGTTGGCCAGCCACCGACATGTTCGACGACTATAGGGTCGTCCCCACGACCCCGGGACTAGGTTGGCCCGCCGCCGACTTGTCCGACGACTATAGGGTCGTTACCACGACCCCGGGAATAGTTTGGCCCGCCGCCGACATGTTCGACGACTATAGGGTCGTCTCCTCGACCACGAGCCAAAGTTGCCCAGCCGCCGACATGTCCGACGACTATAGGGTCGTCCCCACGACCCCGGGACAAGATTGGCCCGCCACCGTCATGTCCGACGACTGTAGGGTCGTCCCCACGACCCCGGGACTAGGTTGGCCAGCCACCGACATGTTCGACGACTATAGGGTCGTCCCCACGACCCCGGGACTAGGTTGGCCCGCCGCCGACTTGTCCGACGACTACAGGGTCGTCCCCACGACCCCCGGACTAGATTGACCCGCCACCGTCATGTCCGACGACTATAGGGTCGTCCCCACGGCCTCAGGAGTAGATTGCCCCTCACCGTCATGTGCGACGACTATAGTGTCGTCCCCACGACCCCGGGACTAAGTTGGCCAGCCGCCGACATGTCCGACGACTATAGGGTCGTCCCCACGACCCCCGGACTAGATTGACCCGCCACCGTCATGTCCGACGACTATAGGGTCGTCTCCACGACCCCGGGACTAGGTTGGCCCGCCGCCAACTTGTCCGACGACTATAGGGTCGTCCCCACGAACACGGGCCAAAGTTGCACAGCCGCCGACATGTCCGACGACTATAGGGTCGTCCCCACGACCGCGGGACTAGGTTGGCCAGCCGCCGACATGTTCGACGACTATAGGGTCGTCCCCACGACCACGGGCCAAAGTTGGCCAGCCGCAGACATGTCCGGCGACTATAGGGTCGTACCCACGCCGCCCGGAATAGTTTGGCCCTCCGCCGACATGTCCGACGACTATAGGGTCGTCCCCACGACACCTGGACTAGATTGGCCCGCCACCGTCATGTCCGACGACTATAGGGTCGTCTCCACGACCCCGGGACTAGGTTGGCCCGCCACCGTCATGTCCGACGACTATAGGGTCGTCTCCACGACCCCGGGACTAGGTTGGCCCGCCGCCGACTTGTCCGACGACTATAGGGTCGTCTCCACGACCCCGGGACTAGGTTGGCCCGCCGCCGACTTGTCCGACGACTATAGGGTCGTCCCCACGACCACGGGCCAAAGTTGCCCAGCCGCCGACATGTCCGACGACTATAGGGTCGTTCCCACGACCCCCGGACTAGGTTGGCCCGCCGCCGACTTGTGCGACGACTATAGGGTCGTCTCCACGACCCCGGGACTAGGTTGGCCCGCCACCGTCATGTCCGACGACTATAGGGTCGTCTCCACGACCCCGGGACTAGGTTGGCCCGCCGCCGACTTGTCCGACGACTATAGGGTCGTCTCCACGACCCCGGGACTAGGTTGGCCCGCCGCCGACTTGTCCGGCGACTATAGGGTCGTTACCACGACCCCGGGAATAGTTTGGCCCGCCGCCGACATGTTCGACGACTATAGGGTCGTCCCCACGACCCCCGGACTAGATTGACCCGCCACCGTCATGTCCGACGACTATAGGGTCGTCTACACGACCCCGGGACTAGGTTGGCCCGCCGCCGACTTGTCCGACGACTATAGGGTCGTCCCCACGACCCCAGGAGTAGGTTGGCCCGCCGCCGACTTGTCCGACGACTATAGGGTCCTCCCCACGACCCCGGGACTAGATTGGCCCGCCACCGTCATGCCCGATGACTATAGGGTCGTCCCCACGACCCCGGGACTAGGTTGGCCCGCCGCCGACATGTCCGACGACTATAGGGTCGTCTCCACGACCCCGGGACTTGGTTGGCCCGCCGCCGACTTGTCCGGCGACTATAGGGTCCTTACCACGACCCCGGGAATAGTTTGGCCCGCCGCCGACATGTTCGACGACTATAGGGTCGTCTCCTCGACCACGGGCCAAAGTTGCCCAGCCGCCGACATGTCCGACGACTATAGGGTCGTCCCCACGACCCCGGGACTAGATTGGCCCGCCACCGTCATGTCCGACGACTGTAGGGTCGTCCCCACGACCCCGGGACTAGGTTGGCCAGCCACCGACATGTTCGACGACTATAGGGTCGTCCCCACGACCCCGGGACTAGGTTGGCCCGCCGCCGACTTGTCTGGCGACTATAGGGTCGTTACCACGACCCCGGGAATAGTTTGGCCCGCCGCCGACATGTTCGACGACTATAGGGTCGTCTCCTCGACCACGGGCCAAAGTTGCCCAGCCGCCGACATGTCCGACAACTATAGGGTCGTCCCCACGACCCCGGGACAAGATTGGCCCGCCACCGTCATGTCCGACGACTGTAGGATCGTCCCCGCGACCCCGGGACTAGGTTGGCCAGCCACCGACATGTTCGACGACTATAGGGTCGTCCCCACGACCACGGGCCAAAGTTGGCCAGCCGCAGACATGTCCGGCGACTATAGGGTCGTACCCACGCCCCCCGGAATAGTTTGGCCCTCCGCCGACATGTCCGACGACTATAGGGTCGTCCCCACGACACCGGGACTAGATTGGCCCGCCACCGTCATGTCCGACGACTATAGGGTCGTCCCCACGACCGCGGGACTAGGTTGGCCAGCCGCCGACATGTTCGACGACTATAGGGTCGTCCCCACGACCCCGGGGATAGGTTGGACCGCCGCCGAGTTGTCCGACGACTATAGGGTCGTCCCCACGACCCCAGGAGTAGATTGCCCCTCACCGTCATGTGCGACGACTATAGTGTCGTCCCCACGACCCCGGGACTAGGTTGGTCAGCCGCCGACATGTCCGACGACTATAGGGTCGTCCCCACGACCCCCGGACTAGATTGACCCGCCACCGTCATGTCCGACGACTATAGGGTCGTCTCCACGACCCCGGGACTAGGTTGGCCCGCCGCCGTCATGTCGGACGACTATAGGGTCGTCCCCACGACCCCGGGACTAGGTTGGCCCGCCGCCGACTTGTCCGACGACTATAGGGTCGTCCCCACGACCCCCGGACTAGATTGACCCGCCACCGTCATGTCCGACGACTATAGGGTCGTCCCCACGACCCCGGGACTAGGTTGGCCCGCCGCCGACTTGTCCGACGACTATAGGGTCGTCCCCACGACCCCCGGACTAGATTGACCCGCCACCGTCATGTCCGACGACTATACGGTCGTCTCCACGACCCCGGGACTAGGTTGGCCAGCCGCCGACATGTCCGACGACTATAGGGTCGTCCCCACGACCACGGGACAAAATTGGCCAGCCGCCGACATGTCCGACGACTATAGGGTCGTCCCCACGACCCCAGGAGTAGATTGCCCCTCACCGTCATGTGCGACGACTATAGTGTCGTCCCCACGACCCCGGGACTAGGTTGGCCAGCCGCCGACATGTCCGACGACTATAGGGTCGTTCCCACGACCCCCGGACTAGGTTGGCCCGCCGCCGACTTGTCCGACGACTATAGGGTCGTCCCCACGACCCCAGGAGTAGGTTGGCCCGCCGCCGACTTGTCCGGCGACTATAGGGTCCTTACCACGACCCCGGGAATAGTTTGGCCCGCCGCCGACATGTTCGACGACTATAGGGTCGTCTCCTCGACCACGGGCCAAAGTTGCCCAGCCGCCGACATGTCCGACGACTATAGGGTCGTCCCCACGACCCCGGGACTAGATTGGCCCGCCACCGTCATGTCCGACGACTGTAGGGTCGTCCCCACGACCCCGGGACTAGGTTGGCCAGCCACCGACATGTTCGACGACTATAGGGTCGTCCCCACGACCCCGGGACAAGGTTGGCCCGCCGCCGACTTGTCCGGCGACTATAGGGTCGTTACCACGACCCCGGGAATAGTTTGGCCTGCCGCCGACATGTTCGACGACTATAGGGTCGTCTCCTCGACCACGGGCCAAAGTTGCCCAGCCGCCGACATGTCCGACGTCTATAGGGTCGTCCCCACGACCCCGGGACAAGATTGGCCCGCCACCGTCATGTCCGACGACTGTAGGGTCGTCCCCACGACCCCGGGACTAGGTTGGCCAGCCACCGACATGTTCGACGACTATAGGGTCGTCCCCACGACCCCGGGACTAGGTTGGCCCGCCGCCGACTTGTCCGACGACTATAGGGTCGTCCCCACGACCCCAGGAGTAGATTGCCCCGCCACCGTCATGTCCGACGACTATAGGGTCGTCTCCTCGACCACGGGCCAAAGTTGCCCAGCCGCCGACATGTCCGACGACTATAGGGTCGTCCCCACGACCCCGGGACTATATTGGCCCGCCACCGTCATGTCCGACGACTGTAGGGTCGTCCCCACGACCCCGGGACTAGGTTGTCCAGCCACCGACATGTTCGACGACTATAGGGTCGTCCCCACGACCCCGGGACTAGGTTGGCCCGCCGCCGACTTGTCCGGCGACTATAGGGTCGTTACCACGACCCCGCGAATAGTTTGGCCCGCCACCGACATGTTCGACGACTATAGGGTCGTCCCCACGACCACGGGCCAAAGTTGGCCAGCCGCAGACATGTCCGGCGACTATAGGGTCGTACCCACGCCCCCCGGAATAGTTTGGCCCTCCGCCGACATGTCCGACGACTATAGGGTCGTCCCCACGACACCGGGACTAGATTGGCCCGCCACCGTCATGTCCGACGACTATAGGGTCGTCCCCACGACCCCGGGACTAGGTTCGCCCGCCGCCGACTTGTCCGACGACTATAGGGTCGTCCCCACGACCCCCGGACTAGATTGACCTGCCACCGTCATGTCCGACGACTATAGGGTCGTCTACACGACCCCGGGACTAGGTTGGCCAGCCGCCGACATGTCCGACAACTATAGGGTCGTCCCCACGACCCCGGGGCTAGATTGGCCAGCCACCGTCATGTCCGCCGACTATATGGTCGTCCTCACGACCACGGGCCAAAGTTGGTCAGCCGCCGACATGTCCGACGACTATAGGGTCGTCCCCACGACCGCGGGACTAGGTTGGCCAGCCGCCGACATGTTCGACGACTATAGGGTCGTCCCCACGACCCCGGGGATAGGTTGGACCGCCGCCGAGTTGTCCGACGACTATAGGGTCGTCCCCACGACCCCAGGAGTAGATTGCCCCTCACCGTCATGTGCGACGACTATAGTGTCGTCCCCACGACCCCGGGACTAGGTTGGTCAGCCGCCGACATGTCCGACGACTATAGGGTCGTCCCCACGACCCCCGGACTAGATTGACCCGCCACCGTCATGTCCGACGACTATAGGGTCGTCTCCACGACCCCGGGACTAGGTTGGCCCGCCGCCGTCATGTCGGACGACTATAGGGTCGTCCCCACGACCCCGGGACTAGGTTGGCCCGCCGCCGACATGTCCGACGACTATAGGGTCGTCTCCACGACCCCGGGACTTGGTTGGCCCGCCGCCGACTTGTCCGGCGACTATAGGGTCCTTACCACGACCCCGGGAATAGTTTGGCCCGCCGCCGACATGTTCGACGACTATAGGGTCGTCTCCTCGACCACGGGCCAAAGTTGCCCAGCCGCCGACATGTCCGACGACTATAGGGTCGTCCCCACGACCCCGGGACTAGATTGGCCCGCCACCGTCATGTCCGACGACTGTAGGGTCGTCCCCACGACCCCGGGACTAGGTTGGCCAGCCACCGACATGTTCGACGACTATAGGGTCGTCCCCACGACCCCAGGAGTAGGTTGGCCCGCCGCCGACTTGTCCGACGACTATAGGGTCCTCCCCACGACCCCGGGACTAGATTGGCCCGCCACCGTCATGCCCGATGACTATAGGGTCGTCCCCACGACCCCGGGACTAGGTTGGCCCGCCGCCGACATGTCCGACGACTATAGGGTCGTCTCCACGACCCCGGGACTTGGTTGGCCCGCCGCCGACTTGTCCGGCGACTATAGGGTCCTTACCACGACCCCGGGAATAGTTTGGCCCGCCGCCGACATGTTCGACGACTATAGGGTCGTCTCCTCGACCACGGGCCAAAGTTGCCCAGCCGCCGACATGTCCGACGACTATAGGGTCGTCCCCACGACCCCGGGACTAGATTGGCCCGCCACCGTCATGTCCGACGACTGTAGGGTCGTCCCCACGACCCCGGGACTAGGTTGGCCAGCCACCGACATGTTCGACGACTATAGGGTCGTCCCCACGACCCCGGGACTAGGTTGGCCCGCCGCCGACTTGTCCGGCGACTATAGGGTCGTTACCACGACCCCGGGAATAGTTTGGCCCGCCGCCGACATGTTCGACGACTATAGGGTCGTCTCCTCGACCACGGGCCAAAGTTGCCCAGCCGCCGACATGTCCGACAACTATAGGGTCGTCCCCACGACCCCGGGACAAGATTGGCCCGCCACCGTCATGTCCGACGACTGTAGGATCGTCCCCGCGACCCCGGGACTAGGTTGGCCAGCCACCGACATGTTCGACGACTATAGGGTCGTCCCCACGACCCCGGGACTAGGTTGGCCCGCCGCCGACTTGTCCGACGACTATAGGGTCGTTACCACGACCCCGGGAATAGTTTGGCCCGCCGCCGACATGTTCGACGACTATAGGGTCGTCTCCTCGACCACGAGCCAAAGTTGCCCAGCCGCCGACATGTCCGACGACTATAGGGTCGTCCCCACGACCCCGGGACAAGATTGGCCCGCCACCGTCATGTCCGACGACTGTAGGGTCGTCCCCACGACCCCGGGACTAGGTTGGCCAGCCACCGACATGTTCGACGACTATAGGGTCGTCCCCACGACCCCGGGACTAGGTTGGCCCGCCGCCGACTTGTCCGACGACTACAGGGTCGTCCCCACGACCCCCGGACTAGATTGACCCGCCACCGTCATGTCCGACGACTATAGGGTCGTCCCCACGGCCTCAGGAGTAGATTGCCCCTCACCGTCATGTGCGACGACTATAGTGTCGTCCCCACGACCCCGGGACTAAGTTGGCCAGCCGCCGACATGTCCGACGACTATAGGGTCGTCCCCACGACCCCCGGACTAGATTGACCCGCCACCGTCATGTCCGACGACTATAGGGTCGTCTCCACGACCCCGGGACTAGGTTGGCCCGCCGCCAACTTGTCCGACGACTATAGGGTCGTCCCCACGAACACGGGCCAAAGTTGCACAGCCGCCGACATGTCCGACGACTATAGGGTCGTCCCCACGACCGCGGGACTAGGTTGGCCAGCCGCCGACATGTTCGACGACTATAGGGTCGTCCCCACGACCACGGGCCAAAGTTGGCCAGCCGCAGACATGTCCGGCGACTATAGGGTCGTACCCACGCCGCCCGGAATAGTTTGGCCCTCCGCCGACATGTCCGACGACTATAGGGTCGTCCCCACGACACCTGGACTAGATTGGCCCGCCACCGTCATGTCCGACGACTATAGGGTCGTCCCCACGACCCCGGGACTAGGTTGGCCCGCCGCCGACTTGTCCGACGACTATAGGGTCGTTCCCACGACCCCCGGAATAGGTTGGCCCGCCGCCGACTTGTGCGACGACTATAGGGTCGTCTCCACGACCCCGGGACTAGGTTGGCCCGCCACCGTCATGTCCGACGACTATAGGGTCGTCTCCACGACCCCGGGACTAGGTTGGCCCGCCGCCGACTTGTCCGACGACTATAGGGTCGTCTCCACGACCCCGGGACTAGGTTGGCCCGCCGCCGACTTGTCCGACGACTATAGGGTCGTCCCCACGACCACGGGCCAAAGTTGCCCAGCCGCCGACATGTCCGACGACTATAGGGTCGTTCCCACGACCCCCGGACTAGGTTGGCCCGCCGCCGACTTGTCCGACGACTATAGGGTCGTCCCCACGACCCGGGGACTAGGTTGGCCAGCCGCCGACATGTCCGACCACTATAGGGTCGTTCCCACGACCCCCGGAATAGGTTGGCCCGCCGCCGACTTGTCCGACGACTATAGGGTCGTCCCCACGACCCCGGGACTTGATTGACCCGCCACCGTCATGTCCGACGACTATAGGGTCGTCCCCACGACCCCGGGACTAGATTGGCCCGCCACCGTCATGTCCGATGACTATTGGGTCGTCCCCACGACCCCGGGACTAGGTTGGCCCGCCGCCGACTTGTCCGACGACTATAGGGTCGTCCCCACGACCCCAGGAGTAGGTTGGCCCGCCGCCGACTTGTCCGACGACTATAGGGTCCTCCCCACGACCCCGGGACTAGATTGGCCCGCCACCGTCATGCCCGATGACTATAGGGTCGTCCCCACGACCCCGGGACTAGGTTGGCCCGCCGCCGACATGTCCGACGACTATAGGGTCGTCCCCACGACCCCGGGACTTGGTTGGCCCGCCGCCGACTAGTCCGGCGACTATAGGGTCCTTACCACGACCCCGGGAATAGTTTGGCCCGCCGCCGACATGTTCGACGACTATAGGGTCGTCTCCTCGACCACGGGCCAAAGTTGCCCAGCCGCCGACATGTCCGACGACTATAGGGTCGTCCCCACGACCCCGGGACTAGATTGGCCCGCCACCGTCATGTCCGACGACTGTAGGGTCGTCCCCACGACCCCGGGACTAGGTTGGCCAGCCACCGACATGTTCGACGACTATAGGGTCGTCCCCACGACCCCGGGACTAGGTTGGCCCGCCGCCGACTTGTCCGGCGACTATAGGGTCGTTACCACGACCCCGGGAATAGTTTGGCCCGCCGCCGACATGTTCGACGACTATAGGGTCGTCTCCTCGACCACGGGCCAAAGTTGCCCAGCCGCCGACATGTCCGACGACTATAGGGTCGTCCCCACGACCCCGGGACAAGATTGGCCCGCCACCGTCATGTCCGACGACTGTAGGGTCGTCCCCACGACCCCGGGACTAGGTTGGCCAGCCACCGACATGTTCGACGACTATAGGGTCGTCCCCACGACCCCGGGACTAGGTTGGCCCGCCGCCGACTTGTCCGACGACTATAGGGTCGTCCCCACGACCCCAGGAGTAGATTGCCCCGCCACCGTCAAGTCCGACGACTATAGGGTCGTCTCCTCGACCGCGGGCCAAAGCTGCCCAGCCGCCGACATGTCCGACGACTATAGGGTCGTCCCCACGACCCCGGGACTAGATTGGCCCGCCACCGTCATGTCCGACGACTGTAGGGTCGTCCCCACGACCCCGGGACTAGGTTGTCCAGCCACCGACATGTTCGACGACTATAGGGTCGTCCCCACGACCCCGGGACTAGGTTCGCCCGCCGCCGACTTGTCCGGCGACTATAGGGTCGTTACCACGACCCCGGGAATAGTTTGGCCCGCCGCCGACATGTTCGACGACTATAGGGTCGTCTCCTCGACCACGGGCCAAAGTTGCCCAGCCGCCGACATGTCCGACGACTATAGGGTCGTCCCCACGACCCCGGGACTAGATTGGCCCGCCACCGTCATGTCCGACGACTGTAGGGTCGTCCCCACGACCCCGGGACTAGGTTGGCCCGCCGCCGACTTGTCCGACGACTATAGGGTCGTCCCCACGACCCCGGGACTTGATTGACCCGCCACCGTCATGTCCGACGACTATAGGGTCGTCTCCACGACCCCGGGACTAGGTTGGCCCGCCGCCGTCTGGTCCGACGACTATAGGGTCGTCTCCACGACCCCGGGACTAGGTTGGCCCGCCGCCGACTTGTCCGACGACTATAGGGTCGTCCCCACGACCACGGGCCAAAGTTGCCCAGCCGCCGACATATCCGTCGACTATAGGGTCGTTCCCACGACCCCCGGACTAGGTTGGCCCGCCGCCGACTTGTCCGACGACTGTGGGTCGTCCCCACGACCCCGGGACTTGATTGACCCGCCACCGTCATGTCCGACGACTATAGGGTCGTCTCCACGACCCCGGGACTAGGTTGGCCCGCCGCCGACTTGTCCGACGACTATAGGGTCGTCTCCACGACCCCGGGGCTAGGTTGGCCCGCCGCCGACTTGTCCGACGAATATAGGGTCGTCCCCACGACCACGGGCCAAAGTTGCCCAGCCGCCGACATGTCCGACGACTATAGGGTCGTTCCCACGACCCCCGGACTAGGTTGGCCCGCCGCCGACTTGTCGGACGACTATAGGGTCGTCCCCACGACCCCGGGACTAGGTTGGCCAGCCGCCGACATGTCCGACGACTATAGGGTCGTCCCCACGACCCCGGTGTGACGTAGCGTCCCAGCGCGAGGAATCGAGCGCGCGGCGGTGCGACCGGGAGTGAGCGAGAAACCGATCACACGCGGGCGACCGCTACCGAACCCGACCGAACTCGCCCGAAGCGTGCCGGTCCCGCGACGCGTCAGCGCGATGACGCTCACTCCCCACTGCGCCGCTAGATCGCGTCGGTTTCTCGCTGCTGGGAATTTCCGAGAATCGGGACATATGCCGCGATGATTCCGAGGCAAGGGAGTTCGAGTGGGGATACGGACCCCCACCACCAGACTTGCCTGGATGTTGCCCGGTGCAAACTACGGTGAAACGACTCCGTATATCCGCCGATCACCAGATCGCCTCCTATCCCATTTCCGACACCGTTCCGGTAAAGAGACGCAGGACGTTGCCCGGTCTCTTTCCCGCTCCTCGTGTTGAACAGAGACGCCCGGATGCTGCCCGGTCTCTACCGACACTTGTCCCGTTAAAGAGACGCAGGACGTTGCCCGGTCTCTTTCCCGCTCCTCGTGTTGAACAGAGACGCCCGGATGCTGCCCGGTCTCTACCGACACTTGTCCCGATAAGGAGACGCAGGACGTTGCCCGGTCTCTCTCCCGCTCCTCGTGTTGAATAGAAACGCCCGGATGCTGCCCGGTCTCTACCGACACTTGTCCCGTTAAAGAGACGCAGGACGTTGCCCGGTCTCTTTCCCGCTCCTCGTGTTGAATAGAGACGCCCGGATGCTGCCCGGTCTCTACCGACACTTGTCCCGTTAAAGAGACGCAGGACGTTGCCCGGTCTCTTTCCCGCTCCCCGTGTTGAATAGAGACGCCCGGATGCTGCCCGGTCTCTACCGACACTTGTCCCGTTAACGAGACGCAGGACGCTGCCCGGTCTCGCTCCCGCTCCTCGTGTTGGACAGAGACGCCCGGATGCTGCCCGGTCTCTACCGACGCTTGTCCCGTTAAAGAGACGCAGGACGTTGCCCGGTCTCTCTCGCTCCCTTACCGTCCCGCTACGGCGACACCAGGCGCGGAGCGACCGAATTGTTCCGTTAAGCGGACGCACGAACATAGACCGAACGACGCCGTACCGCGAACCGCGCCGCCGCGCAACGACGGCTTGACCGCGATTAACGCGAAGCACCCCGCGTCTAAGTATATGTATATAGTGTAAATAATTGTTAATGAATAAATCTAATTTAACCGAACACGGAAGGACTTCACTAAACCCTGGTAAAGCCGACTGAGACCGTCCTTCCGCCCGGAGTGACGACCGTCACAAATTGGCGCCCGAACAGGGACCGGAAAGAAAAATTGAATAACCGATGAGCTCCGCGCTCACGCGGTTATACCACCTGAATAAGGCCGAACTTTGTCGAAGCTCTCGAGGCCGCGGGCGAAAGTACCACAGGATCGTTCGACCAATTACGCACCCGGCTCCGACAGTACTTGGCGAGCACCGCCAAAATGAGCACCGCCAACGAGACGACCACCACCAGCGCCCAGACACCGGCGATAGTAATCACGGAGCCCGAAGCCACCGCCGCACCGTCACCTGTCGCCACGGCCATGGACCGCGTCCGAAAATGGGGGTGCCATTTCGACGGCACCAAGGACGCCCGCGACTTCCTAGAGCGAATAGTGGAACTGCAAGAGGGATACGGCCTCACGAAGGAGCAACTCCTCCGATGCATGCCAGAACTCCTCCGGGGACAAGCCCTCCTCTGGCACCGCAGCAACAGCCCGGAATGGACCACATGGGCGGACTTCGAAAAAAGCTTCCGCCTATATTATATACCAACCACCAGCCAATACGAATTGGAGGAAGAAATCCTGAAGCGCAAACAAAAACCAGGGGAACGAGCTAGTGAATACATCACCGGCATCAGGACCCTGATGAGACGACACGGCAGCTACCCACCGGACCGGCAGCTCGACCTGGTGCACCGAAATCTGCTGCCCGAATACCGGCAATACATCCGTAGGAAGGAATGCACGGACATAACAACCCTCCTCGAGACAGCCATCGAGTTCGAGGCTATCGAGAGGGATAAGAAAACCAACGCCCCCAGCACCGGGTCCGCCCCGGGCAAACAGCAGCCCGTTCGACCTGCACTTTCAACCGTCGCGACCAATTACAGCCGCGAGAGCTGCTGCTGGCGCTGCGGACAACGGGGACACCGTCGACAGGACTGCCGGCAACCGTCGCGCCTGTTCTGTTCACGCTGCGGACAGGACGGCCGACTTTCTCGCGACTGCCCGTGCCAACCACCGTCGGGAAATGGCACGGGGCCCGGAACCCAGGGGACCGCCCGACCACCGGCCAGTTCCGCGCCCCAGTAAACCTGCCGGACCAAGCCTTGCGGCCGTTTGCCACCATCATCCTGCACGGCCGAAGATACCGAGTCCTCCTGGACACGGGAGCCACAGGATCGTACATGCGCCAGGACGTGGCAAACCATTGCCTCCGCCATGGCAGCACCCTCACTCCGACGCGCTGTCGAGCCCGTTTGGCGGACGGCTCCGTGGCACCCCTCGCCGGGGACCTACGAACCCCGGCCCGGGTAGAACGACAGAAGATGACCCACCAGTACGCCGTCCTCCCAGCGCTCGCACACCCGGTGATCCTCGGAATGGACGCCCTGAAAAAGCTAAGGGTCCGTATGACCCTCGGACAGAGGACCCTAATCCCCGACGCCGCCACCATCGAACACACTCACGGGGTGACAGCGTGCACACCGACACAGGCCGAAGCCCTACAGGCACTTCTGGACCAAGAGCTGCCGAAATTCCAGGACCTCCAAGGGACTACGCAGCTCGCGGAACACACGATCCGTCTCAAATCGACCGCGCCGCTGAAACAGCGTTACACGCCACGGAACCCGGCCATGCAACAGATAATAGACGAGGAAGTGAGCAAGATGCTGGCCGAAGGCATTATCGAGCCTTCACGAAGTCCATGGAGCTCGCCCGTCGTCCTTGTCCGCAAGAAGAATGGGAAAAGACGATTCTGCATCGATTTCCGCCGCGTAAACCAGGTCACCGAAAAGGACGCCTACCCACTTCCTCAGGTAGAGGCCACCCTCAGCAAGCTTCGGGAGGCCCGATATATATCCACCATCGACTTGGCGAACGGATACTGGCAGGTACCCCTCGCCCCCGAAAGCAGACCGATAACCGCCTTCACCGTACCAGGCCGAGGGCTCTACCAGTTCCGGGTCATGCCATTCGGGCTGCATTCCGCACCCGCCACCTTCCAACGCCTACTCGACCGAGTCATCGGGCCCGAATTGGAGCCACGAGCATTTGCGTACCTAGACGACATCATCGTACTAGGTCGCACGTTCGAGGAACATTTACAGAACTTGCGCGAGGTCCTGCACCGGCTACAAGACGCCAACCTCCGCATTAACCCGGAGAAGTGCGACTTCTGCCGTACCGAACTCAAATACCTCGGACACATGGTAACCGCACAGGGGGTCAAGACCGACCCCGATAAAGTGCAGGCCATCCTGGGCATCCCGGCCCCCACCAACCTCCGCGAACTCCGCCGATTTCTGGGGATGGTGTCGTGGTATCGACGATTCATCACACATTTCGCCGACACCACTGCACCACTCACCAAGCTACTTCAGAAGAAGAGGAAGTGGACGTGGGGCCCCGAAGAGGACACGGCTTTCCGCACCCTCCAACAACAATTGGCCGCCGCACCAGTACTGGCCTGTCCGGATTTTGCCAAGCCGTTTACGCTGCAAACCGACGCTAGCGAAGAAGGCCTGGGAGTCGTACTCACCCAGGAGACGGACAACGAAGAGCATGTCATCGCCTACGCCAGCCGCACACTGAACCCCGCCGAACGAAACTACTCCACCACAGAAAAGGAATGCCTGGCGGTGGTGTGGGGGATCAGGAAAATGCGACCGTACCTCGAAGGCTACCGCTTCACGGTCCTGACCGATCACCAGGCCCTGAAATGGCTGCAGAGCATCGACGACCCGTCCGGCCGCCTCGCACGCTGGAGCTTGGAGCTCCAGCAGTACGATTTCCAGGTGCAGTACCGCAAAGGAGCCACGAATCTGGTCGCCGACGCGCTCTCCAGACGTCCAGAAGACCTGCACACGGCCGACGAACCCCCAGCGTGCCCATGGTACACCCGCATCCGAGAACAGATCCTGCGCGAACCCAGCAAGTATCCGGAATACCGTATCGTGGGGGAGCAAGTGTACCGGAGATTCCCCGACCTCAGCGGACGACCGACCAACCCCGAGACCGAGTGGAAGTTGTGTGTGCCCCGACCGATGCGCACCTCCGTATTCGCCGAAAATCACGACGTCCCCACCGCCGGACACCTGGGTACCACCAAAACCGCCGCCAGACTGGCCGAAAGGTATTACTGGCCGGGGATGTTCCGCGAAGCGGCCAAGTACGTGCAACAGTGCGCATCGTGCAAACGATACAAGATCCAGCAACAGGCACCTGCAGGGCAGATGCACACAACGCCCGTCACCCGTCCTTGGGAAGTGGTCTCCGCAGACCTCGTCGGTCCGCTCCCCCGGTCCAGCAAGGGACACACCACGCTGTGTGTCTTTCAAGACAAGTTTTCGAAATGGGTCGAGGTCCAGCCCCTCCGACAAGCGACCGCCCCCGCCGTCACCAGGGCCCTCAAGGACACCGTATTCATGCGACACGGATGCCCCCGGACGGTGATAACCGACAACGGCCGCCAGTTCGAAAGCCGGGAATTCGGGAAGCTTCTGAAGGACGCTGGCAGCGAGCACCGAAAAACGCCACCCTACTCCCCACAGTGCAACCCCGTCGAGCGGGTGAATCGCGTACTCAAAACAATGATCGCGCAGTACACGGCCGACAAACACCGGCACTGGGATCGATGGATACACGAACTAGTGTTCGCATATAATACCGCCAAACACGAGAGTACCAGTTTCACGCCAGCATTCCTGGTCTACGGACGGGAACTAAACCCACCGGCCGCCCTCTACCGTCCACCAGAAGACGACCCACCGGACCTCGACCACACCGATACCCGATTCCGGAGACAACAGATCGACGACCTACAGGACGCCATCGCATTGGCCCGTCGGAACCAGGCACGAGCCTTCGAAAGCCAGAGTAAACATTACAACTTGCGTCGGCGAGATTGGCGACCCGAGATCGGAACCTACGTAATGCGGCGAGAACACCACATATCCGACGCCGCACAAGGTTTCGCCGCGAAGCTAGCACCGAAATTCGCAGGCCCGTACCGGGTCGTCCGGTTCCAGGGGCCAAATATCGTCGTGCTCAAGGACGAACGCAACCGCAGCAGCCGGGCCCACCTCAAGGATATCAAACCCTGCACCGAAACCAGTAACGACACGGAACCGCCGGCCGGGGAACAACGTGACGACCCCGGAAGTGATTCCGGAACCAGCCTGACCGAGGACCAGGAAGCCGACCCGACGCCGGCCGCCAACACCCGAGGTCGGCCCCGCGGGAAAAAGGGCCCGCAAGGCCCACAAACCGGAGGGGTCAACCAAGGCCAAGGAGGCAACGCCACCTGCCCTGGAACCCCGACACGCAGCCCGGCCGGACGAGCCCCCGATACCGAATCTCCGCCGCGCCGCTACCGCACCCGGGCTTTCGTGCGCAGCCACGGAGGCCACAACCCGCAGCAACCCGGAGGAGCAGCCGGAGGACCAGAGCTGGACCGTCGGGGACTCAGAGCGCCGGCGGGAGGGACAGCGCGCCCGCGTTCGCCAGGACGGGCGAACGACCCACCGCCGCCGCAGATCCCCGTCCCTGATTAGATTTAAGTTAGATTAAGGTAATATAAGTTTAGGTTAAGGTAGTATAAGGGTGATGGGTAGCCACGAGGCATAAGGTAGCACGTAAGATTCCCGAGTCTCAATCGAGATGCGAGCATTTCCCGATTCTTACGTCGCATCTCTCTCCGAAGAAAGAGGGGGATGTGACGTAGCGTCCCAGCGCGAGGAATCGAGCGCGCGGCGGTGCGACCGGGAGTGAGCGAGAAACCGATCACACGCGGGCGACCGCTACCGAACCCGACCGAACTCGCCCGAAGCGTGCCGGTCCCGCGACGCGTCAGCGCGATGACGCTCACTCCCCACTGCGCCGCTAGATCGCGTCGGTTTCTCGCTGCTGGGAATTTCCGAGAATCGGGACATATGCCGCGATGATTCCGAGGCAAGGGAGTTCGAGTGGGGATACGGACCCCCACCACCAGACTTGCCTGGATGTTGCCCGGTGCAAACTACGGTGAAACGACTCCGTATATCCGCCGATCACCAGATCGCCTCCTATCCCATTTCCGACACCGTTCCGGTAAAGAGACGCAGGACGTTGCCCGGTCTCTTTCCCGCTCCTCGTGTTGAACAGAGACGCCCGGATGCTGCCCGGTCTCTACCGACACTTGTCCCGTTAAAGAGACGCAGGACGTTGCCCGGTCTCTTTCCCGCTCCTCGTGTTGAACAGAGACGCCCGGATGCTGCCCGGTCTCTACCGACACTTGTCCCGATAAGGAGACGCAGGACGTTGCCCGGTCTCTCTCCCGCTCCTCGTGTTGAATAGAGACGCCCGGATGCTGCCCGGTCTCTACCGACACTTGTCCCGTTAAAGAGACGCAGGACGTTGCCCGGTCTCTTTCCCGCTCCTCGTGTTGAATAGAGACGCCCGGATGCTGCCCGGTCTCTACCGACACTTGTCCCGTTAAAGAGACGCAGGACGTTGCCCGGTCTCTCTCCCGCTCCTCGTGTTGAATAGAGACGCCCGGATGCTGCCCGGTCTCTACCGACACTTGTCCCGTTAACGAGACGCAGGACGCTGCCCGGTCTCGCTCCCGCTCCTCGTGTTGGACAGAGACGCCCGGATGCTGCCCGGTCTCTACCGACGCTTGTCCCGTTAAAGAGACGCAGGACGTTGCCCGGTCTCTCTCGCTCCCTTACCGTCCCGCTACGGCGACACCAGGCGCGGAGCGACCGAATTGTTCCGTTAAGCGGACGCACGAACATAGACCGAACGACGCCGTACCGCGAACCGCGCCGCCGCGCAACGACGGCTTGACCGCGATTAACGCGAAGCACCCCGCGTCTAAGTATATGTATATAGTGTAAATAATTGTTAATGAATAAATCTAATTTAACCGAACACGGAAGGACTTCACTAAACCCTGGTAAAGCCGACTGAGACCGTCCTTCCGCCCGGAGTGACGACCGTCACACCGGGACTAGGTTGGCCCGCCGCCGACTTGTCCGACGACTATAGGGTCGTCCCCACGACCCCGGGGCTAGATTGGCCCGCCATCCGTCATGTCCGCCGACTATAGGGTCGTCCCCAAGACCACGCGCCAAAGTTGGTCAGCCGCCGACATGTCCGACGACTATAGGGTCGTCCCCACGACCGCGGGACTAGATTGGCCCGCCACCGTCATGTCCGCCGACTATAGGGTCGTCCCCACGACCCCGGGGGCTTGATTGCCCCGCCACCGTCATGTCCGCCGACTATAGGGTCGTCCACACGACCACGGGCCAAAGTTGGTCAGGCGCCGACATGTCCGACGACTATAGGGTCGTCCCCACGACCCCGGGACTAGATTGGCCAGCCGCCGACATGTCCGACGACTATATGGTCGTTCCCACGACCCCCGGACTAGGTTGGCCCGCCGCCGACTTGTCCGACGACTATAGGGTCATCCCCACGACCCCGGGACTAGGTTGGCCAGCCGCCGACATGTCCGACGACTATAGGGTCGTCCCCACGACCCCGGGACTAGGTTGGCCCGCCGCCGACTTGTCCGACGACTATAGGGTCGTCCCCACGACCACGGGACTAGGTTGGCCAGCCGCCGACATGTCCGACGACTATAGGGTCGTCCCCACGACCCCGGGACTTGGTTGACCCGCCACCGTCATGTCCGACGACTATAGGGTCGTCTCCACGACCCCGGGACTAGGTTGGCCCGCCTCCGACTTGTCCGACGACTATAGGGTCGTCCCCACGACCCCGGGGCTAGGTTGGCCCGCCGCCGAGTTGTCCGACGACTATAGGGTCGTCCCCACGACCCCAGGTGTAGATTGCCCCTCAGCGTCATGTGCGACGACTATAGTGTCGTCCCCACGACCCCGGGACTAGGTTGGCCAGCCGCCGTCATGTGCGACGACTATAGTGTCGTCCCCACGACCCCGGGACTAGGTTGGCCAGCCGCCGACATGTCCGACGACTATAGGGTCGTTCCCACGAACCCCGGACTAGGTTGGCCCGCCGCCGACTTGTCCGACGACTATAGGGTCGTCCCCACGACCCCGGGACTTGGTTGACCCGCCACCGTCATGTCCGACGACTATAGGGTCGTCTCCACGACCCCGGGACTAGGTTGGCCCGCCGCCGACTTGTCCGACGACTATAGGGTCGTCCCCACGACCACGGGCCAAAGTTGCCCAGCCACCGTCATGTCCGACGACTATAGGGTCGTCCCCACGACCCCGGGACTAGGTTGGCCAGCCGCCGACATGTCCGACGACTATAGGGTCGTTCCCACGACCCCGGGACTAGGTTGGCCAGCCGCCGACATGTGCGACGACTATAGTGTCGTCCCCACGACCCCGGGACTAGGTTGGCCAGCCGCCGACATGTCCGACGACTATAGGGTCGTTCCCACGACCCCGGGACTAGGTTGGCCAGCCGCCGACATGTCCGACGACTATAGGGTCGTCCCCACGACCCCGGGACTAGGTTGGCCCCCCGCCGACTTGTCCGACGACTATAGGGTCGTCCCCACGACCCCGGGACTTGGTTGACCCGCCACCGTCATGTCCGACGACTATAGGGTCGTCTCCACGACCCCGGGACTAGGTTGGCCCGCCGCCGACTTGTCCGACGACTATAGGGTCGTCCCCACGACCACGGGCCAAAGTTGCCCAGCCACCGTCATGTCCGACGACTATAGGGTCGTCCCCACGACCCCGGGGCTAGGTTGGCCCGCCGCCGAGTTGTCCGACGACTATAGGGTCGTCCCCACGACCCCAGGAGTAGATTGCCCCTCACCGTCATGTGCGACGACTATAGTGTCGTCCCCACGACCCCGGGACTAGGTTGGCCAGCCGCCGACATGTCCGACGACTATAGGGTCGTTCCCACGACCCCGGGACTAGGTTGGCCAGCCGCCGACATGTCCGACGACTATAGGGTCGTCCCCACGACCCCGGGACTAGGATGGCCCCCCGCCGACTTGTCCGACGACTATAGGGTCGTCCCCACGACCCCGGGGCTAGATTGGCCCGCCATCCGTCATGTCCGCCGACTATAGGGTCGTCCCCACGACCACGCGCCAAAGTTGGTCAGCCGCAGACATGTCCGACGACTATAGGGTCGTCCCCACGACCGCGGGACTAGATTGGCCCGCCACCGTCATGTCCGACGACTATAGGGTCGTCTCCACGACCCCGGGACTAGGTTGGCCAGCCGCCGACATGTCCGACGACTATAGGGTCGTCCCCACGACCCCGGGACTAGGTTGGCCCGCCGCCGACTTGTCCGACGACTATAGGGTCGTCCCCACGACCCCGGCGCTAGATTGGCCCGCCATCCGTCATGTCCGCCGACTATAGGGTCGTCCCCACGACCACGCGCCAAAGTTGGTCAGCCGCCGACATGTCCGACGACTATAGGGTCGTCCCCACGACCGCGGGACTAGATTGGCCCGCCACCGTCATGTCCGACGACTATAGGGTCGTCTCCACGACCCCGGGACTAGGTTGGCCAGCCGCCGACATGTCCGACGACTATAGGGTCGTCCCCACGACCACGGGCCAAAGTTGGCCAGCCGCCGACATGTCCGGCGACTATAGGGTCGTACCCACGCCCCCCGGAATAGTTTGGCCCTCCGCCGACATGTTCGACGACTATAGGGTCGTCCCCACGACCCCGGGGCTAGGTTGGCCCGCCACCGTCATGTCCGACGACTATAGGGTCGTCCCCACGACCCCGGGACGAGGTTGGCCCGCCACCGTCATGTCCGACGACTATAGGGTCGTCTCCACGACCCCGGGACTAGGTTGGCCCGCCGCAGACTTGTCCGACGACTATAGGGTCGTCCTCACGACCACGGGCCAAAGTTGCCCAGCCGCAGACATGTCCGACGACTACAGGGTCGTCCCCACGACCCCGGGGGCTAGATTGCCCCGCCACCGTCATGTCCGCCGACTATAGGGTCGTCCACACGACCACGGGACTAAGTTGGCCCGCCGCCGACTTGTCCGACGACTATAGGGTCGTCCCCACGACCCCGGGGCTAGATTGGCCCGCCATCCGTCATGTCCGCCGACTATAGGGTCGTCCCCACGACCCCGGGACTAGGTTGGCCAGCCGCCGACATGTCCGACGACTATAGGGTCGTCCCCACGACCCCGGGACTAGGTTGGCCAGCCGCCGACATGTTCGACGACTATAGGGTCGTCCCCACGACCCCGGGGCTAGGTTGGCCCGCCGCCGAGTTGTCCGACGACTATAGGGTCGTCCCCACGACCCCAGGAGTAGATTGCCCCTCACCGTCATGTGCGACGACTATAGTGTCGTCCCCACGACCCCGGGACTAGGTTGGCCAGCCGCCGACATGTCCGACAACTATAGGGTCGTTCCCACGACCCCCGGACTAGGTTGGCCCGCCGCCCTCTTGTCCGACGACTATAGGGTCGTCCCCACGACCCCGGGACTTGGTTGACCCGCCACCGTCATGTCCGACGACTATAGGGTCGTCTCCACGACCCCGGGACTAGGTTGGCCCGCCGCCGACTTGTCCGACGACTATAGGGTCGTCCCCACGACCACGGGCCAAAGTTGGTCAGGCGCCGACATGTCCGACGACTATAGGGTCGTCCCCACGACCCCGGGGCTAGATTGGCCAGCCGCCGACATGTCCGGCGACTATAGGGTCGTTCCCACGACCCCCGGACTAGGTTGGCCCACCGCCGACTTGTCCGACGACTATAGGGTCGTCCCCACGACCCCGGGACTAGGTTGGCCAGCCGCCGACATGTCCGACGACTATAGGGTCGTCCCCACGACCCCGGGACTAGGTTGGCCCGCCGCCGACTTGTCCGACGACTATAGGGTCGTCCCCACGACCCCGGGGCTAGATTGGCCCGCCATCCGTCATGTCCGCCGACTATAGGGTCGTCCCCACGACCACGCGCCAAAGTTGGTCAGCCGCCGACATGTCCGACGACTATAGGGTCGTCCCCACGACCGCGGGACTAGATTGGCCCACCACCGTCATGTCCGACGACTATAGGGTCGTCTCCACGACCCCGGGACTAGGTTGGCCAGCCGCCGACATGTCCGACGACTATAGGGTCGTCCCCACGACCACGGGACAAAGTTGGCCAGCCGCCGACATGTCCGACGACTATAGGGTCGTCCCCACGACCCCGGGACTAGGTTGGCCCGCCGCCGACTTGTCCGACGACTATAGGGTCGTCCCCACGACCCCGGCGCTAGATTGGCCCGCCATCCGTCATGTCCGACGACTATAGGGTCGTCCCCACGACCCCGGGACTAGGTTGGCCCGCCACCGTCATGTGCGACGACTATAGTGTCGTCCCCACGACCCCGGGACTAGGTTGGCCAGCCGCCGACATGTCCGACGACTATAGGGTCGTTCCCACGACCCCCGGACTAGGTTGGCCAGCCGCCGACATGTCCGACGACTATAGGGTCGTTCCCACGACCCCCGGACTAGGTTGGCCCGCCGCCGACTTGTCCGACGACTATAGGGTCGTCCCCACGACCCCGGGACTTGGTTGACCCGCCACCGTCATGTCCGGCGACTATAGGGTCGTACCCACGCCCCCCGGAATAGTTTGGCCCTCCGCCGATATGTCCGACGACTATAGGGTCGTCCCCACGACCCCGGGACTAGATTGGCCCGCCACCGTCATGTCCGACGACTATAGGGTCGTCCCCACGACCCCGGGACTAGGTTGGCCCGCCACCGTCATGTCCGACGACTATAGGGTCGTCTCCACGACCCCGGGACTAGGTTGGCCAGCCGCCGACATGTCCGACGACTATAGGGTCGTCCCCACGACCCCGGGGCTAGATTGGCCAGCCACCGTCATGTCCGCCGACTATAGTGTCGTCCCCACGACCACGGGCCAAAGTTGGTCAGCCGCCGATATGTCCGACGACTATAGGGTCGTCCCCACGACCGCGGGACTAGGTTGGCCAGCCGCCGACATGTTCCACGACTATAGGGTCGTCCCCACGACCCCGGGGCTAGGTTGGCCCGCCGCCGAGTTGTCCGACGACTATAGGGTCGTCCCCACGACCCCAGGAGTAGATTGCCCCTCACCGTCATGTGCGACGACTATAGTGTCGTCCCCACGACCCCGGGACTAGGTTGGCCAGCCGCCGACATGTCCGACGACTATAGGGTCTTTCCCACGACCCCCGGACTAGGTTGGCCCGCCGCCGACTTGTCCGACGACTATAGGGTCGTCCCCACGACCCCGGGACTTGGTTGACCCGCCACCGTCATGTCCGACGACTATAGGGTCGTCTCCACGACCCCGGGACTAGGTTGGCCCGCCGCCGACTTGTCCGACGACTATAGGGTCGTCCCCACGACCACGGGCCAAAGTTGCCCAGCCGCCGACATGTCCGACGACTATAGGGTCGTCCCCACGACCACGGGCCAAAGTTGGTCAGCCGCCGATATGTCCGACGACTATAGGGTCGTCCCCACGACCGCGGGACTAGGTTGGCCAGCCGCCGACATGTTCGACGACTATAGGGTCGTCCCCACGACCCTGGGGCTAGGTTGGCCCGCCGCCGAGTTGTCCGACGACTATAGGGTCGTCCCCACGACCCCAGGAGTAGATTGCCCCTCACCGTCATGTGCGACGACTATAGTGTCGTCCCCACGACCCCGGGACTAGGTTGGCCAGCCGCCGACATGTCCGACGACTATAGGGTCGTTCCCACGACCCCCGGACTAGGTTGGCCCGCCGCCCTCTTGTCCGACGACTATAGGGTCGTCCCCACGACCCCGGGACTTGGTTGACCCGCCACCGTCATGTCCGACGACTATAGGGTCGTCTCCACGACCCCGGGACTAGGTTGGCCCGCCGCCGACTTGTCCGACGACTATAGGGTCGTCCCCACGACCACGGGCCAAAGTTGGTCAGGCGCCGACATGTCCGACGACTATAGGGTCGTCCCCACGACCCCGGGGCTAGATTGGCCAGCCGCCGACATGTCCGGCGACTATAGGGTCGTTCCCACGACCCCGGGACTAGGTTGGCCCGCCGCCGACTTGTCCGACGACTATAGGGTCGTCCCCACGACCCCGGGGCTAGATTGGCCCGCCATCCGTCATGTCCGCCGACTATAGGGTCGTCCCCACGACCACGCGCCAAAGTTGGTCAGCCGCCGACATGTCCGACGACTATAGGGTCGTCCCCACGACCGCGGGACTAGATTGGCCCGCCACCGTCATGTCCGACGACTATAGGGTCGTCTCCACGACCCCGGGACTAGGTTGGCCAGCCGCCGACATGTCCGACGACTATAGGGTCGTCCCCACGACCACGGGACAAAGTTGGCCAGCCGCCGACATGTCCGACGACTATAGGGTCGTCCCCACGACCCCGGGACTAGGTTGGCCCGCCGCCGACTTGTCCGACGACTATAGGGTCGTCCCCACGACCCCGGCGCTAGATTGGCCCGCCATCCGTCATGTCCGCCGACTATAGGGTCGTCCCCACGACCACGCGCCAAAGTTGGTCAGCCGCCGACATGTCCGACGACTACAGGGTCGTCCCCACGACCCCGGGGGCTAGATTGCCCCGCCACCGTCATGTCCGCCGACTATAGGGTCGTCCACACGACCACGGGACTAGGTTGGCCCGCCGCCGACTTGTCCGACGACTATAGGGTCGTCCCCACGACCCCGGGGCTAGATTGGCCCGCCATCCGTCATGTCCGCCGACTATAGGGTCGTCCCCACGACCACGCGCCAAAGTTGGTCAGCCGCCGACATGTCCAACGACTATAGGGTCGTCCCCACGACCCCGGGACTAGATTGGCCCGCCACCGTCATGTCCGACGACTATAGGGTCGTCCCCACGACCACGGGACTAGGTTGGCCCGCCGCCGACTTGTCCGACGACTATAGGGTCGTCCCCACGACCCCGGGGCTAGATTGGCCCGCCATCCGTCATGTCCGCCGACTATAGGGTCGTCCCCACGACCACGCGCCAAAGTTGGTCAGCCGCCGACATGTCCAACGACTATAGGGTCGTCCCCACGACCGCGGGACTAGATTGGCCCGCCACCGTCATGTCCGACGACTATAGGGTCGTCTCCACGACCCCGGGACTAGGTTGGCCAGCCGCCGACATGTCCGACGACTATAGGGTCGTCCCCACGACCACGGGCCAAAGTTGGCCAGCCGCCGACATGTCCGGCGACTATAGGGTCGTACCCACGCCCCCGGGGCTAGATTGGCCAGCCACCGTCATGTCCGCCGACTATAGGGTCGTCCCCACGACCCCGGGGCTAGGTTGGCCCGCCGCCGAGTTGTCCGACGACTATAGGGTCGTCCCCACGACCCCAGGAGTAGATTGCCCCTCACCGTCATGTGCGACGACTATAGTGTCGTCCCCACGACCCCGGGACTAGGTTGGCCAGCCGCCGACATGTCCGACAACTATAGGGTCGTTCCCACGACCCCCGGACTAGGTTGGCCCGCCGCCCTCTTGTCCGACGACTATAGGGTCGTCCCCACGACCCCGGGACTTGGTTGACCCGCCACCGTCATGTCCGACGACTATAGGGTCGTCTCCACGACCCCGGGACTAGGTTGGCCCGCCGCCGACTTGTCCGACGACTATAGGGTCGTCCCCACGACCACGGGCCAAAGTTGGTCAGGCGCCGACATGTCCGACGACTATAGGGTCGTCCCCACGACCCCGGGGCTAGATTGGCCAGCCGCCGACATGTCCGGCGACTATAGGGTCGTTCCCACGACCCCCGGACTAGGTTGGCCCACCGCCGACTTGTCCGACGACTATAGGGTCGTCCCCACGACCCCGGGACTAGGTTGGCCAGCCGCCGACATGTCCGACGACTATAGGGTCGTCCCCACGACCCCGGGACTAGTTTGGCCCGCCGCCGACTTGTCCGACGACTATAGGGTCGTCCCCACGACCCCGGGGCTAGATTGGCCCGCCATCCGTCATGTCCGCCGACTATAGGGTCGTCCCCACGACCACGCGCCAAAGTTGGTCAGCCGCCGACATGTCCGACGACTATAGGGTCGTCCCCACGACCGCGGGACTAGATTGGCCCGCCACCGTCATGTCCGACGACTATAGGGTCGTCTCCACGACCCCGGGACTAGGTTGGCCAGCCGCCGACATGTCCGACGACTATAGGGTCGTCCCCACGACCACGGGACAAAGTTGGCCAGCCGCCGACATGTCCGACGACTATAGGGTCGTCCCCACGACCCCGGGACTAGGTTGGCCCGCCGCCGACTTGTCCGACGACTATAGGGTCGTCCCCACGACCCCGGCGCTAGATTGGCCCGCCATCCGTCATGTCCGACGACTATAGGGTCGTCCCCACGACCCCGGGACTAGGTTGGCCCGCCACCGTCATGTGCGACGACTATAGTGTCGTCCCCACGACCCCGGGACTAGGTTGGCCAGCCGCCGACATGTCCGACGACTATAGGGTCGTTCCCACGACCCCCGGACTTGGTTGGCCCGCCGCCGACTTGTCCGACGACTATAGGGTCGTCCCCACGACCCCGGGACTTGGTTGACCCGCCACCGTCATGTCCGACGACTATAGGGTCGTCTCCACGACCCCGGGACTAGGTTGGCCCGCCGCCGACTTGTCCGACGACTATAGGGTCGTCCCCACGACCACGGGCCAAAGTTGCCCAGCCGCCGACATGTCCGACGACTATAGGGTCGTTCCCGCGACCCCCGGACTAGGTTGGCCCGCCGCCGACTTGTCCGACGACTATAGGGTCGTCCCCACGACCCCGATACTTGATTGACCCGCCACCGTCATGTCCGACGACTATAGGGTCGTCTCCACGACCCCGGGACTAGGTTGGCCCGCAGCAGACTTGTCCGACGACTATAGGGTCGTCCCCACGACCACGGGCCAAAGTTGCCCAGCCGCAGACATGTCCGACGACTACAGGGTCGTCCCCACGACCGCGGGACTAGATTGGCCCGCCACCGTCATGTCCGACGACTATAGGGTCGTCTCCACGACCCCGGGACTAGGTTGGCCAGCCGCCGACATGTCCGACGACTATAGGGTCGTCCCCACGACCACGGGCCAAAGTTGGCCAGCCGCCGACATGTCCGGCGACTATAGGGTCGTTCCCACGCCCCCCGGAATAGTTTGGCCCTCCGCCGATATGTCCGACGACTATAGGGTCGTCCCCACGACCCCGAGACTAGATTGGCCCGCCACCGTCATGTCCGACGACTATAGGGTCGTCCCCACGACCCCGGGACTAGGTTGGCCCGCCACCGTCATGTCCGACGACTATAGGGTCGTCTCCACGACCCCGGGACTAGGTTGGCCAGCCGCCGACATGTCCGACGACTATAGGGTCGTCCCCACGACCCCGGGGCTAGATTGGCCAGCCACCGTCATGTCCGCCGACTATAGTGTCGTCCCCACGACCACGGGCCAAAGTTGGTCAGCCGCCGATATGTCCGACGACTATAGGGTCGTCCCCACGACCGCGGGACTAGGTTGGCCAGCCGCCGACATGTTCGACGACTATAGGGTCGTCCCCACGACCCCGGGGCTAGGTTGGCCCGCCGCCGAGTTGTCCGACGACTATAGGGTCGTCCCCACGACCCCAGGAGTAGATTGCCCCTCACCGTCATGTGCGACGACTATAGTGTCGTCCCCACGACCCCGGGACTAGGTTGGCCAGCCGCCGACATGTCCGACGACTATAGGGTCGTTCCCACGACCCCCGGACTAGGTTGGCCCGCCGCCGACTTGTCCGACGACTATAGGGTCGTCCCCACGACCCCGGGACTTGGTTGACCCGCCACCGTCATGTCCGACGACTATAGGGTCGTCTCCACGACCCCGGGACTAGGTTGGCCCGCCGCCGACTTGTCCGACGACTATAGGGTCGTCCCCACGACCACGGGCCAAAGTTGCCCAGCCGCCGACATGTCCGACGACTATAGGGTCGTCCCCACGACCACGGGCCAAAGTTGGTCAGCCGCCGATATGTCCGACGACTATAGGGTCGTCCCCACGACCGCGGGACTAGGTTGGCCAGCCGCCGACATGTTCGACGACTATAGGGTCGTCCCCACGACCCCGGGGCTAGGTTGGCCCGGCGCCGAGTTGTCCGACGACTATAGGGTCGTCCCCACGACCCCAGGAGTAGATTGCCCCTCACCGTCATGTGCGACGACTATAGTGTCGTCCCCACGACCCCGGGACTAGGTTGGCCAGCCGCCGACATGTCCGACGACTATAGGGTCGTTCCCACGACCCCCGGACTAGGTTGGCCCGCCGCCCTCTTGTCCGACGACTATAGGGTCGTCCCCACGACCCCGGGACTTGGTTGACCCGCCACCGTCATGTCCGACGACTATAGGGTCGTCTCCACGACCCCGGGACTAGGTTGGCCCGCCGCCGACTTGTCCGACGACTATAGGGTCGTCCCCACGACCACGGGCCAAAGTTGGTCAGGCGCCGACATGTCCGACGACTATAGGGTCGTCCCCACGACCCCGGGGCTAGATTGGCCAGCCGCCGACATGTCCGGCGACTATAGGGTCGTTCCCACGACCCCGGGACTAGGTTGGCCCGCCGCCGACTTGTCCGACGACTATAGGGTCGTCCCCACGACCCCGGGGCTAGATTGGCCCGCCATCCGTCATGTCCGCCGACTATAGGGTCGTCCCCACGACCACGCGCCAAAGTTGGTCAGCCGCCGACATGTCCGACGACTATAGGGTCGTCCCCACGACCGCGGGACTAGATTGGCCCGCCACCGTCATGTCCGACGACTATAGGGTCGTCTCCACGACCCCGGGACTAGGTTGGCCAGCCGCCGACATGTCCGACGACTATAGGGTCGTCCCCACGACCACGGGACAAAGTTGGCCAGCCGCCGACATGTCCGACGACTATAGGGTCGTCCCCACGACCCCGGGACTAGGTTGGCCCGCCGCCGACTTGTCCGACGACTATAGGGTCGTCCCCACGACCCCGGCGCTAGATTGGCCCGCCATCCGTCATGTCCGCCGACTATAGGGTCGTCCCCACGACCACGCGCCAAAGTTGGTCAGCCGCCGACATGTCCGACGACTACAGGGTCGTCCCCACGACCCCGGGGGCTAGATTGCCCCGCCACCGTCATGTCCGCCGACTATAGGGTCGTCCACACGACCACGGGACTAGGTTGGCCCGCCGCCGACTTGTCCGACGACTATAGGGTCGTCCCCACGACCCCGGGGCTAGATTGGCCCGCCATCCGTCATGTCCGCCGACTATAGGGTCGTCCCCACGACCACGCGCCAAAGTTGGTCAGGCGCCGACATGTCCAACGACTATAGGGTCGTCCCCACGACCGCGGGACTAGATTGGCCCGCCACCGTCATGTCCGACGACTATAGGGTCGTCTCCACGACCCCGGGACTAGGTTGGCCAGCCGCCGACATGTCCGACGACTATAGGGTCGTCCCCACGACCACGGGCCAAAGTTGGCCAGCCGCCGACATGTCCGACGACTATAGGGTCGTCCCCACGACCCCGGGACTAGGTTGGCCCGCCGCCGACTTGTCCGACGACTATAGGGTCGTCCCCACGACCCCGGCGCTAGATTGGCCCGCCATCCGTCATGTCCGCCGACTATAGGGTCGTCCCCACGACCACGCGCCAAAGTTGGTCAGCCGCCGACATGTCCGACGACTACAGGGTCGTCCCCACGACCCCGGGGGCTAGATTGCCCCGCCACCGTCATGTCCGCCGACTATAGGGTCGTCCACACGACCACGGGACTAGGTTGGCCCGCCGCCGACTTGTCCGACGACTATAGGGTCGTCCCCACGACCCCGGGGCTAGATTGGCCCGCCATCCGTCATGTCCGCCGACTATAGGGTCGTCCCCACGACCACGCGCCAAAGTTGGTCAGCCGCCGACATGTCCAACGACTATAGGGTCGTCCCCACGACCGCGGGACTAGATTGGCCCGCCACCGTCATGTCCGACGACTATAGGGTCGTCTCCACGACCCCGGGACTAGGTTGGCCAGCCGCCGACATGTCCGACGACTATAGGGTCGTCCCCACGACCACGGGCAAAAGTTGGCCAGCCGCCGACATGTCCGGCGACTATAGGGTCGTACCCACGCCCCCCGGAATAGTTTGGCCCTCCGCCGACATGTCCGACGACTATAGGGTCGTCCCCACGACCCCGGGACTAGATTGGCCCGCCACCGTCATGTCCGACGACTATAGGGTCGTCCCCACGACCACGGGACTAGGTTGGCCCGCCGCCGACTTGTCCGACGACTATAGGGTCGTCCCCACGACCCCGGGGCTAGATTGGCCCGCCATCCGTCATGTCCGCCGACTATAGGGTCGTCCCCACGACCACGCGCCAAAGTTGGTCAGCCGCCGACATGTCCAACGACTATAGGGTCGTCCCCACGACCGCGGGACTAGATTGGCCCGCCACCGTCATGTCCGACGACTATAGGGTCGTCTCCACGACCCCGGGACTAGGTTGGCCAGCCGCCGACATGTCCGACGACTATAGGGTCGTCCCCACGACCACGGGCCAAAGTTGGCCAGCCGCCGACATGTCCGGCGACTATAGGGTCGTACCCACGCCCCCGGGGCTAGATTGGCCAGCCACCGTCATGTCCGCCGACTATAGGGTCGTCCCCACGACCCCGGGGCTAGGTTGGCCCGCCGCCGAGTTGTCCGACGACTATAGGGTCGTCCCCACGACCCCAGGAGTAGATTGCCCCTCACCGTCATGTGCGACGACTATAGTGTCGTCCCCACGACCCCGGGACTAGGTTGGCCAGCCGCCGACATGTCCGACAACTATAGGGTCGTTCCCACGACCCCCGGACTAGGTTGGCCCGCCGCCCTCTTGTCCGACGACTATAGGGTCGTCCCCACGACCCCGGGACTTGGTTGACCCGCCACCGTCATGTCCGACGACTATAGGGTCGTCTCCACGACCCCGGGACTAGGTTGGCCCGCCGCCGACTTGTCCGACGACTATAGGGTCGTCCCCACGACCACGGGCCAAAGTTGGTCAGGCGCCGACATGTCCGACGACTATAGGGTCGTCCCCACGACCCCGGGGCTAGATTGGCCAGCCGCCGACATGTCCGGCGACTATAGGGTCGTTCCCACGACCCCCGGACTAGGTTGGCCCACCGCCGACTTGTCCGACGACTATAGGGTCGTCCCCACGACCCCGGGACTAGGTTGGCCAGCCGCCGACATGTCCGACGACTATAGGGTCGTCCCCACGACCCCGGGACTAGTTTGGCCCGCCGCCGACTTGTCCGACGACTATAGGGTCGTCCCCACGACCCCGGGGCTAGATTGGCCCGCCATCCGTCATGTCCGCCGACTATAGGGTCGTCCCCACGACCACGCGCCAAAGTTGGTCAGCCGCCGACATGTCCGACGACTATAGGGTCGTCCCCACGACCGCGGGACTAGATTGGCCCGCCACCGTCATGTCCGACGACTATAGGGTCGTCTCCACGACCCCGGGACTAGGTTGGCCAGCCGCCGACATGTCCGACGACTATAGGGTCGTCCCCACGACCACGGGACAAAGTTGGCCAGCCGCCGACATGTCCGACGACTATAGGGTCGTCCCCACGACCCCGGGACTAGGTTGGCCCGCCGCCGACTTGTCCGACGACTATAGGGTCGTCCCCACGACCCCGGCGCTAGATTGGCCCGCCATCCGTCATGTCCGACGACTATAGGGTCGTCCCCACGACCCCGGGACTAGGTTGGCCCGCCACCGTCATGTGCGACGACTATAGTGTCGTCCCCACGACCCCGGGACTAGGTTGGCCAGCCGCCGACATGTCCGACGACTATAGGGTCGTTCCCACGACCCCCGGACTAGGTTGGCCCGCCGCCGACTTGTCCGACGACTATAGGGTCGTCCCCACGACCCCGGGACTTGGTTGACCCGCCACCGTCATGTCCGACGACTTTGGGTCGTCTCCACGACCCCGGGACTAGGTTGGCCCGCCGCCGACTTGTCCGACGACTATAGGGTCGTCCCCACGACCACGGGCCAAAGTTGCCCAGCCGCCGACATGTCCGACGACTATAGGGTCGTTCCCGCGACCCCCGGACTAGGTTGGCCCGCCGCCGACTTGTCCGACGACTATAGGGTCGTCCCCACGACCCCGATACTTGATTGACCCGCCACCGTCATGTCCGACGACTATAGGGTCGTCTCCACGACCCCGGGACTAGGTTGGCCCGCAGCAGACTTGTCCGACGACTATAGGTTCGTCCCCACGACCACGGGCCAAAGTTGCCCAGCCGCAGACATGTCCGACGACTACAGGGTCGTCCCCACGACCGCGGGACTAGATTGGCCCGCCACCGTCATGTCCGACGACTATAGGGTCGTCTCCACGACCCCGGGACTAGGTTGGCCAGCCGCCGACATGTCCGACGACTATAGGGTCGTCCCCACGACCACGGGCCAAAGTTGGCCAGCCGCCGACATGTCCGGCGACTATAGGGTCGTACCCACGCCCCCCGGAATAGTTTGGCCCTCCGCCGATATGTCCGACGACTATAGGGTCGTCCCCACGACCCCGAGACTAGATTGGCCCGCCACCGTCATGTCCGACGACTATAGGGTCGTCCCCACGACCCCGGGACTAGGTTGGCCCGCCACCGTCATGTCCGACGACTATAGGGTCGTCTCCACGACCCCGGGACTAGGTTGGCCAGCCGCCGACATGTCCGACGACTATAGGGTCGTCCCCACGACCCCGGGGCTAGATTGGCCAGCCACCGTCATGTCCGCCGACTATAGTGTCGTCCCCACGACCACGGGCCAAAGTTGGTCAGCCGCCGATATGTCCGACGACTATAGGGTCGTCCCCACGACCGCGGGACTAGGTTGGCCAGCCGCCGACATGTTCGACGACTATAGGGTCGTCCCCACGACCCCGGGGCTAGGTTGGCCCGCCGCCGAGTTGTCCGACGACTATAGGGTCGTCCCCACGACCCCAGGAGTAGATTGCCCCTCACCGTCATGTGCGACGACTATAGTGTCGTCCCCACGACCCCGGGACTAGGTTGGCCAGCCGCCGACATGTCCGACGACTATAGGGTCGTTCCCACGACCCCCGGACTAGGTTGGCCCGCCGCCGACTTGTCCGACGACTATAGGGTCGTCCCCACGACCCCGGGACTTGGTTGACCCGCCACCGTCATGTCCGACGACTATAGGGTCGTCTCCACGACCCCGGGACTAGGTTGGCCCGCCGCCGACTTGTCCGACGACTATAGGGTCGTCCCCACGACCACGGGCCAAAGTTGCCCAGCCGCCGACATGTCCGACGACTATAGGGTCGTCCCCACGACCACGGGCCAAAGTTGGTCAGCCGCCGATATGTCCGACGACTATAGGGTCGTCCCCACGACCGCGGGACTAGGTTGGCCAGCCGCCGACATGTTCGACGACTATAGGGTCGTCCCCACGACCCCGGGGCTAGGTTGGCCCGCCGCCGAGTTGTCCGACGACTATAGGGTCGTCCCCACGACCCCAGGAGTAGATTGCCCCTCACCGTCATGTGCGACGACTATAGTGTCGTCCCCACGACCCCGGGACTAGGTTGGCCAGCCGCCGACATGTCCGACGACTATAGGGTCGTTCCCACGACCCCCGGACTAGGTTGGCCCGCCGCCCTCTTGTCCGACGACTATAGGGTCGTCCCCACGACCCCGGGACTTGGTTGACCCGCCACCGTCATGTCCGACGACTATAGGGTCGTCTCCACGACCCCGGGACTAGGTTGGCCCGCCGCCGACTTGTCCGACGACTATAGGGTCGTCCCCACGACCACGGGCCAAAGTTGGTCAGGCGCCGACATGTCCGACGACTATAGGGTCGTCCCCACGACCCCGGGGCTAGATTGGCCAGCCGCCGACATGTCCGGCGACTATAGGGTCGTTCCCACGACCCCGGGACTAGGTTGGCCCGCCGCCGACTTGTCCGACGACTATAGGGTCGTCCCCACGACCCCGGGGCTAGATTGGCCCGCCATCCGTCATGTCCGCCGACTATAGGGTCGTCCCCACGACCACGCGCCAAAGTTGGTCAGCCGCCGACATGTCCGACGACTATAGGGTCGTCCCCACGACCGCGGGACTAGATTGGCCCGCCACCGTCATGTCCGACGACTATAGGGTCGTCTCCACGACCCCGGGACTAGGTTGGCCAGCCGCCGACATGTCCGACGACTATAGGGTCGTCCCCACGGCCACGGGACAAAGTTGGCCAGCCGCCGACATGTCCGACGACTATAGGGTCGTCCCCACGACCCCGGGACTAGGTTGGCCCGCCGCCGACTTGTCCGACGACTATAGGGTCGTCCCCACGACCCCGGCGCTAGATTGGCCCGCCATCCGTCATGTCCGCCGACTATAGGGTCGTCCCCACGACCACGCGCCAAAGTTGGTCAGCCGCCGACATGTCCGACGACTACAGGGTCGTCCCCACGACCCCGGGGGCTAGATTGCCCCGCCACCGTCATGTCCGCCGACTATAGGGTCGTCCACACGACCACGGGACTAGGTTGGCCCGCCGCCGACTTGTCCGACGACTATAGGGTCGTCCCCACGACCCCGGGGCTAGATTGGCCCGCCATCCGTCATGTCCGCCGACTATAGGGTCGTCCCCACGACCACGCGCCAAAGTTGGTCAGGCGCCGACATGTCCAACGACTATAGGGTCGTCCCCACGACCGCGGGACTAGATTGGCCCGCCACCGTCATGTCCGACGACTATAGGGTCGTCTCCACGACCCCGGGACTAGGTTGGCCAGCCGCCGACATGTCCGACGACTATAGGGTCGTCCCCACGACCACGGGCCAAAGTTGGCCAGCCGCCGACATGTCCGGCGACTATAGGGTCGTACCCACGCCCCCCGGAATAGTTTGGCCCTCCGCCGACATGTCCGACGACTATAGGGTCGTCCCCACGACCCCGGGACTAGATTGGCCCGCCACCGTCATGTCCGACGACTATAGGGTCGTCCCCACGACCACGGGACTAGGTTGGCCCGCCGCCGACTTGTCCGACGACTATAGGGTCGTCCCCACGACCCCGGGGCTAGATTGGCCCGCCATCCGTCATGTCCGCCGACTATAGGGTCGTCCCCACGACCACGCGCCAAAGTTGGTCAGCCGCCGACATGTCCGACGACTATAGGGTCGTCCCCACGACCGCGGGACTAGATTGGCCCGCCACCGTCATGTCCGACGACTATAGGGTCGTCTCCACGACCCCGGGACTAGGTTGGCCAGCCGCCGACATGTCCGACGACTATAGGGTCGTCCCCACGACCACGGGACAAAGTTGGCCAGCCGCCGACATGTCCGACGACTATAGGGTCGTCCCCACGACCCCGGGACTAGGTTGGCCCGCCGCCGACTTGTCCGACGACTATAGGGTCGTCCCCACGACCCCGGCGCTAGATTGGCCCGCCATCCGTCATGTCCGCCGACTATAGGGTCGTCCCCACGACCACGCGCCAAAGTTGGTCAGCCGCCGACATGTCCGACGACTACAGGGTCGTCCCCACGACCCCGGGGGCTAGATTGCCCCGCCACCGTCATGTCCGCCGACTATAGGGTCGTCCACACGACCACGGGACTAGGTTGGCCCGCCGCCGACTTGTCCGACGACTATAGGGTCGTCCCCACGACCCCGGGGCTAGATTGGCCCGCCATCCGTCATGTCCGCCGACTATAGGGTCGTCCCCACGACCACGCGCCAAAGTTGGTCAGGCGCCGACATGTCCAACGACTATAGGGTCGTCCCCACGACCGCGGGACTAGATTGGCCCGCCACCGTCATGTCCGACGACTATAGGGTCGTCTCCACGACCCCGGGACTAGGTTGGCCAGCCGCCGACATGTCCGACGACTATAGGGTCGTCCCCACGACCACGGGCCAAAGTTGGCCAGCCGCCGACATGTCCGGCGACTATAGGGTCGTACCCACGCCCCCCGGAATAGTTTGGCCCTCCGCCGACATGTCCGACGACTATAGGGTCGTCCCCACGACCCCGGGACTAGATTGGCCCGCCACCGTCATGTCCGACGACTATAGGGTCGTCCCCACGACCACGGGACTAGGTTGGCCCGCCGCCGACTTGTCCGACGACTATAGGGTCGTCCCCACGACCCCGGGGCTAGATTGGCCCGCCATCCGTCATGTCCGCCGACTATAGGGTCGTCCCCACGACCACGCGCCAAAGTTGGTCAGCCGCCGACATGTCCAACGACTATAGGGTCGTCCCCACGACCGCGGGACTAGATTGGCCCGCCACCGTCATGTCCGACGACTATAGGGTCGTCTCCACGACCCCGGGACTAGGTTGGCCAGCCGCCGACATGTCCGACGACTATAGGGTCGTCCCCACGACCACGGGCCAAAGTTGGCCAGCCGCCGACATGTCCGGCGACTATAGGGTCGTCCCCACGACCCCGGGACTTGGTTGACCCGCCACCGTCATGTCCGACGACTATATGGTCGTCTCCACGACCCCGGGACTAGGTTGGCCCGCCGCCGACTTGTCCGACGACTATAGGGTCGTCCCCACGACCACGGGCCAAAGTTGGTCAGGCGCCGACATGTCCGACGACTATAGGGTCGTCCCCACGACCCCGGGGCTAGATTGGCCAGCCGCCGACATGTCCGGCGACTATAGGGTCGTTCCCACGACCCCGGGACTAGGTTGGCCCGCCGCCGACTTGTCCGACGACTATAGGGTCGTCCCCACGACCCCGGGGCTAGATTGGCCCGCCATCCGTCATGTCCGCCGACTATAGGGTCGTCCCCACGACCACGCGCCAAAGTTGGTCAGCCGCCGACATGTCCGACGACTATAGGGTCGTCCCCACGACCGCGGGACTAGATTGGCCCGCCACCGTCATGTCCGACGACTATAGGGTCGTCTCCACGACCCCGGGACTAGGTTGGCCAGTCGCCGACATGTCCGACGACTATAGGGTCGTCCCCACGACCACGGGACAAAGTTGGCCAGCCGCCGACATGTCCGACGACTATAGGGTCGTCCCCACGACCCCGGGACTAGGTTGGCCCGCCGCCGACTTGTCCGACGACTATAGGGTCGTCCCCACGACCCCGGCGCTAGATTGGCCCGCCATCCGTCATGTCCGCCGACTATAGGGTCGTCCCCACGACCACGCGCCAAAGTTGGTCAGCCGCCGACATGTCCGACGACTACAGGGTCGTCCCCACGACCCCGGGGGCTAGATTGCCCCGCCACCGTCATGTCCGCCGACTATAGGGTCGTCCACACGACCACGGGACTAGGTTGGCCCGCCGCCGACTTGTCCGACGACTATAGGGTCGTCCCCACGACCCCGGGGCTAGATTGGCCCGCCATCCGTCATGTCCGCCGACTATAGGGTCGTCCCCACGACCACGCGCCAAAGTTGGTCAGGCGCCGACATGTCCAACGACTATAGGGTCGTCCCCACGACCGCGGGACTAGATTGGCCCGCCACCGTCATGTCCGACGACTATAGGGTCGTCTCCACGACCCCGGGACTAGGTTGGCCAGCCGCCGACATGTCCGACGACTATAGGGTCGTCCCCACGACCACGGGCCAAAGTTGGCCAGCCGCCGACATGTCCGGCGACTATAGGGTCGTACCCACGCCCCCCGGAATAGTTTGGCCCTCCGCCGACATGTCCGACGACTATAGGGTCGTCCCCACGACCCCGGGACTAGATTGGCCCGCCACCGTCATGTCCGACGACTATAGGGTCGTCCCCACGACCACGGGACTAGGTTGGCCCGCCGCCGACTTGTCCGACGACTATAGGGTCGTCCCCACGACCCCGGGGCTAGATTGGCCCGCCATCCGTCATGTCCGCCGACTATAGGGTCGTCCCCACGACCACGCGCCAAAGTTGGTCAGCCGCCGACATGTCCAACGACTATAGGGTCGTCCCCACGACCGCGGGACTAGATTGGCCCGCCACCGTCATGTCCGACGACTATAGGGTCGTCTCCACGACCCCGGGACTAGGTTGGCCAGCCGCCGACATGTCCGACGACTATAGGGTCGTCCCCACGACCACGGGCCAAAGTTGGCCAGCCGCCGACATGTCCGGCGACTATAGGGTCGTACCCACGCCCCCGGGGCTAGATTGGCCAGCCACCGTCATGTCCGCCGACTATAGGGCCGTCCCCACGACCCCGGGGCTAGGTTGGCCCGCCGCCGAGTTGTCCGACGACTATAGGGTCGTCCCCACGACCCCAGGAGTAGATTGCCCCTCACCGTCATGTGCGACGACTATAGTGTCGTCCCCACGACCCCGGGACTAGGTTGGCCAGCCGCCGACATGTCCGACAACTATAGGGTCGTTCCCACGACCCCCGGACTAGGTTGGCCCGCCGCCCTCTTGTCCGACGACTATAGGGTCGTCCCCACGACCCCGGGACTTGGTTGACCCGCCACCGTCATGTCCGACGACTATAGGGTCGTCTCCACGACCCCGGGACTAGGTTGGCCCGCCGCCGACTTGTCCGACGACTATAGGGTCGTCCCCACGACCACGGGCCAAAGTTGGTCAGGCGCCGACATGTCCGACGACTATAGGGTCGTCCCCACGACCCCGGGGCTAGATTGGCCAGCCGCCGACATGTCCGGCGACTATAGGGTCGTTCCCACGACCCCCGGACTAGGTTGGCCCACCGCCGACTTGTCCGACGACTATAGGGTCGTCCCCACGACCCCGGGACTAGGTTGGCCAGCCGCCGACATGTCCGACGACTATAGGGTCGTCCCCACGACCCCGGGACTAGTTTGGCCCGCCGCCGACTTGTCCGACGACTATAGGGTCGTCCCCACGACCCCGGGGCTAGATTGGCCCGCCATCCGTCATGTCCGCCGACTATAGGGTCGTCCCCACGACCACGCGCCAAAGTTGGTCAGCCGCCGACATGTCCGACGACTATAGGGTCGTCCCCACGACCGCGGGACTAGATTGGCCCGCCACCGTCATGTCCGACGACTATAGGGTCGTCTCCACGACCCCGGGACTAGGTTGGCCAGCCGCCGACATGTCCGACGACTATAGGGTCGTCCCCACGACCACGGGACAAAGTTGGCCAGCCGCCGACATGTCCGACGACTATAGGGTCGTCCCCACGACCCCGGGACTAGGTTGGCCCGCCGCCGACTTGTCCGACGACTATAGGGTCGTCCCCACGACCCCGGCGCTAGATTGGCCCGCCATCCGTCATGTCCGACGACTATAGGGTCGTCCCCACGACCCCGGGACTAGGTTGGCCCGCCACCGTCATGTGCGACGACTATAGTGTCGTCCCCACGACCCCGGGACTAGGTTGGCCAGCCGCCGACATGTCCGACGACTATAGGGTCGTTCCCACGACCCCCGGACTAGGTTGGCCCGCCGCCGACTTGTCCGACGACTATAGGGTCGTCCCCACGACCCCGGGACTTGGTTGACCCGCCACCGTCATGTCCGACGACTATAGGGTCGTCTCCACGACCCCGGGACTAGGTTGGCCCGCCGCCGACTTGTCCGACGACTATAGGGTCGTCCCCACGACCACGGGCCAAAGTTGCCCAGCCGCCGACATGTCCGACGACTATAGGGTCGTTCCCGCGACCCCCGGACTAGGTTGGCCCGCCGCCGACTTGTCCGACGACTATAGGGTCGTCCCCACGACCCCGATACTTGATTGACCCGCCACCGTCATGTCCGACGACTATAGGGTCGTCTCCACGACCCCGGGACTAGGTTGGCCCGCAGCAGACTTGTCCGACGACTATAGGTTCGTCCCCACGACCACGGGCCAAAGTTGCCCAGCCGCAGACATGTCCGACGACTACAGGGTCGTCCCCACGACCGCGGGACTAGATTGGCCCGCCACCGTCATGTCCGACGACTATAGGGTCGTCTCCACGACCCCGGGACTAGGTTGGCCAGCCGCCGACATGTCCGACGACTATAGGGTCGTCCCCACGACCACGGGCCAAAGTTGGCCAGCCGCCGACATGTCCGGCGACTATAGGGTCGTACCCACGCCCCCCGGAATAGTTTGGCCCTCCGCCGATATGTCCGACGACTATAGGGTCGTCCCCACGACCCCGAGACTAGATTGGCCCGCCACCGTCATGTCCGACGACTATAGGGTCGTCCCCACGACCCCGGGACTAGGTTGGCCCGCCACCGTCATGTCCGACGACTATAGGGTCGTCTCCACGACCCCGGGACTAGGTTGGCCAGCCGCCGACATGTCCGACGACTATAGGGTCGTCCCCACGACCCCGGGGCTAGATTGGCCAGCCACCGTCATGTCCGCCGACTATAGTGTCGTCCCCACGACCACGGGCCAAAGTTGGTCAGCCGCCGATATGTCCGACGACTATAGGGTCGTCCCCACGACCGCGGGACTAGGTTGGCCAGCCGCCGACATGTTCGACGACTATAGGGTCGTCCCCACGACCCCGGGGCTAGGTTGGCCCGCCGCCGAGTTGTCCGACGACTATAGGGTCGTCCCCACGACCCCAGGAGTAGATTGCCCCTCACCGTCATGTGCGACGACTATAGTGTCGTCCCCACGACCCCGGGACTAGGTTGGCCAGCCGCCGACATGTCCGACGACTATAGGGTCGTTCCCACGACCCCCGGACTAGGTTGGCCCGCCGCCGACTTGTCCGACGACTATAGGGTCGTCCCCACGACCCCGGGACTTGGTTGACCCGCCACCGTCATGTCCGACGACTATAGGGTCGTCTCCACGACCCCGGGACTAGGTTGGCCCGCCGCCGACTTGTCCGACGACTATAGGGTCGTCCCCACGACCACGGGCCAAAGTTGCCCAGCCGCCGACATGTCCGACGACTATAGGGTCGTCCCCACGACCACGGGCCAAAGTTGGTCAGCCGCCGATATGTCCGACGACTATAGGGTCGTCCCCACGACCGCGGGACTAGGTTGGCCAGCCGCCGACATGTTCGACGACTATAGGGTCGTCCCCACGACCCCGGGGCTAGGTTGGCCCGCCGCCGAGTTGTCCGACGACTATAGGGTCGTCCCCACGACCCCAGGAGTAGATTGCCCCTCACCGTCATGTGCGACGACTATAGTGTCGTCCCCACGACCCCGGGACTAGGTTGGCCAGCCGCCGACATGTCCGACGACTATAGGGTCGTTCCCACGACCCCCGGACTAGGTTGGCCCGCCGCCCTCTTGTCCGACGACTATAGGGTCGTCCCCACGACCCCGGGACTTGGTTGACCCGCCACCGTCATGTCCGACGACTATAGGGTCGTCTCCACGACCCCGGGACTAGGTTGGCCCGCCGCCGACTTGTCCGACGACTATAGGGTCGTCCCCACGACCACGGGCCAAAGTTGGTCAGGCGCCGACATGTCCGACGACTATAGGGTCGTCCCCACGACCCCGGGGCTAGATTGGCCAGCCGCCGACATGTCCGGCGACTATAGGGTCGTTCCCACGACCCCGGGACTAGGTTGGCCCGCCGCCGACTTGTCCGACGACTATAGGGTCGTCCCCACGACCCCGGGACTAGTTTGGCCCGCCGCCGACTTGTCCGACGACTATAGGGTCGTCCCCACGACCCCGGGGCTAGATTGGCCCGCCATCCGTCATGTCCGCCGACTATAGGGTCGTCCCCACGACCACGCGCCAAAGTTGGTCAGGCGCCGACATGTCCAACGACTATAGGGTCGTCCCCACGACCGCGGGACTAGATTGGCCCGCCACCGTCATGTCCGACGACTATAGGGTCGTCTCCACGACCCCGGGACTAGGTTGGCCAGCCGCCGACATGTCCGACGACTATAGGGTCGTCCCCACGACCACGGGCCAAAGTTGGCCAGCCGCCGACATGTCCGGCGACTATAGGGTCGTACCCACGCCCCCCGGAATAGTTTGGCCCTCCGCCGACATGTCCGACGACTATAGGGTCGTCCCCACGACCCCGGGACTAGATTGGCCCGCCACCGTCATGTCCGACGACTATAGGGTCGTCCCCACGACCACGGGACTAGGTTGGCCCGCCGCCGACTTGTCCGACGACTATAGGGTCGTCCCTACGACCCCGGGGCTAGATTGGCCCGCCATCCGTCATGTCCGCCGACTATAGGGTCGTCCCCACGACCACGCGCCAAAGTTGGTCAGCCGCCGACATGTCCAACGACTATAGGGTCGTCCCCACGACCGCGGGACTAGATTGGCCCGCCACCGTCATGTCCGACGACTATAGGGTCGTCTCCACGACCCCGGGACTAGGTTGGCCAGCCGCCGACATGTCCGACGACTATAGGGTCGTCCCCACGACCACGGGCCAAAGTTGACCAGCCGCCGACATGTCCGGCGACTATAGGGTCGTACCCACGCCCCCGGGGCTAGATTGGCCAGCCACCGTCATGTCCGCCGACTATAGGGTCGTCCCCACGACCCCGGGGCTAGGTTGGCCCGCCGCCGAGTTGTCCGACGACTATAGGGTCGTCCCCACGACCCCAGGAGTAGATTGCCCCTCACCGTCATGTGCGACGACTATAGTGTCGTCCCCACGACCCCGGGACTAGGTTGGCCAGCCGCCGACATGTCCGACAACTATAGGGTCGTTCCCACGACCCCCGGACTAGGTTGGCCCGCCGCCCTCTTGTCCGACGACTATAGGGTCGTCCCCACGACCCCGGGACTTGGTTGACCCGCCACCGTCATGTCCGACGACTATAGGGTCGTCTCCACGACCCCGGGACTAGGTTGGCCCGCCGCCGACTTGTCCGACGACTATAGGGTCGTCCGCACGACCACGGGCCAAAGTTGGTCAGGCGCCGACATGTCCGACGACTATAGGGTCGTCCCCACGACCCCGGGGCTAGATTGGCCAGCCGCCGACATGTCCGGCGACTATAGGGTCGTTCCCACGACCCCCGGACTAGGTTGGCCCACCGCCGACTTGTCCGACGACTATAGGGTCGTCCCCACGACCCCGGGACTAGGTTGGCCAGCCGCCGACATGTCCGACGACTATAGGGTCGTCCCCACGACCCCGGGACTAGTTTGGCCCGCCGCCGACTTGTCCGACGACTATAGGGTCGTCCCCACGACCCCGGGGCTAGATTGGCCCGCCATCCGTCATGTCCGCCGACTATAGGGTCGTCCCCACGACCACGCGCCAAAGTTGGTCAGCCGCCGACATGTCCGACGACTATAGGGTCGTCCCCACGACCGCGGGACTAGATTGGCCCGCCACCGTCATGTCCGACGACTATAGGGTCGTCTCCACGACCCCGGGACTAGGTTGGCCAGCCGCCGACATGTCCGACGACTATAGGGTCGTCCCCACGACCACGGGACAAAGTTGGCCAGCCGCCGACATGTCCGACGACTATAGGGTCGTCCCCACGACCCCGGGACTAGGTTGGCCCGCCGCCGACTTGTCCGACGACTATAGGGTCGTCCCCACGACCCCGGCGCTAGATTGGCCCGCCATCCGTCATGTCCGACGACTATAGGGTCGTCCCCACGACCCCGGGACTAGGTTGGCCCGCCACCGTCATGTGCGACGACTATAGTGTCGTCCCCACGACCCCGGGACTAGGTTGGCCAGCCGCCGACATGTCCGACGACTATAGGGTCGTTCCCACGACCCCCGGACTAGGTTGGCCCGCCGCCGACTTGTCCGACGACTATAGGGTCGTCCCCACGACCCCGGGACTTGGTTGACCCGCCACCGTCATGTCCGACGACTATAGGGTCGTCTCCACGACCCCGGGACTAGGTTGGCCCGCCGCCGACTTGTCCGACGACTATAGGGTCGTCCCCACGACCACGGGCCAAAGTTGCCCAGCCGCCGACATGTCCGACGACTATAGGGTCGTTCCCGCGACCCCCGGACTAGGTTGGCCCGCCGCCGACTTGTCCGACGACTATAGGGTCGTCCCCACGACCCCGATACTTGATTGACCCGCCACCGTCATGTCCGACGACTATAGGGTCGTCTCCACGACCCCGGGACTAGGTTGGCCCGCAGCAGACTTGTCCGACGACTATAGGTTCGTCCCCACGACCACGGGCCAAAGTTGCCCAGCCGCAGACATGTCCGACGACTACAGGGTCGTCCCCACGACCGCGGGACTAGATTGGCCCGCCACCGTCATGTCCGACGACTATAGGGTCGTCTCCACGACCCCGGGACTAGGTTGGCCAGCCGCCGACATGTCCGACGACTATAGGGTCGTCCCCACGACCACGGGCCAAAGTTGGCCAGCCGCCGACATGTCCGGCGACTATAGGGTCGTACCCACGCCCCCCGGAATAGTTTGGCCCTCCGCCGATATGTCCGACGACTATAGGGTCGTCCCCACGACCCCGAGACTAGATTGGCCCGCCACCGTCATGTCCGACGACTATAGGGTCGTCCCCACGACCCCGGGACTAGGTTGGCCCGCCACCGTCATGTCCGACGACTATAGGGTCGTCTCCACGACCCCGGGACTAGGTTGGCCAGCCGCCGACATGTCCGACGACTATAGGGTCGTCCCCACGACCCCGGGGCTAGATTGGCCAGCCACCGTCATGTCCGCCGACTATAGTGTCGTCCCCACGACCACGGGCCAAAGTTGGTCAGCCGCCGATATGTCCGACGACTATAGGGTCGTCCCCACGACCGCGGGACTAGGTTGGCCAGCCGCCGACATGTTCGACGACTATAGGGTCGTCCCCACGACCCCGGGGCTAGGTTGGCCCGCCGCCGAGTTGTCCGACGACTATAGGGTCGTCCCCACGACCCCAGGAGTAGATTGCCCCTCACCGTCATGTGCGACGACTATAGTGTCGTCCCCACGACCCCGGGACTAGGTTGGCCAGCCGCCGACATGTCCGACGACTATAGGGTCGTTCCCACGACCCCCGGACTAGGTTGGCCCGCCGCCGACTTGTCCGACGACTATAGGGTCGTCCCCACGACCCCGGGACTTGGTTGACCCGCCACCGTCATGTCCGACGACTATAGGGTCGTCTCCACGACCCCGGGACTAGGTTGGCCCGCCGCCGACTTGTCCGACGACTATAGGGTCGTCCCCACGACCACGGGCCAAAGTTGCCCAGCCGCCGACATGTCCGACGACTATAGGGTCGTCCCCACGACCACGGGCCAAAGTTGGTCAGCCGCCGATATGTCCGACGACTATAGGGTCGTCCCCACGACCGCGGGACTAGGTTGGCCAGCCGCCGACATGTTCGACGACTATAGGGTCGTCCCCACGACCCCGGGGCTAGGTTGGCCCGCCGCCGAGTTGTCCGACGACTATAGGGTCGTCCCCACGACCCCAGGAGTAGATTGCCCCTCACCGTCATGTGCGACGACTATAGTGTCGTCCCCACGACCCCGGGACTAGGTTGGCCAGCCGCCGACATGTCCGACGACTATAGGGTCGTTCCCACGACCCCCGGACTAGGTTGGCCCGCCGCCCTCTTGTCCGACGACTATAGGGTCGTCCCCACGACCCCGGGACTTGGTTGACCCGCCACCGTCATGTCCGACGACTATAGGGTCGTCTCCACGACCCCGGGACTAGGTTGGCCCGCCGCCGACTTGTCCGACGACTATAGGGTCGTCCCCACGACCACGGGCCAAAGTTGGTCAGGCGCCGACATGTCCGACGACTATAGGGTCGTCCCCACGACCCCGGGGCTAGATTGGCCAGCCGCCGACATGTCCGGCGACTATAGGGTCGTTCCCACGACCCCGGGACTAGGTTGGCCCGCCGCCGACTTGTCCGACGACTATAGGGTCGTCCCCACGACCCCGGGGCTAGATTGGCCCGCCATCCGTCATGTCCGCCGACTATAGGGTCGTCCCCACGACCACGCGCCAAAGTTGGTCAGCCGCCGACATGTCCGACGACTATAGGGTCGTCCCCACGACCGCGGGACTAGATTGGCCCGCCACCGTCATGTCCGACGACTATAGGGTCGTCTCCACGACCCCGGGACTAGGTTGGCCAGCCGCCGACATGTCCGACGACTATAGGGTCGTCCCCACGACCACGGGACAAAGTTGGCCAGCCGCCGACATGTCCGACGACTATAGGGTCGTCCCCACGACCCCGGGACTAGGTTGGCCCGCCGCCGACTTGTCCGACGACTATAGGGTCGTCCCCACGACCCCGGCGCTAGATTGGCCCGCCATCCGTCATGTCCGCCGACTATAGGGTCGTCCCCACGACCACGCGCCAAAGTTGGTCAGCCGCCGACATGTCCGACGACTACAGGGTCGTCCCCACGACCCCGGGGGCTAGATTGCCCCGCCACCGTCATGTCCGCCGACTATAGGGTCGTCCACACGACCACGGGACTAGGTTGGCCCGCCGCCGACTTGTCCGACGACTATAGGGTCGTCCCCACGACCCCGGGGCTAGATTGGCCCGCCATCCGTCATGTCCGCCGACTATAGGGTCGTCCCCACGACCACGCGCCAAAGTTGGTCAGGCGCCGACATGTCCAACGACTATAGGGTCGTCCCCACGACCGCGGGACTAGATTGGCCCGCCACCGTCATGTCCGACGACTATAGGGTCGTCTCCACGACCCCGGGACTAGGTTGGCCAGCCGCCGACATGTCCGACGACTATAGGGTCGACCCCACGACCACGGGCCAAAGTTGGCCAGCCGCCGACATGTCCGGCGACTATAGGGTCGTACCCACGCCCCCCGGAATAGTTTGGCCCTCCGCCGACATGTCCGACGACTATAGGGTCGTCCCCACGACCCCGGGACTAGATTGGCCCGCCACCGTCATGTCCGACGACTATAGGGTCGTCCCCACGACCACGGGACTAGGTTGGCCCGCCGCCGACTTGTCCGACGACTATAGGGTCGTCCCCACGACCCCGGGGCTAGATTGGCCCGCCATCCGTCATGTCCGCCGACTATAGGGTCGTCCCCACGACCACGCGCCAAAGTTGGTCAGCCGCCGACATGTCCAACGACTATAGGGTCGTCCCCACGACCCCGGGACTTGGTTGACCCGCCACCGTCATGTCCGACGACTATAGGGTCGTCTCCACGACCCCGGGACTAGGTTGGCCCGCCGCCGACTTGTCCGACGACTATAGGGTCGTCCCCACGACCACGGGCCAAAGTTGGTCAGGCGCCGACATGTCCGACGACTATAGGGTCGTCCCCACGACCCCGGGGCTAGATTGGCCAGCCGCCGACATGTCCGGCGACTATAGGGTCGTTCCCACGACCCCGGGACTAGGTTGGCCCGCCGCCGACTTGTCCGACGACTATAGGGTCGTCCCCACGACCCCGGGGCTAGATTGGCCCGCCATCCGTCATGTCCGCCGACTATAGGGTCGTCCCCACGACCACGCGCCAAAGTTGGTCAGCCGCCGACATGTCCGACGACTATAGGGTCGTCCCCACGACCGCGGGACTAGATTGGCCCGCCACCGTCATGTCCGACGACTATAGGGTCGTCTCCACGACCCCGGGACTAGGTTGGCCAGCCGCCGACATGTCCGACGACTATAGGGTCGTCCCCACGACCACGGGACAAAGTTGGCCAGCCGCCGACATGTCCGACGACTATAGGGTCGTCCCCACGACCCCGGGACTAGGTTGGCCCGCCGCCGACTTGTCCGACGACTATAGGGTCGTCCCCACGACCCCGGCGCTAGATTGGCCCGCCATCCGTCATGTCCGCCGACTATAGGGTCGTCCCCACGACCACGCGCCAAAGTTGGTCAGCCGCCGACATGTCCGACGACTACAGGGTCGTCCCCACGACCCCGGGGGCTAGATTGCCCCGCCACCGTCATGTCCGCCGACTATAGGGTCGTCCACACGACCACGGGACTAGGTTGGCCCGCCGCCGACTTGTCCGACGACTATAGGGTCGTCCCCACGACCCCGGGGCTAGATTGGCCCGCCATCCGTCATGTCCGCCGACTATAGGGTCGTCCCCACGACCACGCGCCAAAGTTGGTCAGGCGCCGACATGTCCAACGACTATAGGGTCGTCCCCACGACCGCGGGACTAGATTGGCCCGCCACCGTCATGTCCGACGACTATAGGGTCGTCTCCACGACCCCGGGACTAGGTTGGCCAGCCGCCGACATGTCCGACGACTATAGGGTCGTCCCCACGACCACGGGCCAAAGTTGGCCAGCCGCCGACATGTCCGGCGACTATAGGGTCGTACCCACGCCCCCCGGAATAGTTTGGCCCTCCGCCGACATGTCCGACGACTATAGGGTCGTCCCCACGACCCCGGGACTAGATTGGCCCGCCACCGTCATGTCCGACGACTATAGGGTCGTCCCCACGACCACGGGACTAGGTTGGCCCGCCGCCGACTTGTCCGACGACTATAGGGTCGTCCCCACGACCCCGGGGCTAGATTGGCCCGCCATCCGTCATGTCCGCCGACTATAGGGTCGTCCCCACGACCACGCGCCAAAGTTGGTCAGCCGCCGACATGTCCAACGACTATAGGGTCGTCCCCACGACCGCGGGACTAGATTGGCCCGCCACCGTCATGTCCGACGACTATAGGGTCGTCTCCACGACCCCGGGACTAGGTTGGCCAGCCGCCGACATGTCCGACGACTATAGGGTCGTCCCCACGACCACGGGCCAAAGTTGGCCAGCCGCCGACATGTCCGGCGACTATAGGGTCGTACCCACGCCCCCGGGGCTAGATTGGCCAGCCACCGTCATGTCCGCCGACTATAGGGTCGTCCCCACGACCACGGGCCAATGTTGGTCAGCCGCCGACATGTCCGACGACTATAGGGTCGTCCCCACGACCCCGGGACTAGATTGGCCCGCCACCGTCATGTCCGACGACTATAGGGTCGTCCCCACGACCCCGGGGCTAGGTTGGCCCGCCGCCGAGTTGTCCGACGACTATAGGGTCGTCCCCACGACCCCAGGAGTAGGTTGGCCCGCCGCCGACTTGTCCGGCGACTATAGGGTCCTTACCACGACCCCGGGAATAGTTTGGCCCGCCGCCGACATGTTCGACGACTATAGGGTCGTCTCCTCGACCACGGGCCAAAGTTGCCCAGCCGCCGACATGTCCGACGACTATAGGGTCGTCCCCACGACCCCGGGACAAGATTGGCCCGCCACCGTCATGTCCGACGACTGTAGGGTCGTCCCCACGACCCCGGGACTAGGTTGGCCAGCCACCGACATGTTCGACGACTATAGGGTCGTCCCCACGACCCCGGGACTAGGTTGGCCCGCCGCCGACTTGTCCGACGACTATAGGGTCGTCCCCACGACCCCAGGAGTAGATTGCCCCGCCACCGTCATGTCCGACGACTATAGGGTCGTCTCCTCGACCACGGGCCAAAGTTGCCCAGCCGCCGACATGTCCGACGACTATAGGGTCGTCCCCACGACCCCGGGACTAGATTGGCCCGCCACCGTCATGTCCGACGACTGTAGGGTCGTCCCCACGACCCCGGGACTAGGTTGGCCAGCCACCGACATGTTCGACGACTATAGGGTCGTCCCCACGACCCCGGGACTAGGTTGGCCCGCCGCCGACTTGTCCGGCGACTATAGGGTCGTTACCACGACCCCGGGAATAGTTTGGCCCGCCGCCGACATGTTCGACGACTATAGAGTCGTCCCCACGACCACGGGCCAAAGTTGGCCAGCCGCAGACATGTCCGGCGACTATAGGGTCGTACCCACGCCCCCCGGAATAGTTTGGCCCTCCGCCGACATGTCCGACGACTATAGGGTCGTCCCCACGACACCGGGACTAGATTGGCCCGCCACCGTCATGTCCGACGACTATAGGGTCGTCCCCACGACCCCGGGACTAGGTTGGCCCGCCGCCGACTTGTCCGACGACTATAGGGTCGTCCCCACGACCCCCGGACTAGATTGACCCGCCACCGTCATGTCCGACGACTATAGGGTCGTCTCCACGACCCCGGGACTAGGTTGGCCAGCCGCCGACATGTCCGACGACTATAGGGTCGTCCCCACGACCACGGGACAAAATTGGCCAGCCGCCGACATGTCCGACGACTATAGGGTCGTCCCCACGACCCCAGGAGTAGATTGCCCCTCACCGTCATGTGCGACGACTATAGTGTCGTCCCCACGACCCCGGGACTAGGTTGGCCAGCCGCCGACATGTCCGACGACTATAGGGTCGTTCCCACGACCCCCGGACTAGGTTGGCCCGCCGCCGACTTGTCCGACCACTATAGGGTCGTCCCCACGACCCCGTGACTTGATTGACCCGCCACCGTCATGTCCGACGACTATAGGGTCGTCCCCACGACCCCGGGACTAGATTGGCCCGCCACCGTCATGTCCGATGACTATAGGGTCGTCCCCACGACCCCGGGACTAGGTTGGCCCGCCGCCGACTTGTCCGACGACTATAGGGTCGTCCCCACGACCCCAGGAGTAGGTTGGCCCGCCGCCGACTTGTCCGGCGACTATAGGGTCCTTACCACGACCCCGGGAATAGTTTGGCCCGCCGCCGACATGTTCGACGACTATAGGGTCGTCTCCTCGACCACGGGCCAAAGTTGCCCAGCCGCCGACATGTCCGACGACTATAGGGTCGTCCCCACGACCCCGGGACTAGATTGGCCCGCCACCGTCATGTCCGACGACTGTAGGGTCGTCCCCACGACCCCGGGACTAGGTTGGCCAGCCACCGACATGTTCGACGACTATAGGGTCGTCCCCACGACCCCGGGACTAGGTTGGCCCGCCGCCGACTTGTCCGGCGACTGTAGGGTCGTCCCCACGACCCCGGGACTAGGTTGCCCAGCCGCCGACATGTCCGACGACTATAGGGTCGTTCCCACGACCCCCGGACTAGGTTGGCCCGCCGCCGACTTGTCCGACGACTATAGGGTCGTCCCCACGACCCCGGGGCTAGATTGGCCAGCCACCGTCATGTCCGACGACTATAGGGTCGTCCCCACGACCCCGGGACTAGATTGGCCCGCCACCGTCATGTCCGACGACTGTAGGGTCGTCCCCACGACCCCGGGACTAGGTTGGCCAGCCACCGACATGTTCGACGACTATAGGGTCGTCCCCACGACCCCGGGAATAGTTTGGCCCGCCGCCGACATGTTCGACGACTATAGGGTCGTCCCCACGACCACGGGCCAAAGTTGGCCAGCCGCAGACATGTCCGGCGACTATAGGGTCGTACCCACGCCCCCCGGAATAGTTTGGCCCTCCGCCGACATTTCCGACGACTATAGGGTCGTCCCCACGACACCGGGACTAGATTGGCCCGCCACCGTCATGTCCGACGACTATAGGGTCGTCCCCACGACCCCGGGACTAGGTTGGCCCGCCGCCGACTTGTCCGACGACTATAGGGTCGTCCCCACGACCCCCGGACTAGATTGACCCGCCACCGTCATGTCCGACGACTATAGGGTCGTCTCCACGACCCCGGGACTAGGTTGGCCAGCCGCCGACATGTCCGACGACTATAGGGTCGTCCCCACGACACCGGGACTAGATTGGCCCGCCACCGTCACGTCCGACGACTATAGGGTCGTCCCCACGACCCCGGGACTAGGTTGGCCCGCCGCCGACTTGTCCGACGACTATAGGGTCGTCCCCACGACCCCCGGACTAGATTGACCCGCCACCGTCATGTCCGACGACTATAGGGTCGTCTACACGACCCCGGGACTAGGTTGGCCAGCCGCCGACATGTCCGACAACTATAGGGTCGTCCCCACGACCCCGGGGCTAGATTGGCCAGCCACCGTCATGTCCGCCGACTATAGGGTCGTCCTCACGACCACGGGCCAAAGTTGGTCAGCCGCCGACATGTCCGACGACTATAGGGTCGTCCCCACGACCGCGGGACTAGGTTGGCCAGCCGCCGACATGTTCGACGACTATAGGGTCGTCCCCACGACCCCGGGGATAGGTTGGACCGCCGCCGAGTTGTCCGACGACTATAGGGTCGTCCCCACGACCCCAGGAGTAGATTGCCCCTCACCGTCATGTGCGACGACTATAGTGTCGTCCCCACGACCCCGGGACTAGGTTGGTCAGCCGCCGACATGTCCGACGACTATAGGGTCGTCCCCACGACCCCCGGACTAGATTGACCCGCCACCGTCATGTCCGACGACTATAGGGTCGTCTCCACGACCCCGGGACTAGGTTGGCCCGCCGCCGTCTGGTCCGACGACTATAGGGTCGTCTCCACGACCCCGGGACTAGGTTGGCCCGCCGCCGACTTGTCCGACGACTATAGGGTCGTCCCCACGACCACGGGCCAAAGTTGCCCAGCCGCCGACATGTCCGACGACTATAGGGTCGTTCCCACGACCCCCGGACTAGGTTGGCCCGCCGCCGACTTGTCCGACGACTGTGGGTCGTCCCCACGACCCCGGGACTTGATTGACCCGCCACCGTCATGTCCGACGACTATAGGGTCGTGTCCACGACCCCGGGACTAGGTTGGCCCGCCGCCGACTTGTCCGACGACTATAGGGTCGTCTCCACGACCCCGGGACTAGGTTGGCCCGCCGCCGACTTGTCCGACGACTATAGGGTCGTCCCCACGACCACGGGCCAAAGTTGCCCAGCCGCCGACATGTCCGACGACTATAGGGTCGTTCCCACGACCCCCGGACTAGGTTGGCCCGCCGCCGACTTGCCCGACGACTATAGGGTCGTCCCCACGACCCCGGGACTAGGTTGCCCAGCCGCCGACATGTCCGACGACTATAGGGTCGTTCCCACGACCCCCGGACTAGGTTGGCCCGCCGCCGACTTGTCCGACGACTGTGGGTCGTCCCCACGACCCCGGGACTTGATTGACCCGCCACCGTCATGTCCGACGACTATAGGGTCGTCTCCACGACCCCGGGACTAGATTGGCCCGCCACCGTCATGTCCGATGACTATAGGGTCGTCCCCACGACCCCGGGACTAGGTTGGCCCGCCGCCGACTTGTCCGACGACTATAGGGTCGTCCCCACGACCCCAGGAGTAGGTTGGCCCGCCGCCGACTTGTCCGACGACTATAGGGTCCTCCCCACGACCCCGGGACTAGATTGGCCCGCCACCGTCATGCCCGATGACTATAGGGTCGTCCTCACGACCCCGGGACTAGGTTGGCCCGCCGCCGACATGTCCGACGACTATAGGGTCGTCTCCACGACCCCGGGACTTGGTTGGCCCGCCGCCGACTTGTCCGGCGACTATAGGGTCCTTACCACGACCCCGGGAATAGTTTGGCCCGCCGCCGACATGTTCGACGACTATAGGGTCGTCTCCTCGACCACGGGCCAAAGTTGCCCAGCCGCCGACATGTCCGACGACTATAGGGTCGTCCCCACGACCCCGGGACAAGATTGGCCCGCCACCGTCATGTCCGACGACTGTAGGGTCGTCCCCACGACCCCGGGACTAGGTTGGCCAGCCACCGACATGTTCGACGACTATAGGGTCGTCCCCACGACCCCGGGACTAGGTTGGCCCGCCGCCGACTTGTCCGACGACTATAGGGTCGTCCCCACGACCCCAGGAGTAGATTGCCCCGCCACCGTCATGTCCGACGACTATAGGGTCGTCTCCTCGACCACGGGCCAAAGTTGCCCAGCCGCCGACATGTCCGACGACTATAGGGTCGCCCCCACGACCCCGGGACTAGATTGGCCGGCCACCGTCATGTCCGACGACTGTAGGGTCGTCCCCACGACCCCGGGACTAGGTTGTCCAGCCACCGACATGTTCGACGACTATAGGGTCGTCCCCACGACCCCGGGACTAGGTTGGCCCGCCGCCGACTTGTCCGGCGACTATAGGGTCGTTACCACGACCCCGGGAATAGTTTGGCCCGCCGCCGACATGTTCGACGACTATAGGGTCGTCTCCTCGACCACGAGCCAAAGTTGCCCAGCCGCCGACATGTCCGACGACTATAGGGTCGTCCCCACGACCCCGGGACAAGATTGGCCCGCCACCGTCATGTCCGACGACTGTAGGGTCGTCCCCACGACCCCGGGACTAGGTTGGCCAGCCACCGACATGTTCGACGACTATAGGGTCGTCCCCACGACCCCGGGACTAGGTTGGCCCGCCGCCGACTTGTCCGGCGACTATAGGGTCCTTACCACGACCCCGGGAATAGTTTGGCCCGCCGCCGACATGTTCGACGACTATAGGGTCGTCTCCTCGACCACGGGCCAAAGTTGCCCAGCCGCCGACATGTCCGACGACTATAGGGTCGTCCCCACGACCCCGGGACAAGATTGGCCCGCCACCGTCATGTCCGACGACTGTAGGGTCGTCCCCACGACCCCGGGACTAGGTTGGCCAGCCACCGACATGTTCGACGACTATAGGGTCGTCCCCACGACCCCGGGACTAGGTTGGCCCGCCGCCGACTTGTCCGACGACTATAGGGTCGTCCCCACGACCCCAGGAGTAGATTGCCCCGCCACCGTCATGTCCGACGACTATAGGGTCGTCTCCTCGACCACGGGCCAAAGTTGCCCAGCCGCCGACATGTCCGACGACTATAGGGTCGCCCCCACGACCCCGGGACTAGATTGGCCGGCCACCGTCATGTCCGACGACTGTAGGGTCGTCCCCACGACCCCGGGACTAGGTTGTCCAGCCACCGACATGTTCGACGACTATAGGGTCGTCCCCACGACCCCGGGACTAGGTTGGCCCGCCGCCGACTTGTCCGGCGACTATAGGGTCGTTACCACGACCCCGGGAATAGTTTGGCCCGCCGCCGACATGTTCGACGACTATAGGGTCGTCTCCTCGACCACGAGCCAAAGTTGCCCAGCCGCCGACATGTCCGACGACTATAGGGTCGTCCCCACGACCCCGGGACAAGATTGGCCCGCCACCGTCATGTCCGACGACTGTAGGGTCGTCCCCACGACCCCGGGACTAGGTTGGCCAGCCACCGACATGTTCGACGACTATAGGGTCGTCCCCACGACCCCGGGACTAGGTTGGCCCGCCGCCGACTTGTCCGACGACTATAGGGTCGTCCCCACGACCCCCGGACTAGATTGACCCGCCACCGTCATGTCCGACGACTATAGGGTCGTCCCCACGGCCTCAGGAGTAGATTGCCCCTCACCGTCATGTGCGACGACTATAGTGTCGTCCCCACGACCCCGGGACTAAGTTGGCCAGCCGCCGACATGTCCGACGACTATAGGGTCGTCCCCACGACCCCCGGACTAGATTGACCCGCCACCGTCATGTCCGACGACTATAGGGTCGTCTCCACGACCCCGGGACTAGGTTGGCCCGCCGCCAACTTGTCCGACGACTATAGGGTCGTCCCCACGAACACGGGCCAAAGTTGCACAGCCGCCGACATGTCCGACGACTATAGGGTCGTCCCCACGACCGCGGGACTAGGTTGGCCAGCCGCCGACATGTTCGACGACTATAGGGTCGTCCCCACGACCACGGGCCAAAGTTGGCCAGCCGCAGACATGTCCGGCGACTATAGGGTCGTACCCACGCCCCCCGGAATAGTTTGGCCCTCCGCCGACATGTCCGACGACTATAGGGTCGTCCCCACGACCCCCGGACTAGATTGACCCGCCACCGTCATGTCCGACGACTATAGGGTCGTCTCCACGACCCCGGGACTAGGTTGGCCCGCCGCCAACTTGTCCGACGACTATAGGGTCGTCCCCACGAACACGGGCCAAAGTTGCACAGCCGCCGACATGTCCGACGACTATAGGGTCGTCCCCACGACACCGGGACTAGATTGGCCCGCCACCGTCATGTCCGACGACTATAGGGTCGTCCCCACGACCCCGGGACTAGGTTGGCCCGCCGCCGACTTGTCCGACGACTATAGGGTCGTCCCCACGACCCCCGGACTAGATTGACCCGCCACCGTCATGTCCGACGACTATAGGGTCGTCTCCACGACCCCGGGACTAGGTTGGCCAGCCGCCGACATGTCCGACGACTATAGGGTCGTCCCCACGACCCCCGGACTAGATTGACCCGCCACCGTCATGTCCGACGACTATAGGGTCGTCTCCACGACCCCGGGACTAGGTTGGCCCGCCGCCGACTTGTCCGACGACTATAGGGTCGTCCCTCCCACCCCGGAACTAGGTTGGCCAGCCGCCGACATGTCCGATGACTATAGGGTCGTCCCCACGACCCCGGGGGCTTGATTGCCCCGCCACCGTCATGTCCGCCGACTATAGGGTCGTCCCCACGACCACGGGCCAAAGTTGCCCAGCCGCCGACATGTCGCACGACTATAGGGTCGTTCCCACGACCCCCGGACTAGGTTGGCCCGCCGCCGACTTGTCCGACGACTATAGGGTCGTCCCCACGACCCCGGGACTTGATTGACCCGCCACCGTCATGTCCGACGACTATAGGGTCGTCTCCACGACCCCGGTACTAGGTTGGCCCGCCGCCGTCTGGTCCGACGACTATAGGGTCGTCTCCACGAACCCGGGACTAGGTTGGCCCGCCGCCGACTTGTCCGACGACTATAGGGTCGTCCCCACGACCACGGGCCAAAGTTGCCCAGCCGCCGACATGTCCGACGACTATAGGGTCGTTCCCACGACCCCCGGACTAGGTTGGCCCGCCGCCGACTTGTCCGACGACTGTGGGTCGTCCCCACGACCCCGGGACTTGATTGACCCGCCACCGTCATGTCCGACGACTATAGGGTCGTCTCCACGACCCCGGGACTAGGTTGGCCCGCCGCCGACTTGTCCGACGACTATAGGGTCGTCCCCACGACCCCGGGGCTAGATTGGCCAGCCACCGTCATGTCCGCCGACTATAGGGTCGTCCTCACGACCACGGGCCAAAGTTGGTCAGCCGCCGACATGTCCGACGACTATAGGGTCGTCCCCACGACCGCGGGACTAGGTTGGCCAGCCGCCGACATGTTCGACGACTATAGGGTCGTCCCCACGACCCCGGGGATAGGTTGGACCGCCGCCGAGTTGTCCGACGACTATAGGGTCGTCCCCACGACCCCAGGAGTAGATTGCCCCTCACCGTCATGTGCGACGACTATAGTGTCGTCCCCACGACCCCGGGACTAGGTTGGTCAGCCGCCGACATGTCCGACGACTATAGGGTCGTCCCCACGACCCCCGGACTAGATTGACCCGCCACCGTCATGTCCGACGACTATAGGGTCGTCTCCACGACCCCGGGACTAGGTTGGCCCGCCGCCGTCTGGTCCGACGACTATAGGGTCGTCTCCACGACCCCGGGACTAGGTTGGCCCGCCGCCGACTTGTCCGACGACTATAGGGTCGTCCCCACGACCACGGGCCAAAGTTGCCCAGCCGCCGACATGTCCGACGACTATAGGGTCGTTCCCACGACCCCCGGACTAGGTTGGCCCGCCGCCGACTTGTCCGACGACTGTGGGTCGTCCCCACGACCCCGGGACTTGATTGACCCGCCACCGTCACGTCCGACGACTATAGGGTCGTGTCCACGACCCCGGGACTAGGTTGGCCCGCCGCCGACTTGTCCGACGACTATAGGGTCGTCTCCACGACCCCGGGACTAGGTTGGCCCGCCGCCGACTTGTCCGACGACTATAGGGTCGTCCCCACGACCACGGGCCAAAGTTGCCCAGCCGCCGACATGTCCGACGACTATAGGGTCGTTCCCACGACCCCCGGACTAGGTTGGCCCGCCGCCGACTTGCCCGACGACTATAGGGTCGTCCCCACGACCCCGGGACTAGGTTGCCCAGCCGCCGACATGTCCGACGACTATAGGGTCGTTCCCACGACCCCCGGACTAGGTTGGCCCGCCGCCGACTTTTCCGACGACTGTGGGTCGTCCCCACGACCCCGGGACTTGATTGACCCGCCACCGTCATGTCCGACGACTATAGGGTCGTCTCCACGACCCCGGGACTAGATTGGCCCGCCACCGTCATGTCCGATGACTATAGGGTCGTCCCCACGACCCCGGGACTAGGTTGGCCCGCCGCCGACTTGTCCGACGACTATAGGGTCGTCCCCACGACCCCAGGAGTAGGTTGGCCCGCCGCCGACTTGTCCGACGACTATAGGGTCCTCCCCACGACCCCGGGACTAGATTGGCCCGCCACCGTCATGCCCGATGACTATAGGGTCGTCCTCACGACCCCGGGACTAGGTTGGCCCGCCGCCGACATGTCCGACGACTATAGGGTCGTCTCCACGACCCCGGGACTTGGTTGGCCCGCCGCCGACTTGTCCGGCGACTATAGGGTCCTTACCACGACCCCGGGAATAGTTTGGCCCGCCGCCGACATGTTCGACGACTATAGGGTCGTCTCCTCGACCACGGGCCAAAGTTGCCCAGCCGCCGACATGTCCGACGACTATAGGGTCGTCCCCACGACCCCGGGACTAGATTGGCCCGCCACCGTCATGTCCGACGACTGTAGGGTCGTCCCCACGACCCCGGGACTAGGTTGGCTAGCCACCGACATGTTCGACGACTATAGGGTCGTCCCCACGACCCCGGGACTAGGTTGGCCCGCCGCCGACTTGTCCGGCGACTATAGGGTCGTTACCACGACCCCGGGAATAGTTTGGCCCGCCGCCGACATGTTCGACGACTATAGGGTCGTCTCCTCGACCACGGGCCAAAGTTGCCCAGCCGCCGACATGTCCGACGACTATAGGGTCGTCCCCACGACCCCGGGACAAGATTGGCCCGCCACCGTCATGTCCGACGACTGTAGGGTCGTCCCCACGACCCCGGGACTAGGTTGGCCAGCCACCGACATGTTCGACGACTATAGGGTCGTCCCCACGACCCCGGGACTAGGTTGGCCCGCCGCCGACTTGTCCGACGACTATAGGGTCGTCCCCACGACCCCAGGAGTAGATTGCCCCGCCACCGTCATGTCCGACGACTATAGGGTCGTCTCCTCGACCACGGGCCAAAGTTGCCCAGCCGCCGACATGTCCGACGACTATAGGGTCGTCCCCACGACCCCGGGACTAGATTGGCCGGCCACCGTCATGTCCGACGACTGTAGGGTCGTCCCCACGACCCCGGGACTAGGTTGTCCAGCCACCGACATGTTCGACGACTATAGGGTCGTCCCCACGACCCCGGGACTAGGTTGGCCCGCCGCCGACTTGTCCGGCGACTATAGGGTCGTTACCACGACCCCGGGAATAGTTTGGCCCGCCGCCGACATGTTCGACGACTATAGGGTCGTCTCCTCGACCACGAGCCAAAGTTGCCCAGCCGCCGACATGTCCGACGACTATAGGGTCGTCCCCACGACCCCGGGACAAGATTGGCCCGCCACCGTCATGTCCGACGACTGTAGGGTCGTCCCCACGACCCCGGGACTAGGTTGGCCAGCCACCGACATGTTCGACGACTATAGGGTCGTCCCCACGACCCCGGGACTAGGTTGGCCCGCCGCCGACTTGTCCGACGACTATAGGGTCGTCCCCACGACCCCCGGACTAGATTGACCCGCCACCGTCATGTCCGACGACTATAGGGTCGTCCCCACGGCCTCAGGAGTAGATTGCCCCTCACCGTCATGTGCGACGACTATAGTGTCGTCCCCACGACCCCGGGACTAAGTTGGCCAGCCGCCGACATGTCCGACGACTATAGGGTCGTCCCCACGACCCCCGGACTAGATTGACCCGCCACCGTCATGTCCGACGACTATAGGGTCGTCTCCACGACCCCGGGACTAGGTTGGCCCGCCGCCAACTTGTCCGACGACTATAGGGTCGTCCCCACGAACACGGGCCAAAGTTGCACAGCCGCCGACATGTCCGACGACTATAGGGTCGTCCCCACGACCGCGGGACTAGGTTGGCCAGCCGCCGACATGTTCGACGACTATAGGGTCGTCCCCACGACCACGGGCCAAAGTTGGCCAGCCGCAGACATGTCCGGCGACTATAGGGTCGTACCCACGCCCCCCGGAATAGTTTGGCCCTCCGCCGACATGTCCGACGACTATAGGGTCGTCCCCACGACACCGGGACTAGATTGGCCCGCCACCGTCATGTGCGACGACTATAGGGTCGTCTCCACGACCCCGGGACTAGGTTGGCCAGCCGCCGACATGTCCGACGACTATAGGGTCGTCCCCACGACCCCCGGACTAGATTGACCCGCCACCGTCATGTCCGACGACTATAGGGTCGTCTCCACGACCCCGGGACTAGGTTGGCCCGCCGCCGTCTGGTCCGACGACTATAGGGTCGTCTCCACGAACCCGGGACTAGGTTGGCCCGCCGCCGACTTGTCCGACGACTATAGGGTCGTCCCCACGACCACGGGCCAAAGTTGCCCAGCCGCCGACATGTCCGACGACTATAGGGTCGTTCCCACGACCCCCGGACTAGGTTGGCCCGCCGCCGACTTGTCCGACGACTGTGGGTCGTCCCCACGACCCCGGGACTTGATTGACCCGCCACCGTCATGTCCGACGACTATAGGGTCGTCTCCACGACCCCGGGACTAGGTTGGCCCGCCGCCGACTTGTCCGACGACTATAGGGTCGTCTCCACGACCCCGGGACTAGGTTGGCCCGCCGCCGACTTGTCCGACGACTATAGGGTCGTCCCCACGACCACGGGCCAAAGTTGCCCAGCCGCCGACATGTCCGACGACTATAGGGTCGTTCCCACGACCCCCGGACTAGGTTGGCCCGCCGCCGACTTGTCCGACGACTATAGGGTCGTCCCCACGACCCCGGGACTAGGTTGGCCAGCCGCCGACATGTCCGACGACTATAGGGTCGTTCCCACGACCCCCGGAATAGGTTGGCCCGCCGCCGACTTGTCCGACGACTATAGGGTCGTCCCCACGACCCCGGGACTTGATTGACCCGCCACCGTCATGTCCGACGACTATAGGGTCGTCCCCACGACCCCGGGACTAGATTGGCCCGCCACCGTCATGTCCGATGACTATAGAGTCGTCCCCACGACCCCGGGACTAGGTTGGCCCGCCGCCGACTTGTCCGACGACTATAGGGTCGTCCCCACGACCCCAGGAGTAGGTTGGCCCGCCGCCGACTTGTCCGACGACTATAGGGTCCTCCCCACGACCCCGGGACTAGATTGGCCCGCCACCGTCATGCCCGATGACTATAGGGTCGTCCCCACGACCCCGGGACTAGGTTGGCCCGCCGCCGACATGTCCGACGAATATAGGGTCGTCCCCACGACCCCGGGACTTGGTTGGCCCGCCGCCGACTTGTCCGGCGACTATAGGGTCCTTACCACGACCCCGGGAATAGTTTGGCCCGCCGCCGACATGTTCGACGACTATAGGGTCGTCTCCTCGACCACGGGCCAAAGTTGCCCAGCCGCCGACATGTCCGACGACTATAGGGTCGTCCCCACGACCCCGGGACTAGATTGGCCCGCCACCGTCATGTCCGACGACTGTAGGGTCGTCCCCACGACCCCGGGACTAGGTTGGCCAGCCACCGACATGTTCGACGACTATAGGGTCGTCCCCACGACCCCGGGACTAGGTTGGCCCGCCGCCGACTTGTCCGGCGACTATAGGGTCGTTACCACGACCCCGGGAATAGTTTGGCCCGCCGCCGACATGTTCGACGACTATAGGGTCGTCTCCTCGACCACGGGCCAAAGTTGCCCAGCCGCCGACATGTCCGACGACTATAGGGTCGTCCCCACGACCCCGGGACAAGATTGGCCCACCACCGTCATGTCCGACGACTGTAGGGTCGTCCCCACGACCCCGGGACTAGGTTGGCCAGCCACCGACATGTTCGACGACTATAGGGTCGTCCCCACGACCCCGGGACTAGGTTGGCCCGCCGCCGACTTGTCCGACGACTATAGGGTCGTCCCCACGACCCCAGGAGTAGATTGCCCCGCCACCGTCATGTCCGACGACTATAGGGTCGTCTCCTCGACCACGGGCCAAAGCTGCCCAGCCGCCGACATGTCCGACGACTATAGGGTCGTCCCCACGACCCCGGGACTAGATTGGCCCGCCACCGTCATGTCCGACGACTGTAGGGTCGTCCCCACGACCCCGGGACTAGGTTGTCCAGCCACCGACATGTTCGACGACTATAGGGTCGTCCCCACGACCCCGGGACTAGGTTCGCCCGCCGCCGACTTGTCCGGCGACTATAGGGTCGTTACCACGACCCCGGGAATAGTTTGGCCCGCCGCCGACATGTTCGACGACTATAGGGTCGTCTCCTCGACCACGGGCCAAAGTTGCCCAGCCGCCGACATGTCCGACGACTATAGGGTCGTCCCCACGACCCCGGGACAAGATTGGCCCGCCACCGTCATGTCCGACGACTATAGGGTCGTCCCCACGACCCCGGGACTAGATTGGCCCGCCACCGTCATGCCCGAGGACTATAGGGTCGTCCCCACGACCCCGGGACTAGGTTGGCCCGCCGCCGACTTGTCCGACGACTATAGGGTCGTCCCCACGACCACGGGCCAAAGTTGCCCAGCCGCCGACATGTCCGACGACTATCGGGTCGTCCCCACGACCACGGGCCAAAGTTGCCCAGCCGCCGACATGTCCGACGACTATAGGGTCGTCTCCACGACCCCGGGACTAGGTTGGCCAGCCGCCGACATGTCCGACGACTATAGGGTCGTCCCCACGACCCCGGGACTAGATTGGCCCGCCACCGTCATGTCCGACGACTATAGGGTCGTCCCCACGACCCCGGGACTAGGTTGGCCCGCCGCCGACTTGTCCGATGACTATAGGGTCGTCCCCACGACCCCAGGACTAGATTGCCCCTCACCGTCATGTCCGACGATTATAGGGTCGTCTCCACGACCCCGGGACTAGGTTGGCCAGCCGCCGACATGTCCGACGACTATAGGGTCGTTCCCACGACCCCCGGACTAGGTTGGCCCGCCGCCGACTTGTCCGACGACTATAGGGTCGTCCCCACGACCCCGGGACTTGATTCACCCGCCACCGTCATGTCCGACGATTATAGGGTCGTCTCCACGACCCCGGGACTAGGTTGGCCCGCCGCCGACTTGTCCGACGACTATAGGGTCGTCCCCACGACCACGGGCCAAAGTTGCCCAGCCGCAGACATGTCCGACGACTATAGGGTCGTCCCCACGACCCCGGGACTAGATTAGCCCGCCACCGTCATGCCCGAGGACTATAGGGTCGTCCCCACGACCCCGGGACTAGGTTGGCCCGCCGCCGACTTGTCCGACGACTATAGGGTCGTCCCCACGACCACGGGCCAAAGTTGCCCAGCCGCCGACATGTCCGACGACTATCGGGTCGTCCCCACGACCACGGGCCAAAGTTGCCCAGCCGCCGACATGTCCGACGACTATAGGGTCGTCTCCACGACCACGGGACTAGGTTGGCCAGCCGCCGACATGTCCGACGACTATAGGGTCGTCCCCACGACCCCGGGACTAGATTGGCCCGCCACCGTCATGTCCGACGACTATAGGGTCGTCCCCACGACCCCGGGACTAGGTTGGCCCGCCGCCGACTTGTCCGATGACTATAGGGTCGTCCCCACGACCCCAGGACTAGATTGACCCGCCACCGTCATGTCCGATGACTATAGGGTCGTCTCCACGACCCCGGGACTAGGTTGGCCCGCCGCCGACTTGTCCGACGACTATAGGGTCGTCCCCACGGCCACGGGCCAAAGTTGCCCAGCCGCCGACATGTCCGACGACTATAGGGTCGTTCCCACGACCCCCGGACTAGGTTGGCCCGCCGCCGACTTGTCCGACGACTATAGGGTCGTCCCCACGACCCCGGGACTTGATTGACCCGCCACCGTCATGTCCGACGACTATAGGGTCGTCTCCACGACCCCGGGACTAGGTTGGCCCGCCGCCGTCTGGTCCGACGACTATAGGGTCGTCTCCACGACCCCGGGACTAGGTTGGCCCGCCGCCGACTTGTCCGACGACTATAGGGTCGTCCCCACGACCACGGGCCAAAGTTGCCCAGCCGCCGACATGTCCGACGACTATAGGGTCGTCCCCACGACCCCCGGACTAGATTGACCCGCCACCGTCATGTCCGACGACTATAGGGTCGTCTCCACGACCCCGGGACTAGGTTGGCCCGCCGCCGACTTGTCCGACGACTATAGGGTCGTCCCCACGACCACGGGCCAAAGTTGCCCAGCCGCCGACATTTCCGACGACTATAGGGTCGTTCCCACGACCCCCGGACTAGGTTGGCCCGCCGCCGACTTGTCCGACGACTATAGGGTCGTCCCCACGACCCCGGGACTTGATTGACCCGCCACCGTCATGTCCGACGACTATAGGGTCGTCTCCACGACCCCGGGACTAGGTTGGCCCGCCGCCGACTTGTCCGACGACTATAGGGTCGTCCCCACGACCACGGGCCAAAGTTGCCCAGCCGCAGACATGTCCGACGACTATAAGGTCGTCCCCACGACCCCGGGGCTAGATTGGCCCGCCACCGTCATGTCCGCCGACTATAGGGTCGTCCCCACGACCACGGGCCAAAGTTGGTCAGCCGCCGACATGTCCGACGACTATAGGGTCGTCCCCACGACCGCGGGACTAGATTGGCCCGCCACCGTCATGTCCGACGACGGGTCGTCCCCACGACCCCGGGGGCTAGATTGCCCGCCACCGCCATGTCCGCCGACTATAGGGTCGTCCACACGACCACGGGCCAAAGTTGGTCAGGCGCCGACATGTCCGACGACTATAGGGTCGTCCCCACGACCCCGGGGCTAGATTGGCCAGCCGCCGACATGTCCGACGACTATAGGGTCGTTCCCACGACCCCCGGACTAGGTTGGCCCGCCGCCGACTTGTCCGACGACTATAGGGTCGGCCCCCCGACCCCGGGACTAGGTTGGCCAGCTGCCGACATGTCCGACGACTATAGGGTCGTCCCCACGACCCCGGGACTAGGTTGGCCCTCCGCCGACTTGTCCGACGACTATAGCGTCGTCCCCACGACCCCGGGGCTAGATTGGCCCGCCATCCGTCATGTCCGCCGACTATAGGGTCGTCCCCACGACCACGCGCCAAAGTTGGCCAGCCGCCGACATGTCCGGCGACTATAGGGTCGTACACACGCCCCCCGGAATAGTTTGGCCCTCCGCCGACATGTCCGACGACTATAGGGTCGTCCCCACGACCCCGGGACTAGATTGGCCCGCCACCGTCATGTCCGACGACCATTGGGTCGTCCCCACGACCCCGGGACTAGGTTGGCCCGCCGCCGACTTGTCCGACGACTATAGGGTCGTCCCCACGACCCCCGGACTAGATTGACCCGCCACCGTCATGTCCGACGACTATAGGGTCGTCCCCACGACCCCGGGACTAGGTTGGCCAGCCGCCGACATGTCCGACGACTATAGGGTCGTCCCCACGACCCCGGGGCTAGATTGGCCAGCCACCGTCATGTCCGCCGACTATAGGGTCGTCCCCACGACCACGGGCCAAAGTTGGTCAGCCGCTGACATGTCCGACGACTATAGGGTCGTCCCCACGACGGCGGGACTAGGTTGGCCAGCCGCCGACATGTTCGACGACTATAGGGTCGTTCCCACGACCCCGGGCCTAGGTTGGCCCGCCGCCGAGTTGTCCGACGACTATAGGGACGTCCCCACGACCCCAGGAGTAGATTGCCCCTCACCGTCATGTGCGACGACTATGGTGTCGTCCCCACGACCCCGGGACTAGGTTGGCCAGCCGCCGACATGTCCGACGACTATAGGGTCGTCCCCACGACCCCGGGGCTAGATTGGCCAGCCGCCGACATGTCCGACGACTATAGGGTCGTTCCCACGACCCCCGGACTAGGTTGGCCCGCCGCCGAGTTGTCCGACGACTATAGGGACGTCCCCACGACCCCAGGAGTAGATTGCCCCTCACCGTCATGTGCGACGACTATGGTGTCGTCCCCACGACCCCGGGACTAGGTTGGCCAGCCGCCGACATGTCCGACGACTATAGGGTCGTCCCCACGACCCCGGGGCTAGATTGGCCCGCCATCCGTCATGTCCGCCGACTATAGGGTCGTCCCCACGACCACGCGCCAAAGTTGGCCAGCCGCCGACATGTCCGGCGACTATAGGGTCGTACACACGCCCCCCGGAATAGTTTGGCCCTCCGCCGACATGTCCGACGACTATAGGGTCGTTCCCACGACCCCCGGACTAGGTTGGCCCGCCGCCGACTTGTCCGACGACTATAGGGTCGTCCCCACGACCCCGGGACAAGATTGGCCCGCCACCGTCATGTCCGACGACTGTAGGGTCGTCCCCACGACCCCGGGACTAGGTTGGCCAGCCACCGACATGTTCGACGACTATAGGGTCGTCCCCACGACCCCGGGACTAGGTTGGCCCGCCGCCGACTTGTCCGACGACTATAGGGTCGTCCCCACGACCCCAGGAGTAGATTGCCCCGCCACCGTCATGTCCGACGACTATAGGGTCGTCTCCTCGACCACGGGCCAAAGCTGCCCAGCCGCCGACATGTCCGACGACTATAGGGTCGTCCCCACGACCCCGGGACTAGATTGGCCCGCCACCGTCATGTCCGACGACTGTAGGGTCGTCCCCACGACCCCGGGACTAGGTTGTCCAGCCACCGACATGTTCGACGACTATAGGGTCGTCCCCACGACCCCGGGACTAGGTTCGCCCGCCGCCGACTTGTCCGGCGACTATAGGGTCGTTACCCCGACCCCGGGAATAGTTTGGCCCGCCGCCGACATGTTCGACGACTATAGGGTCGTCTCCTCGACCACGGGCCAAAGTTGCCCAGCCGCCGACATGTCCGACGACTATAGGGTCGTCCCCACGACCCCGGGACAAGATTGGCCCGCCACCGTCATGTCCGACGACTGTAGGGTCGTCCCCACGACCACGGGCCAAAGTTGGCCAGCCGCAGACATGTCCGGCGACTATAGGGTCGTACCCACGCCCCCCGGAATAGTTTGGCCCTCCGCCGACATGTCCGACGACTATAGGGTCGTCCCCACGACACCGGGACTAGATTGGCCCGCCACCGTCATGTCCGACGACTATAGGGTCGTCCCCACGACCCCGGGACTAGGTTGGCCCGCCGCCGACTTGTCCGACGACTATAGGGTCGTCCCCACGACCCCCGGACTAGATTGACCCGCCACCGTCATGTCCGACGACTATAGGGTCGTCTCCACGACCCCGGGACTAGGTTGGCCAGCCGCCGACATGTCCGACGACTATAGGGTCGTCCCCACGACACCGGGACTAGATTGGCCCGCCACCGTCACGTCCGACGACTATAGGGTCGTCCCCACGACCCCGGGACTAGGTTGGCCCGCCGCCGACTTGTCCGACGACTATAGGGTCGTCCCCACGACCCCCGGACTAGATTGACCCGCCACCGTCATGTCCGACGACTATAGGGTCGTCCCCACGACCCCGGGACTAGGTTGGCCAGCCGCCGACATGTCCGACGACTATAGGGTCGTCCCCACGACCCCGGGGCTAGATTGGCCAGCCACCGTCATGTCCGCCGACTATAGGGTCGTCCCCACGACAACGGGCCAAAGTTGGTCAGCCGCTGACATGTCCGACGACTATAGGGTCGTCCCCACGAGGGCGGGACTAGGTTGGCCAGCCGCCGACATGTTCGACGACTATAGGGTCGTCCCCACGACCCCGGGCCTAGGTTGGCCCGCCGCCGAGTTGTCCGACGACTATAGGGTCGTCCCCACGACCCCGGGACTTGATTGACCCGCCACCGTCATGTCCGACGATTATAGGGTCGTCTCCACGACCCCGGGACTAGGTTGGCCCGCCGCCGACTTGTCCGACGACTCTAGGGTCGTCCCCACGACCACGGGCCAAAGTTGCCCAGCCGCAGACATGTCCGACGACTATAGGGTCGTCCCCACGACCCCGGGACTAGATTGGCCCGCCACCGTCATGCCCGAGGACTATAGGGTCGTCCCCACGACCCCGGGACTAGGTTGGCCCGCCGCCGACTTGTCCGACGACTATAGGGTCGTCCCCACGACCACGGGCCAAAGTTGCCCAGCCGCCGACATGTCCGACGACTATCGGGTCGTCCCCACGACCACGGGCCAAAGTTGCCCAGCCGCCGACATGTCCGACGACTATAGGGTCGTCTCCACGACCACGGGACTAGGTTGGCCAGCCGCCGACATGTCCGACGACTATAGGGTCGTCCCCACGACCCCGGGACTAGATTGGCCCGCCACCGTCATGTCCGACGACTATAGGGTCGTCCCCACGACCCCGGGACTAGGTTGGCCCGCCGCCGACTTGTCCGATGACTATAGGGTCGTCCCCACGACCCCAGGACTAGATTGCCCCTCACCGTCATGTCCGACGATTATAGGGTCGTCTCCACGACCCCGGGACTAGGTTGGCCAGCCGCCGACATGTCCGACGACTATAGGGTCGTTCCCACGACCCCGGGACTAGATTGGCCCGCCACCGTCATGTCCGACGACTATAGGGTCGTCCCCACGACCCCGGGACTAGGTTGGCCCGCCGCCGACTTGTCCGATGACTATAGGGTCGTCCCCACGACCCCAGGACTAGATTGACCCGCCACCGTCATGTCCGATGACTATAGGGTCGTCTCCACGACCCCGGGACTAGGTTGGCCCGCCGCCGACTTGTCCGACGACTATAGGGTCGTCCCCACGGCCACGGGCCAAAGTTGCCCAGCCGCCGACATGTCCGACGACTATAGGGTCGTTCCCACGACCCCCGGACTAGGTTGGCCCGCCGCCGACTTGTCCGACGACTATAGGGTCGTCCCCACGACCCCGGGACTTGATTGACCCGCCACCGTCATGTCCGACGACTATAGGGTCGTCTCCACGACCCCGGGACTAGGTTGGCCCGCCGCCGTCTGGTCCGACGACTATAGGGTCGTCTCCACGACCCCGGGACTAGGTTGGCCCGCCGCCGACTTGTCCGACGACTATAGGGTCGTCCCCACGACCACGGGCCAAAGTTGCCCAGCCGCCGACATGTCCGACGACTATAGGGTCGTTCCCACGACCCCCGGACTAGGTTGGCCCGCCGCCGACTTGTCCGACGACTGTGGGTCGTCCCCACGACCCCGGGACTTGATTGACCCGCCACCGTTATGTCCGACGACTATAGGGTCGTCTCCACGACCCCGGGACTAGGTTGGCCCGCCGCCGACTTGTCCGACGACTATAGGGTCGTCCCCACGACCACGGGCCAAAGTTGCCCAGCCGCCGACATGTCCGACGACTATAGGGTCGTCCCCACGACCCCCGGACTAGATTGACCCGCCACCGTCATGTCCGACGACTATAGGGTCGTCTCCACGACCCCGGGACTAGGTTGGCCCGCCGCCGACTTGTCCGACGACTATAGGGTCGTCCCCACGACCACGGGCCAAAGTTGCCCAGCCGCCGACATTTCCGACGACTATAGGGTCGTTCCCACGACCCCCGGACTAGGTTGGCCCGCCGCCGACTTGTCCGACGACTATAGGGTCGTCCCCACGACCCCGGGACTTGATTGACCCGCCACCGTCATGTCCGACGACTATAGGGTCGTCTCCACGACCCCGGGACTAGGTTGGCCCGCCGCCGACTTGTCCGACGACTATAGGGTCGTCCCCACGACCACGGGCCAAAGTTGCCCAGCCGCAGACATGTCCGACGACTATAAGGTCGTCCCCACGACCCCGGGGCTAGATTGGCCCGCCACCGTCATGTCCGCCGACTATAGGGTCGTCCCCACGACCACGGGCCAAAGTTGGTCAGCCGCCGACATGTCCGACGACTATAGGGTCGTCCCCACGACCGCGGGACTAGATTGGCCCGCCACCGTCATGTCCGACGACGGGTCGTCCCCACGACCCCGGGGGCTAGATTGCCCGCCACCGCCATGTCCGCCGACTATAGGGTCGTCCACACGACCACGGGCCAAAGTTGGTCAGGCGCCGACATGTCCGACGACTATAGGGTCGTCCCCACGACCCCGGGACTAGGTTGGCCAGCCGCCGACATGTCCGACGACTATAGGGTCGTCCCCACGACCCCGGGGCTAGATTGGCCAGCCGCCGACATGTCCGACGACTATAGGGTCGTTCCCACGACCCCCGGACTAGGTTGGCCCGCCGCCGAGTTGTCCGACGACTATAGGGACGTCCCCACGACCCCAGGAGTAGATTGCCCCTCACCGTCATGTGCGACGACTATGGTGTCGTCCCCACGACCCCGGGACTAGGTTGGCCAGCCGCCGACATGTCCGACGACTATAGGGTCGTCCCCACGACCCCGGGGCTAGATTGGCCCGCCATCCGTCATGTCCGCCGACTATAGGGTCGTCCCCACGACCACGCGCCAAAGTTGGCCAGCCGCCGACATGTCCGGCGACTATAGGGTCGTACACACGCCCCCCGGAATAGTTTGGCCCTCCGCCGACATGTCCGACGACTATAGGGTCGTTCCCACGACCCCCGGACTAGGTTGGCCCGCCGCCGACTTGTCCGACGACTATAGGGTCGTCCCCACGACCCCGGGACTAGGTTGGCCAGCCGCCGACATGTCCGACGACTATAGGGTCGTTCCCACGACCCCCGGAATAGGTTGGCCCGCCGCCGACTTGTCCGACGACTATAGGGTCGTCCCCACGACCCCAGGACTTGATTGACCCGCCACCGTCATGTCCGACGACTATAGGGTCGTCCCCACGACCCCGGGACTAGATTGGCCCGCCACCGTCATGTCCGATGACTATAGAGTCGTCCCCACGACCCCGGGACTAGGTTGGCCCGCCGCCGACTTGTCCGACGACTATAGGGTCGTCCCCACGACCCCAGGAGTAGGTTGGCCCGCCGCCGACTTGTCCGACGACTATAGGATCCTCCCCACGACCCCGGGACTAGATTGGCCCGCCACCGTCATGCCCGATGACTATAGGGTCGTCCCCACGACCCCGGGACTAGGTTGGCCCGCCGCCGACATGTCCGACGACTATAGGGTCGTCCCCACGACCCCGGGACTTGGTTGGCCCGCCGCCGACTTGTCCGGCGACTATAGGGTCGTTACCACGACCCCGGGAATAGTTTGGCCCGCCGCCGACATGTTCGACGACTATAGGGTCGTCTCCTCGACCACGGGCCAAAGTTGCCCAGCCGCCGACATGTCCGACGACTATAGGGTCGTCCCCACGACCCCGGGACAAGATTGGCCCGCCACCGTCATGTCCGACGACTGTAGGGTCGTCCCCACGACCACGGGCCAAAGTTGGCCAGCCGCAGACATGTCCGGCGACTATAGGGTCGTACCCACGCCCCCCGGAATAGTTTGGCCCTCCGCCGACATGTCCGACGACTATAGGGTCGTCCCCACGACACCGGGACTAGATTGGCCCGCCACCGTCATGTCCGACGACTATAGGGTCGTCCCCACGACCCCGGGACTAGGTTGGCCCGCCGCCGACTTGTCCGACGACTATAGGGTCGTCCCCACGACCCCCGGACTAGATTGACCCGCCACCGTCATGTCCGACGACTATAGGGTCGTCTCCACGACCCCGGGACTAGGTTGGCCAGCCGCCGACATGTCCGACGACTATAGGGTCGTCCCCACGACACCGGGACTAGATTGGCCCGCCACCGTCACGTCCGACGACTATAGGGTCGTCCCCACGACCCCGGGACTAGGTTGGCCCGCCGCCGACTTGTCCGACGACTATAGGGTCGTCCCCACGACCCCCGGACTAGATTGACCCGCCACCGTCATGTCCGACGACTATAGGGTCGTCCCCACGACCCCGGGACTAGGTTGGCCAGCCGCCGACATGTCCGACGACTATAGGGTCGTCCCCACGACCCCGGGGCTAGATTGGCCAGCCACCGTCATGTCCGCCGACTATAGGGTCGTCCCCACGACAACGGGCCAAAGTTGGTCAGCCGCTGACATGTCCGACGACTATAGGGTCGTCCCCACGAGGGCGGGACTAGGTTGGCCAGCCGCCGACATGTTCGACGACTATAGGGTCGTCCCCACGACCCCGGGCCTAGGTTGGCCCGCCGCCGAGTTGTCCGACGACTATAGGGTCGTCCCCACGACCCCGGGACTTGATTGACCCGCCACCGTCATGTCCGACGATTATAGGGTCGTCTCCACGACCCCGGGACTAGGTTGGCCCGCCGCCGACTTGTCCGACGACTCTAGGGTCGTCCCCACGACCACGGGCCAAAGTTGCCCAGCCGCAGACATGTCCGACGACTATAGGGTCGTCCCCACGACCCCGGGACTAGATTGGCCCGCCACCGTCATGCCCGAGGACTATAGGGTCGTCCCCACGACCCCGGGACTAGGTTGGCCCGCCGCCGACTTGTCCGACGACTATAGGGTCGTCCCCACGACCACGGGCCAAAGTTGCCCAGCCGCCGACATGTCCGACGACTATCGGGTCGTCCCCACGACCACGGGCCAAAGTTGCCCAGCCGCCGACATGTCCGACGACTATAGGGTCGTCTCCACGACCACGGGACTAGGTTGGCCAGCCGCCGACATGTCCGACGACTATAGGGTCGTCCCCACGACCCCGGGACTAGATTGGCCCGCCACCGTCATGTCCGACGACTATAGGGTCGTCCCCACGACCCCGGGACTAGGTTGGCCCGCCGCCGACTTGTCCGATGACTATAGGGTCGTCCCCACGACCCCAGGACTAGATTGCCCCTCACCGTCATGTCCGACGATTATAGGGTCGTCTCCACGACCCCGGGACTAGGTTGGCCAGCCGCCGACATGTCCGACGACTATAGGGTCGTTCCCACGACCCCCGGACTAGGTTGGCCCGCCGCCGACTTGTCCGACGACTATAGGGTCGTCCCCACGACCCCGGGACTTGATTCACCCGCCACCGTCATGTCCGACGATTATAGGGTCGTCTCCACGACCCCGGGACTAGGTTGGCCCGCCGCCGACTTGTCCGACGACTATAGGGTCGTCCCCACGACCACGGGCCAAAGTTGCCCAGCCGCAGACATGTCCGACGACTATAGGGTCGTCCCCACGACCCCGGGACTAGATTAGCCCGCCACCGTCATGCCCGAGGACTATAGGGTCGTCCCCACGACCCCGGGACTAGGTTGGCCCGCCGCCGACTTGTCCGACGACTATAGGGTCGTCCCCACGACCACGGGCCAAAGTTGCCCAGCCGCCGACATGTCCGACGACTATCGGGTCGTCCCCACGACCACGGGCCAAAGTTGCCCAGCCGCCGACATGTCCGACGACTATAGGGTCGTCTCCACGACCACGGGACTAGGTTGGCCAGCCGCCGACATGTCCGACGACTATAGGGTCGTCCCCACGACCCCGGGACTAGATTGGCCCGCCACCGTCATGTCCGACGACTATAGGGTCGTCCCCACGACCCCGGGACTAGGTTGGCCCGCCGCCGACTTGTCCGATGACTATAGGGTCGTCCCCACGACCCCAGGACTAGATTGACCCGCCACCGTCATGTCCGATGACTATAGGGTCGTCTCCACGACCCCGGGACTAGGTTGGCCCGCCGCCGACTTGTCCGACGACTATAGGGTCGTCCCCACGGCCACGGGCCAAAGTTGCCCAGCCGCCGACATGTCCGACGACTATAGGGTCGTTCCCACGACCCCCGGACTAGGTTGGCCCGCCGCCGACTTGTCCGACGACTATAGGGTCGTCCCCACGACCCCGGGACTTGATTGACCCGCCACCGTCATGTCCGACGACTATAGGGTCGTCTCCACGACCCCGGGACTAGGTTGGCCCGCCGCCGTCTGGTCCGACGACTATAGGGTCGTCTCCACGACCCCGGGACTAGGTTGGCCCGCCGCCGACTTGTCCGACGACTATAGGGTCGTCCCCACGACCACGGGCCAAAGTTGCCCAGCCGCCGACATGTCCGACGACTATAGGGTCGTTCCCACGACCCCCGGACTAGGTTGGCCCGCCGCCGACTTGTCCGACGACTGTGGGTCGTCCCCACGACCCCGGGACTTGATTGACCCGCCACCGTTATGTCCGACGACTATAGGGTCGTCTCCACGACCCCGGGACTAGGTTGGCCCGCCGCCGACTTGTCCGACGACTATAGGGTCGTCCCCACGACCACGGGCCAAAGTTGCCCAGCCGCCGACATGTCCGACGACTATAGGGTCGTCCCCACGACCCCCGGACTAGATTGACCCGCCACCGTCATGTCCGACGACTATAGGGTCGTCTCCACGACCCCGGGACTAGGTTGGCCCGCCGCCGACTTGTCCGACGACTATAGGGTCGTCCCCACGACCACGGGCCAAAGTTGCCCAGCCGCCGACATTTCCGACGACTATAGGGTCGTTCCCACGACCCCCGGACTAGGTTGGCCCGCCGCCGACTTGTCCGACGACTATAGGGTCGTCCCCACGACCCCGGGACTTGATTGACCCGCCACCGTCATGTCCGACGACTATAGGGTCGTCTCCACGACCCCGGGACTAGGTTGGCCCGCCGCCGACTTGTCCGACGACTATAGGGTCGTCCCCACGACCACGGGCCAAAGTTGCCCAGCCGCAGACATGTCCGACGACTATAAGGTCGTCCCCACGACCCCGGGGCTAGATTGGCCCGCCACCGTCATGTCCGCCGACTATAGGGTCGTCCCCACGACCACGGGCCAAAGTTGGTCAGCCGCCGACATGTCCGACGACTATAGGGTCGTCCCCACGACCGCGGGACTAGATTGGCCCGCCACCGTCATGTCCGACGACGGGTCGTCCCCACGACCCCGGGGGCTAGATTGCCCGCCACCGCCATGTCCGCCGACTATAGGGTCGTCCACACGACCACGGGCCAAAGTTGGTCAGGCGCCGACATGTCCGACGACTATAGGGTCGTCCCCACGACCCCGGGGCTAGATTGGCCAGCCGCCGACATGTCCGACGACTATAGGGTCGTTCCCACGACCCCCGGACTAGGTTGGCCCGCCGCCGACTTGTCCGACGACTATAGGGTCGTCCCCACGACCCCGGGACTAGGTTGGCCAGCTGCCGACATGTCCGACGACTATAGGGTCGTCCCCACGACCCCGGGACTAGGTTGGCCCTCCGCCGACTTGTCCGACGACTATAGCGTCGTCCCCACGACCCCGGGGCTAGATTGGCCCGCCATCCGTCATGTCCGCCGACTATAGGGTCGTCCCCACGACCACGCGCCAAAGTTGGCCAGCCGCCGACATGTCCGGCGACTATAGGGTCGTACACACGCCCCCCGGAATAGTTTGGCCCTCCGCCGACATGTCCGACGACTATAGGGTCGTCCCCACGACCCCGGGACTAGATTGGCCCGCCACCGTCATGTCCGACGACCATTGGGTCGTCCCCACGACCCCGGGACTAGGTTGGCCCGCCGCCGACTTGTCCGACGACTATAGGGTCGTCCCCACGACCCCCGGACTAGATTGACCCGCCACCGTCATGTCCGACGACTATAGGGTCGTCCCCACGACCCCGGGACTAGGTTGGCCAGCCGCCGACATGTCCGACGACTATAGGGTCGTCCCCACGACCCCGGGGCTAGATTGGCCAGCCACCGTCATGTCCGCCGACTATAGGGTCGTCCCCACGACCACGGGCCAAAGTTGGTCAGCCGCTGACATGTCCGACGACTATAGGGTCGTCCCCACGACGGCGGGACTAGGTTGGCCAGCCGCCGACATGTTCGACGACTATAGGGTCGTTCCCACGACCCCGGGCCTAGGTTGGCCCGCCGCCGAGTTGTCCGACGACTATAGGGACGTCCCCACGACCCCAGGAGTAGATTGCCCCTCACCGTCATGTGCGACGACTATGGTGTCGTCCCCACGACCCCGGGACTAGGTTGGCCAGCCGCCGACATGTCCGACGACTATAGGGTCGTCCCCACGACCCCGGGGCTAGATTGGCCAGCCGCCGACATGTCCGACGACTATAGGGTCGTTCCCACGACCCCCGGACTAGGTTGGCCCGCCGCCGACTTGTCCGACGACTATAGGGTCGTCCCTCCCACCCCGGAACTAGGTTGGCCAGCCGCCGACATGTCCGACGACTATAGGGTCATGTCGGACATGTCGGCGGCTGGCCAACTTTGGCGCGTGGTCGTGGGGACGACCCTATAGTCGGCGGACATGACGGTGGCTGGCCAATCTAGCCCCGGGGTCGTGGGGACGACCCTATAGTCGTCGGCCATGTCGGCGGCTGGCCAACCTAGTCCCGGGGTCGTGGGGACGACCCTATAGTCGGCGGACATGACGGTGGCGGGCCAATCTAGCCCCGGGGTCGTGGGGACGACCCTATAGTTGTCGGACATGTCGGCGGCTGACCAGCTTTGGCCCGTGGTCGTGGGGACGACCCTATAGTCGGCGGACATGACGGTGGCGGGCCAATCTAGACCCGGGGTCGTGGGGACGACCCTATAGTTGTCGGACATGTCGGCGGCTGACCAGCTTTGGCCCGTGGTCGTGGGGACGACCCTATAGTCGTCGGACAAGTCGGTGGCAGGCCAATCTAGACCCGGGGCCGTGGGGACGACCCTATGGTCGTCGGACTTGTCGGCGGCTGGCCAACTTTGGCCCGTAGTCGTGGGGACGACCCTATAGTCGTCGGACAAGTCGGTGGCAGGCCAATCTAGTCCCGGGGCCGTGGGGACGACCCTATGGTCGTCGGACTTGGCGGCGGCTGGCCATACTAGTCCCGTAGTCGTGGGGACGATCCTATAGTCGCCGGACATGACGGTGGCGGGCCAATCTAGTCCCAGGGCCGTGGGGACGACCCTATAGTCGTCGGACAAGTCGGCGGCGGGCCAACCTACTCCCGGGGTCGTGGGGACGATCCTATAGTCGTCGGAAAAATCGGCGGCTGGCCAACCTAGTCCCGGGGTCGTAGGGACGACCCTATAGTCGTCGGACAAGTCGGCGGCGGGCCAACATAGTCCCGGGGTCGTGGGGACGACCCTATAGTCCTCGGACATGTCGGGGACTGGCCAACCTAGTCCCGGGTTCGTGGGGACGACCCTATAGTCGTCGGACATGTCGGCGGCGGGCCAACCTAGTCCCGGGGCCGTGGGGACGACCCTATGGTCGTCGGATGTGTCGGCCGCTGGCCAACTTTGGCCCGTAGTCGTGGGGACGATCCTATAGTCGTCGGACATGAGGGTGGCGGGCCAATCTAGTCCCAGGGCCGTAGGCACCACCCTATAGTCGTCGGAAAAATCGGCGGCTGGCCAACCTGGTCCCGGGGTCGTAGGGACGACCCTATAGTCGTCGGACAAGTCGGCGGCGGGCCAACCTAGTCCCGTGGTCGTGGGGACGACCGTATAGTCGTCGGACATGTCGGCGGCTGGCCAACCTAGTCCCGGGGTCGTGGGGACAACCAGATGGTCGTCGGACATGTCGGCGGCTGGGCAACTTTGGCCTGTGGTCGTGGGGACGACCCTATAGTCGTCGGACATGTCGGCGGCGGGCCAACCTAGTCCCGGGGCCGTGGGGACAACCAGATGGTCGTCGGACATGTCGGCGGCTGGGCAACTTTGGCCTGTGGTCGTGGGGACGACCCTATAGTCGTCGGACATGTCGGCGGCGGGCCAACCTAGTCCCGGGGCCGTGGGGACGACCCTATGGTCGTCGGATGTGTCGGCGGCTGGCCAACTTTGGCCCGTAGTCGTGGGGACGATCCTATAGTCGTCGGACATGAGGGTGGCGGGCCAATCTAGTCCCAGGGCCGTAGGCACCACCCTATAGTCGTCGGAAAAATCGGCGGCTGGCCAACCTGGTCCCGGGGTCGTAGGGACGACCCTATAGTCGTCGGACAAGTCGGCGGCTGGCCAACCTAGTCCCGGGGTCGTGGGGACGACATTATAGTCGTCGGACATGACGGTGGCGGGCCAATCTAGTCCCAGGGCCGTGGGGACGACCCTATAGTCGTCGGACAAGTCGGCGGTGGGCCAACCTAGTCCCAGGGCCGTGGGGACGACCCTATAGTCGTCGGACAATTCGGCGGCGTTCCAACCTAGTCCCGGGGTCGTGGGGACGACCCTATAGTCGTCGGACATGCCTGCGGCTCGGCAACTTTGGCCCGTGGTCGTGGGGACGACCCTATAGTCGTCGGACATGTCGGCGGCGGGCCAACCTAGTCCCGGGTTCGTGGGGACGACCCTATAGTCGTCGGACATGTCGGCGGCGGCCAACCTAGTCCCGGGTTCGTGGGGACGACCCTATAGTCGTCGGACATGTCGGCGGCGGGCCAACCTAGTCCCGGGGTCGTGGGGACGACCCTGTAGTCGTCGGACATGTCGGCGGCTGGCCAACCTAGTCCCGGGGTGGTAGGGACGACCCTATAGTCGTCGGACAAGTCGGCGGCGGGCCAACATAGTCCCGGGGTCGTGGGGACGACCCTATAGTCGTCGGACAAGTCGGCGGCGGGCCAACCTAGTCCCGGGGTCGTGGCGACGACCCTATAGTCGTCGGACATGTCGGCGGCTGACCAACTTTGGCCCGTGGTCGTGGGGACGACCCTATAGTCGGCGGACATGACGGTGGCGGGCCAATCTAGCCCCGGGGTCGTAGGGACGACCCTATAGTCGCCGGACATGTCGGCGGCTGGCCAACCTAGTTCCGGGGTGGGAGGGACGACCCTATAGTCGTCGGACAAGTCGGAGGCGGGCCAACCTAGTCCCGGGGTCGTGGGGACGACCCTATAGTCGTCGGACATGACGGTGGCGGGCCAATCTAGTCCCGCGGTCGTGGGGACGACCCTATAGTCGTCGGATATGACGGTGGCGGGCCAACCTAGTCCCGGGGTCGTGGGGACGGCCCTATAGTCGTCGGACATGTCGGCGACTGGCCAACTTTGGCCCGTGGTCGTGGGGACGGCCCTATAGTCGTCGTATATGTCGGCGGCGGGCCAACCTAGTCCCGGGGCCGTGGGGACATCCCGATGGTCGTCGGACATGTCGGCGGCTGGGCAACTTTGGCCTGTGGTCGTGGGGACGACCCTATAGTCGTCGGACAAGTCGGCGGCGGGCCAACCTAGTCCCGGGGTCGTGGGGACGACCCTATAGTCGTCGGACATGTCGGCGACTGGCCAACTTTGGCCCGTGGTCGTGGGGACGACCCTATAGTCGTCGGACATGTCGGCGGCGGGCCAACGTATGCCCAGGGTCGTAGGGACGAACCGATAGTCGTCGGATATGACGGTGGCGGGCCAACCTAGTCCCGGGGTCGTGGGGACGGCCCTATAGTCGTCGGATATGTCGGCGGCGGGCCAACCTAGTCCCGGGGCCATGGGGACAACCCGATGGTCGTCGGACATGTCGGCGGCTGGGCAACTTTGGCCTGTGGTCGTGGGGACGACCCTATAGTCGTCGGACAAGTCGGCGGCGGGCCAACCTAGTCCCGGGGTCGTGGGGACGACCCTATAGTCGTCGGACGTGTCGGCGGCGGGCCAACCTAGTCCCGGGGTCGTGGGGACGACCCTATAGTCGTCGGACATGTCGGCGACTGGCCAACTTTGGCCCGTGGTCGTGGGGACGGCCCTATAGTCGTCGGATATGTCGGCGGCGGGCCAACCTAGTCCCGGGGCCGTGGGGACAACCCGATGGTCGTCGGACATGTCGGCGGCTGGGCAACTTTGGCCTGTGGTCGTGGGGACGACCCTATAGTCGTCGGACAAGTCGGCGGCGGGCCAACCTAGTCCCGGGGTCGTGGGGACGACCCTATAGTCGTCGGATATGTCGGCGGCGGGCCAACCTAGTCCCGGGGCCGTGTGGACAACCCGATGGTCGTCGGACATGTCGGCGGCTGGGCAACTTTGGCCTGTGGTCGTGGGGACGACCCTATAGTCGTCGGACAAGTCGGCGGCGGGCCAACCTAGTCCCGGGGTCGTGGGGACGACCCTATAGTCGTCGGACATGTCGGCGGCGGGCGAACCTAGTCCCGGGGTCGTGGGGACGACCCTATAGTCGTCGGAAATGCCTGAGGCTCGGCAACTTTGGCCCGTGGTCGTGGGGACGACCCTATAGTCGTCGGACAAGTCGGCGGTGGGCCAATCTAGTCCCGGGGTCGTGGGGACGACCCTATAGTCGTCGGACAAGTCGGCGGTTGGCCAACCTAGTCCCAGGGCCGTGGGGACGACCCTATAGTCGTCGGACAATTCGGCGGCGGGCCAACCTAGTCCCGGGGTCGTGGGGACGACCCTATAGTCGTCGGACATGCCTGCGGCTCGGCAACTTTGGCCCGTGGTCGTGGGGACGACCCTATAGTCGTCGGACATGTCGGCGGCGGGCCAACCTAGTCCCGGGGTCGTGGGGACGACCCTATAGTCCTCGGATATGTCGGCGGCGGGCCAACCTAGTCCCGGGGCCGTGGGGACAACCCGATGGTCGTCGGACATGTCGGCGGCTGGGCAACTTTGGCCTGTGGTCGTGGGGACGACCCTATAGTCGTCGGACAAGTCGGCGGCGGGCCAACCTAGTCCCGGGGTCGTGGGGACGACCCTATAGTCGTCGGACATGTCGGCGGCGGGCGAACCTAGTCCCGGGGTCGTGGGGACGACCCTATATTCGTCGGAAATGCCTGAGGCTCGGCAACTTTGGCCCGTGGTCGTGGGGACGACCCTATAGTCGTCGGACAAGTCGGCGGCGGGCCAATCTAGTCCCGGGGTCGTGGGGACGACCCTATAGTCGTCGGACAAGTCGGCGGTTGGCCAACCTAGTCCCAGGGCCGTGGGGACGACCCTATAGTCGTCGGACAATTCGGCGGCGGGCCAACCTAGTCCCGGGGTCGTGGGGACGACCCTATAGTCGTCGGACATGCCTGCGGCTCGGCAACTTTGGCCCGTGGTCGTGGGGACGACCCTATAGTCGTCGGACATGTCGGCGGCGGGCCAACCTAGTCCCGGGTTCGTGGGGACGACCCTATAGTCGTCGGACATGTCGGCGGCGGCCAACCTAGTCCCGGGTTCGTGGGGACGACCCTATAGTCGTCGGACATGTCGGCGGCGGGCCAACCTAGTCCCGGGGTCGTGGGGACGACCCTATAGTCGTCGGACATGTCGGCGGCTGGGCAACTTTGGCCTGTGGTCGTGGGGACGACCCTATAGTCGTCGGACAAGTCGGCGGCGGGCCAACCTAGTCCCGGGGTCGTGGGGACGACCCTATAGTCGTCGGACATGTCGGCGACTGGCCAACTTTGGCCCGTGGTCGTGGGGACGACCCTATAGTCGTCGGACATGTCGGCGGCGGGCCAACGTATGCCCAGGGTCGTAGGGACGAACCGATAGTCGTCGGATATGACGGTGGCGGACCAACCTAGTCCCGGGGTCGTGGGGACGGCCCTATAGTCGTCGGATATGTCGGCGGCGGGCCAACCTAGTCCCGGGGCCATGGGGACAACCCGATGGTCGTCGGACATGTCGGCGGCTGGGCAACTTTGGCCTGTGGTCGTGGGGACGACCCTATAGTCGTCGGACAAGTCGGCGGCGGGCCAACCTAGTCCCGGGGTCGTGGGGACGACCCTATAGTCGTCGGACGTGTCGGCGGCGGGCCAACCTAGTCCCGGGGTCGTGGGGACGACCCTATAGTCGTCGGACATGTCGGCGACTGGCCAACTTTGGCCCGTGGTCGTGGGGACGACCCTATAGTCGTCGGACATGTCGGCGGCGGGCCAACGTATGCCCAGGGTCGTAGGGACGAACCGATAGTCGTCGGATATGACGGTGGCGGGCCAACCTAGTCCCGGGGTCGTGGGGACGGCCCTATAGTCGTCGGATATGTCGGCGGCGGGCCAACCTAGTCCCGGGGCCATGGGGACAACCCGATGGTCGTCGGACATGTCGGCGGCTGGGCAACTTTGGCCCGTGGTCGTGGGGACGGCCCTATAGTCGTCGGATATGTCGGCGGCGGGCCAACCTAGTCCCGGGGCCGTGGGGACATCCCGATGGTCGTCGGACATGTCGGCGGCTGGGCAACTTTGGCCTGTGGTCGTGGGGACGACCCTATAGTCGTCGGACAAGTCGGCGGCGGGCCAACCTAGTCCCGGGGTCGTGGGGACGACCCTATAGTCGTCGGACATGTCGGCGACTGGCCAACTTTGGCCCGTGGTCGTGGGGACGACCCTATAGTCGTCGGACATGTCGGCGGCGGGCCAACGTATGCCCAGGGTCGTAGGGACGAACCGATAGTCGTCGGATATGACGGTGGCGGGCCAACCTAGTCCCGGGGTCGTGGGGACGGCCCTATAGTCGTCGGATATGTCGGCGGCGGGCCAACCTAGTCCCGGGGCCATGGGGACAACCCGATGGTCGTCGGACATGTCGGCGGCTGGGCAACTTTGGCCTGTGGTCGTGGGGACGACCCTATAGTCGTCGGACAAGTCGGCGGCGGGCCAACCTAGTCCCGGGGTCGTGGGGACGACCCTATAGTCGTCGGACGTGTCGGCGGCGGGCCAACCTAGTCCCGGGGTCGTGGGGACGACCCTATAGTCGTCGGACATGTCGGCGACTGGCCAACTTTGGCCCGTGGTCGTGGGGACGGCCCTATAGTCGTCGGATATGTCGGCGGCGGGCCAACCTAGTCCCGGGGCCGTGGGGACAACCCGATGGTCGTCGGACATGTCGGCGGCTGGGCAACTTTGGCCTGTGGTCGTGGGGACGACCCTATAGTCGTCGGACAAGTCGGCGGCGGGCCAACCTAGTCCCGGGGTCGTGGGGACGACCCTATAGTCGTCGGATATGTCGGCGGCGGGCCAACCTAGTCCCGGGGCCGTGGGGACAACCCGATGGTCGTCGGACATGTCGGCGGCTGGGCAACTTTGGCCTGTGGTCGTGGGGACGACCCTATAGTCGTCGGACAAGTCGGCGGCGGGCCAACCTAGTCCCGGGGTCGTGGGGACGACCCTATAGTCGTCGGACATGTCGGCGGCGGGCGAACCTAGTCCCGGGGTCGTGGGGACGACCCTATAGTCGTCGGAAATGCCTGAGGCTCGGCAACTTTGGCCCGTGGTCGTGGGGACGACCCTATAGTCGTCGGACAAGTCGGCGGTGGGCCAATCTAGTCCCGGGGTCGTGGGGACGACCCTATAGTCGTCGGACAAGTCGGCGGTTGGCCAACCTAGTCCCAGGGCCGTGGGGACGACCCTATAGTCGTCGGACAATTCGGCGGCGGGCCAACCTAGTCCCGGGGTCGTGGGGACGACCCTATAGTCGTCGGACATGCCTGCGGCTCGGCAACTTTGGCCCGTGGTCGTGGGGACGACCCTATAGTCGTCGGACATGTCGGCGGCGGGCCAACCTAGTCCCGGGGTCGTGGGGACGACCCTATAGTCCTCGGATATGTCGGCGGCGGGCCAACCTAGTCCCGGGGCCGTGGGGACAACCCGATGGTCGTCGGACATGTCGGCGGCTGGGCAACTTTGGCCTGTGGTCGTGGGGACGACCCTATAGTCGTCGGACAAGTCGGCGGCGGGCCAACCTAGTCCCGGGGTCGTGGGGACGACCCTATAGTCGTCGGACATGTCGGCGGCGGGCGAACCTAGTCCCGGGGTCGTGGGGACGACCCTATATTCGTCGGAAATGCCTGAGGCTCGGCAACTTTGGCCCGTGGTCGTGGGGACGACCCTATAGTCGTCGGACAAGTCGGCGGCGGGCCAATCTAGTCCCGGGGTCGTGGGGACGACCCTATAGTCGTCGGACAAGTCGGCGGTTGGCCAACCTAGTCCCAGGGCCGTGGGGACGACCCTATAGTCGTCGGACAATTCGGCGGCGGGCCAACCTAGTCCCGGGGTCGTGGGGACGACCCTATAGTCGTCGGACATGCCTGCGGCTCGGCAACTTTGGCCCGTGGTCGTGGGGACGACCCTATAGTCGTCGGACATGTCGGCGGCGGGCCAACCTAGTCCCGGGTTCGTGGGGACGACCCTATAGTCGTCGGACATGTCGGCGGCGGCCAACCTAGTCCCGGGTTCGTGGGGACGACCCTATAGTCGTCGGACATGTCGGCGGCGGGCCAACCTAGTCCCGGGGTCGTGGGGACGACCCTATAGTCGTCGGACATGTCGGCGGCTGGGCAACTTTGGCCCGTGGTCGTGGGGACGACCCTATAGTCGTCGGACATGTCGGCGGCTGGCCAACCTAGTCCCGGGTTCGTGGGTACGACCCTATAGTCGTCGGACATGTCGGCGGCTGGCCAACCTAGTCCCGTGGTCGTGGGGACCACCGTATAATCGTCGGACAAGTCGGCGGCGGGCCAACCTATTCCCTGGGCCGTGGGCACGACCCTATAGTCGTCGGACAAGTCGGCGGCGGGCCAACCTAGTCCCGGGGTCGTGGGGACGACCCTATAGTCGTCGGACATGTCGGCGACTGGCCAACTTTGGCCCGTGGTCGTGGGGACGACCCTATAGTCGTCGGACATGTCGGCGGCGGGCCAACGTATGCCCAGGGTCGTAGGGACGAACCGATAGTCGTCGGATATGACGGTGGCGGGCCATCCTAGTCCCGGGGTCGTGGGGACGGCCCTATAGTCGTCGGATATGTCGGCGGCGGGCCAACCTAGTCCCGGGGCCGTGGGGACAACCCGATGGTCGTCGGACATGTCGGCGGCTGGGCAACTTTGGCCTGTGGTCGTGGGGACGACCCTATAGTCGTCGGACAAGTCGGCGGCGGGCCAACCTAGTCCCGGGGTCGTGGGGACGACCCTATAGTCGTCGGACGTGTCGGCGGCGGGCCAACCTAGTCCCGGGGTCGTGGGGACGACCCTATAGTCGTCGGACATGTCGGCGACTGGCCAACTTTGGCCCGTGGTCGTGGGGACGGCCCTATAGTCGTCGGATATGTCGGCGGCGGGCCAACCTAGTCCCGGGGCCGTGGGGACAACCCGATGGTCGTCGGACATGTCGGCGGCTGGGCAACTTTGGCCTGTGGTCGTGGGGACGACCCTATAGTCGTCGGACAAGTCGGCGGCGGGCCAACCTAGTCCCGGGGTCGTGGGGACGACCCTATAGTCGTCGGATATGTCGGCGGCGGGCCAACCTAGTCCCGGGGCCGTGGGGACAACCCGATGGTCGTCGGACATGTCGGCGGCTGGGCAACTTTGGCCTGTGGTCGTGGGGACGACCCTATAGTCGTCGGACAAGTCGGCGGCGGGCCAACCTAGTCCCGGGGTCGTGGGGACGACCCTATAGTCGTCGGACATGTCGGCGGCGGGCGAACCTAGTCCCGGGGTCGTGGGGACGACCCTATAGTCGTCGGAAATGCCTGAGGCTCGGCAACTTTGGCCCGTGGTCGTGGGGACGACCCTATAGTCGTCGGACAAGTCGGCGGCGGGCCAATCTAGTCCCGGGGTCGTGGGGACGACCCTATAGTCGTCGGACAAGTCGGCGGTTGGCCAACCTAGTCCCAGGGCCGTGGGGACGACCCTATAGTCGTCGGACAATTCGGCGGCGGGCCAACCTAGTCCCGGGGTCGTGGGGACGACCCTATAGTCGTCGGACATGCCTGCGGCTCGGCAACTTTGGCCCGTGGTCGTGGGGACGACCCTATAGTCGTCGGACATGTCGGCGGCGGGCCAACCTAGTCCCGGGTTCGTGGGGACGACCCTATAGTCGTCGGACATGTCGGCGGCGGCCAACCTAGTCCCGGGTTCGTGGGGACGACCCTATAGTCGTCGGACATGTCGGCGGCGGGCCAACCTAGTCCCGGGGTCGTGGGGACGACCCTATAGTCGTCGGACATGTCGGCGGCTGGGCAACTTTGGCCCGTGGTCGTGGGGACGACCCTATAGTCGTCGGACATGTCGGCGGCTGGCCAACCTAGTCCCGGGTTCGTGGGTACGACCCTATAGTCGTCGGACATGTCGGCGGCTGGCCAACCTAGTCCCGTGGTCGTGGGGACCACCGTATAGTCGTCGGACAAGTCGGCTGCGGGCCAACCTATTCCCTGGGCCGTGGGCACGACCCTATAGTCGTCGGCCAAGTCGGCGGCGGGCCAACCTAGTCCCGGGGTCGTGGAGACGACCCTATAGTCGTCGGACATGTCGGCGGCTGGCCAACCTAGTCCCGGGGTCGTGGGGACGACCCTATAGTCGTCGGACATGTCGGCGCCAGGGCAACTTTGGCCCGTGATCGTGGGGACGACCCTATAGTCGTCGGATATGTCGGTGACTGGCCAACCTAGTCCCGGGTTCGTGGGGACGACCCTATAGTCGTCGGACATGTCGGCGGCTGGCCAACCTAGTCTCGTGGTCGTGGGGACGACCCCATAGTCGTAGGAGACGTCGGCGGCGGGCCAACCTAGTCCCGGGGTCGCGGGGACGACCGTATAGTCGTCGGACATGACGGTGGCGGGCCAATCTAGTCCCGGGGTCGTGGAGACGACCCTATAGTCGTCGGACATGTCGGCGGCTGGCCAACCTAGTCTCGTGGTCGTGGGGACGACCCCATAGTCGTAGGACACGTCGGCGGCGGGCCAACCTAGTCCCCGGGTCGCGGGGACGACCGTATAGTCGTAGGACACGTCGGCGGCGGGCCAACCTAGTCCCTGGGTCGCGGGGACGACCCTATAGTCGTAGGACATGTCGGCGGCTGGCCAACTTTGGACCGGGGCTTGGGGACGACACTATAGTCGTCGGACATGTCGGCGGCGGGCCAACCTAGTCCCGGGGTCGTGGAGACGACCCTATAGTCGTCGGACATGCCGGTGACTGGCCAACCTAGTCCCGGGGTCGTGGAGACGACCCTATAGTCGTCGGACGTGACGGTGCCGGGGCAATCTAGCCCCGGGGTCGAGGGGACGACCCTATAGACGTCGGACATGTCGGCGGCTGGCCAACCTTGTCCCGGGGTGGTAGGGACGAACCTATAGTCGTCGGACAAGTCGGCGGCGGGCCAACCTAGCCCCGGGGTCGTGGGGACGACCCTATAGTCGTCGGACAATTCGGCGGCGGGCCAACCTAGTCCCGGGGTCGTGGGGACGACCCTATAGTCGTCGGACATGTCGGCGGCTGGCCAACCTAGTCCCGGGGTCGTGGGGACGACCCTATAGTCGTCGTACATGTCGGCGGCAGGGCAACATTGGCCCGTGGTCGTGGGGACGACCCTATAGCCGTCGGACAAGTCGGCGGCGGACCGACCTAGTCCCGGGGTCGTGGGGACGACCCTATAGTCGTCGGACATGACGGTGGCGGGCCAATCTAGCCCCGGGGTCGTGGGGACGACCCTATAGTCGTCGGACAAGTCGGCGGCGGGCCAACCTAGTCCCGGGGTCGTGGGGACGACCCTATAGTCGTCGGACATGTCGGCGGCGGGCCAACCTCATCCCGGGGTCGTGGGGACGACCCTATAGTCGTCGGACATGCCTGCGGCTCGGCAACTTTGGCCCGTGGTCCTGGGGACGACCCTATAGTCGTCGGACAAGTCGGCGGCGGGCCAATCTAGTCCCGGGGTCGTGGGGACGACCCTATGGTCGTCGGACACGTCGGCGGCTGGTCAAATTTGGCCCGTATTCGTGGGGACGATCCTATAGTCGTCGGACATGACGGTAGCGGGCCAATCTAGTCCCAGGGCCGTGGGGACGACCCTATAGTCGTCGGACATGACGGTGGCGGGCCAATCTAGTCCCGCGGTCGTGGGGACGACCCTATAGTCGTCGGACATGACGGTGGCGGGCCAATCTAGTCCCGGGGTCGTGGGGACGACCCTATAGTCGTAGGACATGTCGGCGGCTGGCCAACTTTGGACCGGGGCTTGGGGACGACACTATAGTCGTCGGACATGTCGGCGGCGGGCCAACCTAGTCCCGGGGTCGTGGAGACGACCCTATAGTCGTCGGACATGCCGGTGACTGGCCAACCTAGTCCCGGGGTCGTGGAGACGACCCTATAGTCGTCGGACGTGACGGTGCCGGGGCAATCTAGCCCCGGGGTCGAGGGGACGACCCTATAGACGTCGGACATGTCGGCGGCTGACCAACCTTGTCCCGGGGTGGTAGGGACGAACCTATAGTCGTCGGACAAGTCGGCGGCGGGCCAACCTAGTCCCGGGGTCGTGGGGACGACCCTATAGTCGTCGGACAAGTCGGCGGCGGGCCAACCTAGTCCCGGGGTCGTGGGGACGACCCTATAGTCGTCGGACATGTCGGCGGCTGGCCAACCTAGTCCCGGGGTCGTGGGGACGACCCTATAGTCGTCGTACATGTCGGCGGCAGGGCAACATTGGCCCGTGGTCGTGGGGACGACCCTATAGCCGTCGGACAAGTCGGCGGCGGACCGACCTAGTCCCGGGGTCGTGGGGACGACCCTATAGTCGTCGGACATGACGGTGGCGGGCCAATCTAGCCCCGGGGTCGTGGGGACGACCCTATAGTCGTCGGACAAGTCGGCGGCGGGCCAACCTAGTCCCGGGGTCGTGGGGACGACCCTATAGTCGTCGGACATGTCGGCGGCGGGCCAACCTCATCCCGGGGTCGTGGGGACGACCCTATAGTCGTCGGACATGCCTGCGGCTCGGCAACTTTGGCCCGTGGTCGTGGGGACGACCCTATAGTCGTCGGACAAGTCGGCGGCGGGCCAATCTAGTCCCGGGGTCGTGGGGACGACCCTATGGTCGTCGGACACGTCGGCGGCTGGCCAAATTTGGCCCGTATTCGTGGGGACGATCCTATAGTCGTCGGACATGACGGTAGCGGGCCAATCTAGTCCCAGGGCCGTGGGGACGACCCTATAGTCGTCGGACATGACGGTGGCGGGCCAATCTAGTCCCGCGGTCGTGGGGACGACCCTATAGTCGTCGGACATGTGGGCGGCTGACCAACTTTGGCCCGTGGTCGTGGGGACGACCCTATAGTCGGCGGACATGACGGTGGCGTGCCAATCTAGCCCCGGGGTCGTGGGGACGACCCCATAGTCGTCGGACATGTCGGCAGCTGGCCAATCCTAGTTCCGGGGTGGTAGGGACGACCCTATAGTCGGCTGACAAGTCGGCGGCGGGCCAACCTAGTCCCGTGGTCGTGGGGACGACCGTATGGTCGTCGGACATGTCGGCGGCTGGCCAACCTAGTCCCGGGGTCGTGGGGACGACCCAATAGTCATCGGATATGTCGGCGGCGGGCCAACCTAGTCCTGGGGTCGTGGGGACGACCCTGTAGTCGTCGGACATGTCGGCGACTGGCCAACTTTGGCCCGTGGTCGTGGGGACGGCCCTATAGTCGTCGGATATGTCGGCGGCGGGCCAACCTAGTCCCGGGGTCGTGGAGACGACCCTATAGTCGTCGGACATGTCGGCGGCTGGCCAACCTAGTCCCGGGGTCGTGGGGACGACCCTATAGTCGTCGGACATGTCGGCGCCAGGGCAACTTTGGCCCGTGATCGTGGGGACGACCCTATAGTCGTCGGATATGTCGGTGACTGGCCAACCTAGTCCCGGGTTCGTGGGGACGACCCTATTGTCGTCGGACATGTCGGCGGCTGGCCAACCTAGTCTCGTGGTCGTGGGGACGACCCCATAGTCGTAGGACACGTCGGCGGCGGGCCAACCTAGTCCCGGGGTCGCGGGGACGATCGTATAGTCGTCGGACATGACGGTGGCGGGCCAATCTAGACCCGGGGTCGTGGAGACGACCCTATAGTCGTCGGACATGTCGGCGACTGGCCAACTTTGGCCCGTGGTCGTGGGGACGGCCCTATAGTCGTCGGATATGTCGGCGGCGGGCCAACCTAGTCCCGGGGTCGTGGGGACGACCCTATAGTCGTCGGACATGTCGGCGACTGGCCAACTTTGGCCCGTGGTCGTGGGGACGACCCTATAGTCGTCGGACATGTCGGCGGCGGGCCAACGTATGCCCAGGGTCGTAGGGACGAACCGATAGTCGTCGGATATGACGGTGGCGGGCCAACCTAGTCCCGGGGTCGTGGGGACGGCCCTATAGTCGTCGGATATGTCGGCGGCGGGCCAACCTAGTCCCGGGGCCGTGGGGACAACCCGATGGTCGTCGGACATGTCGGCGGCTGGGCAACTTTGGCCTGTGGTCGTGGGGACGACCCTATAGTCGTCGGACAAGTCGGCGGCGGGCCAACCTAGTCCCGGGGTCGTGGGGACGACCCTATAGTCGTCGGACATGTCGGCGGCGGGCGAACCTAGTCCCGGGGTCGTGGGGACGACCCTATAGTCGTCGGAAATGCCTGAGGCTCGGCAACTTTGGCCCGTGGTCGTGGGGACGACCCTATAGTCGTCGGACAAGTCGGCGGCAGGCCAATCTAGTCCCGGGGTCGTGGGGACGACCCTATAGTCGTCGGACAAGTCGGCGGTTGGCCAACCTAGTCCCAGGGCCGTGGGGACGACCCTATAGTCGTCGGACAATTCGGCGGCGGGCCAACCTAGTCCCGGGGTCGTGGGGACGACCCTATAGTCGTCGGACATGCCTGCGGCTCGGCAACTTTGGCCCGTGGTCGTGGGGACGACCCTATAGTCGTCGGACATGTCGGCGGCGGGCCAACCTAGTCCCGGGTTCGTGGGGACGACCCTATAGTCGTCGGACATGTCGGCGGCGGCCAACCTAGTCCCGGGTTCGTGGGGACGACCCTATAGTCGTCGGACATGTCGGCGGCGGGCCAACCTAGTCCCGGGGTCGTGGGGACGACCCTATAGTCGTCCGACATGTCGGCGGCTGGGCAACTTTGGCCCGTGGTCGTGGGGACGACCCTATAGTCGTCGGACATGTCGGCGGCTGGCCAACCTAGTCCCGGGTTCGTGGGTACGACCCTATAGTCGTCGGACATGTCGGCGGCTGGCCAACCTAGTCCCGTGGTCGTGGGGACCACCGTATAGTCGTCGGACAAGTCGGCGGCGAGCCAACCTATTCCCTGGGCCGTGGGCACGACCCTATAGTCGTCGGCCAAGTCGGCGGCGGGCCAACCTAGTCCCGGGGTCGTGGAGACGACCCTATAGTCGTCGGACATGTCGGCGGCTGGCCAACCTAGTCCCGGGGTCGTGGGGACGACCCTATAGTCGTCGGACATGTCGGCGCCAGGGCAACTTTGGCCCGTGATCGTGGGGACGACCCTGTAGTCGTCGGATATGTCGGTGACTGGCCAACCTAGTCCCGGGTTCGTGGGGACGACCCTATAGTCGTCGGACATGTCGGCGGCTGGCCAACCTAGTCTCGTGGTCGTGGGGACGACCCCATAGTCGTAGGACACGTCGGCGGCGGGCCAACCTAGTCCCGGGGTCGCGGGGACGACCGTATAGTCGTCGGACATGACGGTGGCGGGCCAATCTAGTCCCGGGGTCGTGGAGACGACCCTATAGTCGTCGGACATGTCGGCGGCTGGCCAACCTAGTCTCGTGGTCGTGGGGACGACCCCATAGTCGTAGTACACGTCGGCGGCGGGCCAACCTAGTCCCGGGGTCGCGGGGACGACCGTATAGTCGTAGGACACGTCGGCGGCGGGCCAACCTAGTCCCTGGGTCGCGGGGACGACCGTATAGTCGTCGGACATGACGGTGGCGGGCCAATCTAGTCCCGGGGTCGTGGGGACGGCCCTATAGTCGTAGGACATGTCGGCGGTTGGCCAACTTTGGACCGGGGCGTGGGGACGACACTATAGTCGTCGGACATGTCGGCGGCGGGCCAACCTAGTCCCGGGGTCGTGGAGACGACCCTATAGTCGTCGGACATGCCGGTGACTGGCCAACCTAGTCCCGGGGTTGTGGAGACGACCCTATAGTCGTCGGACGTGACGGTGCCGGGGCAATCTAGCCCCGGGGTCGAGGGGACGACCCTATAGACGTCGGACATGTCGGCGGCTGGCCAACCTTGTCCCGAGGTGGTAGGGACGAACCTATAGTCGTCGGACAAGTCGGCGGCGGGCCAACCTAGTCCCGGGGTCGTGGGGACGACCCTATAGTCGTCGGACATGACGGTGGCGGGCCAATCTAGCCCCGGGGTCGTGGGGACGACCCTATAGTCGTCGGACAAGTCGGCGGCGGGCCAACCTAGTCCCGGGGTCGTGGGGACGACCCTATAGTCGTCGGACATGTCGGCGGCGGGCCAACCTCATCCCGGGGTCGTGGGGACGACCCTATAGTCGTCGGACATGCCTGCGGCTCGGCAACTTTGGCCCGTGGTCGTGGGGACGACCCTATAGTCGTCGGACAAGTCGGCGGCGGGCCAATCTAGTCCCGGGGTCGTGGGGACGACCCTATGGTCGTCGGACATGTCGGCGGCTGGCCAAATTTGGCCCGTAGTCGTGGGGACGATCCTATAGTCGTCGGACATGACGGTAGCGGGCCAATCTAGTCCCAGGGCCGTGGGGACGACCCTATAGTCGTCGGACATGACGGTGGCGGGCCAATCTAGTCCCGCGGTCGTGGGGACGACTCTATAGTCGTCGGACATGTGGGCGGCTGACCAACTTTGGCCCGTGGTCGTGGGGACGACCCTATAGTCGGCGGACATGACGGTGGCGTGCCAATCTAGCCCCGGGGTCGTGGGGACGACCCCATAGTCGTCGGACATGTCGGCAGCTGGCCAATCCTAGTTCCGGGGTGGTAGGGACGACCCTATAGTCGGCTGACAAGTCGGCGGCGGGCCAACCTAGTCCCGTGGTCGTGGGGACGACCGTATGGTCGTCGGACATGTCGGCGGCTGGCCAACCTAGTCCCGGGGTCGTGGGGACGACCCAATAGTCATCGGATATGTCGGCGGCGGGCCAACCTAGTCCTGGGGTCGTGGGGACGACCCTATAGTCGTCGGATATGTCGGCGGCGGGCCAACCTAGTCCCGGGGTCGTTGGGACGACCCTATAGTCGTCGGACATGTCGGCGACTGGCCAACTTTGGCCCGTGGTCGTGGGGACGGCCCTATAGTCGTCGGATATGTCGGCGGCGGGCCAACCTAGTCCCGGGGCCGTGGGGACAACCCGATGGTCGTCGGACATGTCGGCGGCTGGGCAACTTTGGCCTGTGGTCGTGGGGACGACCCTATAGTCGTCGGACAAGTCGGCGGCGGGCCAACCTAGTCCCGGGGTCGTGGGGACGACCCTATAGTCGTCGGACATGTCGGCGACTGGCCAACTTTGGCCCGTGGTCGTGGGGACGACCCTATAGTCGTCGGACATGTCGGCGGCGGGCCAACGTATGCCCAGGGTCGTAGGGACGAACCGATAGTCGTCGGATATGACGGTGGCGGGCCAACCTAGTCCCGGGGTCGTGGGGACGGCCCTATAGTCGTCGGATATGTCGGCGGCGGGCCAACCTAGTCCCGGGGCCGTGGGGTCAACCCGATGGTCGTCGGACATGTCGGCGGCTGGGCAACTTTGGCCTGTGGTCGTGGGGACGACCCTATAGTCGTCGGACAAGTCGGCGGCGTGCCAACCTAGTCCCAGGGCCGTGGGGACGACCCTATAGTCGTCGGACAATTCGGCGGCGGGCCAACCTAGTCCCGGGGTCGTGGGGACGACCCTATAGTCGTCGGACATGCCTGCGGCTCGGCAACTTTGGCCCGTGGTCGTGGGGACGACCCTATAGTCGTCGGACATGTCGGCGGCGGGCCAACCTAGTCCCGGGTTCGTGGGGACGACCCTATAGTCGTCGGACATGTCGGCGGCGGCCAACCTAGTCCCGGGTTCGTGGGGACGACCCTATAGTCGTCGGACATGTCGGCGGCGGGCCAACCTAGTCCCGGGTTCGTGGGGACGACCCTATAGTCGTCGGACATGTCGGCGGCGGCCAACCTAGTCCCGGGTTCGTGGGGACGACCCTATAGTCGTCGGACATGTCGGCGGCGGGCCAACCTAGTCCCGGGGTCGTGGGCACGACCCTATAGTCGTCGGCCAAGTCGGCGGCGGGCCAACCTAGTCCCGGGGTCGTGGAGACGACCCTATAGTCGTCGGACATGTCGGCGGCTGGCCAACCTAGTCCCGGGGTCGTGGGGACGACCCTATAGTCGTCGGACATGTCGGCGCCAGGGCAACTTTGGCCCGTGATCGTGGGGACGACCCTATAGTCGTCGGATATGTCGGTGACTGGCCAACCTAGTCCCGGATTCGTGGGGACGACCCTATAGTCGTCGGACATGTCGGCGGCTGGCCAACCTAGTCTCGTGGTCGTGGGGACGACCCCATAGTCGTAGGACACGTCGGCGGCGGGCCAACCTAGTCCCGGGGTCGCGGGGACGACCGTATAGTCGTCGGACATGACGGTGGCGGGCCAATCTAGTCCCGGGGTCGTGGAGACGACCCTATAGTCGTCGGACATGTCGGCGGCTGGCCAACCTAGTCTCGTGGTCGTGGGGACGACCCCATAGTCGTAGGACACGTCGGCGGCCGGCCAACCTAGTCCCGGGGTCGTGGGGACGGCCCTATAGTCGTCGGATATGTCGGCGGCGGGCCAACCTAGTCCCGGGGCCGTGGGGTCAACCCGATGGTCGTCGGACATGTCGGCGGCTGGGCAACTTTGGCCTGTGGTCGTGGGGACGACCCTATAGTCGTCGGACATGTCGGCGGCTGGCCAACCTAGTCTCGTGGTCGTGGGGACGACCCCATAGTCGTAGGACACGTCGGCGGCGGGCCAACCTAGTCCCGGGGTCGCGGGGACGACCGTATAGTCGTCGGACATGACGGTGGCGGGCCAATCTAGTCCCGGGGTCGTGGGGACGACTCTATAGTCGTAGGACATGTCGGCGGCTGGCCAACTTTGGACCGGGGCGTGGGGACGACCCTATAGTCGTCGGACATGTCGGCGGCTGGCCAATTTTGGCCCGGGGCGTGGGGATGACCCTATAGTCGTCGGACATGTCGGCGGCGGGCCAACCTCAGCCCGGGGTCGTGAGGACGACCCTATAGTCGTCGGACATGTCGGCGGCAGGGCAACATTGGCCCGTGGTCGTGGGGACGACCCTATAGTCGTCGGACAAGTCGGCGGCGGGCCGACCTAGTCCCAGGGTCGTGGGGACGACCCTATAGTCGTCGGACATGACGGTGCCGGGGCAATCTAGCCCCGGGGTCGTGGGGACGACCCTATAGTCGTCGGACATGTCTGCGGCTGTGCAACTTTGGCCAGTGGTCGTGGGGACGACCCTATAGTCGTCGGACAAGTTGGCGGCGGGCCAACCTAGTCCCGGGGTCGTGGGGACGACCGTATAGTCGTCGGACATGACGGTGGCGGGCCAATCTAGTCCCGGGGTCGTGGAGACGACCCTATAGTCGTCGACATGTCGGCACGGGCCAACCTAGTCCCGGGGTCGCGGGGACGACCCTATAGTCGTCGGACATGTTGGCGGCTGGCCAGCTTTGGCCCGGGGTCGTGGGGACGACCCTATAGTTGTCGGACAAGTCGGCGGCTGGCCAACCTAGTCCCGGGGTCGTGGGGACGACCCTATAGTCGTCGGCCAAGTCGGCGGCGGGCCAACCTAGTCCCGGGGTCGTGGAGACGACCCTATAGTCGTCGGACAATTCGGCGGCGGGCCAACCTACTCCCGGGGTCGTGGGGACGACCCTATAGTCGTCGGAAAAGTCGGCGGCGGGCCAACCTAGACCCGGGGTCGTGGGGACAAACTTATAGTAGTCGGACATGTCGGCGCCAGGGCAACTTTGGCCCGTGATCGTGGGGACGACCCTATAGTCGTCGGATATGTCGGTGACTGGCCAACCTAGTCCCGGGTTCGTGGGGACGACCCTATACTCGTCGGACATGTCGGCGGCTGGCCAACCTAGTCTAGTGGTCGTGGGGACGACCCCATAGTCGTAGGACACGTCGGCGGCGGGCCAACCTAGTCCCGGGGTCGCGGGGACGACCGTATAGTCGTCGGACATGACGGTGGCGGGCCAATCTAGTCCCGGGGTCGTGGAGACGGCCCTATAGTCGTCGGACATGTCGGCGGCTGGCCAACCTAGACTCGTGGTCGTGGGGACGACCCCATAGTCGTAGGACACGTCGGCGGCGGGCCAACCTAGTCCCTGGGTCGCGGGGACGACCGTATAGTCGTCGGACATGACGGTGGGGGGCCAATCTAGTCCCGGGGTCGTGGGGACGACCCTATAGTCGTAGGACATGTCGGCGGCTGGCCAACTTTGGACCGGGGCGTGGGGACGACCCTATAGTCGTCGGACATGTCGGCGGCGGGCCAACCTAGTCCCGGGGTCGTGGAGACGACCCTATAGTCGTCGGACATGCCGGTGACTGGCCAACCTAGTCCCGGGGTCGTGGAGACGACCCTATAGTCGTCGGACGTGACGGTGCCGGGGCAATCTAGCCCCGGGGTCGAGGGGACGACCCTATAGACGTCGGACATGTCGGCGGCTGGCCAACCTTGTCCCGGAGTGGTAGGGACGAACCTATAGTCGTCGGACAAGTCGGCGGCGGGCCAACCTAGTCCCGGGGTCGAGGGGACGACCCTATAGTCGTCGGACATGTCGGCGGCAGGGCAACATTGGCCCGTGGTCGTGGGGACGACCCTATAGCCGTCGGACAAGTCGGCGGCGGGCCGACCTAGTCCCGGGGTCGTGGGGACGACCCTATAGTCGTCGGACATGACGGTGGCGGGCCAATCTAGCCCCGGGGTCGTGGGGACGACCCTATAGTCGTCGGACAAGTCGGCGGCGGGCCAACCTAGTCCCGGGGTCGTGGGGACGACCCTATAGTCGTCGGACATGTCGGCGGCGGGCCAACCTCATCCCGGGATCGTGGGGACGACCCTATAGTCGTCGGACATGCCTGCGGCTCGGCAACTTTGGCCCGTGGTCGTGGGGACGACCGTATAGTCGTCGGACAAGTCGGCGGCGGGCCAATCTAGTCCCGGGGTCGTGGGGACGACCCTATGGTCGTCGGACATGTCGGCGGCTGGCCAAATTTGGCCCGTAGTCGTGGGGACGATCCTATAGTCGTCGGACATGACGGTAGCGGGCCAATCTAGTCCCAGGGCCGTGGGGACGACCCTATAGTCGTCGGACAAGTCGGCGGTGGGCCAACCTAGTCCCAGGGCCGTGGGGACGACCCTATAGTCGTCGGACAATTCGGCGGCGGGCCAACCTAGTCCCGGGGTCGTGGGGACGACCCTATAGTCGTCGGACATGTCGGCGGCTGGCCAACCTTGTCCCGGAGTGGTAGGGACGACCCTATAGTCGTCGGACAAGTCGGCGGCGGGCCAACATAGTCCCGGGGTCGTGGGGACGACCCTGTAGTCGTCGGACAAGTCGGCGGCGGGCCAACCTAGTCCCGGGGTCGTGGCGACGACCCTATAGTCGTCGGACATGTCGGCGGCTGACCAACTTTGGCCCGTGGTCGTGGGGACGACCCTATAGTCGGCGGACATGACGGTGGCGGGCCAATCTAGCCCCGGGGTCGTAGGGACGACCCTATAGTCGTCGGACATGTCGGCGGCTGGCCAACCTAGTTCCGGGGTGGGAGGGACGACCCTATAGTCGTCGGACAAGTCGGCGGCGGGCCAACCTAGTCCCGGGGTCGTGGGGACGACCCTATAGTCGTCGGACATGACGGTGGCGGGCCAATCTAGTCCCGCGGTCGTGGGGACGACCCTATAGTCGTCGGACATGTGGGCGGCTGACCAACTTTGGCCCGTGGTCGTGGGGACGACCCTATAGTCGGCGGACATGACGGTGGCGTGCCAATCTAGCCCCGGGGTCGTGGGGACGACCCCATAGTCGTCGGACATGTCGGCAGCTGGCCAATCCTAGTTCCGGGGTGGTAGGGACGACCCTATAGTCGGCTGACAAGTCGGCGGCGGGCCAACCTATTCCCGTGGTCGTGGGGACGACCGTATAGTCGTCGGACATGTCGGCGGCTGGCCAACCTAGTCCCGGGGTCGTGGGGACGACCCAATAGTCATCGGATATGTCGGCGGCGGGCCAACCTAGTCCTGGGGTCGTGGGGACGACCCTATAGTCGTCGGATATGTCGGCGGCGGGCCAACCTAGTCCCGGGGTCGTTGGGACGACCCTATAGTCGTCGGACATGTCGGCGACTGGCCAACTTTGGCCCGTGGTCGTGGGGACGATCCTATAGTCGTCGGACATGTCGGCGGCGGGCCAACGTATGCCCAGGGTCGTAGGGACGAACCGATAGTCGTCGGATATGACGGTGGCGGGCCAACCTAGTCCCGGGGTCGTGGGGACGGCCCTATAGTCGTCGGACATGTCGGCGACTGGCCAACTTTGGCCCGTGGTCGTGGGGACGGCCCTATAGTCGTCGGATATGTCGGCGGCGGGCCAACCTAGTCCCGGGGCCGTGGGGACAACCCGATGGTCGTCGGACATGTCGGCGGCTGGGCAACTTTGGCCTGTGGTCGTGGGGACGACCCTATAGTCGTCGGACAAGTCGGCGGCGGGCCAACCTAGTCCCGGGGTCGTGGGGACGACCCTATAGTCGTCGGACATGTCGGCGACTGGCCAACTTTGGCCCGTGGTCGTGGGGACGACCCCATAGTCGTAGGACACGTCGGCGGCGGGCCAACCTAGTCCCGGGGTCGCGGGGACGACCGTATAGTCGTCGGACATGACGGTGGCGGGCCAATCTAGTCCCGGGGTCGTGGAGACGGCCCTATAGTCGTCGGACATGTCGGCGGCTGGCCAACCTAGACTCGTGGTCGTGGGGACGACCCCATAGTCGTAGGACACGTCGGCGGCGGGCCAACCTAGTCCCTGGGTCGCGGGGACGACCGTATAGTCGTCGGACATGACGGTGGGGGGCCAATCTAGTCCCGGGGTCGTGGGGACGACCCTATAGTCGTAGGACATGTCGGCGGCTGGCCAACTTTGGACCGGGGCGTGGGGACGACCCTATAGTCGTCGGACATGTCGGCGGCGGGCCAACCTAGTCCCGGGGTCGTGGAGACGACCCTATAGTCGTCGGACATGCCGGTGACTGGCCAACCTAGTCCCGGGGTCGTGGAGACGACCCTATAGTCGTCGGACGTGACGGTGCCGGGGCAATCTAGCCCCGGGGTCGAGGGGACGACCCTATAGACGTCGGACATGTCGGCGGCTGGCCAACCTTGTCCCGGAGTGGTAGGGACGAACCTATAGTCGTCGGACAAGTCGGCGGCGGGCCAACCTAGTCCCGGGGTCGAGGGGACGACCCTATAGTCGTCGGACAAGTCGGCGGCGGGCCAACCTAGTCCCGGGGTCGTGGGGACGACCCTATAGTCGTCGGACATGTCGGCGGCTGGCCAACCTAGTCCCGGGGTCGTGGGGACGACCCTATAGTCGTCGTACATGTCGGCGGCAGGGCAACATTGGCCCGTGGTCGTGGGGACGACCCTATAGCCGTCGGACAAGTCGGCGGCGGGCCGACCTAGTCCCGGGGTCGTGGGGACGACCCTATAGTCGTCGGACATGACGGTGGCGGGCCAATCTAGCCCCGGGGTCGTGGGGACGACCCTATAGTCGTCGGACAAGTCGGCGGTGGGCCAACCTAGTCCCGGGGTCGTGGGGACGACCCTATGGTCGTCGGACATGTCGGCGGCTGGCCAAATTTGGCCCGTAGTCGTGGGGACGATCCTATAGTCGTCGGACATGACGGTAGCGGGCCAATCTAGTCCCAGGGCCGTGGGGACGACCCTATAGTCGTCGGACAAGTCGGCGGTGGGCCAACCTAGTCCCAGGGCCGTGGGGACGACCCTATAGTCGTCGGACATGTCGGCGGCTGGCCAACCTAGTTCCGGGGTGGGAGGGACGACCCTATAGTTGTCGGACAAGTCGGCGGCTGGCCAACCTAGTCCCGGGGTCGTGGGGACGACCCTATAGTCGTCGGCCAAGTCGGCGGCGGGCCAACCTAGTCCCGGGGTCGTGGAGACGACCCTATAGTCGTCGGACAATTCGGCGGCGGGCCAACCTACTCCCGGGGTCGTGGGGACGACCCTATAGTCGTCGGAAAAGTCGGCGGCGGGCCAACCTAGACCCGGGGTCGTGGGGACAAACTTATAGTAGTCGGACATGTCGGCGCCAGGGCAACTTTGGCCCGTGATCGTGGGGACGACCCTATAGTCGTCGGATATGTCGGTGACTGGCCAACCTAGTCCCGGGTTCGTGGGGACGACCCTATACTCGTCGGACATGTCGGCGGCTGACCAACTTTGGCCCGTGGTCGTGGGGACGACCCTATAGTCGGCGGACATGACGGTGGCGGGCCAATCTAGCCCCGGGGTCGTAGGGACGACCCTATAGTCGTCGGACATGTCGGCGGCTGGCCAACCTAGTTCCGGGGTGGGAGGGACGACCCTATAGTTGTCGGACAAGTCGGCGGCTGGCCAACCTAGTCCCGGGGTCGTGGGGACGACCCTATAGTCGTCGGCCAAGTCGGCGGCGGGCCAACCTAGTCCCGGGGTCGTGGAGACGACCCTATAGTCGTCGGACAATTCGGCGGCGGGCCAACCTACTCCCGGGGTCGTGGGGACGACCCTATAGTCGTCGGAAAAGTCGGCGGCGGGCCAACCTAGACCCGGGGTCGTGGGGACAAACTTATAGTAGTCGGACATGTCGGCGCCAGGGCAACTTTGGCCCGTGATCGTGGGGACGACCCTATAGTCGTCGGATATGTCGGTGACTGGCCAACCTAGTCCCGGGTTCGTGGGGACGACCCTATACTCGTCGGACATGTCGGCGGCTGGCCAACCTAGTCTAGTGGTCGTGGGGACGACCCCATAGTCGTAGGACACGTCGGCGGCGGGCCAACCTAGTCCCGGGGTCGCGGGGACGACCGTATAGTCGTCGGACATGACGGTGGCGGGCCAATCTAGTCCCGGGGTCGTGGAGACGGCCCTATAGTCGTCGGACATGTCGGCGGCTGGCCAACCTAGACTCGTGGTCGTGGGGACGACCCCATAGTCGTAGGACACGTCGGCGGCGGGCCAACCTAGTCCCTGGGTCGCGGGGACGACCGTATAGTCGTCGGACATGACGGTGGGGGGCCAATCTAGTCCCGGGGTCGTGGGGACGACCCTATAGTCGTAGGACATGTCGGCGGCTGGCCAACTTTGGACCGGGGCGTGGGGACGACCCTATAGTCGTCGGACATGTCGGCGGCGGGCCAACCTAGTCCCGGGGTCGTGGAGACGACCCTATAGTCGTCGGACATGCCGGTGACTGGCCAACCTAGTCCCGGGGTCGTGGAGACGACCCTATAGTCGTCGGACGTGACGGTGCCGGGGCAATCTAGCCCCGGGGTCGAGGGGACGACCCTATAGACGTCGGACATGTCGGCGGCTGGCCAACCTTGTCCCGGAGTGGTAGGGACGAACCTATAGTCGTCGGACAAGTCGGCGGCGGGCCAACCTAGTCCCGGGGTCGAGGGGACGACCCTATAGTCGTCGGACATGTCGGCGGCAGGGCAACATTGGCCCGTGGTCGTGGGGACGACCCTATAGTCGTCGGACAAGTCGGCGGCGGGCCGACCTAGTCCCAGGGTCGTGGGGACGACCCTATAGTCGTCGGACATGACGGTGCCGGGGCAATCTAGCCCCGGGGTCGTGGGGACGACCCTATAGTCGTCGGACATGTCTGCGGCTGTGCAACTTTGGCCAGTGGTCGTGGGGACGACCCTATAGTCGTCGGACAAGTTGGCGGCGGGCCAACCTAGTCCCGGGGTCGTGGGGACGACCCTATAGTCGTCGGACATGTCGGCGGCTGGCCAATTTTGGCCCGGGGCGTGGGGATGACCCTATAGTCGTCGGACATGTCGGCGGCGGGCCAACCTCAGCCCGGGGTCGTGAGGACGACCCTATAGTCGTCGGACATGTCGGCGGCAGGGCAACATTGGCCCGTGGTCGTGGGGACGACCCTATAGTCGTCGGACAAGTCGGCGGCGGGCCGACCTAGTCCCAGGGTCGTGGGGACGACCCTATAGTCGTCGGACATGACGGTGCCGGGGCAATCTAGCCCCGGGGTCGTGGGGACGACCCTATAGTCGTCGGACATGTCTGCGGCTGTGCAACTTTGGCCAGTGGTCGTGGGGACGACCCTATAGTCGTCGGACAAGTTGGCGGCGGGCCAACCTAGTCCCGGGGTCGTGGGGACGACCGTATAGTCGTCGGACATGACGGTGGCGGGCCAATCTAGTCCCGGGGTCGTGGAGACGACCCTATAGTCGTCGACATGTCGGCACGGGCCAACCTAGTCCCGGGGTCGCGGGGACGACCCTATAGTCGTCGGACATGTTGGCGGCTGGCCAGCTTTGGCCCGGGGTCGTGGGGACGACCCTATAGTTGTCGGACAAGTCGGCGGCTGGCCAACCTAGTCCCGGGGTCGTGGGGACGACCCTATAGTCGTCGGCCAAGTCGGCGGCGGGCCAACCTAGTCCCGGGGTCGTGGAGACGACCCTATAGTCGTCGGACAATTCGGCGGCGGGCCAACCTACTCCCGGGGTCGTGGGGACGACCCTATAGTCGTCGGAAAAGTCGGCGGCGGGCCAACCTAGACCTGGGGTCGTGGGGACAAACTTATAGTAGTCGGACATGTCGGCGCCAGGGCAACTTTGGCCCGTGATCGTGGGGACGACCCTATAGTCGTCGGATATGTCGGTGACTGGCCAACCTAGTCCCGGGTTCGTGGGGACGACCCTATACTCGTCGGACATGTCGGCGGCTGGCCAACCTAGTCTAGTGGTCGTGGGGACGACCCCATAGTCGTAGGACACGTCGGCGGCGGGCCAACCTAGTCCCGGGGTCGCGGGGACGACCGTATAGTCGTCGGACATGACGGTGGCGGGCCAATCTAGTCCCGGGGTCGTGGAGACGGCCCTATAGTCGTCGGACATGTCGGCGGCTGGCCAACCTAGACTCGTGGTCGTGGGGACGACCCCATAGTCGTAGGACACGTCGGCGGCGGGCCAACCTAGTCCCTGGGTCGCGGGGACGACCGTATAGTCGTCGGACATGACGGTGGGGGGCCAATCTAGTCCCGGGGTCGTGGGGACGACCCTATAGTCGTAGGACATGTCGGCGGCTGGCCAACTTTGGACCGGGGCGTGGGGACGACCCTATAGTCGTCGGACATGTCGGCGGCGGGCCAACCTAGTCCCGGGGTCGTGGAGACGACCCTATAGTCGTCGGACATGCCGGTGACTGGCCAACCTAGTCCCGGGGTCGTGGAGACGACCCTATAGTCGTCGGACGTGACGGTGCCGGGGCAATCTAGCCCCGGGGTCGAGGGGACGACCCTATAGACGTCGGACATGTCGGCGGCTGGCCAACCTTGTCCCGGAGTGGTAGGGACGAACCTATAGTCGTCGGACAAGTCGGCGGCGGGCCAACCTAGTCCCGGGGTCGAGGGGACGACCCTATAGTCGTCGGACATGTCGGCGGCAGGGCAACATTGGCCCGTGGTCGTGGGGACGACCCTATAGCCGTCGGACAAGTCGGCGGCGGGCCGACCTAGTCCCGGGGTCGTGGGGACGACCCTATAGTCGTCGGACATGACGGTGGCGGGCCAATCTAGCCCCGGGGTCGTGGGGACGACCCTATAGTCGTCGGACAAGTCGGCGGCGGGCCAACCTAGTCCCGGGGTCGTGGGGACGACCCTATAGTCGTCGGACATGTCGGCGGCGGGCCAACCTCATCCCGGGATCGTGGGGACGACCCTATAGTCGTCGGACATGCCTGCGGCTCGGCAACTTTGGCCCGTGGTCGTGGGGACGACCGTATAGTCGTCGGACAAGTCGGCGGCGGGCCAATCTAGTCCCGGGGTCGTGGGGACGACCCTATGGTCGTCGGACATGTCGGCGGCTGGCCAAATTTGGCCCGTAGTCGTGGGGACGATCCTATAGTCGTCGGACATGACGGTAGCGGGCCAATCTAGTCCCAGGGCCGTGGGGACGACCCTATAGTCGTCGGACAAGTCGGCGGTGGGCCAACCTAGTCCCAGGGCCGTGGGGACGACCCTATAGTCGTCGGACAATTCGGCGGCGGGCCAACCTAGTCCCGGGGTCGTGGGGACGACCCTATAGTCGTCGGACATGTCGGCGGCTGGCCAACCTTGTCCCGGAGTGGTAGGGACGACCCTATAGTCGTCGGACAAGTCGGCGGCGGGCCAACATAGTCCCGGGGTCGTGGGGACGACCCTGTAGTCGTCGGACAAGTCGGCGGCGGGCCAACCTAGTCCCGGGGTCGTGGCGACGACCCTATAGTCGTCGGACATGTCGGCGGCTGACCAACTTTGGCCCGTGGTCGTGGGGACGACCCTATAGTCGGCGGACATGACGGTGGCGGGCCAATCTAGCCCCGGGGTCGTAGGGACGACCCTATAGTCGTCGGACATGTCGGCGGCTGGCCAACCTAGTTCCGGGGTGGGAGGGACGACCCTATAGTCGTCGGACAAGTCGGCGGCGGGCCAACCTAGTCCCGGGGTCGTGGGGACGACCCTATAGTCGTCGGACATGACGGTGGCGGGCCAATCTAGTCCCGCGGTCGTGGGGACGACCCTATAGTCGTCGGACATGTGGGCGGCTGACCAACTTTGGCCCGTGGTCGTGGGGACGACCCTATAGTCGGCGGACATGACGGTGGCGTGCCAATCTAGCCCCGGGGTCGTGGGGACGACCCCATAGTCGTCGGACATGTCGGCAGCTGGCCAATCCTAGTTCCGGGGTGGTAGGGACGACCCTATAGTCGGCTGACAAGTCGGCGGCGGGCCAACCTATTCCCGTGGTCGTGGGGACGACCGTATAGTCGTCGGACATGTCGGCGGCTGGCCAACCTAGTCCCGGGGTCGTGGGGACGACCCAATAGTCATCGGATATGTCGGCGGCGGGCCAACCTAGTCCTGGGGTCGTGGGGACGACCCTATAGTCGTCGGATATGTCGGCGGCGGGCCAACCTAGTCCCGGGGTCGTTGGGACGACCCTATAGTCGTCGGACATGTCGGCGACTGGCCAACTTTGGCCCGTGGTCGTGGGGACGATCCTATAGTCGTCGGACATGTCGGCGGCGGGCCAACGTATGCCCAGGGTCGTAGGGACGAACCGATAGTCGTCGGATATGACGGTGGCGGGCCAACCTAGTCCCGGGGTCGTGGGGACGGCCCTATAGTCGTCGGACATGTCGGCGACTGGCCAACTTTGGCCCGTGGTCGTGGGGACGGCCCTATAGTCGTCGGATATGTCGGCGGCGGGCCAACCTAGTCCCGGGGCCGTGGGGACAACCCGATGGTCGTCGGACATGTCGGCGGCTGGGCAACTTTGGCCTGTGGTCGTGGGGACGACCCTATAGTCGTCGGACAAGTCGGCGGCGGGCCAACCTAGTCCCGGGGTCGTGGGGACGACCCTATAGTCGTCGGACATGTCGGCGACTGGCCAACTTTGGCCCGTGGTCGTGGGGACGACCCCATAGTCGTAGGACACGTCGGCGGCGGGCCAACCTAGTCCCGGGGTCGCGGGGACGACCGTATAGTCGTCGGACATGACGGTGGCGGGCCAATCTAGTCCCGGGGTCGTGGAGACGGCCCTATAGTCGTCGGACATGTCGGCGGCTGGCCAACCTAGACTCGTGGTCGTGGGGACGACCCCATAGTCGTAGGACACGTCGGCGGCGGGCCAACCTAGTCCCTGGGTCGCGGGGACGACCGTATAGTCGTCGGACATGACGGTGGGGGGCCAATCTAGTCCCGGGGTCGTGGGGACGACCCTATAGTCGTAGGACATGTCGGCGGCTGGCCAACTTTGGACCGGGGCGTGGGGACGACCCTATAGTCGTCGGACATGTCGGCGGCGGGCCAACCTAGTCCCGGGGTCGTGGAGACGACCCTATAGTCGTCGGACATGCCGGTGACTGGCCAACCTAGTCCCGGGGTCGTGGAGACGACCCTATAGTCGTCGGACGTGACGGTGCCGGGGCAATCTAGCCCCGGGGTCGAGGGGACGACCCTATAGACGTCGGACATGTCGGCGGCTGGCCAACCTTGTCCCGGAGTGGTAGGGACGAACCTATAGTCGTCGGACAAGTCGGCGGCGGGCCAACCTAGTCCCGGGGTCGAGGGGACGACCCTATAGTCGTCGGACAAGTCGGCGGCGGGCCAACCTAGTCCCGGGGTCGTGGGGACGACCCTATAGTCGTCGGACATGTCGGCGGCTGGCCAACCTAGTCCCGGGGTCGTGGGGACGACCCTATAGTCGTCGTACATGTCGGCGGCAGGGCAACATTGGCCCGTGGTCGTGGGGACGACCCTATAGCCGTCGGACAAGTCGGCGGCGGGCCGACCTAGTCCCGGGGTCGTGGGGACGACCCTATAGTCGTCGGACATGACGGTGGCGGGCCAATCTAGCCCCGGGGTCGTGGGGACGACCCTATAGTCGTCGGACAAGTCGGCGGTGGGCCAACCTAGTCCCGGGGTCGTGGGGACGACCCTATGGTCGTCGGACATGTCGGCGGCTGGCCAAATTTGGCCCGTAGTCGTGGGGACGATCCTATAGTCGTCGGACATGACGGTAGCGGGCCAATCTAGTCCCAGGGCCGTGGGGACGACCCTATAGTCGTCGGACAAGTCGGCGGTGGGCCAACCTAGTCCCAGGGCCGTGGGGACGACCCTATAGTCGTCGGACAATTCGGCGGCGGGCCAACCTAGTCCCGGGGTCGTGGGGACGACCCTATAGTCGTCGGACATGTCGGCGGCTGGCCAACCTTGTCCCGGAGTGGTAGGGACGACCCTATAGTCGTCGGACAAGTCGGCGGCGGGCCAACATAGTCCCGGGGTCGTGGGGACGACCCTGTAGTCGTCGGACAAGTCGGCGGCGGGCCAACCTAGTCCCGGGGTCGTGGCGACGACCCTATAGTCGTCGGACATGTCGGCGGCTGACCAACTTTGGCCCGTGGTCGTGGGGACGACCCTATAGTCGGCGGACATGACGGTGGCGGGCCAATCTAGCCCCGGGGTCGTAGGGACGACCCTATAGTCGTCGGACATGTCGGCGGCTGGCCAACCTAGTCCCGGGGTCGTAGGGACGACCCTATAGTCGTCGGACATGTCGGCGGCTGGCCAACCTAGTTCCGGGGTGGGAGGGACGACCCTATAGTTGTCGGACAAGTCGGCGGCTGGCCAACCTAGTCCCGGGGTCGTGGGGACGACCCTATAGTCGTCGGCCAAGTCGGCGGCGGGCCAACCTACTCCCGGGGTCGTGGGGACGACCCTATAGTCGTCGGAAAAGTCGGCGGCGGGCCAACCTAGACCCGGGGTCGTGGGGACAAACTTATAGTAGTCGGACATGTCGGCGCCAGGGCAACTTTGGCCCGTGATCGTGGGGACGACCCTATAGTCGTCGGATATGTCGGTGACTGGCCAACCTAGTCCCGGGTTCGTGGGGACGACCCTATACTCGTCGGACATGTCGGCGGCTGGCCAACCTAGTCTAGTGGTCGTGGGGACGACCCCATAGTCGTAGGACACGTCGGCGGCGGGCCAACCTAGTCCCGGGGTCGCGGGGACGACCGTATAGTCGTCGGACATGACGGTGGCGGGCCAATCTAGTCCCGGGGTCGTGGAGACGGCCCTATAGTCGTCGGACATGTCGGCGGCTGGCCAACCTAGACTCGTGGTCGTGGGGACGACCCCATAGTCGTAGGACACGTCGGCGGCGGGCCAACCTAGTCCCTGGGTCGCGGGGACGACCGTATAGTCGTCGGACATGACGGTGGGGGGCCAATCTAGTCCCGGGGTCGTGGGGACGACCCTATAGTCGTAGGACATGTCGGCGGCTGGCCAACTTTGGACCGGGGCGTGGGGACGACCCTATAGTCGTCGGACATGTCGGCGGCGGGCCAACCTAGTCCCGGGGTCGTGGAGACGACCCTATAGTCGTCGGACATGCCGGTGACTGGCCAACCTAGTCCCGGGGTCGTGGAGACGACCCTATAGTCGTCGGACGTGACGGTGCCGGGGCAATCTAGCCCCGGGGTCGAGGGGACGACCCTATAGACGTCGGACATGTCGGCGGCTGGCCAACCTTGTCCCGGAGTGGTAGGGACGAACCTATAGTCGTCGGACAAGTCGGCGGCGGGCCAACCTAGTCCCGGGGTCGAGGGGACGACCCTATAGTCGTCGGACATGTCGGCGGCAGGGCAACATTGGCCCGTGGTCGTGGGGACGACCCTATAGCCGTCGGACAAGTCGGCGGCGGGCCGACCTAGTCCCGGGGTCGTGGGGACGACCCTATAGTCGTCGGACATGACGGTGGCGGGCCAATCTAGCCCCGGGGTCGTGGGGACGACCCTATAGTCGTCGGACAAGTCGGCGGCGGGCCAACCTAGTCCCGGGGTCGTGGGGACGACCCTATAGTCGTCGGACATGTCGGCGGCGGGCCAACCTCATCCCGGGATCGTGGGGACGACCCTATAGTCGTCGGACATGCCTGCGGCTCGGCAACTTTGGCCCGTGGTCGTGGGGACGACCGTATAGTCGTCGGACAAGTCGGCGGCGGGCCAATCTAGTCCCGGGGTCGTGGGGACGACCCTATGGTCGTCGGACATGTCGGCGGCTGGCCAAATTTGGCCCGTAGTCGTGGGGACGATCCTATAGTCGTCGGACATGACGGTAGCGGGCCAATCTAGTCCCAGGGCCGTGGGGACGACCCTATAGTCGTCGGACAAGTCGGCGGTGGGCCAACCTAGTCCCAGGGCCGTGGGGACGACCCTATAGTCGTCGGACAATTCGGCGGCGGGCCAACCTAGTCCCGGGGTCGTGGGGACGACCCTATAGTCGTCGGACATGTCGGCGGCTGGCCAACCTTGTCCCGGAGTGGTAGGGACGACCCTATAGTCGTCGGACAAGTCGGCGGCGGGCCAACATAGTCCCGGGGTCGTGGGGACGACCCTGTAGTCGTCGGACAAGTCGGCGGCGGGCCAACCTAGTCCCGGGGTCGTGGCGACGACCCTATAGTCGTCGGACATGTCGGCGGCTGACCAACTTTGGCCCGTGGTCGTGGGGACGACCCTATAGTCGGCGGACATGACGGTGGCGGGCCAATCTAGCCCCGGGGTCGTAGGGACGACCCTATAGTCGTCGGACATGTCGGCGGCTGGCCAACCTAGTTCCGGGGTGGGAGGGACGACCCTATAGTCGTCGGACAAGTCGGCGGCGGGCCAACCTAGTCCCGGGGTCGTGGGGACGACCCTATAGTCGTCGGACATGACGGTGGCGGGCCAATCTAGTCCCGCGGTCGTGGGGACGACCCTATAGTCGTCGGACATGTGGGCGGCTGACCAACTTTGGCCCGTGGTCGTGGGGACGACCCTATAGTCGGCGGACATGACGGTGGCGTGCCAATCTAGCCCCGGGGTCGTGGGGACGACCCCATAGTCGTCGGACATGTCGGCAGCTGGCCAATCCTAGTTCCGGGGTGGTAGGGACGACCCTATAGTCGGCTGACAAGTCGGCGGCGGGCCAACCTATTCCCGTGGTCGTGGGGACGACCGTATAGTCGTCGGACATGTCGGCGGCTGGCCAACCTAGTCCCGGGGTCGTGGGGACGACCCAATAGTCATCGGATATGTCGGCGGCGGGCCAACCTAGTCCTGGGGTCGTGGGGACGACCCTATAGTCGTCGGATATGTCGGCGGCGGGCCAACCTAGTCCCGGGGTCGTTGGGACGACCCTATAGTCGTCGGACATGTCGGCGACTGGCCAACTTTGGCCCGTGGTCGTGGGGACGATCCTATAGTCGTCGGACATGTCGGCGGCGGGCCAACGTATGCCCAGGGTCGTAGGGACGAACCGATAGTCGTCGGATATGACGGTGGCGGGCCAACCTAGTCCCGGGGTCGTGGGGACGGCCCTATAGTCGTCGGACATGTCGGCGACTGGCCAACTTTGGCCCGTGGTCGTGGGGACGGCCCTATAGTCGTCGGATATGTCGGCGGCGGGCCAACCTAGTCCCGGGGCCGTGGGGACAACCCGATGGTCGTCGGACATGTCGGCGGCTGGGCAACTTTGGCCTGTGGTCGTGGGGACGACCCTATAGTCGTCGGACAAGTCGGCGGCGGGCCAACCTAGTCCCGGGGTCGTGGGGACGACCCTATAGTCGTCGGACATGTCGGCGACTGGCCAACTTTGGCCCGTGGTCGTGGGGACGACCCCATAGTCGTAGTACACGTCGGCGGCGGGCCAACCTAGTCCCGGGGTCGCGGGGACGACCGTATAGTCGTCGGACATGACGGTGGCGGGCCAATCTAGTCCCGGGGTCGTGGAGACGGCCCTATAGTCGTCGGACATGTCGGCGGCTGGCCAACCTAGACTCGTGGTCGTGGGGACGACCCCATAGTCGTAGGACACGTCGGCGGCGGGCCAACCTAGTCCCTGGGTCGCGGGGACGACCGTATAGTCGTCGGACATGACGGTGGGGGGCCAATCTAGTCCCGGGGTCGTGGGGACGACCCTATAGTCGTAGGACATGTCGGCGGCTGGCCAACTTTGGACCGGGGCGTGGGGACGACCCTATAGTCGTCGGACATGTCGGCGGCGGGCCAACCTAGTCCCGGGGTCGTGGAGACGACCCTATAGTCGTCGGACATGCCGGTGACTGGCCAACCTAGTCCCGGGGTCGTGGAGACGACCCTATAGTCGTCGGACGTGACGGTGCCGGGGCAATCTAGCCCCGGGGTCGAGGGGACGACCCTATAGACGTCGGACATGTCGGCGGCTGGCCAACCTTGTCCCGGAGTGGTAGGGACGAACCTATAGTCGTCGGACAAGTCGGCGGCGGGCCAACCTAGTCCCGGGGTCGAGGGGACGACCCTATAGTCGTCGGACAAGTCGGCGGCGGGCCAACCTAGTCCCGGGGTCGTGGGGACGACCCTATAGTCGTCGGACATGTCGGCGGCTGGCCAACCTAGTCCCGGGGTCGTGGGGACGACCCTATAGTCGTCGTACATGTCGGCGGCAGGGCAACATTGGCCCGTGGTCGTGGGGACGACCCTATAGCCGTCGGACAAGTCGGCGGCGGGCCGACCTAGTCCCGGGGTCGTGGGGACGACCCTATAGTCGTCGGACATGACGGTGGCGGGCCAATCTAGCCCCGGGGTCGTGGGGACGACCCTATAGTCGTCGGACAAGTCGGCGGCGGGCCAACCTAGTCCCGGGGTCGTGGGGACGACCCTATAGTCGTCGGACATGTCGGCGGCGGGCCAACCTCATCCCGGGATCGTGGGGACGACCCTATAGTCGTCGGACATGCCTGCGGCTCGGCAACTTTGGCCCGTGGTCGTGGGGACGACCGTATAGTCGTCGGACAAGTCGGCGGCGGGCCAATCTAGTCCCGGGGTCGTGGGGACGACCCTATGGTCGTCGGACATGTCGGCGGCTGGCCAAATTTGGCCCGTAGTCGTGGGGACGATCCTATAGTCGTCGGACATGACGGTAGCGGGCCAATCTAGTCCCAGGGCCGTGGGGACGACCCTATAGTCGTCGGACAAGTCGGCGGTGGGCCAACCTAGTCCCAGGGCCGTGGGGACGACCCTATAGTCGTCGGACAATTCGGCGGCGGGCCAACCTAGTCCCGGGGTCGTGGGGACGACCCTATAGTCGTCGGACATGTCGGCGGCTGGCCAACCTTGTCCCGGAGTGGTAGGGACGACCCTATAGTCGTCGGACAAGTCGGCGGCGGGCCAACATAGTCCCGGGGTCGTGGGGACGACCCTGTAGTCGTCGGACAAGTCGGCGGCGGGCCAACCTAGTCCCGGGGTCGTGGCGACGACCCTATAGTCGTCGGACATGTCGGCGGCTGACCAACTTTGGCCCGTGGTCGTGGGGACGACCCTATAGTCGGCGGACATGACGGTGGCGGGCCAATCTAGCCCCGGGGTCGTAGGGACGACCCTATAGTCGTCGGACATGTCGGCGGCTGGCCAACCTAGTTCCGGGGTGGGAGGGACGACCCTATAGTCGTCGGACAAGTCGGCGGCGGGCCAACCTAGTCCCGGGGTCGTAGGGACGACCCTATAGTCGTCGGACATGACGGTGGCGGGCCAATCTAGTCCCGCGGTCGTGGGGACGACCCTATAGTCGTCGGACATGTGGGCGGCTGACCAACTTTGGCCCGTGGTCGTGGGGACGACCCTATAGTCGGCGGACATGACGGTGGCGTGCCAATCTAGCCCCGGGGTCGTGGGGACGACCCCATAGTCGTCGGACATGTCGGCAGCTGGCCAATCCTAGTTCCGGGGTGGTAGGGACGACCCTATAGTCGGCTGACAAGTTGGCGGCGGGCCAACCTATTCCCGTGGTCGTGGGGACGACCGTATAGTCGTCGGACATGTCGGCGGCTGGCCAACCTAGTCCCGGGGTCGTGGGGACGACCCAATAGTCATCGGATATGTCGGCGGCGGGCCAACCTAGTCCTGGGGTCGTGGGGACGACCCTATAGTCGTCGGATATGTCGGCGGCGGGCCAACCTAGTCCCGGGGTCGTTGGGACGACCCTATAGTCGTCGGACATGTCGGCGACTGGCCAACTTTGGCCCGTGGTCGTGGGGACGACCCTATAGTCGTCGGACATGTCGGCGGCGGGCCAACGTATGCCCAGGGTCGTAGGGACGAACCGATAGTCGTCGGATATGACGGTGGCGGGCCAACCTAGTCCCGGGGTCGTGGGGACGGCCCTATAGTCGTCGGACATGTCGGCGACTGGCCAACTTTGGCCCGTGGTCGTGGGGACGGCCCTATAGTCGTCGGATATGTCGGCGGCGGGCCAACCTAGTCCCGGGGCCGTGGGGACAACCCGATGGTCGTCGGACATGTCGGCGGCTGGGCAACTTTGGCCTGTGGTCGTGGGGACGACCCTATAGTCGTCGGACAAGTCGGCGGCGGGCCAACCTAGTCCCGGGGTCGTGGGGACGACCCTATAGTCGTCGGACATGTCGGCGACTGGCCAACTTTGGCCCGTGGTCGTGGGGACATGTCGGCGGCGGGCCAACGTATGCCCAGGGTCGTAGGGACGAACCGATGGTCGTCGGATATGACGGTGGCGGGCCAACCTAGTCCCGGGGTCGTGGGAACGGCCCTATAGTCGTCGGATATGTCGGCGGCGGGCCAACCTAGTCCCGGGGCCGTGGGGACAACCCGATGGTCGTCGGACATGTCGGCGGCTGGGCAACTTTGGCCTGTGGTCGTGGGGACGACCCTATAGTCGTCGGACAAGTCGGCGGCGGGCCAACCTAGTCCCGGGGTCGTGGGGACGACCCTATAGTCGTCGGACATGTCGGCGGCGGGCCAACCTAGTCCCGGGGTCGTGGGGACGACCCTATAGTCGTCGGACATGTCGGCGACTGGCCAAATTTGGCCCGTGGTCGTGGGGACGGCCCTATAGTCGTCGGATATGTCGGCGGCGGGCCAACCTAGTCCCGGGGCCGTGGGGACAACCCGATGGTCGTCGGACATGTCGGCGGCTGGGCAACTTTGGCCTGTGGTCGTGGGGACGACCCTATAGTCGTCGGACAAGTCGGCGGCGGGCCAACCTAGTCCCGGGGTCGTGGGGACGACCCTATAGTCGTCGGACATGTCGGCGACTGGCCAACTTTGGCCTGTGGTCGTGGGGACGACCCTATAGTCGTCGGACAAGTCGGCGGCGGGCCAACCTAGTCCCGGGGTCGTGGGGACGACCCTATAGTCGTCGGACATGTCGGCGACTGGCCAACTTTGGCCCGTGGTCGTGGGGACGGCCCTATAGTCGTCGGATATGTCGGCGGCGGGCCAACCTAGTCCCGGGGCCGTGGGGACAACCCGATGGTCGTCGGACATGTCGGCGGCGGGCCAACGTATGCCCAGGGTCGTAGGGACGAACCGATGGTCGTCGGATATGACGGTGGCGGGCCAACCTAGTCCCGGGGTCGTGGGGACGGCCCTATAGTCGTCGGATATGTCGGCGGCGGGCCAACCTAGTCCCGGGGCCGTGGGGACAACCCGATGGTCGTCGGACATGTCGGCGGCGGGCCAACCTAGTCCCGGGGTCGTGGGGACGACCCTATAGTCGTCGGACATGTCGGCGACTGGCCAACTTTGGCCCGTGGTCGTGGGGACGACCCTATAGTCGTCGGACAAGTCGGCGGCGGGCCAACCTAGTCCCGGGGTCGTGGGGACGACCCTATAGTCGTCGGACATGTCGGCGACTGGCCAACTTTGGCCTGTGGTCGTGGGGACGACCCTATAGTCGTCGGACAAGTCGGCGGCGGGCCAACCTAGTCCCGGGGTCGTGGGGACGACCCTATAGTCGTCGGACATGTCGGCGACTGGCCAACTTTGGCCCGTGGTCGTGGGGACGGCCCTATAGTCGTCGGATATGTCGGCGGCGGGCCAACCTAGTCCCGGGGCCGTGGGGACAACCCGATGGTCGTCGGACATGTCGGCGACTGGCCAACTTTGGCCCGTGGTCGTGGGGACGGCCCTATAGTCGTCGGATATGTCGGCGGCTGGGCAACTTTGGCCTGTGGTCGTGGGGACGACCCTATAGTCGTCGGACAAGTCGGCGGCGGGCCAACCTAGTCCCGGGGTCGTGGGGACGACCCTATAGTCGTCGGACATGTCGGCGGCGGGCCAACCTAGTCCCGGGGTCGTGGGGACGACCCTATAGTCGTCGGACATGTCGGCGACTGGCCAACTTTGGCCCGTGGTCGTGGGGACGGCCCTATAGTCGTCGGATATGTCGGCGGCGGGCCAACCTAGTCCCGGGGCCGTGGGGACAACCCGATGGTCGTCGGACATGTCGGCGGCTGGGCAACTTTGGCCTGTGGTCGTGGGGACGACCCTATAGTCGTCGGACAAGTCGGCGGCGGGCCAACCTAGTCCCGGGGTCGTGGGGACGACCCTATAGTCGTCGGACATGTCGGCGACTGGCCAACTTTGGCCCGTGGTCGTGGGGACGACCCTATAGTCGTCGGACATGTCGGCGGCGGGCCAACGTATGCCCAGGGTCGTAGGGACGAACCGATAGTCGTCGGATATGACGGTGGCGGGCCAACCTAGTCCCGGGGTCGTGGGGACGGCCCTATAGTCGTCGGATATGTCGGCGGCGGGCCAACCTAGTCCCGGGGCCGTGGGGTCAACCCGATGGTCGTCGGACATGTCGGCGGCTGGGCAACTTTGGCCTGTGGTCGTGAGTAGTAAGGCAAAGCCGATTCTAACCCAGGTCCTCTGAGGGGAGCGCGGGGGCGGGAGGAAGTGAGGGCGCGCGGGGGAGCGCGGTGGAGAGAACTATGGGCGCGGGGAGAGTGGGGAGTGGAAGACCGGTTGCGCGCGCATGAGCCGCGGAGTGGGGGAAGTCGCAATCGTGGTGGGGATCAGTCCGGACCGAGCCGCCACGGAGACCTCTCCAGACCTGACCCACCGGCAGTAATTTCCGCAGAGGGTCGTCCCCTCCCTCTAAACATTTCTGGGGTTGACCCACCGCTGGACATGTGTTTTTAGAGGGGGAATGACTCCCGAAAATATTTTCATACCTAACCGAGGAAGCGGACGACCCCCAAATATTTTTTTTCAAACCATTATAAAGCTGAAATTGTTTAATACTTTATCGGATCCTCTAAAAAATTTCTGGGGTCGGATCTTGTATGAAAAAAATCGTTTTTCAGACTCGATCCAACCACAGAAATTTTTTTCCCCAAATATTTTTTTTTAAATCAGATCTACCGCCAGAATATTTTTTCCAAACCAACAGATAATCCTATCCTTCTTCGTTTGCATCATTCGATTATATCGAACATGTATCGTACCACTTTCAACATGTATCGAACGTGTATCGAACCACTTTGAACATCTATCGAACATCTATCGTACCACTTTCAACGCTAATCGAACATGAATTGTACCACTCTGAACGTGAATTGAACGTGTATGATACCACTCTGAACGTGAATTGAACGTGAATCGTACCACTCTGAACATGAATCGAACGTGAATCGTACCACTCTGAACGTGAATCGAACGTGTATCGAACCACTTTGAACATCTATCGAACGTGTATGGTACCACTTTGAACATCTATCGAACATGAATTGAACGTGTATGGTATCACTCTGAACGTGTATCGAACATGAATCGTACCACTATGAACGCTAATCGAACATGAATTGTACCACTCTGAACGTGAATTGAACATGTATGATACCACTCTGAACGTGAATTGAACGTGAACGTGAATCGTACTACTCTGAACATCTATCGAACATGTATCGTACCACTTTCAACATCTATCGAACGTATATCGAACCGCTCTAAACGTGAATTGAACGTGAATCGCACCACTCTGAACGTGAATCGCACCACTCTGAACGTGAATCGAACGTGTATCGAACCACTTCGAACATCTATCGAACGTGTATGGTAACACTTTGAACATCTATCGAACGTGAATTGAACGTGTATGGTATCACTCTGAACGTGTATCGAACGTGAATCGAACGTGTATGGTACCACTCTGAACGTGTATCGTCTAAATAGATCTGGAATATCCGCAACGTCTGCATGATGCTCATGCAGATCTACCGTTCTGCCCGACGCGTGCCAAACCACCTGGTAGCAGACAGAACAAGTTACTCGCGACATTATACGATAAGCAGCGTTACATTATCCACTATCGCAACGTGTAGCAGTGCACGCGACATTATGAGTACATGTCTCCCCTGCTCACTCAAAATTGTAAAATTCTGTATACAGACACTGACTGATATACATACATGTATAGAACATAAAATTGTATTTATTAACTCATCCTTATAAATAGTGGAATTATATCAAATAAAATTGTACACATGTATTTATTTTACCAATACATTATTTTTATTGAACCATGCATTTATTTTTTTTACAATACATTATTTTTATTTATCCATGAATTGTGTGATTTATCAAACCCCAGCCACTTAACGTATACCTTATCCCCCTTCCTACGCAACACTTTTTCCACCAGATACACATCAGGATCGGTGACGCGCTGCAGCTCGTGATCATAGAATCCTCCGGCGACTGGTTTTCCACAGGAATCGACGAGCAGATACGTCGCGGGATTAGTTGCCTGTACTTTGTCTATCTTGAACACCTCTGTTGTCCAATTCGGCGTATAGCCTTTATCGAAGATGGTTTTAAATTTGCTTACGCGCACAAACTCGCCCAATTTGAAACTCGCTGGAGCAGCGATCTTTATATTGCTGTATACGGTGGCTAGCAGCTTATCGGCGATCGCAGGGGTAACATCGCGAGGACACATTTTGATGGTTCTATGTTTTCGTGCGTTATACTCTGCAAGTAGACGCGGTAGCGCATCGGTCCATCTATAGGTTCCATTGAGCGTAAACAGTTTCCACATATTGTTCTTCAAAGTTCGATTGAAACGTTCTACGACGGAGGCCTTCATCACCGAATACGTCGAATAATTATTAATATCATGTTTTGTCAAGAGTTTCTGCACATCGACGTTGTAAAATTCTTTTCCTTGGTCAGTTTGCAAATTTTTTGGATATCGATCTCTAAATATATTTGCAAACGCTTTAGTCACCTCAGCACCACTTTTAGTCTTGAGCGGCAACGCCCATGCATACTTGCTCAACACATCGATGATGGTGAGTATGTAGTGGTAACCTTGGTTGAATCGCGAGTATGGACGCATTTCTACAACGTCAGCTTGCCACAGATCATCGTATCCATGCACTATGACGCGCCTCCGTGGGAAGTGTCTTCGAGCTGGAGCATGCAATTCCTCAACAAGTTGTTGCTTCTTATGGCCGCGGTTTTCTTCTTTACTCTTGGATTTTGATAATGGCTGCATGTTTGATCGCAGAGGTGTCTTTGACACGAATGATGTGATAATTATCGTGTACGTGCATTATGTGCTTCCCGTTGGTCCCAGGAAATTCTGAACAAGTTCAACCGTCTCGCACGATTCTGCTTCGCAGCGCTGCTGCGGAATAGAATTCGACGCCTGTGATATATTTTGAACGCCGTTTTGCAGCGTCAGCATATCTCTCTGAGACATGACCAGCTTCTTCTCTAATTCTTCCTGCTGCTCTCTCAAAAGTTTAATGCTCTTTTCCATGTATAGTTTATTGACAACATCGCTGTCGGCCGTGGGTTGTGCTACACGTCGTATCTTCCGTGATTTTGCATCAAAGTCGACACCGGTCATGCAAAGAGCGTTATCTCGCATATAATTTCGAAGCAAACCGCTCCATTTGTAGTAGTCCATTCTAGCTGCTCCACTCTTCTCGAGTGATACCCCAAATTTGTTGATCGGCATCTCGATGCATACAGTGCACATCATCGGCGAGCGGCTTAATTTATAATAAGGCCTGCCTCGCGGAGTTCCTCGATAATCGATAGAATTTCATTGTCGTGCGAGTTGTTACCCGCCTGACGCGACGCTTCTAGCAAACGGAATCGGTCCACCAGCTCGTTGGGATCGTCCCAGTGCACGTAATCGATCTTGTTATCGTTTACCACCATGACTCGTGGTGTTGTTAGACCTTTCCCCGTTCTACTAGCCGAAACACGGGGGAGTAGTGGTGCAATTATATATTTATACTTGTATCCCTTGTTGCCCAATATGGGATTTTGAGCGTTATGACCGCGTCTGTGGGCATTCGTTGTCAGCAGTATACTTTTATATTTTTGTTTATCAGCATCGGTGTATGTGGTATCGTCAGGAATTCTCTTGAAAATCAGTTCGTAAAGACCGGGTGTTCCTCCGTATCTTACACCGTCGATGATTATATTATCATCTTTGTCTATATCGAAAGCTTTATCCCCAAGCATCGTTCCACTATCACCAAAGTATACGCCATACACATAGTCTATGGTCGTATCCCTATCACTACTTAGGATTGCACTCATATATTTTTGTCCCAGCGGGCCGAAATGGTTGCGCAACGTTTCTTGTCCCTCGGATGTTTGGAGTTGATGTCTAATAGATGTTGCAAACGACTCATCGGGACTAGTTTCGAAAACGTCGTCATCATTGGTTGTGAGCGATTGTACATCGGGAAATGTATTTATTGGTGTAGAAGAAACCGAGGAATCGTTTGCCGTGACATTCTGCCGTTTCCGCTTCGATTGAACTGGTGTGGAGGTTACGAGTGAATATTCCGATGACGTGTATGGTTTCCTCTTTGTCTTGCGCGATATGTTCCCATTCAGATGGATTTTTGTTTTAGGCGTTAATGTTTCATACCCTCCGACGTCTGTGCTCATCAGCGGTGATGTGTCAGCTTCTGTCGCTGCGATATTTTCCACGATATGTTTTAAGGGTTCGACAACAGGTTTAAAGTATCTCTCCAACGCGATATCTTCCTCCATCTTGCCAGTCTTCAAAGCCTGATGTTTCTTCCGAATGGATTCGCTGGTTTTTGCAATTTCCTTCACTATTCTCTCGCGATCCTTAATCTCCAGACTATCGATATCAATCATCGTTGTACCGCAGACGTTACTTTCCCACCGACGTGTCGACGACAATTGACAATCTCATGGTATGGCAAACTCGTTAAATCCCTTTCTATAACGTCCATTGGACATCGTGCTATCCTTGTCTATTACCATGAAACCATACTCCCGTTGCCAACAATTACGACACAACGCGCAGAAATCGTCGTAAGACATATCAGTGTTTACGTGATCGTTGTACACATGTTTCATGTTGGTACCATCCTGCTTAAACAGAATCAATAGATTCGCATTGTCGCGTATAAGATGTTTAGGAATCTTTGCATATGTCTGACAGAGATAGAAGCAGTCAACGTTCGAGTGGCGCCCCATTGCAAAGTATTCCCTTATCGTATCTTGCTTGTCACATGCTACGTCATCAAAGATAAAAATGGAATTGGGAAGCGATTCGCTCGGTGGGATGACGTCACTGTTATTCGAAAACGTAAAGTAGCCAATTTCATCTATTGGAGTCAATAAATTCTCCAAATACTGATATTTCGGCTGCTGCAACGACTTGGAATACACGTACACGTTCTCGAAGCGGACTCCGTGTGGACTTTCCAACAAGCTCACCAACACGTTGGTCTTTCCACAATTTGATGGACCACAAATGAGGCAGCGTATTGTGTTTGGTAACATGCTACCATGTCTGTGTATTGTTTTCGAAGACATCATTTGCGATTTATCGTCAAAATTTGTCACGCGTATCGTTACAGGTTGTCGCACAAATCGCATCCTCTCCGCGAACTGCGAAAAATGATTTTGATACGTCGAAGCGGTGACGCGTCCTATTTATAGGTCCGCACCGAAGCAAAACAGCTCAGTATTCAAAATGCTTCTGGTCCTGTCGGATAATTTCGATATTTGAAACCTAACCTCTGAGCAGTTGAAATATATACCAAAGATTATTCTACTGCGAGAGTTTGACAGGCACATTGATCAGTTGTGGGACAGACTCCCCAAGCATATAAAAGCCGATTCTGAGGTTCAGCAGTATCGTCGGTGTTTGGAACATTATAATTGCCCTTGGCAGCGAACGCATATCGACGGTTCGACACCATTGATTAAAAACTGTGGCGAATGTCTTCGACGAGAGTAAAGAAAGGCCGTGGTTTGTTAAATCGGGCGATAAACGCGCTACCTATCGAATTACATATCCCAGGATATCAGTTTTGTGGTCCAGGAACTCATCTGGCAAAACGATTGGCTAGAGGTGATCAAGGCATCAATCCGTTGGACGCAGCGTGTCGCGAACACGATATTGCGTATTCGCGTAACAACGACCTCGGCGAACGGCACGCGGCAGATTACGTTCTCGCTGACAAAGCGCGAAAACGCATCATTGCACGAGACTCGACACTGAGTGAAAGAGGTGCTGCTACAGCTGTTTGGGCAGCTATGAAGGCCAAGACGAAAATTGGGATGGGGATGAAAACAAAAACCCGCAAAAAGACTCCAAAGAGGGCATCGCAAAAGCGGATTCTTCCGGTAGCAAAACGTGGTGGTATATTACCGCTTCTCCCGCTGCTAGGTGTACTCGGATCATTAGCTGGTGGAGCGGCAGGGATCGCCAAGGCGGTAAACGATAATAAGGCGGCGCAGCATCAGCTGCAGGAAATGCAACGTCATAATCGCTCCATGGAAGGTCGTGGACTTTATCTCACACCATACAAGCGCGGACAGGGAATATCAAACCGAAAAAAAAAACGCCGAAAAGAAAATAATAATGCCTGTCGGTGTAACTACCGATGCACAATTGGAGGAGTTGGCAAAACGTATGCGTATTCCATTCTTTAGAGGTGTTTTTATGCGCAATGCACTACCTGCCGGAGGAGTACATCGAAACGAGAGCGGTATCGTAAATTTGGACAATGTCGAGGGGTCGGGAACTCATTGGGTGGCATATGCGAAGAGAGGGTGTCGAGCTATATATTTCGACAGCTTCGGGAATCTTCGACCGCCTAGAGAATTGGTACAATATCTGAATAAAGATGTTGTGAAAATCGAATACAATCGAACAGCTTATCAGAAGTATAATCAGAGCAATTGCGGACAACTATGTCTACGCTTTCTACAAACGATCGGCACCAAATTTAAGGATTGACTTCCCACAATTCTGATTCAGTATTAGTCGAGTCGTACAGCTCGGAATATGTCGTTAACATTCACTCTAACCGGCAAGAGTAGCACCCTCGCGGTAAGCTACTTTCCACCCATAGATTTGAGCGATGATGATTACGAGCTTGGTTTAACAACCTTTGAAACTTATCATACAATACCGAACATCGATTGGAGCAACGATAAATTCTACTTCACCTCGAACTATGGCATCAAAAACAGCAGTGTTGACACCACTCCTGAAACTATTAGGATTCCACACGGCTCCTACGAACTAGATGCCATTGCCAAGTATTTGAGGCAGCGATTACTCGAGCGATATCCTAAAAATCTCGATGACTCTGATGATGACAACGATGTGTATCCTATAGTGTTGCGTCCCAACAACAACACCATGAAAAGCGAGCTGTACTGCTCGTTCATCGTAGATTTTACGAAGCGCAATAACATTGGATCGCTACTGGGATTCTCGACGAATCGGGTATTAGAACCTGGACAATGGCACGAATCGGACGATCCAATTAATATCATGAACGTGAACATTATTCGCATAGAATGTAGCGTGACCGCTGGCGCGTACAACAATGGGAAGCGAGTACATACGATACATGAATTTTCTCCGAGAGTTCCACCAGGATATAAGATATCGGAAACGCCTGCGCAGATCATTTACCTTCCGATCACCGCACGGGTCATTACGGATCTAACGATACGCGTTGTGGATCAAGACGGACGGTTGCTCGATTTTCGAGGTGAAGAGATTACCATCAGACTGCACGTGCGACGACGGCGATAATACATGTGGTGCGAATGAAAGAAATGCTTGTGTTGAACGACTCCAGAAATCCGTTTCTTCCAAGTGAAATTGTTTGCAACAACAGCAACAACAACAACAACAACAACAACAACAACACCTGCAACAGCTCTGATTACGCTAAAAAGAAGAGACTCAGTGCTGCGAACATTACATTTTTGAAATCATTGGGATTTATTGTACGCATATAAGTTGAAAAAATGGCCGACATTCTAAGCATTGGAGGGAAGCCGATGTTTGATGATTGCATCGTCAAGCTCGAGACTCACACGTACAATCCATACGTCAACACGACGTTTGGATACAGTGATGAGATAAGAATACCTATACAGCAGCAGGATTTATACACATTACCATGTGAAAGTTTCCTCTACGTGGAGGGAAAATTGGTGATAAATAAGCCAAACGATGCATCAACGACAACGTTGGGAAATAATTGCATGGCGTTCATATTTGATGAGATTCGATACGAGCTGAATGGTGTGGAGATTGACCGCAATAGAAACGTTGGAATAACTAGCACGCTTAAAAACTATGTATCGCTGACATCTGACGAAGACAAAAATATGGAGAATGCCGGATGGGGCTTGAAACGACATGATGGACTAATAGTGAAAAATCATTTCAATTTTTGCATCCCACTCAAATATTTGTTGGGATTTTGCGAGGACTACAAACGCATGCTTATTAATGCACGTCACGAATTGATTTTAATACGATCGCGCAACGATAACAATTCTCTAATAGGATCGCCGATGTTGGAACCAGAAATTGAATTACTTAAAGTGCAATGGCGAATGCCTCATGTGACGCTGAACGATGTTAATAAGCTATCGTTGCTACATGCTTTGGAAAGTGGACAAAACCTAAGCATTAGTTTTCGCTCGTGGGATCTGTACGAGGATCCTCTCTTACAGAGCACAACCAAGCATTCGTGGGCCGTGAAGGCAGCTGCACAGCTGGAGAAGCCGCGATACGTTATCTTTGCTCTACAGACTGCTCGAAAGAATGTGATGACTGAAGATGCTACTCGGTTTGACCACTGTAAATTGACCAATGTAAAACTTTTTCTCAACTCGGAATTTTATCCATATGATGACTTGAACTTGGACTTTGATAAGAATAAGCATGCCATCTTGTTTCACATGTATACACATTTCCGTAAATCGTATTATGGACATAGTTGCAACGAGGCATTATTCACTGTGGCTGAATTTTTACAATTTGGTCCCCTCGTGGTGATTGATTGCTCGCGACAAAATGAGTCGATTAAAAATGGTACCGTGGACGTGCGCATAGAATTTGAGTGTAAAGAGAATGTACCTGCAAATACTACGGCCTACTGTCTGATTCTGCACGATCGGGTGGTTGAATACAATCCGCTGACAAACGTGGTGCGCAAAATAAATTAATATTCCCATACTACTTGCCCCGCCCTCTTCTGTGTCAAATTCGTACAAACATTCCATCGTAAAAAATCGAGATGCTTTACGAGAAAGACTTCATTCTCTCACCTGTCTTGGAAGCGAGCTGACCTCTAAAATTGTATCGACAATGGTCGTACCAACATTTGTTGACCTGCAAGGGTTCATCGTCGATGGAAGATTTGTTGTCAAGGAAGTGGCTGTCCTACGAATGGGAACAATTCTCTCGCACTATATTTTTGGGAGTTCGATGCCGCAATATCTTCTTACAAAATCCGACAAATCAAGCATCCGATGGTTGGTGGCAAAACATCATGGACTACGGTGGGATGATGGAGACGTTCCATACAGTATGGCTAAACAGCTAATTACGAAAGCTGTAGCTGATGCGATCGATGAAGAAGATGACACACCCTATATCGTATACGTTAAAGGGTTGCAGAAACGCGACTGGCTTGTGGATTTCCTCGATGAAAATACGAGAGCGGATGTGATCATTGAGACGCTGGACATTGACTATGAGAATATCAAATCTCTAAATAAGCTAAATGTAATTAATACTCTGCGATGTGGCAGACACGGGAAGCATTGTGCTTTGCAAAATGTATTTAAAATATTCAACTGGTGGTCTAAACACCAGAGAGAATTGCATAAATAAAATATTTATATTTATATTTTTAATTTTATATTCTATGTAACAATATATAATTTCTTAAACGTATATTATTTCTTCATTTTATTTACCCGTCTCCCGATTCGACGTTTCAAAATTATTATTTCTCTGCGTTGGGGGAAAATTTCCATCACATATAGGGTAGATGTCCCAATTACTGCCACCTTAAGATTATAACCGCACTTCATTTAATTATTTCGCGTGTTGTGTAACCTAAAAATTGTTTCAGTTTGAAACATAATATTATTTAACATCAGGTATTTGAGTTATCGACCGTATTTTTAGAATAAACAATAAGTGGTTTCGGCGCACTGGTTCGGTCAGTTAGATCCAGTGCGCCGAAACCACTTATTGTTTATTATTTAACATCTCCTCCATTAAAAAAAATAGTTTTATGAATTAAATATGAAGAATTTATTAATAATTAATTAAAATTCGCGAGCGATCCTAGTGTACCTATAACTGTCACCTCAAAAATCATCTTGTCCTAGGTACATATGAGTACATATATTTTTTTATTTTAATGTAAATCGGAATCTCCATTTAATAATAACTATTTTTTGTACATTTCTTTTTATACGTTACGTTTTTATTACGTATAATAAAACAAGTGGCACTCACCATCCATCCTCCTTCTTTCCTCTACATTTTATTTACCCACCTTCCTCCTTCTCTCACCACCTAATTTTAACATTCAACGTTTCTAAAAGTATTATTTCTCTGCGTTTGGGAAAAAATTTCTATCATATATATGGAACAAACATTTGTGTCAACGTCGCATAATTCTATTCCTCCTTCTTTCCTCTACATTTTATTTACCCACCTTCCTCCTTCTCTCACCACCTAATTTTAACATTCAATGTTTCTAAAAAGTATTATTTCTCTGCGTTTGGGAAAAAAATTTCTATCATGTTGATTGCGAACTGCTGGTGTGTGTATGTCTTGAATGATATTATCGATGTCTCTTGTAGCAAAATGTTAAATTGTACAATTATTCTTTGTAACAATTCTCTTGTTGATTGCGAACTGCTGGTGTGTGTATGTCATGAATGATATTATCGATGTCTCTTGCAGCAAAATGTTAAATTGTACAATTATTCTTTGTAACAATATATATATTTTTCCTTTTATTTATTTGTTACGTAACAATATATATAATTTCTTGAACATACATTACTTCTCAATTTTATTTACTCACCATCCATCCTCCTTCTTTCCTCTACATTTTATTTACCCACCTTCCTCCTTCTCTCACCACCTAATCCTCCTTCTTTCCTCTACATTTTATTTACCCACCTTCCGCCTTCTCTCACCACCTAATTTTAACATTCAATGTTTCTAAAAAGTATTATTTCTCTGCGTTTGGGAAAAAAATTTCTATCATATATACATATACATATATATGTGGAACAAACATTTATGTCAACGCCGCATAATTCTATCTATTATTCGTACGTTCTTCGCGTCGCGAAAATAACATCCTGCACGACTGCTTCAGAGGAGTCAAATTACGCGTAATCGCGCGATACGCTGTGATGTTAAATCGGAACGCTTTAAAATGTTGCATATTTGTTTGAAAAAAAAATTTATTTACAATATATATATATCATAAACATACATTACTTCTCAATTTTATTTACTCATCATCCATCCTCCTTCTTTCCTCTTCACATAATTTTAAGATTCGACGTTTTATAAAAAAAGGATTATATTTCATTCGTGCATTCTTCACACTGTGAAGAAATGGTATCGTCTCGCGCGACTGCGCCAGAAGAGTCAAATTACACGCGTTATCGCGCGAGATGATACCATTTCTTCACAGTGCTATGAATGCATGCTGCATATTTGTTTGCTACAGTTTGAAAAAATTGGTAGCTTTAGAATGTATGATGCATATTTGTTTGCTCGGTTGGTTTGGAAAAAAATATTCTGGCGGTAGATCTGATTTAGAAACAATATTTGGGGGAAAAAAATTTCTGGGGCTGGATCGAGTCTGAAAAAAGATTTTTTCATACAAGACCTGGCCCCAGAAATTTTTAGAGGGCGGGGGGGGGCAACCCTCTGAAAATTTTCCAACAGCGGGTCAGGTCTGGAGAGGTCTCCGCGGCGGCTCGGCCCGGACTGATCCCCACCACGATTGCGGCTTCCCCCACTCCGCGGCTCGTGCGCGCGCAACCGGTCTTCCACTCCCCACTCTCCCCGCGCCTATAGTTCCCTCCACCGCACTCCCCCGCGCGCCTCACTTCCCCCCGCCCCCGCGCTCCCCTCAGAGGACCTGGGTTAGAATCGGCTTTGCCTTACTACTGTCGTGGGGACGACCCTATAGTCGTCGGACAAGTCGGCGGCGGGCCAACCTAGTCCCAGGGCCGTGGGGACGACCCTATAGTCGTCGGACAATTCGGCGGCGGGCCAACCTAGTCCCGGGGTCGTGGGGACGACCCTATAGTCGTCGGACATGCCTGCGGCTCGGAAACTTTGGCCCGTGGTCGTGGGGACGACCCTATAGTCGTCGGACATGTCGGCGGCGGGCCAACCTAGTCCCGGGTTCGTGGGGACGACCCTATAGTCGTCGGACATGTCGGCGGCGGCCAACCTAGTCCCGGGTTCGTGGGGACGACCCTATAGTCGTCGGACATGTCGGCGGCTGGCCAACCTAGTCCCGTGGTCGTGGGGACCACCGTATAGTCGTCGGACAAGTCGGCGGCGGGCCAACCTAGTCCCGGGGTCGCGGGGACGACCGTATAGTCGTCGGACATGACGGTGGCGGGCCAATCTAGTCCCGGGGTCGTGGAGACGACCCTATAGTCGTCGGACATGTCGGCGGCTGGCCAACCTAGTCTCGTGGTCGTGGGGACGACTCCATAGTCGTAGGACACGTCGGCGGCGGGCCAACCTAGTCCCGGGGTCGCGGGGACGACCGTATAGTCGTCGGACAAGTCGGCGGCGGGCCGACCTAGTCCCAGGGTCGTGGGGACGACCCTATAGTCGTCGGACATGACGGTGCCGGGGCAATCTAGCCCCGGGGTCGTGGGGACGACCCTATAGTCGTCGGACATGTCTGCGGCTGTGCAACTTTGGCCAGTGGTCGTGGGGACGACCCTATAGTCGTCGGACAAGTCGGCGGCGGGCCAACCTAGTCCCGGGGTCGTGGGGACGATCGTATAGTCGTCGGACATGACGGTGGCGGGCCAATCTAGTCCCGGGGTCGTGGAGACGACCCTATAGTCGTCGGACATGTCGGCACGGGCCAACGTAGTCCCGGGGTCGTGGGGACGACCCTATAGTCGTCGGACATGTTGGCGGCTGGCCAGCTTTGGCCCGGGGTCGTGGGGACGACCCTATAGTTGTCGGACAAGTCGGCGGCTGGCCAACATAGTCCCGGGGTCGTGGGGACGACCCTATAGTCGTCGGCCAAGTCGGCGGCGGGCCAACCTAGTCCCGGGGTCGTGGAGACGACCCTATAGTCGTCGGACAAGTCGGCGGCGGGCCAACCTACTCCCGGGGTCGTGGGGACGACCCTATAGTCGTCGGAAAAGTCGGCGGCGGGCCAACCTAGACCCGGGGTCGTGGGGACAACCCTATAGTAGTCGGACATGTCGGCGACTGGCCAACTTTGGCCCGTGGTCGTGGGGACGGCCCTATAGTCGTCGGATATGTCGGCGGTGGGCCAACCTAGTCCCGGGGTCGTTGGGACGACCCTATAGTCGTCGGACATGTCGGCGACTGGCCAACTTTGGCCCGTGGTCGTGGGGACGACCCTATAGTCATCGGACATGTCGGCGACTGGCCAACTTTGGCCCGTGGTCGTGGGGACGACCCTATAGTCGTCGGACATGTCGGCGGCGGGCCAACGTATGCCCAGGGTCGTAGGGACGAACCGATAGTCGTCGGATATGACGGTGGCGGGCCAACCTAGTCCCGGGGTCGTGGGGACGGCCCTATAGTCGTCGGACATGTCGGCGACTGGCCAACTTTGGCCCGTGGTCGTGGGGACCGCCCTATAGTCGTCGGATATGTCGGCGGCGGGCCAACCTAGTCCCGGGGCCGTGGGGACAACCCGATGGTCGTCGGACATGTCGGCGGCTGGGCAACTTTGGCCTGTGGTCGTGGGGACGACCCTATAGTCGTCGGACAAGTCGGCGGCGGGCCAACCTAGTCCCGGGGTCGTGGGGACGACCCTATAGTCGTCGGACATGTCGGCGACTGGCCAACTTTGGCCCGTGGTCGTGGGGACGACCCTATAGTCGTCGGACATGTCGGCGGCGGGCCAACGTATGCCCAGGGTCGTAGGGACGAACCGATAGTCGTCGGATATGACGGTGGCGGGCCAACCTAGTCCCGGGGTCGTGGGGACGGCCCTATAGTCGTCGGATATGTCGGCGGCGGGCCAACCTAGTCCCGGGGCCGTGGGGAAAACCCGATGGTCGTCGGACATGTCGGCGGCTGGGCAACTTTGGCCTGTGGTCGTGGGGACGACCCTATAGTCGTCGGACAAGTCGGCGGCGGGCCAACCTAGTCCCGGGGTCGTGGGGACGACCCTATAGTCGTCGGACATGTCGGCGGCGGGCCAACCTAGTCCCGGGGTCGTGGGGACGACCCTATAGTCGTCGGACATGTCGGCGACTGGCCAACTTTGGCCCGTGGTCGTGGGGATGGCCCTATAGTCGTCGGATATGTCGGCGGCGGGCCAACCTAGTCCCGGGGCCGTGGGGACAACCCGATGGTCGTCGGACATGTCGGCGGCTGGGCAACTTTGGCCTGTGGTCGTGGGGACGACCCTATAGTCGTCGGACAAGTCGGCGGCGGGCCAACCTAGTCCCGGGGTCGTGGGGACGACCCTATAGTCGTCGGACATGTCGGCGACTGGCCAACTTTGGCCCGTGGTCGTGGGGACGACCCTATAGTCGTCGGACATGTCGGCGGCGGGCCAACGTATGCCCAGGGTCGTAGGGACGAACCGATAGTCGTCGGATATGACGGTGGCGGGCCAACCTAGTCCCGGGGTCGTGGGGACGGCCCTATAGTCGTCGGATATGTCGGCGGCGGGCCAACCTAGTCCCGGGGCCGTGGGGTCAACCCGATGGTCGTCGGACATGTCGGCGGCTGGGCAACTTTGGCCTGTGGTCGTGGGGACGACCCTATAGTCGTCGGACAAGTCGGCGGCGGGCCAACCTAGTCCCAGGGCCGTGGGGACGACCCTATAGTCGTCGGACAATTCGGCGGCGGGCCAACCTAGTCCCGGGGTCGTGGGGACGGCCCTATAGTCGTCGGATATGTCGGCGGCGGGCCAACCTAGTCCCGGGGCCGTGGGGTCAACCCGATGGTCGTCGGACATGTCGGCGGCTGGGCAACTTTGGCCTGTGGTCGTGGGGACGACCCTATAGTCGTCGGACAAGTCGGCGGCGGGCCAATCTAGTCCCAGGGCCGTGGGGACGACCCTATAGTCGTCGGACAATTCGGCGGCGGGCCAACCTAGTCCCGGGGTCGCGGGGACGACCGTATAGTCGTCGGGCATGACGGTGGCGGGCCAATCTAGTCCCGGGGTCGTGGGGACGACCCTATAGTCGTAGGACATGTCGGCGGCTGGCCAACTTTGGACCGGGGCGTGGGGACGACCCTATAGTCGTCGGACATGTCGGCGGCGGGCCAACCTAGTCCCGGGGTCGTGGAGACGACCCTATAGTCGTCGGACATGCCGGTGACTGGCCAACCTAGTCCCGGGGTCGTGGAGACGACCCTATAGTCGTCGGACGTGACGGTGCCGGGGCAATCTAGCCCCGGGGTCGAGGGGACGACCCTATAGACGTCGGACATGTCGGCGGCTGGCCAACCTTGTCCCGGGGTGGTAGGGACGAACCTATAGTCGTCGGACAAGTCGGCGGCGGGCCAACCTAGTCCCGGGGTCGTGAGGACGACCCTATAGTCGTCGGACAAGTCGGCGGCGGGCCAACCTAGTCCCGGGGTCGTGGGGACGACCCTATAGTCGTCGGACATGTCGGCGGCTGGCCAACCTAGTCCCGGGGTCGTGGGGACGACCCTATAGTCGTCGTACATGTCGGCGGCAGGGCAACATTGGCCCGTGGTCGTGGGGACGACCCTATAGCCGTCGGACAAGTCGGCGGCGGGCCGACCTAGTCCCGGGGTCGTGGGGAGGACCCTATAGTCGTCGGACATGACGGTGCCGGGGCAATCTAGCCGCGGGGTCGTGGGGACGACCCTATAGTCGTCGGACATGTCGGCGGCCTGCCAACCTAAACCCGGGGTCGTGGGGACGACCGTATAGTCGTCGGACAATTCGGTGGCGGGCCAACCTAGTCCCGGGGTCGTGGGGACGACCCTATAGTCGTCGGAAAAGTCGGCGGCGGGCCAATCTAGTCCCGGGGTCGTGGGGACGACCCTATAGTCGTCGGACATGTCGGCGGCTGGGCAACTTTGGCCCGTGGTCGTGGGGACGTCCCAATAGTCGTCGGACAAGTCGGTGGCGGGCCAACCTAGTCCCGGGGTCGTGGAGACGACCCTATAGTCGTCGGACATGTCGGCGGCTGACCATCTTTGGCCCGTGGTCGTGGGGACGTCCCTATAGTCGCCGGACAAGTCGGCGGCGGGCCAACCTAGTCCCGGGGTCGTGGAGACGACCCTATAGTCATCGGACATGTCGGCGGCTTGCCAGCCTAGTCCCGGGGTGGTAGGGACGACCCTATAGTCGTCAGACAAGTCGGCGGCGGGCCAACCTAGTCCCGGGGTCGTGGGGACGACCCTATAGTCGTCGGACATCGTCGCCTCTTCTAGAGCTTCACATCTCTTCACTCCTGACTCTGTCTCTTCAAGATGCACTACGTTCTTTTCGCCATTATCTTACTCGTCGTCTTCGTATTTTACCGCGAACGCATCCGGTTCTAGCTCTAGTTTAGGAAATAATACGTTAGTACTTAATACTAGGCATTTTTCCGTTGCTCATATAAATATCAGGTCACTGGTTGCGCACTTTACTGATATAGTTGATTTGCTCTCTCGCGTTAATTTCGACATTCTATCCATTAGCGAAACATGGCTTTCCGATGCTATACCTTCGTCCTCATTTACTATTTCTAACTACACCTTCTTTCGGTCTGATCGGAAATCCGGTCTTAAACAACGTGGCGGGGGTGTTGCTGTCTACGTTAAATGTGACATTTGTTGCACATCAATCTCTAATAATAACGTTGTATACGATGTATCTGAAATCGATCCGCTGCTTGATTTCATCGGACTACATATTACAATTAACAGTAAGCGCCTCGCACTTTTCACTGTTTATCGACCGCCTACTTGTTCTTTATCTGCTATTGATTTTCTATCTGATTACCTGCTTCATGTATATAACTTCTCCGATCATATAATTTGCATGGGCGATTTTAATATTAATGTCAGCACATCTGATTCTCATGGCTTTGACTCAATAAACCTATTTATGTCGCTGCTTTCACTGAATCAGGTTATTAATTTACCTACGCGTATAACTAACACCTCTTCCTCGTTAATTGATCTAATAATGATTAGCAATGATCTTTCGGTTAATTCCAGCGGTGTTTATGACATGAGCCATGCAAGCGATCATTCTCTTGTCTATGCTATACTAGATATAGTCAAACCACGTTCCACTCCTCGTTTTGTGTTACGCCGAAATCTACGTGATATGTCATTGGACGCTTTTAATGCTGCCGTGGCCGAGATCGATTGGTCGCCTATATACGAAACCAACTCCATTGATGAGAAAGTAAATTTATTCCACTCCTTAATACTTACAATATTTGATCACTTTGCTCCTATTGAACGTGTGCGTATAACACGACCGTCTGCCCCATGGCTAACTGTTAATTTACGTAAGCTTATGCGTATGCGTAACCAGGCGAGTTTGAAATTTCGTAGGACTGCTAATCCTGTGCACTGGCGCCGCTACAAGCAGCTTCGCAATCTCTGTACCGCAACTCTTAGAGCCGAAAAACGAGCACTTTTCAACCATCTCTCATCTTCCTCCAAATCTCCTAAACAATTTTGGAACCTCATTTCTCGCGCTGGCTATTATCGTCCTCGGCGTGATCCTAACTCTCTTCATTCCTTCCCTGACCCTAATTCTATTAACAATCACTTCATTGAATCTGTTCCGGCTACTAACATTTCTTCTGAAACAATCGATACCTTTCTCAATCAATCTCATACTCATCCTCCTTCCAACTTCTCTTTCTCCCCCTTTACACCTGCCGATCTTTACCCAATCCTTAAATACATTAAACTCACCTCCTCGAACCCGTTTGATTTGTCCGGCCAACTTTTATTGTACTGCATTCCCTTCTGCTGTTTGTGACAGAAACTTAGTTTATTATTTTAATTTGTACAGTATTATAATCTACATCGTGTCTTTAACCTAAGTTGTAATTGCCGCTCTCGTACGCCCAATGAGAGCTTGATATTGCCGCTCTCGTCGCTCCCGTGGTTTGGGTGGACCGAGTAGCTCGAGCCTCGGGATCGGCGGAGCGGGGATGATCTGCTTTCGGCGTACCGGTATCTCGCGGCCTACGTGCCGAAGTCTTGTTCACGCGCTTTCAAAGTGACAACACGTACCGTTGTCTCGCGACCTCTGAACCGCGAGAATCCTCGGTTTCTACTATAACGAGTATATAATTAGATAGAAGGTCTCGGGCTAACGAGCCTTTCAATAATTAATACCAACGGGAATTGTTTCCACTGTGCGCGCTCGAAACGCTGTTTTCGAAAGAATTAAACTATATTCTACAATTACGGACACGAGTCGTTTCTCTGATTAACCTGCTCTCCTTGATTTGAACGTGTAGCTTAATTAAAACTTTAAACATTAAGGTTCATTTTGCTCATTTTCTGGTCCTTCGAGCCGGAGCATTCGGACTCTTCCGATTAACCGGTGCTAAGTGGATTCGTCGGATTCTTAGATTCGTGTTCGTCCTTGCGAGTTTCGCGATCACAGTGCGCGCTTTCGCGACACGAGGTGATAGTGCGATTGTGAAGTACGCGACAAGGTTTCGCAACTCTGAGCGCGAATCCCGTCCTGTGCGTTAGGAAAAGTGCGTGGAGTGCCTTCCGACCGTGAGCTCGCACTATTTCGGGTTCACTCCGATTTTACTTTGGGTTTAACTTTGTCCTCGTTGCCGGTTGAAAAATGGCGACTACGCTGGAAGATTTGATTGCCGATCAAGCCGAAACCGCTGGAAGAATTGAACGGTTCCTAATTAATCTTCGCAAGCTAGGCACGAATAATATTACACTAACCGTGCTGGAAACTCGACAGGAGCTCCTACAGTCATACTGGAAGAGCTTTACCGAGGGACATCGCCAAGTAATTCGGAAACCGGATGCAAAGGACAATGACTATGTTGCTAACGATCGGTATGCAGATGTTGAGGAAATTTATCTCCAACATTCGGTGGTATTAAAGGACATGATTCGAAAGCTGAATCCGTCAACTATTGACGAAACCAGGAGCCCTTCGACCTCTAGACGAGTGGACAACGAGGAAGACTCTACTCTTCCTAAAATACCGTTACCCACCTTCTCAGGTGATCTGCTAGAGTGGGAGAGCTTCCGTGATAGATTCCGATCGTTAATCCATGATTCCACGCGTCTTTCCAAGGTGCGGAAACTTCAGTATTTGAAGTCGAGCCTGACTGGTGAGGCTGCGACTATGTTGAAGCGCACTCCGATCACTGATGCAAACTATGACGGTGCTTGGACCAGCCTTCAAAAACGCTTTGAAAATAAACGGATTCTTTCCGCGGCGCATATGAGAAGACTAGTGCATTGTGTCCCGGTGACGAAAGGAAGCCCTGACGAAATCAAACGTCTGTTAGACGAATTCCGCCAGGCCATCGACTCGTTTGCCGCGTTGGAACGACCAGTGAAGGAGTGGGACGAATGGTTCGTCTTCCTTTTCGCGGAGAAGCTGGACTCCACTTCTCGACTAGAATGGGAGGTCACACTAAAGGACCGAACCTTCAGCCCTTCCTTCGCTACTCTCGAGGATTTCTTCGAGGATAGGGTCCATGCCCTCTACGCTGCTCACACCAAGGAGTCGACTGTGCCCGAGAAGCGTCGCGATGCCGCAAAAGGAACGAAGCCATCTTCCGACCGCTCCAGGACGGCGCTCCCGGTAAATGCTGAGGCTCCACCTAAAAGGGGCAAACGCACTCGTCAGTGTCCAATGTGTCAGGGCACTCACAACTTAAATTACTGTCCGCAATTTAAGGGGATGAACGCGGGCGATCGTAAGATCCAGGCCATCAAGGTAGGCGTTTGTTTATCTTGTTTAAACGTGGGACACATGGTGGCTGAATGTCCTTCCGCCTTTCGCTGTCTGGTCTGTGAAGCGAAGCATCACACACTCCTACATGATGCCTATGTGACCTCAGACCAAAGGACGGAAAACAACGCCAGTGTTCCACAGGAATCTATCTCCAGAGCTGCGGTTAACTCAATTTGCGCCAAACGTTTGGTTTTGTTGGCAACGGCCCGGGTACGCCTATGGGCCCCGAATGGGAAATACATTTCGGTTCGCGCAGTGCTTGATCAGGGCGCTGATGCGTCGTTTGTCAGTGAATGGGTGGCCCAAACCCTTCATCTAAAGAGGAGGCCTACTCACGTTACTCTGGCCGGCTTTCAGGGACGAGACGTCGGCGTAGCAAAACACGAGGTCCAATTGAGCGTGACGGCTGATTTCGATTCCTCTTTCAGACATTCCTTCTTTGCGCTGGTGACTCGCGAGGTGATTCCTCCGACTCCTTCTCGCCTGGCTACAATAACTGACTGGCCTCACTTGAGGGACCTTAACCTAGCGGATGCGGACTTCCATAAGCCTTCCCAGGTCGACATTCTATTCGGTGCGGATGTCTGCGCGTCCCTGTTTGGAGAGACGCGCCGGGGTCCATTTGGTTCGCCTGCCGCTACGCATACGCCTTTCGGCTGGGTGATCTTCGGGCCAGTGCCCCAGGAGGCTGACACTGCTATGTCTTCCAAGCGTCGTGTGCTCCACACGCGTGTACAGGATCCCTTGTCCGTTGAGCTGCAGCGATTTTGGGAGCTGGAGGAGATTCCGGAGACGTCGCCTGTGAGCCCCGAGGAAGTCTGGTGTGAGGACAACTTCGTGGAAACCCATACGAGGGACGAAACTGGACGATACATCGTGCGTCTACCTTTTCGACGTAATTGCGCGTCCACACTTGGCTCTTCCAGGCCAGCTGCCATGAGCACGTTGCTCACTAATGAACGTCGACAGCAGAAGGACCCAAGGTTACGCCGCAGCTATGTGGAGTTCATGGAGGAGTACCACCGTCTTGGACATATGGAGAGATTATCGGAGGGGTCGACGGCTTCACTGCCGGTCTACTACCTACCCCATCACGCGGTGTGGAAAGGAGAGGGGGATACCTCTAAGATTCGAGTAGTTTTCAACGCCTCCTGTACAACCTCTTCGGGAGTCTCCTTGAACGACTTGTTGTCCCCTGGGCCGAAACTGCAAACCACGCTCTGGAGCGTGTTAACGATGTGGCGACTTTTCAGATATGCCTTCTCGACGGACATTGTCAAGATGTTTAGGCAGATCTTGATTCACCCAGCTGATCGAGATTGGCAACGCATCTTATGGCGTCTGGACCCAAGTCACTCACTGGACACGTATCGGCTGGCCACGGTGACTTATGGAACTGCTCCAGCGCCGTACTTGGCGTTGAGAGTCCTGCGACAACTTGCGATGGATGAGGGAGAGCGTTTTCCGCTTGGTGCTCAAGTCCTCCTGCAGCATTCCTATGTGGACGACCTCCTGGCGGGCGGCCATCACCTAGAGGACACAGTCACGGTTCAACGGGAGCTCATCGACATTTTGAGTGCTGGAGGGTTCCACCTAAGTAAGTGGGCCACCAGTCATCCTCTATTAGATCTGCAGGACTCAGCAGGAACGAAGCTGTTCCACGAGCCGGACACTCACGGTGCGTTGGGACTTCTCTGGTCACCAACCACAAACACGCTATCGATCAAGGGACCGACGTTATTACCAGTCCAGCTGGACGGTTACTGGACCAAGAGAAAGGTGCTGTCCGAATTGGCTCGCCTCTTCGACCCTATGGGCTGGCTCGCCCCTGTGCTGGTAAGGGGTAAAATTCTGATGCAGGACCTTTGGCTCTGTGGAGTAGGTTGGGATGATCCGATCCCTCCGCTAGTGGACGCCTCTTGGAACTCCTTTAGGGAAAGTCTACCTGAGCTAGGTGACGTTCGAGTTCCAAGATGGGTTTCCTATATACCGGATAAGGCCCAGGTCGATTTCCATGGGTTTTGCGACGCATCGGAAAGGGCCTACTGTGCAACGGTATTTCTCAGGGTCCACATTACGAGCCAACGACAAACGTTTTCCCATCTTTTGGTCGCGAGAACTAAGGTTGCGCCGGTAAAGGTCATAAGCGTGCCGCGTCTCGAACTTTGTGGTGCCATTCTCCTTGCTCGGTTGCTAAACCAAACGCAACGAGAGTTGGTTCTGCAAGATGCACGGATCTACGTCTGGACCGACTCCTCGGTTGTGATGGCCTGGATCCGATCACACGCGTCACGCTGGAAGCCCTTTGTGGCTCATCGAGTGGCGGAAATTCAGAGACTACTACCTGACATTCCCTGGCGTCACGTTCGCTCCTTGGACAATCCCGCCGATCTTGCGACAAGAGGAATGGACTCCTCTTCCTTTAAATCACCCCCTCTTTGGTGGCACGGCCCTGAGTGGCTGATTCGCTGTCCAAAGGAGTGGCCTGCTTCGGATTTGGACCTGAAATTGGTTGAGGCTCCGGAACAACGAAACTCGGCGGTCGTTAATGCTGTCCAGGAGAGTAAAAAAAATGAGATGCTAGCTCGTTTCTCCAACTTCCCTCGACTTTGTCGGGTCATTTCATTGGTCCGAAGATTTGTCTTTAATCTCCGACATAGAGGTCAAAGGCAAACCGGGTTTCTTACCTCTGTTGAGTTGTCGGAGACGCGAAATTTGATTTGCAGGCTGAGTCAATCAGAAACCTTTCCAGACGAGGCTGACGATCTACGGAAAGGAAGGCCAATCAAACTGGCCTCTCCTTTGGCGCCTCTTCGAGCCTTTCTCGACGAGCAAGGACTCGTTCGGGTCGGCGGCAGGCTGCGTCAAGCTGCCCTCTCGATGGACTACAAGCATCCAGTCGTTATTAGTCGACATTCCTCTTTGGCGAGACTTCTAGTGACTGATGCTCACTTGGCCACACTTCATGGTGGTCTTACCTTAACTCGTAGTTATTTACTGCAGAGATATTGGATTCCCAGAGGACGTCCTTTAATCAAGGAGATCCTTCGCAGCTGTCTGCGATGTCTGAGATTCCGGGGCGCCACCGGGCGCCAACAGATGGGTGATCTTCCTGCTGCGAGGTTACAGCCCTCTAGGCCATTTCTAAAAAGTGGCGTAGACTATGCTGGACCACTTTTACTGCGAACAACAAAGGGAAGGGGTCACAAGGCATACAAGGGCTATATAGCTGTCTTTGTGTGCCTCTGTACAAAGGCAATTCATTTGGAGGTGGTTTCAGACCTTACTTCCACTACCTTTGTTGCAGCCTTTCGCAGATTCGTATCACGACGGGGTCACTGCGCTGAAATGCTCAGCGATAATGCTACCACCTTTCGAGGAGCCGACGGGGAGCTGAGGAAGCTCTTCAAGGCGGCGTCCACCTTCTACAAGGAAACCGCTGAGACCTTGGCTATGGACGGGACGAAATGGTCGTTCATACCACCATACTCGCCTCACTTTGGTGGTCTCTGGGAGGCCGCCGTAAAGTCGGCAAAGTACCACCTCCGTCGGGTTGTTGGCGACCACACTTTGACGTTCGAGGAGCTTACGACCTTGATGTGCCAAATTGAAGCTTGCCTAAACTCAAGGCCCCTTACTGCCCTCTCTGACGATCCGTCTGACCTTTCCTCCTTAACGCCAGGTCATTTCCTTGTTGGCGAGCCCTTGATCGCTATCCCTGAACAAAGTAACACGGATACTTCGATCCATGGGTTAGCAAGGTGGAAGCTAGTTTCTAACCTCCGTGACCATTTCTGGCGTAGATGGACCCAGGAATATCTCCATCAGCTCCAACAACTGCCAAAATGGAGGAGACGCCAACTCAACTGGACGGTTGGAACACTCGTTCTCGTCAAAGACGAGCTCCTGCCTCCGACGAAGTGGGCTCTTGGCAGAATCCTGGAGGTCCATCCGGGAAAAGACGGACTAGTACGCGTCGTCAAAGTCCGTACAGCAACGAAGACGATGACACGCTCTATAGGGACGTTGTGCCCTCTACTGGGCCGAGAAACAGACGTTCCGCTGAACTAGAATTCGGAACACTCCACTGTTGGGTCCGACACGCACTCGCGCCCTCTGGTGCTCGGTCGTCACGGTGGGCGGTGAGGCCTGATCGCTTCACTGGGAATGTACTGCTACATGCGGCCGTGGTCATGGTGGGGACTAACGGAACTGTTCGAACGATGAAGTCAAGTACCGCTCAGCGCGTCTTGGGAAAGGATGGGTGACCGAGTCACACCATATTATTCTCCTGTTTCTAGCTTTATGTTTATTTAAATCACAAACGTTCAACCCCTGCAATCGTATGTTGCGTCTCTTCCTGATCCGGTCGCATTACTTTTGTATATAATGCGATTCTGGCTCTAGTTTTATAGTTTCGTCGTCGTGTCCTCGGACGAGGCGGGCGGCATGTTTGTGACAGAAACTTAGTTTATTATTTTAATTTGTACAGTATTATAATCTACATCGTGTCTTTAACCTAAGTTGTAATTGCCGCTCTCGTACGCCCAATGAGAGCTTGATATTGCCGCTCTCGTCGCTCCCGTGGTTTGGGTGGACCGAGTAGCTCGAGCCTCGGGATCGGCGGAGCGGGGATGATCTGCTTTCGGCGTACCGGTATCTCGCGGCCTACGTGCCGAAGTCTTGTTCACGCGCTTTCAAAGTGACAACACGTACCGTTGTCTCGCGACCTCTGAACCGCGAGAATCCTCGGTTTCTACTATAACGAGTATATAATTAGATAGAAGGTCTCGGGCTAACGAGCCTTTCAATAATTAATACCAACGGGAATTGTTTCCACTGTGCGCGCTCGAAACGCTGTTTTCGAAAGAATTAAACTATATTCTACAATTACGGACACGAGTCGTTTCTCTGATTAACCTGCTCTCCTTGATTTGAACGTGTAGCTTAATTAAAACTTTAAACATTAAGGTTCATTTTGCTCATCTGCCTAGATCCACTAATCCACATATTTAATCACTCCATATCCTCTGGCACTTATCCAACCATTTGGAAGAACAATATCGTCGTACCTATCCCTAAATCTCCTGATGCATCAACCCTTAACTCCCTTCGCCCTATCTCTCAGCCCCCCTTCCTCTCTAAACTTTTAGAGAAATTATGTCACGCTCAACTCTCATCTTTCATCTCATCTATTCATGCCTTACCTGACCTCCAATCTGGTTTCAGACGAGGGTACAGCACGACCACCGCTCTTCATTTCATCACTGACTCCATCTCACGTGCTATGGACTCCCATAACCTCGCTCTTATTACATCACTTGATTTTTCCAAAGCATTTGATACCGTTGATCACAACCTGCTGATTGCTAAATTGAAATATTTCGGACTGTCTCCTCTGTCCCTCTCATGGTTTCGTTCTTATCTGGTTGGACGCACTCAACAGGTTATGCTCAACCGTGACGGGCCAAAATTCTCCGCTTTGCGTGCGGTGAAGTACGGAGTTCCACAAGGATCCGTGTTAGGTCCACTATTGTTTAATATTTTCGTTGCCGATCTACCTCGTCTTACTAGGTCAAATGTTTCGTGCATGTACGCCGATGACATGCAGATCATTTCCACCTTTGCGCCGAACAATATTAATGATGTTGTTAGTAAACTGGAATCCGATCTTGTCCTGATATTCGAATGGGTGGTCCAACATGGGCTTAGGCTTAATCCTTCCAAATCTTCTCTCCTAGTTCTTGGCTCTTCTTCCCTCCTTCGTACCCTTCCACCCATTACTGTCACACTTGACTCAGTCCAGCTACATCCTGTTACTTCCAGCCGGGTTTTGGGACTCACACTGGACGCTACTCCTACCTTTGAAAACCAGGTGACTGCTAGATGTCGCCTAGCCTTTAATCGTCTACGTCTATTATATCCTTCTCGTCATATTCTCTCCTCTTCTCAGAAACTTCTCCTATCTCAGTCCCTGGTTGTTTCGCTGTTTGACTACTGTGATTTCGTATATAGTCCTTTTCTTACCTCTCGTCTCTCTTCCCTGATTCAGCGTGTTCAAAATTCCTGTCTGCGTTTTTCCTACTGTATCCGCAAGTTTGATCATATCTCTCCGTTTTTCGTAAAATCCTCCTGGTTACGTATGTCTCAAAGATGGACACTCCACTTGTGCTGTCTCGTGTTTAAGGTTCTCTCCTCTGGTTGTCCGTCATATCTTTACAACATTCTACTTACAAATCATTCCTATCACTCCTCTAGTTCTCTTTCAACTCGCTTCCAATCTCTTCTCTCTATTCCTGTACATCGTACCTCCAAATTTGAATCTTACTTCTCTTATACCGCGGCTCATTATTATAACTCCCTTCCTGCTTCTATCCGACAGTCAGACTCTTTTCCGTCCTTTCAACAGGCAGCCCGACAACACATAGCCCATGCTGTACCGTGATCTGCGCATTTGCCTCCATTGTATATTCTTTCATTACTATCTGTTTCATATATCATATTTCGCATTCCAGATATCATATTTCATATCTCATATTTCTGTGTTCAACTAGTTTAAGTATGGTTAGTATTAGTACATGTAGTACTAATAAGTTTAGTTTTAGTTTATTTTATGTTATGGTTAGGCCTATTTACAGTTTCTACTGCGGCCTCGCCTTTACTCGCCTTTACTTTTTGCCTATGTACTTTACCTTGTTTGCGAGTAATAAAGACGAAATAATAATAATAATAATAATAATAATATCGGCGGCTGGCCAACTTTGGCCCGTGGTCGTGGGAACGACCCTATAGACGTCGGACCTGATGGTGGCGGGCCAATCTAGTCCCGGGGTCGTGGGGACGACCCTATAGTCGTCGGCACAAGTCGGCGGCGGGCCTACCTAGCCCCGGTGTCGTGGGGACGACCCTATAGTCGTCGGAAATGACGGTGGCGGGCCAACCTAGTCCCGGGGTCGTGGGGACGTCCCTATAGTCGTCGGACAAGTCGGCGGCTGGACAACCTAGTCCCGGGGTCGTGGGGACGTCCCTATAGTCGTCGGACAAGTCGGCGGCTGGCCAACCTAGTCCCGGGGTCGTGGGGACGACCCTATAGTCGTCGGACTAGTCGGCGGCGGGCCAACCTAGTCCCGGGGTCGTGGGGACGACTCTGTAGTCGTCGGACAAGTCGGCGGCGGGTCATCCTAGTCCCTGGGTCGTGGGGACGACCCTATAGTCATCGGACATGTCGGCGGCTTGCCAACGTAGTCCCGGGGTCGTGGGGCGACCCTATAGTCGTCGGACATGACGGTGGCGGGCCATCCTAGTCCCGGGGTCGTGGGGACGACCCTATAGCCGTCGGACATGATGGTGGGGGGCCAATATGGTCCCGGGGTCGTGGGGACGACCCTATAGTCGTCGGACAAGTCGGCGGCGGGCCAACCTAGTCCCGGGGTCGTGGGGACAACCCTATAGTCGTCGGACAAGTGGGCGGCGGGCCAACATAGTCCCGGGGTCGTGGGGACGACCCTATAGTCGTCGGACAAGTCGGCGGCGGGCCAACCTAGTCCCGGGGTCGTGGGGCGACCCTATAGTCGTCGGACATGACGGTGGCGGGCCATCCTAGTCCCGGGGTCGTGGGGACGACCCTATAGCCGTCGGACATGATGGTGGGGGGCCAATCTAGTCGCGGGGTCGTGGGGACGACCCTATAGTCGTCGGCACAAGTCGGCGGCGGGCCTACCTAGCCCCGGTGTCGTGGGGACGACCCTATAGTCGTCGGATATGACGGTGGCGGGCCAACCTAGTCCCGGGGTCGTGGGGACGGCCCTATAGTCGTTGGACATGTTGGCGGCTGGCCAACTTTGGCCCGTGGTCGTGGGGACGACCCTATAGTCTTCGGACATGCCGGCGGCTGGGCAACTTTGGCCCGCGGTCGTGGGGACGACCCTGTAGTCGTCGGACATGTCGGCGGCTGGCCAACCTAGTCCCGGGATCGTGGGGACGACCCTATAGTCGTCGGACATGACGGTGGTGGGCCAATCTATTCCTGGGGCCGTGGGGACGACCCTATAGTCGTCGGACATGTCGGCGGCTGGCCAACCTAGTCCCGGGATCGTGGGGACGACCCTATAGTCGGCGGACATGTCGGCGGCTGGCCAACCTAGTCCCGGGATCGTGGGGACGACCCTATAGTCGGCGGACATGTCGGCGGCCGGCCAACGTATGCCCAGGGCCGTAGGGACGAACCTATAGTCGTCAGACATGACGGTGGCGGGCCATCCTAGTCCCGGCGTCGTGGGGACGACCCTATAGCCGTCGGACATGATGGTGGGGGGCCAATCTGGTCCCGGGGTCGTGGGGACGACCCTATAGTCGTCAGACATGACGGTGGCGGGCCATCCTAGTCCCGGGGTCGTGGGGACGATCCTATAGCCGTCGGACATGATGGTGGGGGGCCAATCTGGTCCCGGGGTCGTGGGGACGACCCTATAGTCGTCGGACAAGTCGGCGGCGGGCCAACTTGGTCCCGGGGTCGTGGGGACGACCCTATAGTCGTCGGACAAGTGGGCGGCGGGCCAACATAGTCCCGGGGTCGTGGGGACGACCCTATTGTCGTCGGACATGTCGGCGGCGGGCCAACGTATGCCCAGGGTCGTAGGCGCGAACCTATATTCGTCGGACATGACGGTGGCGGGCCAATCTAGTCCCGGGGTCGTGGGGACGACCCTATAGTCGTCGGAAATGACGGTGGCGGGCCAATCTAGTCCCGGGCTCGTGGGGACGACCCTATAGTGGTCGGACATGACGGTGGCTGGCCAATCTAGTCCCGGGGTCGTGGGGACGACCCTATTGTCGTCGGACATGTCGGTGGCGGGCCAATCTAGTCCCGGGCTCGTGGGGACGACCCTATAGTCGTCGGACATGACGGTGGCGGGCCAATCTAGTCCCGGGGTCGTGGGGACGACCCTATTGTCGTCGGACATGTCGGCGGCTGGCCAACCTAGTCGCGGGATCGTGGGGACGACCCTATAGTCGTCGGACATGTCGGCGGCGGGCCAACGTATGCCCAGGGTCGTAGGCACGAACCTATATTCGTCGGACATGACGGTGGCGGGCCAATCTAGTCCCGGGGTCGTTGGGACGACCTTATAGTCGTCGGACTAGTCGGCGGCGGGCCAACCTAGTCCCGGTGTCGTGGGGACGACCCTATAGTCGTCGGACATGACGGTGGCGGGCCAATCTAGTCCCGGGGTCGTGGGGACGACCCTATAGTCGTCGGACATGTCGGCGGCAGGCCAACATAGTCCCGGGGTCGTGGGGACGACCCTATAGTCGTCGGACATGTCGGCGGCTGGGCAACTTTGGCCCGTGGTCGTGGGGACGTCCCAATAGTCGTCGGACAAGTCGGCGGCGGGCCAACCTAGTCCCGGGGTCGTGGAGACGAGCCTATAGTCGTCGTACATGTCGGCGGCTGACCAACTTTGGCCCGTGGTCGTGGGGACGTCCCTATAGTCGCCGGACAAGTCGGCGGCGGGCCAACCTAGTCCCGGGGTCGTGGGGACGACCCTATAGTCGTCGGACATGACGGTGGCGGGGCAATCTAGTCCGGGGGTCGTGGGGACGATCCTGTAGTCGTCGGACATGACGGTGGTGGGCCAATCTATTCCTGGGGCCGTGGGGACGACCCTATAGTCGTCGGACATGTCGGCGGCTGGCCAACCTAGTCCCGGGATCGTGGGGACGACCCTATAGTCGGCGGACATGTCGGCGGCGGGCCAACGTATGCCCAGGGCCGTAGGGACGAACCTATAGTCGTCAGACATGACGGTGGCGGGCCATCCTAGTCCCGGGGTCGTGGGGACGACCCTATAGCCGTCGGACATGATGGTGGGGGGCCAATCTGGTCCCGGGGTCGTGGGGACGACCCTATAGTCGTCAGACATGACGGTGGCGGGCCATCCTAGTCCCGGGGTCGTGGGGACGCTCCTATAGCCGTCGGACATGATGGTGGGGGGCCAATCTGGTCCCGGGGTCGTGGGGACGACCCTATAGTCGTCGGACAAGTCGGCGGCGGGCCAACCTAGTCCCGGGGTCGTGGGGACGACCCTATAGTCGTCGGACATGTCGGCGGCGGGCCAACGTATGCCCAGGGTCGTAGGCGCGAACCTATATCCGTCGGACATGACGGTGGCGGGCCAATCTAGACCCGGGGTCGTGGGGACGACCCTATAGTCGTCGGACAAGTCGGCGGCGGGCCAACCTAGTCCCTGCGTCGTGGGGACGACCCTATAGTCGTCGGACATGACGGTGGCGGGCCAATCTAGTCCCGGGCTCGTGGGGACGACCCTATAGCGGTCGGACATGACGGGGGCGGGCCAATCTAGTCCCGGGGTCGTGGGGACGACCCTATGGTCGTCGGACATGTCGGTGGCGGCCCAATCTAGTCCCGGGCTCGTGGGGACGGCCCTATAGTCGTCGGACATGACGGTGGCGGGCCAATCTAGTCCCGGGGTCGTGGGGACGACCCTATTGTCGTCGGACATGTCGGCGGCTGGCCAACCTAGTCGCGGGATCGTGGGGACGACCCTATTGTCGTCGGACATGTCGGCGGCGGGCCAACGTATGCCCAGGGTCGTAGGCACGAACCTATATTCGTCAGACATGACGGTGGCGGGCCATCCTAGTCCCGGGGTCGTGGGGACGACCCTATAGCCGTCGGACATGATGGTGGGGGGCCAATCTGGTCCCGGGGTCGTGGGGACGACCCTATAGTCGTCAGACATGACGGTGGCGGGCCATCCTAGTCCCGGGGTCGTGGGGACGATCCTATAGCCGTCGGACATGATGGTGGGGGGCCAATCTGGTCCCGGGGTCGTGGGGACGACCCTATAGTCGTCGGACAAGTCGGCGGCGGGCCAACCTAGTCCCGGGGTCGTGGGGACGACCCTATAGTCGTCGGACATGTCGGCGGCGGGCCAACGTATGCCCAGGGTCGTAGGCGCGAACCTATATTCGTCGGACATGACGGTGGCGGGCCAATCTAGACCCGGGGTCGTGGGGACGACCCTATAGTCGTCGGACAAGTCGGCGGCGGGCCAACCTAGTCCCTGCGTCGTGGGGACGACCCTATAGTCGTCGGACATGACGGTGGCGGGCCAATCTAGTCCCGGGGTCGTGGGGACGACCCTATAGTCGTCGGACAAGTCGGCGGCGGGCCAACCTAGTGCCGGGGTCGTGGGGCGACCCCATAGTCGTCGGACATGTCGGTGGCGGGCCAACCTAGTCCCGGGGTCGTGGAGACGACCCTATAGTCGTCGGACATGACGGTGGCGGGGCAATCTAGTCCGGGGGTCGTGGGGACGATCCTGTAGTCGTCGGACATGTCGGTGGTGGGCCAACCTAGTCCCGGGGTCGTGGGGACGACCCTATAGTCGTCGGACATGACGGTGGCGGGCCAATCTAGTCCCGGGGTCGTGGGGACGACCCTATAGTCGTCGGACAAGTCGGCGGCGGGCCAACCTAGTCCCGGGGTCGTGGGGACGACCCTATAGTCGTCGGACATGTCGGCGGCGGGCCAACGTATGCCCAGGGTCGTAGGCGCGAACCTATATTCGTCGGACATGATGGTGGCGGGCCAATCTAGGCCCGGGGTCGTGGGGACGACCCAATAGTCGTCGGACAAGTCGGCGGCGGGCCAACCTAGTCCCTGCGTCGTGGGGACGACCCTATAGTCGTCGGACATGACGGTGGCGGGCCAATCTAGTCCCGGGCTCGTGGGGACGACCCTATAGTGGTCGGACATGACGGGGGCGGGCCAATCTAGTCCCGGGGTCGTGGGGACGACCCTATGGTCGTCGGACATGTCGGTGGCGGCCCAATCTAGTCCCGGGCTCGTGGGGACGGCCCTATAGTCGTCGGACATGACGGTGGCGGGCCAATCTAGTCCCGGGGTCGTGGGGACGACCCTATTGTCGTCGGACATGTCGGCGGCTGGCCAACCTAGTCGCGGGATCGTGGGGACGACCCTATTGTCGTCGGACATGTCGGCGGCGGGCCAACGTATGCCCAGGGTCGTAGGCACGAACCTATATTCGTCAGACATGACGGTGGCGGGCCATCCTAGTCCCGGGGTCGTGGGGACGACCCTATAGCCGTCGGACATGATGGTGGGGGGCCAATCTGGTCCCGGGGTCGTGGGGACGACCCTATAGTCGTCAGACATGACGGTGGCGGGCCATCCTAGTCCCGGGGTCGTGGGGACGATCCTATAGCCGTCGGACATGATGGTGGGGGGCCAATCTGGTCCCGGGGTCGTGGGGACGACCCTATAGTCGTCGGACAAGTCGGCGGCGGGCCAACCTAGTCCCGGGGTCGTGGGGACGACCCTATAGTCGTCGGACATGTCGGCGGCGGGCCAACGTATGCCCAGGGTCGTAGGCGCGAACCTATATTCGTCGGACATGACGGTGGCGGGCCAATCTAGACCCGGGGTCGTGGGGACGACCCTATAGTCGTCGGACAAGTCGGCGGCGGGCCAACCTAGTCCCTGCGTCGTGGGGACGACCCTATAGTCGTCGGACATGACGGTGGCGGGCCAATCTAGTCCCGGGGTCGTGGGGACGACCCTATAGTCGTCGGACAAGTCGGCGGCGGGCCAACCTAGTGCCGGGGTCGTGGGGCGACCCCATAGTCGTCGGACATGTCGGTGGCGGGCCAACCTAGTCCCGGGGTCGTGGAGACGACCCTATAGTCGTCGGACATGACGGTGGCGGGGCAATCTAGTCCGGGGGTCGTGGGGACGATCCTGTAGTCGTCGGACATGTCGGTGGTGGGCCAACCTAGTCCCGGGGTCGTGGGGACGACCCTATAGTCGTCGGACATGACGGTGGCGGGCCAATCTAGTCCCGGGGTCGTGGGGACGACCCTATAGTCGTCGGACAAGTCGGCGGCGGGCCAACCTAGTCCCGGGGTCGTGGGGACGACCCTATAGTCGTCGGACATGTCGGCGGCGGGCCAACGTATGCCCAGGGTCGTAGGCGCGAACCTATATTCGTCGGACATGATGGTGGCGGGCCAATCTAGGCCCGGGGTCGTGGGGACGACCCAATAGTCGTCGGACAAGTCGGCGGCGGGCCAACCTAGTCCCTGCGTCGTGGGGACGACCCTATAGTCGTCGGACATGACGGTGGCGGGCCAATCTAGTCCCGGGCTCGTGGGGACGACCCTATAGTGGTCGGACATGACGGGGGCGGGCCAATCTAGTCCCGGGGTCGTGGGGACGACCCTATGGTCGTCGGACATGTCGGTGGCGGCCCAATCTAGTCCCGGGCTCGTGGGGACGGCCCTATAGTCGTCGGACATGACGGTGGCGGGCCAATCTAGTCCCGGGGTCGTGGGGACGACCCTATTGTCGTCGGACATGTCGGCGGCTGGCCAACCTAGTCGCGGGATCGTGGGGACGACCCTATTGTCGTCGGACATGTCGGCGGCGGGCCAACGTATGCCCAGGGTCGTAGGCACGAACCTATATTCGTCAGACATGACGGTGGCGGGCCATCCTAGTCCCGGGGTCGTGGGGACGACCCTATAGCCGTCGGACATGACGGTGGGGGGCCAATCTGGTCCCGGGGTCGTGGGGACGACTCTATAGTCGTCAGACATGACGGTGGCGGGCCATCCTAGTCCCGGGGTCGTGGGGACGATCCTATAGCCGTCGGACATGATGGTGGGGGGCCAATCTGGTCCCGGGGTCGTGGGGACGACCCTATAGTCGTCGGACAAGTCGGCGGCGGGCCAACCTAGTCCCGGGGTCGTGGGGACGACCCTATAGTCGTCGGACATGTCGGCGGCGGGCCAACGTATGCCCAGGGTCGTAGGCGCGAACCTATATTCGTCGGACATGACGGTGGCGGGCCAATCTAGACCCGGGGTCGTGGGGACGACCCTATAGTCGTCGGACAAGTCGGCGGCGGGCCAACCTAGTCCCTGCGTCGTGGGGACGACCCTATAGTCGTCGGACATGACGGTGGCGGGCCAATCTAGTCCCGGGCTCGTGGGGACGACCCTATAGTGGTCGGACTTGACGGGGGCGGGCCAATCTAGTCCCGGGGTCGTGGGGACGACCCTATGGTCGTCGGACATGTTGGTGGCGGCCCAATCTAGTCCCGGGCTCGTGGGGACGGCCCTATAGTCGTCGGACATGACGGTGGCGGGCCAATCTAGTCCCGGGGTCGTGGGGACGACCCTATTGTCGTCGGACATGTCGGCGGCTGGCCAACCTAGTCGCGGGGTCGTGGGGACAACCCTATAGTCGTCGGACAAGTGGGCGGCGGGCCAACATAGTCCCGGGGTCGTGGGGACGACCCTATAGTCGTCGGACAAGTCGGCGGCGGGCCAACCTAGTCCCGGGGTCGTGGGGCGACCCTATAGTCGTCGGACATGACGGTGGCGGGCCATCCTAGTCCCGGGGTCGTGGGGACGACCCTATAGCCGTCGGACATGATGGTGGGGGGCCAATCTAGTCGCGGGGTCGTAGGGACGACCCTATAGTCGTCGGCACAAGTCGGCGGCGGGCCTACCTAGCCCCGGTGTCGTGGGGACGACCCTATAGTCGTCGGATATGACGGTGGCGGGCCAACCTAGTCCCGGGGTCGTGGGGACGGCCCTATAGTCGTTGGACATGTTGGCGGCTGGCCAACTTTGGCCCGTGGTCGTGGGGACGACCCTATAGTCTTCGGACATGCCGGCGGCTGGGCAACTTTGGCCCGCGGTCGTGGGGACGACCCTGTAGTCGTCGGACATGTCGGCGGCTGGCCAACCTAGTCCCGGGATCGTGGGGACGACCCTATAGTCGTCGGACATGACGGTGGTGGGCCAATCTATTCCTGGGGCCGTGGGGACGACCCTATAGTCGTCGGACATGTCGGCGGCTGGCCAACCTAGTCCCGGGATCGTGGGGACGACCCTATAGTCGGCGGAGATGTCGGCGGCTGGCCAACCTAGTACCGGGATCGTGGGGACGACCCTATAGTCGGCGGACATGTCGGCGGCCGGCCAACGTATGCCCAGGGCCGTAGGGACGAACCTATAGTCGTCAGACATGACGGTGGCGGGCCATCCTAGTCCCGGCGTCGTGGGGACGACCCTATAGCCGTCGGACATGATGGTGGGGGGCCAATCTGGTCCCGGGGTCGTGGGGACGACCCTATAGTCGTCAGACATGACGGTGGCGGGCCATCCTAGTCCCGGGGTCGTGGGGACGATCCTATAGCCGTCGGACATGATGGTGGGGGGCCAATCTGGTCCCGGGGTCGTGGGGACGACCCTATAGTCGTCGGACAAGTCGGCGGCGGGCCAACCTGGTCCCGGGGTCGTGGGGACGACCCTATAGTCGTCGGACAAGTGGGCGGCGGGCCAACATAGTCCCGGGGTCGTGGGGACGACCCTATTGTCGTCGGACATGTCGGCGGCGGGCCAACGTATGCCCAGGGTCGTAGGCGCGAACCTATATTCGTCGGACATGACGGTGGCGGGCCAATCTAGTCCCGGGGTCGTGGGGACGACCCTATAGTCGTCGGAAATGACGGTGGCGGGCCAATCTAGTCCCGGGCTCGTGGGGACGACCCTATAGTGGTCGGACATGACGGTGGCTGGCCAATCTAGTCCCGGGGTCGTGGGGACGACCCTATTGTCGTCGGACATGTCGGTGGCGGGCCAATCTAGTCCCGGGCTCGTGGGGACGACCCTATAGTCGTCGGACATGACGGTGGCGGGCCAATCTAGTCCCGGGGTCGTGGGGACGACCCTATTGTCGTCGGACATTTCGGCGGCTGGCCAACCTTGTCGCGGGATCGTGGGGACGACCCTATAGTCGTCGGACATGTCGGCGGCGGGCCAACGTATGCCCAGGGTCGTAGGCACGAACCTATATTCATCGGACATGACGGTGGCGGGCCAATCTAGTCCCGGGGTCGTTGGGACGACCTTATAGTCGTCGGACTAGTCGGCGGCGGGCCAACCTAGTCCCGGTGTCGTTGGGACGACCCTATAGTCGTCGGACATGACGGTGGCCGGCCAATCTAGTCCCGGGGTCGTGGGGACGACCCTATAGTCGTCGGACATGTCGGCGGCAGGCCATCATAGCCCCGGGGTCGTGGGGACGACCCTATAGTCGTCGGACATGTCGGCGGCTGGGCAACTTTGGCCCGTGGTCGTGGGGACGTCCCAATAGTCGTCGGACAAGTCGGCGGCGGGCCATCCTAGTCCCGGGGTCGTGGAGATGAGCCTATAGTCGTCGTACATGTCGGCGGCTGACCAACTTTGGCCCGTGGTCGTGGGGACGTCCCTATAGTCGCCGGACAAGTCGGCGGCGGGCCAACCTAGTCCCGGGGTCGTGGGGACGACCCTATAGTCGTCGGACATGACGGTGGCGGGGCAATCTAGTCCGGGGGTCGTGGGGACGATCCTGTAGTCGTCGGACATGACGGTGGTGGGCCAATCTATTCCTGGGGCCGTGGGGACGACCCTATAGTCGTCGGACATGTCGGCGGCTGGCCAACCTAGACCCGGGATCGTGGGGACGACCCTATAGTCGGCGGACATGTCGGCGGCGGGCCAACGTATGCCCAGGGCCGTAGGGACGAACCTATAGTCGTCAGACATGACGGTGGCGGGCCATCCTAGTCCCGGGGTCGTGGGGACGACCCTATAGTCGTCGGACAAGTCGGCGGCGGGCCAACCTAGTCCCGGGGTCGTGGGGCGACCCTATAGTCGTCGGACATGACGGTGGCGGGCCATCCTAGTCCCGGGGTCGTGGGGACGACCCTATAGCCGTCGGACATGACGGTGGCGGGGCAATCTAGTCCGGGGGTCGTGGGGACGATCCTGTAGTCGTCGGACATGACGGTGGTGGGCCAATCTATTCCTGGGGCCGTGGGGACGACCCTATAGTCGTCGGACATGTCGGCGGCTGGCCAACGTATGCCCAGGGCCGTAGGGACGAACCTATAGTCGTCAGACATGACGGTGGCGGGCCATCCTAGTCCCGGGGTCGTGGGGACGACCCTATAGTCGTCGGACAAGTCGGCGGCGGGCCAACCTAGTCCCGGGGTCGTGGGGCGACCCTATAGTCGTCGGACATGACGGTGGCGGGCCATCCTAGTCCCGGCGTCGTGGGGACGACCCTATAGCCGTCGGACATGATGGTGGGGGGCCAATCTGGTCCCGGGGTCGTGGGGACGACCCTATAGTCGTCAGACATGACGGTGGCGGGCCATCCTAGTCCCGGGGTCGTGGGGACGATCCTATAGCCGTCGGACATGATGGTGGGGGGCCAATCTGGTCCCGGGGTCGTGGGGACGATCCTGTAGTCGTCGGACATGACGGTGGTGGGCCAATCTATTCCTGGGGCCGTGGGGACGACCCTATAGTCGTCGGACAAGTCGGCGGCGGGCCAACCTAGTCCCGGGGTCGTGGGGACGACCCTATAGTCGTCGGACAAGTGGGCGGCGGGCCAACATAGTCCCGGGGTCGTGGGGACGACCCTATTGTCGTCGGACATGTCGGCGGCGGGCCAACGTATGCCCAGGGTCGTAGGCGCGAACCTATATTCGTCGGACATGACGGTGGCGGGCCAATCTAGTCCCGGGGTCGTGGGGACGACCCTATAGTCGTCGGCACAAGTCGGCGGCGGGCCTACCTAGCCCCGGTGTCGTGGGGACGACCCTATAGTCGTCGGAAATGACGGTGGCGGGCCAATCTAGTCCCGGGCTCGTGGGGACGACCCTATAGTGGTCGGACATGACGGTGGCGGGCCAATCTAGTCCCGGGGTCGTGGGGACGACCCTATTGTCGTCGGACATGTCGGTGGCGGGCCAATCTAGTCCCGGGCTCGTGGGGACGACCCTATAGTCGTCGGACATGACGGTGGCGGGCCAATCTAGTCCCGGGGTCGTGGGGACGACCCTATTGTCGTCGGACATGTCGGCGGCTGGCCAACCTAGTCGCGGGATCGTGGGGACGACCCTATAGTCGTCGGACATGTCGGCGGCGGGCCAACGTATGCCCAGGGTCGTAGGCACGAACCTATATTCGTCGGACATGACGGTGGCGGGCCAATCTAGTCCCGGGGTCGTTGGGACGACCTTATAGTCGTCGGACTAGTCGGCGGCGGGCCAACCTAGTCCCGGTGTCGTGGGGACGACCCTATAGTCGTCGGACATGACGGTGGCGGGCCAATCTAGTCCCGGGGTCGTGGGGACGACCCTATAGTCGTCGGACATGTCGGCGGCAGGCCAACATAGTCCCGGGGTCGTGGGGACGACCCTATAGTCGTCGGACATGTCGGCGGCTGGGCAACTTTGGCCCGTGGTCGTGGGGACGTCCCAATAGTCGTCGGACAAGTCGGCGGCGGGCCAACCTAGTCCCGGGGTCGTGGAGACGAGCCTATAGTCGTCGTACATGTCGGCGGCTGACCAACTTTGGCCCGTGGTCGTGGGGACGTCCCTATAGTCGCCGGACAAGTCGGCGGCGGGCCAACCTAGTCCCGGGGTCGTGGGGACGACCCTATAGTCGTCGGACATGACGGTGGCGGGGCAATCTAGTCCGGGGGTCGTGGGGACGATCCTGTAGTCGTCGGACATGACGGTGGTGGGCCAATCTATTCCTGGGGCCGTGGGGACGACCCTATAGTCGTCGGACATGTCGGCGGCTGGCCAACCTAGTCCCGGGATCGTGGGGACGACCCTATAGTCGGCGGACATGTCGGCGGCGGGCCAACGTATGCCCAGGGCCGTAGGGACGAACCTATAGTCGTCAGACATGACGGTGGCGGGCCATCCTAGTCCCGGGGTCGTGGGGACGACCCTATAGCCGTCGGACATGATGGTGGGGGGCCAATCTGGTCCCGGGGTCGTGGGGACGACCCTATAGTCGTCAGACATGACGGTGGCGGGCCATCCTAGTCCCGGGGTCGTGGGGACGCTCCTATAGCCGTCGGACATGATGGTGGGGGGCCAATCTGGTCCCGGGGTCGTGGGGACGACCCTATAGTCGTCGGACAAGTCGGCGGCGGGCCAACCTAGTCCCGGGGTCGTGGGGACGACCCTATAGTCGTCGGACATGTCGGCGGCGGGCCAACGTATGCCCAGGGTCGTAGGCGCGAACCTATATCCGTCGGACATGACGGTGGCGGGCCAATCTAGACCCGGGGTCGTGGGGACGACCCTATAGTCGTCGGACAAGTCGGCGGCGGGCCAACCTAGTCCCTGCGTCGTGGGGACGACCCTATAGTCGTCGGACATGACGGTGGCGGGCCAATCTAGTCCCGGGCTCGTGGGGACGACCCTATAGTGGTCGGACATGACGGGGGCGGGCCAATCTAGTCCCGGGGTCGTGGGGACGACCCTATGGTCGTCGGACATGTCGGTGGCGGCCCAATCTAGTCCCGGGCTCGTGGGGACGGCCCTATAGTCGTCGGACATGACGGTGGCGGGCCAATCTAGTCCCGGGGTCGTGAGGACGACCCTATTGTCGTCGGACATGTCGGCGGCTGGCCAACCTAGTCGCGGGATCGTGGGGACGACCCTATTGTCGTCGGACATGTCGGCGGCGGGCCAACGTATGCCCAGGGTCGTAGGCACGAACCTATATTCGTCAGACATGACGGTGGCGGGCCATCCTAGTCCCGGGGTCGTGGGGACGACCCTATAGCCGTCGGACATGATGGTGGGGGGCCAATCTGGTCCCGGGGTCGTGAGGACGACCCTATAGTCGTCAGACATGACGGTGGCGGGCCATCCTAGTCCCGGGGTCGTGGGGACGATCCTATAGCCGTCGGACATGATGGTGGGGGGCCAATCTGGTCCCGGGGTCGTGGGGACGACCCTATAGTCGTCGGACAAGTCGGCGGCGGGCCAACCTAGTCCCGGGGTCGTGGGGACGACCCTATAGTCGTCGGACATGTCGGCGGCGGGCCAACGTATGCCCAGGGTCGTAGGCGCGAACCTATATTCGTCGGACATGACGGTGGCGGGCCAATCTAGACCCGGGGTCGTGGGGACGACCCTATAGTCGTCGGACAAGTCGGCGGCGGGCCAACCTAGTCCCTGCGTCGTGGGGACGACCCTATAGTCGTCGGACATGACGGTGGCGGGCCAATCTAGTCCCGGGGTCGTGGGGACGACCCTATAGTCGTCGGACAAGTCGGCGGCGGGCCAACCTAGTGCCGGGGTCGTGGGGCGACCCCATAGTCGTCGGACATGTCGGTGGCGGGCCAACCTAGTCCCGGGGTCGTGGAGACGACCCTATAGTCGTCGGACATGACGGTGGCGGGGCAATCTAGTCCGGGGGTCGTGGGGACGATCCTGTAGTCGTCGGACATGTCGGTGGTGGGCCAACCTAGTCCCGGGGTCGTGGGGACGACCCTATAGTCGTCGGACATGACGGTGGCGGGCCAATCTAGTCCCGGGGTCGTGGGGACGACCCTATAGTCGTCGGACAAGTCGGCGGCGGGCCAACCTAGTCCCGGGGTCGTGGGGACGACCCTATAGTCGTCGGACATGTCGGCGGCGGGCCAACGTATGCCCAGGGTCGTAGGCGCGAACCTATATTCGTCGGACATGATGGTGGCGGGCCAATCTAGGCCCGGGGTCGTGGGGACGACCCAATAGTCGTCGGACAAGTCGGCGGCGGGCCAACCTAGTCCCTGCGTCGTGGGGACGACCCTATAGTCGTCGGACATGACGGTGGCGGGCCAATCTAGTCCCGGGCTCGTGGGGACGACCCTATAGTGGTCGGACATGACGGGGGCGGGCCAATCTAGTCCCGGGGTCGTGGGGACGACCCTATGGTCGTCGGACATGTCGGTGGCGGCCCAATCTAGTCCCGGGCTCGTGGGGACGGCCCTATAGTCGTCGGACATGACGGTGGCGGGCCAATCTAGTCCCGGGGTCGTGGGGACGACCCTATTGTCGTCGGACATGTCGGCGGCTGGCCAACCTAGTCGCGGGATCGTGGGGACGACCCTATTGTCGTCGGACATGTCGGCGGCGGGCCAACGTATGCCCAGGGTCGTAGGCACGAACCTATATTCGTCAGACATGACGGTGGCGGGCCATCCTAGTCCCGGGGTCGTGGGGACGACCCTATAGCCGTCGGACATGATGGTGGGGGGCCAATCTGGTCCCGGGGTCGTGGGGACGACTCTATAGTCGTCAGACATGACGGTGGCGGGCCATCCTAGTCCCGGGGTCGTGGGGACGATCCTATAGCCGTCGGACATGATGGTGGGGGGCCAATCTGGTCCCGGGGTCGTGGGGACGACCCTATAGTCGTCGGACAAGTCGGCGGCGGGCCAACCTAGTCCCGGGGTCGTGGGGACGACCCTATAGTCGTCGGACATGTCGGCGGCGGGCCAACGTATGCCCAGGGTCGTAGGCGCGAACCTATATTCGTCGGACATGACGGTGGCGGGCCAATCTAGACCCGGGGTCGTGGGGACGACCCTATAGTCGTCGGACAAGTCGGCGGCGGGCCAACCTAGTCCCTGCGTCGTGGGGACGACCCTATAGTCGTCGGACATGACGGTGGCGGGCCAATCTAGTCCCGGGCTCGTGGGGACGACCCTATAGTGGTCGGACATGACGGGGGCGGGCCAATCTAGTCCCGGGGTCGTGGGGACGACCCTATGGTCGTCGGACATGTTGGTGGCGGCCCAATCTAGTCCCGGGCTCGTGGGGACGGCCCTATAGTCGTCGGACATGACGGTGGCGGGCCAATCTAGTCCCGGGGTCGTGGGGACGACCCTATTGTCGTCGGACATGTCGGCGGCTGGCCAACCTAGTCGCGGGATCATGGGGACGACCCTATAGTCGTCGGACATGTCGGCGGCGGGCCAACGTATGCCCAGGGTCGTAGGCACGAACCTATATTCGTCGGACATGACGGTGGCGGGCCAATCTAGTCCCGGGGGTCGTGGGGACGATCCTGTAGTCGTCGGACATGACGGTGGCGGGCCAATCTAGTCCCGGGCTCGTGGGGACGACCCTATAGTGGTCGGACATGACGGGGGCGGGCCAATCTAGTCCCTGGGTCGTGGGGACGACCCTATAGTGGTCGGACATGACGGGGGCGGGCCAATCTAGTCCCGGGGTCGTGGGGACGACCCTATAGTGGTCGGACATGACGGGGGCGGGCCAATCTAGTCCCGGGTTCGTGGGGACGACCCTATTGTCGTCGGACATGTCGGTGGCGGGCCAATCTAGTCCCGGAGTCGTGGGGACGACCCTATAGTCGTCGGACATGTCGGCGGCTGGGCAACTTTGGCCCGTGGTCGTGGGGACGTCCCAATAGTCGTCGGACAAGTCGGCGGCGGGCCAACCTAGTCCCGGGGTCGTGGAGACGAGCCTATAGTCGTCGTACATGTCGGCGGCTGACCAACTTTGGCCCGTGGTCGTGGGGACGTCCCTATAGTCGCCGGACAAGTCGGCGGCTTGCCAACCTAGTCCCGGGGTCGTGGAGACGACCCAATAGTCGTCGGACATGTCGGCGGCGGGCCAACCTAGTGCCGGGGTCGTGGGGCGACCCCATAGTCGTCGGACATGTCGGCGGCGGGCCAACCTAGTCCCGGGGTCGTGGGGACGACCCTATAGTCGTCAGCACAAGTCGGCGGCGGACCTACCTAGCCCCGGGGTCGTGGGGACGACCCTATAGTCGTCGGACATGTCGGCGGCGGGCCAACGTATGCCCAGGGTCGTAGGCGCGAACCTATATTCGTCGGACATGACGGTGGCGGGCCAATCTAGTCCCGGGGTCGTTGGAACGACCCTATAGTCGTCGGACTAGTCGGCGGCGGGCCAACCTAGTACCGGTGTCGTGGGGACGACCCTATAGTCGTCGGACATGACGGTGGCGGGCCAATCTAGTCCCGGGCTCGTGGGGACGACCCTATAGTGGTCGGACATGACGGGGGCGGGCCAATCTAGTCCCGGGGTCGTGGGGACGACCCTATGGTCGTCGGACATGTCGGTGGCGAGCCAATCTAGTCCCGGGCTCGTGGGGACGGCCCTATATTCGTCGGACATGACGGTGGCGGGCCAATCTAGTCCCGGGGTCGTGGGGACGACCCTATAGTCGTCGGACAAGTCGGCGGCGGGCCAACCTAGTCCCTGCGTCGTGGGGACGACCCTATAGTCGTCGGGCATGACGGTGGCGGGCCAATCTAGTCCCGGGGTCGTGGGGACGACCCTATAGTCGTCGGACATGTCGGCGGCTGGGCAACTTTGGCCCGTGGTCGTGGGGACGTCCCAATAGTCGTCGGACAAGTCGGCGGCGGGCCAACCTAGTCCCGGGGTCGTGGAGACGACCCTATTGTCGTCGGACATGTCGGTGGCGGGCCAATCTAGTCCCGGGGTCGTGGGGACGACCCTATAGTCGTCGGACATGTCGGCGGCTGGGCAACTTTGGCCCGTGGTCGTGGGGACGTCCCAATAGTCGTCGGACAAGTCGGCGGCGGGCCAACCTAGTCCCGGGGTCGTGGAGACGAGCCTATAGTCGTCGTACATGTCGGCGGCTGACCAACTTTGGCCCGTGGTCGTGGGGACGACCCTATAGTCGTCGGACATGACGGTGGCGGGCCAATCTAGTCCCGGGGTCGTGGGGACGACCCTATAGTCGTCGGACAAGTCGGCGGCGGGCCAACCTAGTGCCGGGGTCGTGGGGCGACCCCATAGTCGTCGGACATGTCGGTGGCGGGCCAACCTAGTCCCGGGGTCGTGGAGACGACCCTATAGTCGTCGGACATGACGGTGGCGGGGCAATCTAGTCCGGGGGTCGTGGGGACGATCCTGTAGTCGTCGGACATGTCGGTGGTGGGCCAACCTAGTCCCGGGGTCGTGGGGACGACCCTATAGTCGTCGGACATGACGGTGGCGGGCCAATCTAGTCCCGGGGTCGTGGGGACGACCCTATAGTCGTCGGACAAGTCGGCGGCGGGCCAACCTAGTGCCGGGGTCGTGGGGCGACCCCATAGTCGTCGGACATGTCGGCGGCGGGCCAACCTAGTCCCGGGGTCGTGGGGGCGACCCTATAGTCGTCGGACAAGTCGGCGGCGGGCCATCCTAGACCCGGGGTCGTGGGGGCGACCCTATAGTCGCCGGACAAGTCGGCGGCTTGCCAACCTAGTCCCGGGGTCGTGGGGCGACCCCATAGTCGTCGGACATGTCGGCGGCTGACCAACTTTGGCCCGTGGTCGTGGGGACGACCCTATAGACGTCGGACATGTCGGCGGCTGGCCAGCCTAATCCCGGGGTCGTGGGGACCACCCTATAATCGTCGGACAAGTCGGCGGCGGGCCATCCTAGTCCCGGGGTCGTGGGGGCGACCCTATAGCCGTCGGACATGATGGTGGGGGCCAATCTAGTCCCGGGGTCGTGGGGAAGACCCTATAGTCGTTGGACATGATGGCGGCTGGGCAACTTTGGCCCGTGGTCGTGGGGACGACCCTATAGTCGTCGGACAAGTCGGCGGCCGGCCAACCTAGTCCCGGGGTCGTGGGGCGACCCTATAGTCGTCGGACATGACGGTGGCGGGCCATCCTAGTCCCGGGGTCGTGGGGACGACCCTATAGCCGTCGGACATGATGGTGGGGGGCCAATCTAGTCCCGGGGTCGTGGGGACGACCCAATAGTCGTTGGACATGTTGCCGGCTGGGCAACTTTGGCCCGTGGTCGTGGGGACGACCCTATAGTCGTCGGACATGTCGGCGGCTGGCCAGCCTAGTCCCGGGGTCGTGGGGACCACCCTATAATCGTCGGACAAGTCGGCGGCGGGCCATCCTAGTCCCGGGGTCGTGGGGGCGACCCTATAGCCGTCGGACCTGATGGTGGGGGCCAATCTAGTCCCGGGGTCGTGGGGAAGACCCTATAGTCGTTGGACATGATGGCGGCTGGGCAACTTTGGCCCGTGGTCGTGGGGACGACCCTATAGTCGTCGGACAAGTCGGCGGCCGGCCAACCTAGTCCCGGGGTCGTGGGGCGACCCTATAGTCGTCGGACAAGTCGGCGGCGGGCCAACCTAGTCCCGGGGTCGTGGGGCGACCCCATAGTCGTCGGACATGTCGGTGGCGGGCCAACCTAGTCCCGGGGTCGTGGAGACGACCCTATAGTCGTCGGACATGACGGTGGCGGGGCAATCTAGTCCGGGGGTCGTGGGGACGATCCTGTAGTCGTCGGACATGACGGTGGTGGGCCAATCTATTCCTGGGGCCGTGGGGACGACCCTATAGTCGTCGGACATGTCGGCGGCTGGCCTACCTAGTCCCGGGATCGTGGGGACGACCCTATAGTCGGCGGACATGTCGGCGGCGGGCCAACGTATGCCCAGGGACGTAGGGACGAACCTATAGTCGTCGGACATGACGGTGGCGGGCCAATCTAGTCCCGGGCTCGTGGGGACGACACTATAGTCGTCGGACATGTCGGCGGCTGGGCAACTTTGGCCCGTGGTCGTGGGGACGTCCCAATAGCCGTCGGACAAGTCGGCGGCGGGCCAACCTAGTCCCGTGGTCGTGGGGACGACCGTATAGTCGTCGGACAGGTCAGCGGCGGGCCAACCTAGTCCCGGGGTCGTGGGGACGACCCTATAGTCGTCGGACATGACGGTGCCGGGGCAATCTAGCCCCGGGGTCGTGGGGACGACCCTATAGTCTTCGGACATGTCGGCGGCTGGGCAACATTGGCCCGTGGTCGTGGGGACCACCCTATAGCCGTCGGACAAGTCGGCGGTGGGCCAACCTAGTCCCGGGGTCGTGGGTACGACCCTATAGTCGTCGGACATGCCGGCGCCTGGGCAACTTTGGCCCGTGGTCGTGGGGACGACCCTATAGTCTTCGGACAAGTCGGCGGCGGGCCAACCTAGTCCCGGGGTCGTGGGGACGACCCTATAGTCGTCGGACAAGTCGGCGGCAGGCCAACCTAGTCCCTTGGTCGTGGGGACGACCGTATAGCCGTCGGACATGTCGGCAGCTGGCCAACCTAGTCCCGGGGTGGTAGGGACGACCCTATAGTCGCCGGACAAGTCGGCGGCGGGCCAACCTAGTCCCGGGGTCGTGGGGACGACCCTATAGTCGTCGGACATGTCGGCGGCTGGGCAACCTAGTTGCGTGGTCTTGGGGACCACCCTATAGTCGTCGGACAAGTCGGCGGCGGGCCAACCTAGTCCCTGGGCCGTGGGGACGACCCTATAGTCGTCGGACAAGTCGGCGGCGGGCCAACCTTGTCCCGTGGTCGTGGGGACGACCCTATAGTCGTCGGACATGACAGTGGCGGGCCAATCTAGCCCCGGGGTTGTGGGGACGACCCTATAGTCGTCGGACATGTCGGTGGCTGCCCAACCTAGTCCCGGGGTGGTAGGGACGACCCTATAGTCGTCGGACAATTCGGCGGCGAACGAACCTAGTCCCGGGGTCGTGGGGACGACCCTATAGTCGTCGGACATGTCGGCGGCTGGCCAACCTAGTCCCGGGGTGGTAGGGACGACCCTATAGTCGTCGGACAATTCGGCGGCGAACGAACCTAGTCCCGGGGTCGTGGGGACGACCCTATAGTCTTCGGACATGTCGGCGGCTGGGCAACTTTGGCCCGTGGTCGTGGGGACGACCCTATAGTCGTCGGACATGTCGGCGGCTGGCCAACTTTGGCCCGTGGTCGTGGGGACAACCCTATAGACATCCGACATGATGGTGGCGGGCCAATCTAGTCCCGGGGTCGTGGGGGCGGCCCTATAGTCGTCGGACAAGTCGGCGGCGGGCCAACATAATCCCGGGGTCGTGGGGACGACCCTATAGTCGTCGGACAAGTCGGCGGCGGGCCAACCTAGTCCCGGGGTCGTGGGGACGACCCTGTAGTCGTCGGACAAGTCGGCGGCGGGCCAACCTATTCCCGGGGTCGTGGAGACGACCCCATAGTCGTCGTACATGACGGTGCCGGGGCAATCTAGCCCCGGGGTCGTGGGGACAACCCTATAGTGGTCGGACATGACGGTGGCGGGCCAATCTAGGCCCGGGGTCGTGGGGACGACCCTATAGTCTTCGGACATGCCGGCGGCTGGCCAACCTAGTCCCGGGGTCATGGGGACGACCCTATAGTCGTCGGACATGACGGTGGCGGACCAACCTAGTCCCGTGGTCGTGGGGACGACCGTATAGTCGTCGGACATGTCGGCGGCTGGCCAACCTAGTCCCGGGGTCATGGGGTCGACCCTATAGTCGTCGGACATGACGGTGGCGGGGCAATCTACTCCTGGGGTCGTGGGGACGACCCGATAGTCGTCGGACAAGTCGGCGGCGGGCCAACCTAGTCCCGGGGTCGTGAGTACGACCCTATAGTCTTCGGACATGCCGGCGGCTGGGCAACTTTGGCCCGGAGTCGTGGGGACGACCCTGTAGTCGTCGGACATGACGGTGGTGGGCCAATCTAGTCCCGGGGTCGTGGGGACGACCCTATAGACGTCGGACATGAAAGTGGCGGGCCAACCTTGTCCCTGGGTCGTGGGGACGACCCTATAGTCGTCGGACATGTCGGCGGCTGGCCAACCTAGTCCCGGGGTCGTGGGGACGACCCTATAAACGTCGGACAAGTCGGCGGCGGGCCATCCTAGTCCCGGGGTCGTGGGGACGACCCTATAGCCGTCGGACATGATGGTGGGGGGCCACTCTAGTCCCGGGGTCGTGGGGACGACCCTATAGTCGTTGGACATGTTGGCGGCTGGGCAACTTTGGCCCGTGGTCGTGGGGACGACCCTATAGTCGTCGGACATGTCGGCGGCTGGCCAACTTTGGCCCGTGGTCGTGGGGACAACCCTATAGACCTCCGACATGATGGTGGCGGGCCAATCTAGTCCCGGGGTCGTGGGGGCGGCCCTATAGTCGTCGGACAAGTCGGCGGCGGGCCAACATAGTCCCGGGGTCGTGGGGACGACCCTATAGTCGTCGGACATGACGGTGGTGGGCCAATCTATTCCTGGGGCCGTGGGGACGACCCTATAGTCGTCGGACATGTCGGCGGCTGGCCTACCTAGTCCCGGGATCGTGGGGACGACCCTATAGTCGGCGGACATGTCGGCGGCGGGCCAACGTATGCCCAGGGACGTAGGGACGAACCTATAGTCGTCGGACATGACGGTGGCGGGCCAATCTAGTCCCGGGCTCGTGGGGACGACACTATAGTCGTCGGACATGTCGGCGGCTGGGCAACTTTGGCCCGTGGTCGTGGGGACGTCCCAATAGCCGGCGGACAAGTCGGCGGCGGGCCAACCTAGTCCCGTGGTCGTGGGGACGACCGTATAGTCGTCGGACAGGTCAGCGGCGGGCCAACCTAGTCCCGGGGTCGTGGGGACGACCCTATAGTCGTCGGACATGACGGTGCCGGGGCAATCTAGCCCCGGGGTCGTGGGGACGACCCTATAGTCTTCGGACATGTCGGCGGCTGGGCAACATTGGCCCGTGGTCGTGGGGACCACCCTATAGCCGTCGGACAAGTCGGCGGCGGGCCAACCTAGTCCCGGGGTCGTGGGTACGACCCTATAGTCGTCGGACATGCCGGCGCCTGGGCAACTTTGGCCCGTGGTCGTGGGGACGACCCTATAGTCTTCGGACAAGTCGGCGGCGGGCCAACCTAGTCCCGGGGTCGTGGGGACGACCCTATAGTCGTCGGACATGACGGTGGCGGGGCAATCTACTCCTGGGGTCGTGGGGACGACCCGATAGTCGTCGGACAAGTCGGCGGCGGGCCAACCTAGTCCCGGGGTCGTGAGTACGACCCTATAGTCTTCGGACATGCCGGCGGCTGGGCAACTTTGGCCCGGAGTCGTGGGGACGACCCTGTAGTCGTCGGACATGACGGTGGTGGGCCAATCTAGTCCCGGGGTCGTGGGGACGACCCTATAGACGTCGGACATGAAAGTGGCGGGCCAACCTTGTCCCTGGGTCGTGGGGACGACCCTATAGTCGTCGGACATGTCGGCGGCTGGCCAACCTAGTCCCGGGGTCGTGGGGACGACCCTATAATCGTCGGACAAGTCGGCGGCGGGCCATCCTAGTCCCGGGGTCGTGGGGACGACCCTATAGCCGTCGGACATGATGGTGGGGGGCCACTCTAGTCCCGGGGTCGTGGGGACGACCCTATAGTCGTTGGACATGTTGGCGGCTGGGCAACTTTGGCCCGTGGTCGTGGGGACGACCCTATAGTCGTCGGACATGTCGGCGGCTGGCCAACTTTGGCCCGTGGTCGTGGGGACAACCCTATAGACCTCCGACATGATGGTGGCGGGCCAATCTAGTCCCGGGGTCGTGGGGGCGGCCCTATAGTCGTCGGACAAGTCGGCGGCGGGCCAACATAGTCCCGGGGTCGTGGGGACGACCCTATAGTCGTCGGAAAAGTCGGCGGCTGGCCAACCTAGTCCCGGGGTCGTGGGGACGACCCTATAGTCGTCGGACAAGTCGGCGGCGGGCCAACCTAGTCCCGGGGTCGTGGGGACGACCCTGTAGTCGTCGGACAAGTCCGCGGCGGGCCGACCTAGTCCCGGGGTCGTGGGGACGACCCTATAGTCGTCGGACATGTCGGCGACTGGCCAACTTTGGCCCGTGGTCGTGGGGACGACCCTATAGTCGTCGGACATGTCGGCGGCGGGCCAACGTATGCCCAGGGTCGTAGGGACGAACCGATAGTCGTCGGATATGACGGTGGCGGGCCAACCTAGTCCCGGGGTCGTGGGGACGGCCCTATAGTCGTCGGATATGTCGGCGGCGGGCCAACCTAGTCCCGGGGCCGTGGGGTCAACCCGATGGTCGTCGGACATGTCGGCGGCTGGGCAACTTTGGCCTGTGGTCGTGGGGACGACCCTATAGTCGTCGAACAAGTCGGCGGCGGGCCAACCTAGTCCCAGGGCCGTGGGGACGACCCTATAGTCGTCGGACAATTCGGCGGCGGGCCAACCTAGTCCCGGGGTCGTGGGGACGGCCCTATAGTCGTCGGATATGTCGGCGGCGGGCCAACCTAGTCCCGGGGCCGTGGGGTCAACCCGATGGTCGTCGGACATGTCGGCGGCTGGGCAACTTTGGCCTGTGGTCGTGTGGACGACCCTATAGTCGTCGGACAAGTCGGCGGCGGGCCAATCTAGTCCCAGGGCCGTGGGGACGACCCTATAGTCGTCGGACAATTCGGCGGCGGGCCAACCTAGTCCCGGGGTCGCGGGGACGACCGTATAGTCGTCGGGCATGACGGTGGCGGGCCAATCTAGTCCCGGGGTCGTGGGGACGACCCTATAGTCGTAGGACATGTCGGCGGCTGGCCAACTTTGGACCGGGGCGTGGGGACGACCCTATAGTCGTCGGACATGTCGGCGGCGGGCCAACCTAGTCCCGGGGTCGTGGAGACGACCCTATAGTCGTCGGACATGCCGGTGACTGGCCAACCTAGTCCCGGGGTCGTGGAGACGACCCTATAGTCGTCGGACGTGACGGTGCCGGGGCAATCTAGCCCCGGGGTCGAGGGGACGACCCTATAGACGTCGGACATGTCGGCGGCTGGCCAACCTTGTCCCGGGGTGGTAGGGACGAACCTATAGTCGTCGGACAAGTCGGCGGCGGGCCAACCTAGTCCCGGGGTCGTGAGGACGACCCTATAGTCGTCGGACAAGTCGGCGGCGGGCCAACCTAGTCCCGGGGTCGTGGGGACGACCCTATAGTCGTCGGACATGTCGGCGGCTGGCCAACCTAGTCCCGGGGTCGTGGGGACGACCCTATAGTCGTCGTACATGTCGGCGGCAGGGCAACATTGGCCCGTGGTCGTGGGGACGACCCTATAGCCGTCGGACAAGTCGGCGGCGGGCCGACCTAGTCCCGGGGTCGTGGGGAGGACCCTATAGTCGTCGGACATGACGGTGCCGGGGCAATCTAGCCGCGGGGTCGTGGGGACGACCCTATAGTCGTCGGACATGTCGGCGGCCTGCCAACCTAAACCCGGGGTCGTGGGGACGACCGTATAGTCGTCGGACAATTCGGTGGCGGGCCAACCTAGTCCCGGGGTCGTGGGGACGACCCTATAGTCGTCGGAAAAGTCGGCGGCGGGCCAATCTAGTCCCGGGGTCGTGGGGACGACCCTATAGTCGTCGGACATGTCGGCGGCTGGGCAACTTTGGCCCGTGGTCGTGGGGACGTCCCAATAGTCGTCGGACAAGTCGGTGGCGGGCCAACCTAGTCCCGGGGTCGTGGAGACGACCCTATAGTCGTCGGACATGTCGGCGGCTGACCATCTTTGGCCCGTGGTCGTGGGGACGTCCCTATAGTCGCCGGACAAGTCGGCGGCGGGCCAACCTAGTCCCGGGGTCGTGGAGACGACCCTATAGTCATCGGACATGTCGGCGGCTTGCCAGCCTAGTCCCGGGGTGGTAGGGACGACCCTATAGTCGTCAGACAAGTCGGCGGCGGGCCAACCTAGTCCCGGGGTCGTGGGGACGACCCTATAGTCGTCGGACATCGTCGCCTCTTCTAGAGCTTCACATCTCTTCACTCCTGACTCTGTCTCTTCAAGATGCACTACGTTCTTTTCGCCATTATCTTACTCGTCGTCTTCGTATTTTACCGCGAACGCATCCGGTTCTAGCTCTAGTTTAGGAAATAATACGTTAGTACTTAATACTAGGCATTTTTCCGTTGCTCATATAAATATCAGGTCACTGGTTGCGCACTTTACTGATATAGTTGATTTGCTCTCTCGCGTTAATTTCGACATTCTATCCATTAGCGAAACATGGCTTTCCGATGCTATACCTTCGTCCTCATTTACTATTTCTAACTACACCTTCTTTCGGTCTGATCGGAAATCCGGTCTTAAACAACGTGGCGGGGGTGTTGCTGTCTACGTTAAATGTGACATTTGTTGCACATCAATCTCTAATAATAACGTTGTATACGATGTATCTGAAATCGATCCGCTGCTTGATTTCATCGGACTACATATTACAATTAACAGTAAGCGCCTCGCACTTTTCACTGTTTATCGACCGCCTACTTGTTCTTTATCTGCTATTGATTTTCTATCTGATTACCTGCTTCATGTATATAACTTCTCCGATCATATAATTTGCATGGGCGATTTTAATATTAATGTCAGCACATCTGATTCTCATGGCTTTGACTCAATAAACCTATTTATGTCGCTGCTTTCACTGAATCAGGTTATTAATTTACCTACGCGTATAACTAACACCTCTTCCTCGTTAATTGATCTAATAATGATTAGCAATGATCTTTCGGTTAATTCCAGCGGTGTTTATGACATGAGCCATGCAAGCGATCATTCTCTTGTCTATGCTATACTAGATATAGTCAAACCACGTTCCACTCCTCGTTTTGTGTTACGCCGAAATCTACGTGATATGTCATTGGACGCTTTTAATGCTGCCGTGGCCGAGATCGATTGGTCGCCTATATACGAAACCAACTCCATTGATGAGAAAGTAAATTTATTCCACTCCTTAATACTTACAATATTTGATCACTTTGCTCCTATTGAACGTGTGCGTATAACACGACCGTCTGCCCCATGGCTAACTGTTAATTTACGTAAGCTTATGCGTATGCGTAACCAGGCGAGTTTGAAATTTCGTAGGACTGCTAATCCTGTGCACTGGCGCCGCTACAAGCAGCTTCGCAATCTCTGTACCGCAACTCTTAGAGCCGAAAAACGAGCACTTTTCAACCATCTCTCATCTTCCTCCAAATCTCCTAAACAATTTTGGAACCTCATTTCTCGCGCTGGCTATTATCGTCCTCGGCGTGATCCTAACTCTCTTCATTCCTTCCCTGACCCTAATTCTATTAACAATCACTTCATTGAATCTGTTCCGGCTACTAACATTTCTTCTGAAACAATCGATACCTTTCTCAATCAATCTCATACTCATCCTCCTTCCAACTTCTCTTTCTCCCCCTTTACACCTGCCGATCTTTACCCAATCCTTAAATACATTAAACTCACCTCCTCGAACCCGTTTGATTTGTCCGGCCAACTTTTATTGTACTGCATTCCCTTCTGCTGTTTGTGACAGAAACTTAGTTTATTATTTTAATTTGTACAGTATTATAATCTACATCGTGTCTTTAACCTAAGTTGTAATTGCCGCTCTCGTACGCCCAATGAGAGCTTGATATTGCCGCTCTCGTCGCTCCCGTGGTTTGGGTGGACCGAGTAGCTCGAGCCTCGGGATCGGCGGAGCGGGGATGATCTGCTTTCGGCGTACCGGTATCTCGCGGCCTACGTGCCGAAGTCTTGTTCACGCGCTTTCAAAGTGACAACACGTACCGTTGTCTCGCGACCTCTGAACCGCGAGAATCCTCGGTTTCTACTATAACGAGTATATAATTAGATAGAAGGTCTCGGGCTAACGAGCCTTTCAATAATTAATACCAACGGGAATTGTTTCCACTGTGCGCGCTCGAAACGCTGTTTTCGAAAGAATTAAACTATATTCTACAATTACGGACACGAGTCGTTTCTCTGATTAACCTGCTCTCCTTGATTTGAACGTGTAGCTTAATTAAAACTTTAAACATTAAGGTTCATTTTGCTCATTTTCTGGTCCTTCGAGCCGGAGCATTCGGACTCTTCCGATTAACCGGTGCTAAGTGGATTCGTCGGATTCTTAGATTCGTGTTCGTCCTTGCGAGTTTCGCGATCACAGTGCGCGCTTTCGCGACACGAGGTGATAGTGCGATTGTGAAGTACGCGACAAGGTTTCGCAACTCTGAGCGCGAATCCCGTCCTGTGCGTTAGGAAAAGTGCGTGGAGTGCCTTCCGACCGTGAGCTCGCACTATTTCGGGTTCACTCCGATTTTACTTTGGGTTTAACTTTGTCCTCGTTGCCGGTTGAAAAATGGCGACTACGCTGGAAGATTTGATTGCCGATCAAGCCGAAACCGCTGGAAGAATTGAACGGTTCCTAATTAATCTTCGCAAGCTAGGCACGAATAATATTACACTAACCGTGCTGGAAACTCGACAGGAGCTCCTACAGTCATACTGGAAGAGCTTTACCGAGGGACATCGCCAAGTAATTCGGAAACCGGATGCAAAGGACAATGACTATGTTGCTAACGATCGGTATGCAGATGTTGAGGAAATTTATCTCCAACATTCGGTGGTATTAAAGGACATGATTCGAAAGCTGAATCCGTCAACTATTGACGAAACCAGGAGCCCTTCGACCTCTAGACGAGTGGACAACGAGGAAGACTCTACTCTTCCTAAAATACCGTTACCCACCTTCTCAGGTGATCTGCTAGAGTGGGAGAGCTTCCGTGATAGATTCCGATCGTTAATCCATGATTCCACGCGTCTTTCCAAGGTGCGGAAACTTCAGTATTTGAAGTCGAGCCTGACTGGTGAGGCTGCGACTATGTTGAAGCGCACTCCGATCACTGATGCAAACTATGACGGTGCTTGGACCAGCCTTCAAAAACGCTTTGAAAATAAACGGATTCTTTCCGCGGCGCATATGAGAAGACTAGTGCATTGTGTCCCGGTGACGAAAGGAAGCCCTGACGAAATCAAACGTCTGTTAGACGAATTCCGCCAGGCCATCGACTCGTTTGCCGCGTTGGAACGACCAGTGAAGGAGTGGGACGAATGGTTCGTCTTCCTTTTCGCGGAGAAGCTGGACTCCACTTCTCGACTAGAATGGGAGGTCACACTAAAGGACCGAACCTTCAGCCCTTCCTTCGCTACTCTCGAGGATTTCTTCGAGGATAGGGTCCATGCCCTCTACGCTGCTCACACCAAGGAGTCGACTGTGCCCGAGAAGCGTCGCGATGCCGCAAAAGGAACGAAGCCATCTTCCGACCGCTCCAGGACGGCGCTCCCGGTAAATGCTGAGGCTCCACCTAAAAGGGGCAAACGCACTCGTCAGTGTCCAATGTGTCAGGGCACTCACAACTTAAATTACTGTCCGCAATTTAAGGGGATGAACGCGGGCGATCGTAAGATCCAGGCCATCAAGGTAGGCGTTTGTTTATCTTGTTTAAACGTGGGACACATGGTGGCTGAATGTCCTTCCGCCTTTCGCTGTCTGGTCTGTGAAGCGAAGCATCACACACTCCTACATGATGCCTATGTGACCTCAGACCAAAGGACGGAAAACAACGCCAGTGTTCCACAGGAATCTATCTCCAGAGCTGCGGTTAACTCAATTTGCGCCAAACGTTTGGTTTTGTTGGCAACGGCCCGGGTACGCCTATGGGCCCCGAATGGGAAATACATTTCGGTTCGCGCAGTGCTTGATCAGGGCGCTGATGCGTCGTTTGTCAGTGAATGGGTGGCCCAAACCCTTCATCTAAAGAGGAGGCCTACTCACGTTACTCTGGCCGGCTTTCAGGGACGAGACGTCGGCGTAGCAAAACACGAGGTCCAATTGAGCGTGACGGCTGATTTCGATTCCTCTTTCAGACATTCCTTCTTTGCGCTGGTGACTCGCGAGGTGATTCCTCCGACTCCTTCTCGCCTGGCTACAATAACTGACTGGCCTCACTTGAGGGACCTTAACCTAGCGGATGCGGACTTCCATAAGCCTTCCCAGGTCGACATTCTATTCGGTGCGGATGTCTGCGCGTCCCTGTTTGGAGAGACGCGCCGGGGTCCATTTGGTTCGCCTGCCGCTACGCATACGCCTTTCGGCTGGGTGATCTTCGGGCCAGTGCCCCAGGAGGCTGACACTGCTATGTCTTCCAAGCGTCGTGTGCTCCACACGCGTGTACAGGATCCCTTGTCCGTTGAGCTGCAGCGATTTTGGGAGCTGGAGGAGATTCCGGAGACGTCGCCTGTGAGCCCCGAGGAAGTCTGGTGTGAGGACAACTTCGTGGAAACCCATACGAGGGACGAAACTGGACGATACATCGTGCGTCTACCTTTTCGACGTAATTGCGCGTCCACACTTGGCTCTTCCAGGCCAGCTGCCATGAGCACGTTGCTCACTAATGAACGTCGACAGCAGAAGGACCCAAGGTTACGCCGCAGCTATGTGGAGTTCATGGAGGAGTACCACCGTCTTGGACATATGGAGAGATTATCGGAGGGGTCGACGGCTTCACTGCCGGTCTACTACCTACCCCATCACGCGGTGTGGAAAGGAGAGGGGGATACCTCTAAGATTCGAGTAGTTTTCAACGCCTCCTGTACAACCTCTTCGGGAGTCTCCTTGAACGACTTGTTGTCCCCTGGGCCGAAACTGCAAACCACGCTCTGGAGCGTGTTAACGATGTGGCGACTTTTCAGATATGCCTTCTCGACGGACATTGTCAAGATGTTTAGGCAGATCTTGATTCACCCAGCTGATCGAGATTGGCAACGCATCTTATGGCGTCTGGACCCAAGTCACTCACTGGACACGTATCGGCTGGCCACGGTGACTTATGGAACTGCTCCAGCGCCGTACTTGGCGTTGAGAGTCCTGCGACAACTTGCGATGGATGAGGGAGAGCGTTTTCCGCTTGGTGCTCAAGTCCTCCTGCAGCATTCCTATGTGGACGACCTCCTGGCGGGCGGCCATCACCTAGAGGACACAGTCACGGTTCAACGGGAGCTCATCGACATTTTGAGTGCTGGAGGGTTCCACCTAAGTAAGTGGGCCACCAGTCATCCTCTATTAGATCTGCAGGACTCAGCAGGAACGAAGCTGTTCCACGAGCCGGACACTCACGGTGCGTTGGGACTTCTCTGGTCACCAACCACAAACACGCTATCGATCAAGGGACCGACGTTATTACCAGTCCAGCTGGACGGTTACTGGACCAAGAGAAAGGTGCTGTCCGAATTGGCTCGCCTCTTCGACCCTATGGGCTGGCTCGCCCCTGTGCTGGTAAGGGGTAAAATTCTGATGCAGGACCTTTGGCTCTGTGGAGTAGGTTGGGATGATCCGATCCCTCCGCTAGTGGACGCCTCTTGGAACTCCTTTAGGGAAAGTCTACCTGAGCTAGGTGACGTTCGAGTTCCAAGATGGGTTTCCTATATACCGGATAAGGCCCAGGTCGATTTCCATGGGTTTTGCGACGCATCGGAAAGGGCCTACTGTGCAACGGTATTTCTCAGGGTCCACATTACGAGCCAACGACAAACGTTTTCCCATCTTTTGGTCGCGAGAACTAAGGTTGCGCCGGTAAAGGTCATAAGCGTGCCGCGTCTCGAACTTTGTGGTGCCATTCTCCTTGCTCGGTTGCTAAACCAAACGCAACGAGAGTTGGTTCTGCAAGATGCACGGATCTACGTCTGGACCGACTCCTCGGTTGTGATGGCCTGGATCCGATCACACGCGTCACGCTGGAAGCCCTTTGTGGCTCATCGAGTGGCGGAAATTCAGAGACTACTACCTGACATTCCCTGGCGTCACGTTCGCTCCTTGGACAATCCCGCCGATCTTGCGACAAGAGGAATGGACTCCTCTTCCTCTAAATCACCCCCTCTTTGGTGGCACGGCCCTGAGTGGCTGATTCGCTGTCCAAAGGAGTGGCCTGCTTCGGATTTGGACCTGAAATTGGTTGAGGCTCCGGAACAACGAAACTCGGCGGTCGTTAATGCTGTCCAGGAGAGTAAAAAAAATGAGATGCTAGCTCGTTTCTCCAACTTCCCTCGACTTTGTCGGGTCATTTCATTGGTCCGAAGATTTGTCTTTAATCTCCGACATAGAGGTCAAAGGCAAACCGGGTTTCTTACCTCTGTTGAGTTGTCGGAGACGCGAAATTTGATTTGCAGGCTGAGTCAATCAGAAACCTTTCCAGACGAGGCTGACGATCTACGGAAAGGAAGGCCAATCAAACTGGCCTCTCCTTTGGCGCCTCTTCGAGCCTTTCTCGACGAGCAAGGACTCGTTCGGGTCGGCGGCAGGCTGCGTCAAGCTGCCCTCTCGATGGACTACAAGCATCCAGTCGTTATTAGTCGACATTCCTCTTTGGCGAGACTTCTAGTGACTGATGCTCACTTGGCCACACTTCATGGTGGTCTTACCTTAACTCGTAGTTATTTACTGCAGAGATATTGGATTCCCAGAGGACGTCCTTTAATCAAGGAGATCCTTCGCAGCTGTCTGCGATGTCTGAGATTCCGGGGCGCCACCGGGCGCCAACAGATGGGTGATCTTCCTGCTGCGAGGTTACAGCCCTCTAGGCCATTTCTAAAAAGTGGCGTAGACTATGCTGGACCACTTTTACTGCGAACAACAAAGGGAAGGGGTCACAAGGCATACAAGGGCTATATAGCTGTCTTTGTGTGCCTCTGTACAAAGGCAATTCATTTGGAGGTGGTTTCAGACCTTACTTCCACTACCTTTGTTGCAGCCTTTCGCAGATTCGTATCACGACGGGGTCACTGCGCTGAAATGCTCAGCGATAATGCTACCACCTTTCGAGGAGCCGACGGGGAGCTGAGGAAGCTCTTCAAGGCGGCGTCCACCTTCTACAAGGAAACCGCTGAGACCTTGGCTATGGACGGGACGAAATGGTCGTTCATACCACCATACTCGCCTCACTTTGGTGGTCTCTGGGAGGCCGCCGTAAAGTCGGCAAAGTACCACCTCCGTCGGGTTGTTGGCGACCACACTTTGACGTTCGAGGAGCTTACGACCTTGATGTGCCAAATTGAAGCTTGCCTAAACTCAAGGCCCCTTACTGCCCTCTCTGACGATCCGTCTGACCTTTCCTCCTTAACGCCAGGTCATTTCCTTGTTGGCGAGCCCTTGATCGCTATCCCTGAACAAAGTAACACGGATACTTCGATCCATGGGTTAGCAAGGTGGAAGCTAGTTTCTAACCTCCGTGACCATTTCTGGCGTAGATGGACCCAGGAATATCTCCATCAGCTCCAACAACTGCCAAAATGGAGGAGACGCCAACTCAACTGGACGGTTGGAACACTCGTTCTCGTCAAAGACGAGCTCCTGCCTCCGACGAAGTGGGCTCTTGGCAGAATCCTGGAGGTCCATCCGGGAAAAGACGGACTAGTACGCGTCGTCAAAGTCCGTACAGCAACGAAGACGATGACACGCTCTATAGGGACGTTGTGCCCTCTACTGGGCCGAGAAACAGACGTTCCGCTGAACTAGAATTCGGAACACTCCACTGTTGGGTCCGACACGCACTCGCGCCCTCTGGTGCTCGGTCGTCACGGTGGGCGGTGAGGCCTGATCGCTTCACTGGGAATGTACTGCTACATGCGGCCGTGGTCATGGTGGGGACTAACGGAACTGTTCGAACGATGAAGTCAAGTACCGCTCAGCGCGTCTTGGGAAAGGATGGGTGACCGAGTCACACCATATTATTCTCCTGTTTCTAGCTTTATGTTTATTTAAATCACAAACGTTCAACCCCTGCAATCGTATGTTGCGTCTCTTCCTGATCCGGTCGCATTACTTTTGTATATAATGCGATTCTGGCTCTAGTTTTATAGTTTCGTCGTCGTGTCCTCGGACGAGGCGGGCGGCATGTTTGTGACAGAAACTTAGTTTATTATTTTAATTTGTACAGTATTATAATCTACATCGTGTCTTTAACCTAAGTTGTAATTGCCGCTCTCGTACGCCCAATGAGAGCTTGATATTGCCGCTCTCGTCGCTCCCGTGGTTTGGGTGGACCGAGTAGCTCGAGCCTCGGGATCGGCGGAGCGGGGATGATCTGCTTTCGGCGTACCGGTATCTCGCGGCCTACGTGCCGAAGTCTTGTTCACGCGCTTTCAAAGTGACAACACGTACCGTTGTCTCGCGACCTCTGAACCGCGAGAATCCTCGGTTTCTACTATAACGAGTATATAATTAGATAGAAGGTCTCGGGCTAACGAGCCTTTCAATAATTAATACCAACGGGAATTGTTTCCACTGTGCGCGCTCGAAACGCTGTTTTCGAAAGAATTAAACTATATTCTACAATTACGGACACGAGTCGTTTCTCTGATTAACCTGCTCTCCTTGATTTGAACGTGTAGCTTAATTAAAACTTTAAACATTAAGGTTCATTTTGCTCATCTGCCTAGATCCACTAATCCACATATTTAATCACTCCATATCCTCTGGCACTTATCCAACCATTTGGAAGAACAATATCGTCGTACCTATCCCTAAATCTCCTGATGCATCAACCCTTAACTCCCTTCGCCCTATCTCTCAGCCCCCCTTCCTCTCTAAACTTTTAGAGAAATTATGTCACGCTCAACTCTCATCTTTCATCTCATCTATTCATGCCTTACCTGACCTCCAATCTGGTTTCAGACGAGGGTACAGCACGACCACCGCTCTTCATTTCATCACTGACTCCATCTCACGTGCTATGGACTCCCATAACCTCGCTCTTATTACATCACTTGATTTTTCCAAAGCATTTGATACCGTTGATCACAACCTGCTGATTGCTAAATTGAAATATTTCGGACTGTCTCCTCTGTCCCTCTCATGGTTTCGTTCTTATCTGGTTGGACGCACTCAACAGGTTATGCTCAACCGTGACGGGCCAAAATTCTCCGCTTTGCGTGCGGTGAAGTACGGAGTTCCACAAGGATCCGTGTTAGGTCCACTATTGTTTAATATTTTCGTTGCCGATCTACCTCGTCTTACTAGGTCAAATGTTTCGTGCATGTACGCCGATGACATGCAGATCATTTCCACCTTTGCGCCGAACAATATTAATGATGTTGTTAGTAAACTGGAATCCGATCTTGTCCTGATATTCGAATGGGTGGTCCAACATGGGCTTAGGCTTAATCCTTCCAAATCTTCTCTCCTAGTTCTTGGCTCTTCTTCCCTCCTTCGTACCCTTCCACCCATTACTGTCACACTTGACTCAGTCCAGCTACATCCTGTTACTTCCAGCCGGGTTTTGGGACTCACACTGGACGCTACTCCTACCTTTGAAAACCAGGTGACTGCTAGATGTCGCCTAGCCTTTAATCGTCTACGTCTATTATATCCTTCTCGTCATATTCTCTCCTCTTCTCAGAAACTTCTCCTATCTCAGTCCCTGGTTGTTTCGCTGTTTGACTACTGTGATTTCGTATATAGTCCTTTTCTTACCTCTCGTCTCTCTTCCCTGATTCAGCGTGTTCAAAATTCCTGTCTGCGTTTTTCCTACTGTATCCGCAAGTTTGATCATATCTCTCCGTTTTTCGTAAAATCCTCCTGGTTACGTATGTCTCAAAGATGGACACTCCACTTGTGCTGTCTCGTGTTTAAGGTTCTCTCCTCTGGTTGTCCGTCATATCTTTACAACATTCTACTTACAAATCATTCCTATCACTCCTCTAGTTCTCTTTCAACTCGCTTCCAATCTCTTCTCTCTATTCCTGTACATCGTACCTCCAAATTTGAATCTTACTTCTCTTATACCGCGGCTCATTATTATAACTCCCTTCCTGCTTCTATCCGACAGTCAGACTCTTTTCCGTCCTTTCAACAGGCAGCCCGACAACACATAGCCCATGCTGTACCGTGATCTGCGCATTTGCCTCCATTGTATATTCTTTCATTACTATCTGTTTCATATATCATATTTCGCATTCCAGATATCATATTTCATATCTCATATTTCTGTGTTCAACTAGTTTAAGTATGGTTAGTATTAGTACATGTAGTACTAATAAGTTTAGTTTTAGTTTATTTTATGTTATGGTTAGGCCTATTTACAGTTTCTACTGCGGCCTCGCCTTTACTCGCCTTTACTTTTTGCCTATGTACTTTACCTTGTTTGCGAGTAATAAAGACGAAATAATAATAATAATAATAATAATAATATCGGCGGCTGGCCAACTTTGGCCCGTGGTCGTGGGAACGACCCTATAGACGTCGGACCTGATGGTGGCGGGCCAATCTAGTCCCGGGGTCGTGGGGACGACCCTATAGTCGTCGGCACAAGTCGGCGGCGGGCCTACCTAGCCCCGGTGTCGTGGGGACGACCCTATAGTCGTCGGAAATGACGGTGGCGGGCCAACCTAGTCCCGGGGTCGTGGGGACGTCCCTATAGTCGTCGGACAAGTCGGCGGCTGGACAACCTAGTCCCGGGGTCGTGGGGACGTCCCTATAGTCGTCGGACAAGTCGGCGGCTGGCCAACCTAGTCCCGGGGTCGTGGGGACGACCCTATAGTCGTCGGACTAGTCGGCGGCGGGCCAACCTAGTCCCGGGGTCGTGGGGACGACTCTGTAGTCGTCGGACAAGTCGGCGGCGGGTCATCCTAGTCCCTGGGTCGTGGGGACGACCCTATAGTCATCGGACATGTCGGCGGCTTGCCAACGTAGTCCCGGGGTCGTGGGGCGACCCTATAGTCGTCGGACATGACGGTGGCGGGCCATCCTAGTCCCGGGGTCGTGGGGACGACCCTATAGCCGTCGGACATGATGGTGGGGGGCCAATATGGTCCCGGGGTCGTGGGGACGACCCTATAGTCGTCGGACAAGTCGGCGGCGGGCCAACCTAGTCCCGGGGTCGTGGGGACAACCCTATAGTCGTCGGACAAGTGGGCGGCGGGCCAACATAGTCCCGGGGTCGTGGGGACGACCCTATAGTCGTCGGACAAGTCAGCGGCGGGCCAACCTAGTCCCGGGGTCGTGGGGCGACCCTATAGTCGTCGGACATGACGGTGGCGGGCCATCCTAGTCCCGGGGTCGTGGGGACGACCCTATAGCCGTCGGACATGATGGTGGGGGGCCAATCTAGTCGCGGGGTCGTGGGGACGACCCTATAGTCGTCGGCACAAGTCGGCGGCGGGCCTACCTAGCCCCGGTGTCGTGGGGACGACCCTATAGTCGTCGGAAATGACGGTGGCGGGCCAACCTAGTCCCGGGGTCGTGGGGACGTCCCTATAGTCGTCGGACAAGTCGGCGGCTGGACAACCTAGTCCCGGGGTCGTGGGGACGTCCCTATAGTCGTCGGACAAGTCGGCGGCTGGCCAACCTAGTCCCGGGGTCGTGGGGACGACCCTATAGTCGTCGGACTAGTCGGCGGCGGGCCAACCTAGTCCCGGGGTCGTGGGGACGACTCTGTAGTCGTCGGACAAGTCGGCGGCGGGTCATCCTAGTCCCTGGGTCGTGGGGACGACCCTATAGTCATCGGACATGTCGGCGGCTTGCCAACGTAGTCCCGGGGTCGTGGGGCGACCCTATAGTCGTCGGACATGACGGTGGCGGGCCATCCTAGTCCCGGGGTCGTGGGGACGACCCTATAGCCGTCGGACATGATGGTGGGGGGCCAATATGGTCCCGGGGTCGTGGGGACGACCCTATAGTCGTCGGACAAGTCGGCGGCGGGCCAACCTAGTCCCGGGGTCGTGGGGACAACCCTATAGTCGTCGGACAAGTGGGCGGCGGGCCAACATAGTCCCGGGGTCGTGGGGACGACCCTATAGTCGTCGGACAAGTCGGCGGCGGGCCAACCTAGTCCCGGGGTCGTGGGGCGACCCTATAGTCGTCGGACATGACGGTGGCGGGCCATCCTAGTCCCGGGGTCGTGGGGACGACCCTATAGCCGTCGGACATGATGGTGGGGGGCCAATCTAGTCGCGGGGTCGTGGGGACGACCCTATAGTCGTCGGCACAAGTCGGCGGCGGGCCTACCTAGCCCCGGTGTCGTGGGGACGACCCTATTGTCGTCGGATATGACGGTGGCGGGCCAACCTAGTCCCGGGGTCGTGGGGACGGCCCTATAGTCGTTGGACATGTTGGCGGCTGGCCAACTTTGGCCCGTGGTCGTGGGGACGACCCTATAGTCTTCGGACATGCCGGCGGCTGGGCAACTTTGGCCCGCGGTCGTGGGGACGACCCTGTAGTCGTCGGACATGTCGGCGGCTGGCCAACCTAGTCCCGGGATCGTGGGGACGACCCTATAGTCGTCGGACATGACGGTGGTGGGCCAATCTATTCCTGGGGCCGTGGGGACGACCCTATAGTCGTCGGACATGTCGGCGGCTGGCCAACCTAGTCCCGGGATCGTGGGGACGACCCTATAGTCGGCGGACATGTCGGCGGCTGGCCAACCTAGTCCCGGGATCGTGGGGACGACCCTATAGTCGGCGGACATGTCGGCGGCCGGCCAACGTATGCCCAGGGCCGTAGGGACGAACCTATAGTCGTCAGACATGACGGTGGCGGGCCATCCTTGTCCCGGCGTCGTGGGGACGACCCTATAGCCGTCGGACATGATGGTGGGGGGCCAATCTGGTCCCGGGGTCGTGGGGACGACCCTATAGTCGTCAGACATGACGGTGGCGGGCCATCCTAGTCCCGGGGTCGTGGGGACGATCCTATAGCCGTCGGACATGATGGTGGGGGGCCAATCTGGTCCCGGGGTCGTGGGGACGACCCTATAGTCGTCGGACAAGTCGGCGGCGGGCCAACCTGGTCCCGGGGTCGTGGGGACGACCCTATAGTCGTCGGACAAGTGGGCGGCGGGCCAACATAGTCCCGGGGTCGTGGGGACGACCCTATTGTCGTCGGACATGTCGGCGGCGGGCCAACGTATGCCCAGGGTCGTAGGCGCGAACCTATATTCGTCGGACATGACGGTGGCGGGCCAATCTAGTCCCGGGGTCGTGGGGACGACCCTATAGTCGTCGGAAATGACGGTGGCGGGCCAATCTAGTCCCGGGCTCGTGGGGACGACCCTATAGTGGTCGGACATGACGGTGGCTGGCCAATCTAGTCCCGGGGTCGTGGGGACGACCCTATTGTCGTCGGACATGTCGGTGGCGGGCCAATCTAGTCCCGGGCTCGTGGGGACGACCCTATAGTCGTCGGACATGACGGTGGCGGGCCAATCTAGTCCCGGGGTCGTGGGGACGACCCTATTGTCGTCGGACATTTCGGCGGCTGGCCAACCTTGTCGCGGGATCGTGGGGACGACCCTATAGTCGTCGGACATGTCGGCGGCGGGCCAACGTATGCCCAGGGTCGTAGGCACGAACCTATATTCATCGGACATGACGGTGGCGGGCCAATCTAGTCCCGGGGTCGTTGGGACGACCTTATAGTCGTCGGACTAGTCGGCGGCGGGCCAACCTAGTCCCGGTGTCGTTGGGACGACCCTATAGTCGTCGGACATGACGGTGGCCGGCCAATCTAGTCCCGGGGTCGTGGGGACGACCCTATAGTCGTCGGACATGTCGGCGGCAGGCCATCATAGCCCCGGGGTCGTGGGGACGACCCTATAGTCGTCGGACATGTCGGCGGCTGGGCAACTTTGGCCCGTGGTCGTGGGGACGTCCCAATAGTCGTCGGACAAGTCGGCGGCGGGCCATCCTAGTCCCGGGGTCGTGGAGATGAGCCTATAGTCGTCGTACATGTCGGCGGCTGACCAACTTTGGCCCGTGGTCGTGGGGACGTCCCTATAGTCGCCGGACAAGTCGGCGGCGGGCCAACCTAGTCCCGGGGTCGTGGGGACGACCCTATAGTCGTCGGACATGACGGTGGCGGGGCAATCTAGTCCGGGGGTCGTGGGGACGATCCTGTAGTCGTCGGACATGACGGTGGTGGGCCAATCTATTCCTGGGGCCGTGGGGACGACCCTATAGTCGTCGGACATGTCGGCGGCTGGCCAACCTAGACCCGGGATCGTGGGGACGACCCTATAGTCGGCGGACATGTCGGCGGCGGGCCAACGTATGCCCAGGGCCGTAGGGACGAACCTATAGTCGTCAGACATGACGGTGGCGGGCCATCCTAGTCCCGGGGTCGTGGGGACGATCCTATAGCCGTCGGACATGATGGTGGGGGGCCAATCTGGTCCCGGGGTCGTGGGGACGATCCTGTAGTCGTCGGACATGACGGTGGTGGGCCAATCTATTCCTGGGGCCGTGGGGACGACCCTATAGTCGTCGGACAAGTCGGCGGCGGGCCAACCTAGTCCCGGGGTCGTGGGGACGACCCTATAGTCGTCGGACAAGTGGGCGGCGGGCCAACATAGTCCCGGGGTCGTGGGGACGACCCTATTGTCGTCGGACATGTCGGCGGCGGGCCAACGTATGCCCAGGGTCGTAGGCGCGAACCTATATTCGTCGGACATGACGGTGGCGGGCCAATCTAGTCCCGGGGTCGTGGGGACGACCCTATAGTCGTCGGCACAAGTCGGCGGCGGGCCTACCTAGCCCCGGTGTCGTGGGGACGACCCTATAGTCGTCGGAAATGACGGTGGCGGGCCAATCTAGTCCCGGGCTCGTGGGGACGACCCTATAGTGGTCGGACATGACGGTGGCGGGCCAATCTAGTCCCGGGGTCGTGGGGACGACCCTATTGTCGTCGGACATGTCGGTGGCGGGCCAATCTAGTCCCGGGCTCGTGGGGACGACCCTATAGTCGTCGGACATGACGGTGGCGGGCCAATCTAGTCCCGGGGTCGTGGGGACGACCCTATTGTCGTCGGACATGTCGGCGGCTGGCCAACCTAGTCGCGGGATCGTGGGGACGACCCTATAGTCGTCGGACATGTCGGCGGCGGGCCAACGTATGCCCAGGGTCGTAGGCACGAACCTATATTCGTCGGACATGACGGTGGCGGGCCAATCTAGTCCCGGGGTCGTTGGGACGACCTTATAGTCGTCGGACTAGTCGGCGGCGGGCCAACCTAGTCCCGGTGTCGTGGGGACGACCCTATAGTCGTCGGACATGACGGTGGCGGGCCAATCTAGTCCCGGGGTCGTGGGGACGACCCTATAGTCGTCGGACATGTCGGCGGCAGGCCAACATAGTCCCGGGGTCGTGGGGACGACCCTATAGTCGTCGGACATGTCGGCGGCTGGGCAACTTTGGCCCGTGGTCGTGGGGACGTCCCAATAGTCGTCGGACAAGTCGGCGGCGGGCCAACCTAGTCCCGGGGTCGTGGAGACGAGCCTATAGTCGTCGTACATGTCGGCGGCTGACCAACTTTGGCCCGTGGTCGTGGGGACGTCCCTATAGTCGCCGGACAAGTCGGCGGCGGGCCAACCTAGTCCCGGGGTCGTGGGGACGACCCTATAGTCGTCGGACATGACGGTGGCGGGGCAATCTAGTCCGGGGGTCGTGGGGACGATCCTGTAGTCGTCGGACATGACGGTGGTGGGCCAATCTATTCCTGGGGCCGTGGGGACGACCCTATAGTCGTCGGACATGTCGGCGGCTGGCCAACCTAGTCCCGGGATCGTGGGGACGACCCTATAGTCGGCGGACATGTCGGCGGCGGGCCAACGTATGCCCAGGGCCGTAGGGACGAACCTATAGTCGTCAGACATGACGGTGGCGGGCCATCCTAGTCCCGGGGTCGTGGGGACGACCCTATAGCCGTCGGACATGATGGTGGGGGGCCAATCTGGTCCCGGGGTCGTGGGGACGACCCTATAGTCGTCAGACATGACGGTGGCGGGCCATCCTAGTCCCGGGGTCGTGGGGACGCTCCTATAGCCGTCGGACATGATGGTGGGGGGCCAATCTGGTCCCGGGGTCGTGGGGACGACCCTATAGTCGTCGGACAAGTCGGCGGCGGGCCAACCTAGTCCCGGGGTCGTGGGGACGACCCTATAGTCGTCGGACATGTCGGCGGCGGGCCAACGTATGCCCAGGGTCGTAGGCGCGAACCTATATCCGTCGGACATGACGGTGGCGGGCCAATCTAGACCCGGGGTCGTGGGGACGACCCTATAGTCGTCGGACAAGTCGGCGGCGGGCCAACCTAGTCCCTGCGTCGTGGGGACGACCCTATAGTCGTCGGACATGACGGTGGCGGGCCAATCTAGTCCCGGGCTCGTGGGGACGACCCTATAGTGGTCGGACATGACGGGGGCGGGCCAATCTAGTCCCGGGGTCGTGGGGACGACCCTATGGTCGTCGGACATGTCGGTGGCGGCCCAATCTAGTCCCGGGCTCGTGGGGACGGCCCTATAGTCGTCGGACATGACGGTGGCGGGCCAATCTAGTCCCGGGGTCGTGGGGACGACCCTATTGTCGTCGGACATGTCGGCGGCTGGCCAACCTAGTCGCGGGATCGTGGGGACGACCCTATTGTCGTCGGACATGTCGGCGGCGGGCCAACGTATGCCCAGGGTCGTAGGCACGAACCTATATTCGTCAGACATGACGGTGGCGGGCCATCCTAGTCCCGGGGTCGTGGGGACGACCCTATAGCCGTCGGACATGATGGTGGGGGGCCAATCTGGTCCCGGGGTCGTGGGGACGACCCTATAGTCGTCAGACATGACGGTGGCGGGCCATCCTAGTCCCGGGGTCGTGGGGACGATCCTATAGCCGTCGGACATGATGGTGGGGGGCCAATCTGGTCCCGGGGTCGTGGGGACGACCCTATAGTCGTCGGACAAGTCGGCGGCGGGCCAACCTAGTCCCGGGGTCGTGGGGACGACCCTATAGTCGTCGGACATGTCGGCGGCGGGCCAACGTATGCCCAGGGTCGTAGGCGCGAACCTATATTCGTCGGACATGACGGTGGCGGGCCAATCTAGACCCGGGGTCGTGGGGACGACCCTATAGTCGTCGGACAAGTCGGCGGCGGGCCAACCGAGTCCCTGCGTCGTGGGGACGACCCTATAGTCGTCGGACATGACGGTGGCGGGCCAATCTAGTCCCGGGGTCGTGGGGACGACCCTATAGTCGTCGGACAAGTCGGCGGCGGGCCAACCTAGTGCCGGGGTCGTGGGGCGACCCCATAGTCGTCGGACATGTCGGTGGCGGGCCAACCTAGTCCCGGGGTCGTGGAGACGACCCTATAGTCGTCGGACATGACGGTGGCGGGGCAATCTAGTCCGGGGGTCGTGGGGACGATCCTGTAGTCGTCGGACATGTCGGTGGTGGGCCAACCTAGTCCCGGGGTCGTGGGGACGACCCTATAGTCGTCGGACATGACGGTGGCGGGCCAATCTAGTCCCGGGGTCGTGGGGACGACCCTATAGTCGTCGGACAAGTCGGCGGCGGGCCAACCTAGTCCCGGGGTCGTGGGGACGACCCTATAGTCGTCGGACATGTCGGCGGCGGGCCAACGTATGCCCAGGGTCGTAGGCGCGAACCTATATTCGTCGGACATGATGGTGGCGGGCCAATCTAGGCCCGGGGTCGTGGGGACGACCCAATAGTCGTCGGACAAGTCGGCGGCGGGCCAACCTAGTCCCTGCGTCGTGGGGACGACCCTATAGTCGTCGGACATGACGGTGGCGGGCCAATCTAGTCCCGGGCTCGTGGGGACGACCCTATAGTGGTCGGACATGACGGGGGCGGGCCAATCTAGTCCCGGGGTCGTGGGGACGACCCTATGGTCGTCGGACATGTCGGTGGCGGCCCAATCTAGTCCCGGGCTCGTGGGGACGGCCCTATAGTCGTCGGACATGACGGTGGCGGGCCAATCTAGTCCCGGGGTCGTGGGGACGACCCTATTGTCGTCGGACATGTCGGCGGCTGGCCAACCTAGTCGCGGGATCGTGGGGACGACCCTATTGTCGTCGGACATGTCGGCGGCGGGCCAACGTATGCCCAGGGTCGTAGGCACGAACCTATATTCGTCAGACATGACGGTGGCGGGCCATCCTAGTCCCGGGGTCGTGGGGACGACCCTATAGCCGTCGGACATGATGGTGGGGGGCCAATCTGGTCCCGGGGTCGTGGGGACGACTCTATAGTCGTCAGACATGACGGTGGCGGGCCATCCTAGTCCCGGGGTCGTGGGGACGATCCTATAGCCGTCGGACATGATGGTGGGGGGCCAATCTGGTCCCGGGGTCGTGGGGACGACCCTATAGTCGTCGGACAAGTCGGCGGCGGGCCAACCTAGTCCCGGGGTCGTGGGGACGACCCTATAGTCGTCGGACATGTCGGCGGCGGGCCAACGTATGCCCAGGGTCGTAGGCGCGAACCTATATTCGTCGGACATGACGGTGGCGGGCCAATCTAGACCCGGGGTCGTGGGGACGACCCTATAGTCGTCGGACAAGTCGGCGGCGGGCCAACCTAGTCCCTGCGTCGTGGGGACGACCCTATAGTCGTCGGACATGACGGTGGCGGGCCAATCTAGTCCCGGGCTCGTGGGGACGACCCTATAGTGGTCGGACATGACGGGGGCGGGCCAATCTAGTCCCGGGGTCGTGGGGACGACCCTATGGTCGTCGGACATGTTGGTGGCGGCCCAATCTAGTCCCGGGCTCGTGGGGACGGCCCTATAGTCGTCGGACATGACGGTGGCGGGCCAATCTAGTCCCGGGGTCGTGGGGACGACCCTATTGTCGTCGGACATGTCGGCGGCTGGCCAACCTAGTCGCGGGGTCGTGGGGACAACCCTATAGTCGTCGGACAAGTGGGCGGCGGGCCAACATAGTCCCGGGGTCGTGGGGACGACCCTATAGTCGTCGGACAAGTCGGCGGCGGGCCAACCTAGTCCCGGGGTCGTGGGGCGACCCTATAGTCGTCGGACATGACGGTGGCGGGCCATCCTAGTCCCGGGGTCGTGGGGACGACCCTATAGCCGTCGGACATGATGGTGGGGGGCCAATCTAGTCGCGGGGTCGTGGGGACGACCCTATAGTCGTCGGCACAAGTCGGCGGCGGGCCTACCTAGCCCCGGTGTCGTGGGGACGACCCTATAGTCGTCGGATATGACGGTGGCGGGCCAACCTAGTCCCGGGGTCGTGGGGACGGCCCTATAGTCGTTGGACATGTTGGCGGCTGGCCAACTTTGGCCCGTGGTCGTGGGGACGACCCTATAGTCTTCGGACATGCCGGCGGCTGGGCAACTTTGGCCCGCGGTCGTGGGGACGACCCTGTAGTCGTCGGACATGTCGGCGGCTGGCCAACCTAGTCCCGGGATCGTGGGGACGACCCTATAGTCGTCGGACATGACGGTGGTGGGCCAATCTATTCCTGGGGCCGTGGGGACGACCCTATAGTCGTCGGACATGTCGGCGGCTGGCCAACCTAGTCCCGGGATCGTGGGGACGACCCTATAGTCGGCGGACATGTCGGCGGCTGGCCAACCTAGTCCCGGGATCGTGGGGACGACCCTATAGTCGGCGGACATGTCGGCGGCCGGCCAACGTATGCCCAGGGCCGTAGGGACGAACCTATAGTCGTCAGACATGACGGTGGCGGGCCATCCTAGTCCCGGCGTCGTGGGGACGACCCTATAGCCGTCGGACATGATGGTGGGGGGCCAATCTGGTCCCGGGGTCGTAGGGACGACCCTATAGTCGTCAGACATGACGGTGGCGGGCCATCCTAGTCCCGGGGTCGTGGGGACGATCCTATAGCCGTCGGACATGATGGTGGGGGGCCAATCTGGTCCCGGGGTCGTGGGGACGACCCTATAGTCGTCGGACAAGTCGGCGGCGGGCCAACCTGGTCCCGGGGTCGTGGGGACGACCCTATAGTCGTCGGACAAGTGGGCGGCGGGCCAACATAGTCCCGGGGTCGTGGGGACGACCCTATTGTCGTCGGACATGTCGGCGGCGGGCCAACGTATGCCCAGGGTCGTAGGCGCGAACCTATATTCGTCGGACATGACGGTGGCGGGCCAATCTAGTCCCGGGGTCGTGGGGACGACCCTATAGTCGTCGGAAATGACGGTGGCGGGCCAATCTAGTCCCGGGCTCGTGGGGACGACCCTATAGTGGTCGGACATGACGGTGGCTGGCCAATCTAGTCCCGGGGTCGTGGGGACGACCCTATTGTCGTCGGACATGTCGGTGGCGGGCCAATCTAGTCCCGGGCTCGTGGGGACGACCCTATAGTCGTCGGACATGACGGTGGCGGGCCAATCTAGTCCCGGGGTCGTGGGGACGACCCTATTGTCGTCGGACATTTCGGCGGCTGGCCAACCTTGTCGCGGGATCGTGGGGACGACCCTATAGTCGTCGGACATGTCGGCGGCGGGCCAACGTATGCCCAGGGTCGTAGGCACGAACCTATATTCATCGGACATGACGGTGGCGGGCCAATCTAGTCCCGGGGTCGTTGGGACGACCTTATAGTCGTCGGACTAGTCGGCGGCGGGCCAACCTAGTCCCGGTGTCGTTGGGACGACCCTATAGTCGTCGGACATGACGGTGGCCGGCCAATCTAGTCCCGGGGTCGTGGGGACGACCCTATAGTCGTCGGACATGTCGGCGGCAGGCCATCATAGCCCCGGGGTCGTGGGGACGACCCTATAGTCGTCGGACATGTCGGCGGCTGGGCAACTTTGGCCCGTGGTCGTGGGGACGTCCCAATAGTCGTCGGACAAGTCGGCGGCGGGCCATCCTAGTCCCGGGGTCGTGGAGATGAGCCTATAGTCGTCGTACATGTCGGCGGCTGACCAACTTTGGCCCGTGGTCGTGGGGACGTCCCTATAGTCGCCGGACAAGTCGGCGGCGGGCCAACCTAGTCCCGGGGTCGTGGGGACGACCCTATAGTCGTCGGACATGACGGTGGCGGGGCAATCTAGTCCGGGGGTCGTGGGGACGATCCTGTAGTCGTCGGACATGACGGTGGTGGGCCAATCTATTCCTGGGGCCGTGGGGACGACCCTATAGTCGTCGGACATGTCGGCGGCTGGCCAACCTAGACCCGGGATCGTGGGGACGACCCTATAGTCGGCGGACATGTCGGCGGCGGGCCAACGTATGCCCAGGGCCGTAGGGACGAACCTATAGTCGTCAGACATGACGGTGGCGGGCCATCCTAGTCCCGGGGTCGTGGGGACGACCCTATAGTCGTCGGACAAGTCGGCGGCGGGCCAACCTAGTCCCGGGGTCGTGGGGCGACCCTATAGTCGTCGGACATGACGGTGGCGGGCCATCCTAGTCCCGGGGTCGTGGGGACGACCCTATAGCCGTCGGACATGACGGTGGCGGGGCAATCTAGTCCGGGGCTCGTGGGGACGATCCTGTAGTCGTCGGACATGACGGTGGTGGGCCAATCTATTCCTGGGGCCGTGGGGACGACCCTATAGTCGTCGGACATGTCGGCGGCTGGCCAACGTATGCCCAGGGCCGTAGGGACGAACCTATAGTCGTCAGACATGACGGTGGCGGGCCATCCTAGTCCCGGGGTCGTGGGGACGACCCTATAGTCGTCGGACAAGTCGGCGGCGGGCCAACCTAGTCCCGGGGTCGTGGGGCGACCCTATAGTCGTCGGACATGACGGTGGCGGGCCATCCTAGTCCCGGCGTCGTGGGGACGACCCTATAGCCGTCGGACATGATGGTGGGGGGCCAATCTGGTCCCGGGGTCGTGGGGACGACCCTATAGTCGTCAGACATGACGGTGGCGGGCCATCCTAGTCCCGGGGTCGTGGGGACGATCCTATAGCCGTCGGACATGATGGTGGGGGGCCAATCTGGTCCCGGGGTCGTGGGGACGATCCTGTAGTCGTCGGACATGACGGTGGTGGGCCAATCTATTCCTGGGGCCGTGGGGACGACCCTATAGTCGTCGGACAAGTCGGCGGCGGGCCAACCTAGTCCCGGGGTCGTGGGGACGACCCTATAGTCGTCGGACAAGTGGGCGGCGGGCCAACATAGTCCCGGGGTCGTGGGGACGACCCTATTGTCGTCGGACATGTCGGCGGCGGGCCAACGTATGCCCAGGGTCGTAGGCGCGAACCTATATTCGTCGGACATGACGGTGGCGGGCCAATCTAGTCCCGGGGTCGTGGGGACGACCCTATAGTCGTCGGCACAAGTCGGCGGCGGGCCTACCTAGCCCCGGTGTCGTGGGGACGACCCTATAGTCGTCGGAAATGACGGTGGCGGGCCAATCTAGTCCCGGGCTCGTGGGGACGACCCTATAGTGGTCGGACATGACGGTGGCGGGCCAATCTAGTCCCGGGGTCGTGGGGACGACCCTATTGTCGTCGGACATGTCGGTGGCGGGCCAATCTAGTCCCGGGCTCGTGGGGACGACCCTATAGTCGTCGGACATGACGGTGGCGGGCCAATCTAGTCCCGGGGTCGTGGGGACGACCCTATTGTCGTCGGACATGTCGGCGGCTGGCCAACCTAGTCGCGGGATCGTGGGGACGACCCTATAGTCGTCGGATATGTCGGCGGCGGGCCAACGTATGCCCAGGGTCGTAGGCACGAACCTATATTCGTCGGACATGACGGTGGCGGGCCAATCTAGTCCCGGGGTCGTTGGGACGACCTTATAGTCGTCGGACTAGTCGGCGGCGGGCCAACCTAGTCCCGGTGTCGTGGGGACGACCCTATAGTCGTCGGACATGACGGTGGCGGGCCAATCTAGTCCCGGGGTCGTGGGGACGACCCTATAGTCGTCGGACATGTCGGCGGCAGGCCAACATAGTCCCGGGGTCGTGGGGACGACCCTATAGTCGTCGGACATGTCGGCGGCTGGGCAACTTTGGCCCGTGGTCGTGGGGACGTCCCAATAGTCGTCGGACAAGTCGGCGGCGGGCCAACCTAGTCCCGGGGTCGTGGAGACGAGCCTATAGTCGTCGTACATGTCGGCGGCTGACCAACTTTGGCCCGTGGTCGTGGGGACGTCCCTATAGTCGCCGGACAAGTCGGCGGCGGGCCAACCTAGTCCCGGGGTCGTGGGGACGACCCTATAGTCGTCGGACATGACGGTGGCGGGGCAATCTAGTCCGGGGGTCGTGGGGACGATCCTGTAGTCGTCGGACATGACGGTGGTGGGCCAATCTATTCCTGGGGCCGTGGGGACGACCCTATAGTCGTCGGACATGTCGGCGGCTGGCCAACCTAGTCCCGGGATCGTGGGGACGACCCTATAGTCGGCGGACATGTCGGCGGCGGGCCAACGTATGCCCAGGGCCGTAGGGACGAACCTATAGTCGTCAGACATGACGGTGGCGGGCCATCCTAGTCCCGGGGTCGTGGGGACGACCCTATAGCCGTCGGACATGATGGTGGGGGGCCAATCTGGTCCCGGGGTCGTGGGGACGACCCTATAGTCGTCAGACATGACGGTGGCGGGCCATCCTAGTCCCGGGGTCGTGGGGACGCTCCTATAGCCGTCGGACATGATGGTGGGGGGCCAATCTGGTCCCGGGGTCGTGGGGACGACCCTATAGTCGTCGGACAAGTCGGCGGCGGGCCAACCTAGTCCCGGGGTCGTGGGGACGACCCTATAGTCGTCGGACATGTCGGCGGCGGGCCAACGTATGCCCAGGGTCGTAGGCGCGAACCTATATCCGTCGGACATGACGGTGGCGGGCCAATCTAGACCCGGGGTCGTGGGGACGACCCTATAGTCGTCGGACAAGTCGGCGGCGGGCCAACCTAGTCCCTGCGTCGTGGGGACGACCCTATAGTCGTCGGACATGACGGTGGCGGGCCAATCTAGTCCCGGGCTCGTGGGGACGACCCTATAGTGGTCGGACATGACGGGGGCGGGCCAATCTAGTCCCGGGGTCGTGGGGACGACCCTATGGTCGTCGGACATGTCGGTGGCGGCCCAATCTAGTCCCGGGCTCGTGGGGACGGCCCTATAGTCGTCGGACATGACGGTGGCGGGCCAATCTAGTCCCGGGGTCGTGGGGACGACCCTATAGTCGTCGGACAAGTCGGCGGCGGGCCAACCTAGTCCCGGGGTCGTGGAGACGACCCTATTGTCGTCGGACATGTCGGTGGCGGGCCAATCTAGTCCCGGGGTCGTGGGGACGACCCTATAGTCGTCGGACATGTCGGCGGCTGGGCAACTTTGGCCCGTGGTCGTGGGGACGTCCCAATAGTCGTCGGACAAGTCGGCGGCGGGCCAACCTAGTCCCGGGGTCGTGGAGACGAGCCTATAGTCGTCGTACATGTCGGCGGCTGACCAACTTTGGCCCGTGGTCGTGGGGACGACCCTATAGTCGTCGGACATGACGGTGGCGGGCCAATCTAGTCCCGGGGTCGTGGGGACGACCCTATAGTCGTCGGACAAGTCGGCGGCGGGCCAACCTAGTGCCGGGGTCGTGGGGCGACCCCATAGTCGTCGGACATGTCGGTGGCGGGCCAACCTAGTCCCGGGGTCGTGGAGACGACCCTATAGTCGTCGGACATGACGGTGGCGGGGCAATCTAGTCCGGGGGTCGTGGGGACGATCCTGTAGTCGTCGGACATGTCGGTGGTGGGCCAACCTAGTCCCGGGGTCGTGGGGACGACCCTATAGTCGTCGGACATGACGGTGGCGGGCCAATCTAGTCCCGGGGTCGTGGGGACGACCCTATAGTCGTCGGACAAGTCGGCGGCGGGCCAACCTAGTGCCGGGGTCGTGGGGCGACCCCATAGTCGTCGGACATGTCGGCGGCGGGCCAACCTAGTCCCGGGGTCGTGGGGGCGACCCTATAGTCGTCGGACAAGTCGGCGGCGGGCCATCCTAGACCCGGGGTCGTGGGGGCGACCCTATAGTCGCCGGACAAGTCGGCGGCTTGCCAACCTAGTCCCGGGGTCGTGGGGCGACCCCATAGTCGTCGGACATGTCGGCGGCTGACCAACTTTGGCCCGTGGTCGTGGGGACGACCCTATAGACGTCGGACATGTCGGCGGCTGGCCAGCCTAGTCCCGGGGTCGTGGGGACCACCCTATAATCGTCGGACAAGTCGGCGGCGGGCCATCCTAGTCCCGGGGTCGTGGGGGCGACCCTATAGCCGTCGGACATGATGGTGGGGGCCAATCTAGTCCCGGGGTCGTGGGGAAGACCCTATAGTCGTTGGACATGATGGCGGCTGGGCAACTTTGGCCCGTGGTCGTGGGGACGACCCTATAGTCGTCGGACAAGTCGGCGGCCGGCCAACCTAGTCCCGGGGTCGTGGGGCGACCCTATAGTCGTCGGACATGACGGTGGCGGGCCATCCTAGTCCCGGGGTCGTGGGGACGACCCTATAGCCGTCGGACATGATGGTGGGGGGCCAATCTAGTCCCGGGCTCGTGGGGACGACACTATAGTCGTCGGACATGTCGGCGGCTGGGCAACTTTGGCCCGTGGTCGTGGGGACGTCCCAATAGCCGTCGGACAAGTCGGCGGCGGGCCAACCTAGTCCCGTGGTCGTGGGGACGACCGTATAGTCGTCGGACAGGTCAGCGGCGGGCCAACCTAGTCCCGGGGTCGTGGGGACGACCCTATAGTCGTCGGACATGACGGTGCCGGGGCAATCTAGCCCCGGGGTCGTGGGGACGACCCTATAGTCTTCGGACATGTCGGCGGCTGGGCAACATTGGCCCGTGGTCGTGGGGACCACCCTATAGCCGTCGGACAAGTCGGCGGCGGGCCAACCTAGTCCCGGGGTCGTGGGTACGACCCTATAGTCGTCGGACATGCCGGCGCCTGGGCAACTTTGGCCCGTGGTCGTGGGGACGACCCTATAGTCTTCGGACAAGTCGGCGGCGGGCCAACCTAGTCCCGGGGTCGTGGGGACGACCCTATAGTCGTCGGACAAGTCGGCGGCAGGCCAACCTAGTCCCTTGGTCGTGGGGACGACCGTATAGCCGTCGGACATGTCGGCAGCTGGCCAACCTAGTCCCGGGGTGGTAGGGACGACCCTATAGTCGCCGGACAAGTCGGCGGCGGGCCAACCTAGTCCCGGGGTCGTGGGGACGACCCTATAGTCGTCGGACATGTCGGCGGCTGGGCAACCTAGTTGCGTGGTCTTGGGGACCACCCTATAGTCGTCGGACAAGTCGGCGGCGGGCCAACCTAGTCCCTGGGCCGTGGGGACGAACCTATAGTCGTCGGACAAGTCGGCGGCGGGCCAACCTTGTCCCGTGGTCGTGGGGACGACCCTATAGTCGTCGGACATGACAGTGGCGGGCCAATCTAGCCCCGGGGTTGTGGGGACGACCCTATAGTCGTCGGACATGTCGGTGGCTGCCCAACCTAGTCCCGGGGTGGTAGGGACGACCCTATAGTCGTCGGACAATTCGGCGGCGAACGAACCTAGTCCCGGGGTCGTGGGGACGACCCTATAGTCGTCGGACATGTCGGCGGCTGGCCAACCTAGTCCCGGGGTGGTAGGGACGACCCTATAGTCGTCGGACAATTCGGCGGCGAACGAACCTAGTCCCGGGGTCGTGGGGACGACCCTATAGTCTTCGGACATGTCGGCGGCTGGGCAACTTTGGCCCGTGGTCGTGGGGACGACCCTATAGTCGTCGGACATGTCGGCGGCTGGCCAACTTTGGCCCGTGGTCGTGGGGACAACCCTATAGACATCCGACATGATGGTGGCGGGCCAATCTAGTCCCGGGGTCGTGGGGGCGGCCCTATAGTCGTCGGACAAGTCGGCGGCGGGCCAACATAATCCCGGGGTCGTGGGGACGACCCTATAGTCGTCGGACAAGTCGGCGGCGGGCCAACCTAGTCCCGGGGTCGTGGGGACGACCCTGTAGTCGTCGGACAAGTCGGCGGCGGGCCAACCTAGTCCCGGGGTCGTGGAGACGACCCCATAGTCGTCGTACATGACGGTGCCGGGGCAATCTAGCCCCGGGGTCGTGGGGACAACCCTATAGTGGTCGGACATGACGGTGGCGGGCCAATCTAGGCCCGGGGTCGTGGGGACGACCCTATAGTCTTCGGACATGCCGGCGGCTGGCCAACCTAGTCCCGGGGTCATGGGGACGACCCTATAGTCGTCGGACATGACGGTGGCGGACCAACCTAGTCCCGTGGTCGTGGGGACGACCGTATAGTCGTCGGACATGTCGGCGGCTGGCCAACATAGTCCCGGGGTCATGGGGTCGACCCTATAGTCGTCGGACATGACGGTGGCGGGGCAATCTACTCCTGGGGTCGTGGGGACGACCCGATAGTCGTCGGACAAGTCGGCGGCGGGCCAACCTAGTCCCGGGGTCGTGAGTACGACCCTATAGTCTTCGGACATGCCGGCGGCTGGGCAACTTTGGCCCGGAGTCGTGGGGACGACCCTGTAGTCGTCGGACATGACGGTGGTGGGCCAATCTAGTCCCGGGGTCGTGGGGACGACCCTATAGACGTCGGACATGAAAGTGGCGGGCCAACCTTGTCCCTGGGTCGTGGGGACGACCCTATAGTCGTCGGACATGTCGGCGGCTGGCCAACCTAGTCCCGGGGTCGTGGGGACGACCCTATAAACGTCGGACAAGTCGGCGGCGGGCCATCCTAGTCCCGGGGTCGTGGGGACGACCCTATAGCCGTCGGACATGATGGTGGGGGGCCACTCTAGTCCCGGGGTCGTGGGGACGACCCTATAGTCGTTGGACATGTTGGCGGCTGGGCAACTTTGGCCCGTGGTCGTGGGGACGACCCTATAGTCGTCGGACATGTCGGCGGCTGGCCAACTTTGGCCCGTGGTCGTGGGGACAACCCTATAGACCTCCGACATGATGGTGGCGGGCCAATCTAGTCCCGGGGTCGTGGGGGCGGCCCTATAGTCGTCGGACAAGTCGGCGGCGGGCCAACATAGTCCCGGGGTCGTGGGGACGACCCTATAGTCGTCGGACATGACGGTGGTGGGCCAATCTATTCCTGGGGCCGTGGGGACGACCCTATAGTCGTCGGACATGTCGGCGGCTGGCCTACCTAGTCCCGGGATCGTGGGGACGACCCTATAGTCGGCGGACATGTCGGCGGCGGGCCAACGTATGCCCAGGGACGTAGGGACGAACCTATAGTCGTCGGACATGACGGTGGCGGGCCAATCTAGTCCCGGGCTCGTGGGGACGACACTATAGTCGTCGGACATGTCGGCGGCTGGGCAACTTTGGCCCGTGGTCGTGGGGACGTCCCAATAGCCGTCGGACAAGTCGGCGGCGGGCCAACCTAGTCCCGTGGTCGTGGGGACGACCGTATAGTCGTCGGACAGGTCAGCGGCGGGCCAACCTAGTCCCGGGGTCGTGGGGACGACCCTATAGTCGTCGGACATGACGGTGCCGGGGCAATCTAGCCCCGGGGTCGTGGGGACGACCCTATAGTCTTCGGACATGTCGGCGGCTGGGCAACATTGGCCCGTGGTCGTGGGGACCACCCTATAGCCGTCGGACAAGTCGGCGGCGGGCCAACCTAGTCCCGGGGTCGTGGGTACGACCCTATAGTCGTCGGACATGCCGGCGCCTGGGCAACTTTGGCCCGTGGTCGTGGGGACGACCCTATAGTCTTCGGACAAGTCGGCGGCGGGCCAACCTAGTCCCGGGGTCGTGGGGACGACCCTATAGTCGTCGGACATGAGGGTGGCTGGGCAACCTAGTTGCGTGGTCTTGGGGACCACCCTATAGTCGTCGGACAAGTCGGCGGCGGGCCAACCTAGTCCCTGGGCCGTGGGGACGACCCTATAGTCGTCGGACATGACGGTGGCGGGGCAATCTACTCCTGGGGTCGTGGGGACGACCCGATAGTCGTCGGACAAGTCGGCGGCGGGCCAACCTAGTCCCGGGGTCGTGAGTACGACCCTATAGTCTTCGGACATGCCGGCGGCTGGGCAACTTTGGCCCGGAGTCGTGGGGACGACCCTGTAGTCGTCGGACATGACGGTGGTGGGCCAATCTAGTCCCGGGGTCGTGGGGACGACCCTATAGACGTCGGACATGAAAGTGGCGGGCCAACCTTGTCCCTGGGTCGTGGGGACGACCCTATAGTCGTCGGACATGTCGGCGGCTGGCCAACCTAGTCCCGGGGTCGTGGGGACGACCCTATAATCGTCGGACAAGTCGGCGGCGGGCCATCCTAGTCCCGGGGTCGTGGGGACGACCCTATAGCCGTCGGACATGATGGTGGGGGGCCACTCTAGTCCCGGGGTCGTGGGGACGACCCTATAGTCGTTGGACATGTTGGCGGCTGGGCAACTTTGGCCCGTGGTCGTGGGGACGACCCTATAGTCGTCGGACATGTCGGCGGCTGGCCAACTTTGGCCCGTGGTCGTGGGGACAACCCTATAGACCTCCGACATGATGGTGGCGGGCCAATCTAGTCCCGGGGTCGTGGGGGCGGCCCTATAGTCGTCGGACAAGTCGGCGGCGGGCCAACATAGTCCCGGGGTCGTGGGGACGACCCTATAGTCGTCGGAAAAGTCGGCGGCTGGCCAACCTAGTCCCGGGGTCGTGGGGACGACCCTATAGTCGTCGGACAAGTCGGCGGCGGGCCAACCTAGTCCCGGGGTCGTGGGGACGACCCTGTAGTCGTCGGACAAGTCCGCGGCGGGCCGACCTAGTCCCGGGGTCGTGGGGACGACCCGGTAGTCGTCGGACATGACGGCGGTGGGCCAATCTAGTCCCGGGGTCGTGGGGACGACCCTATTGTCGTCGGACATGTCGGCGGCTGGCCAACCTAGTCGCGGGATCGTGGGGACGACCCTATAGTCGTCGGACATGTCGGCGGCGGGCCAACGTATGCCCAGGGTCGTAGGCACGAACCTATATTCGTCGGACATGACGGTGGCGGGCCAATCTAGTACCGGGGTCGTCGGGACGACCCTATAGTCGTCGGACTAGTCGGCGGCGGGCCAACCTAGTCCCGGGGTTGTGGGGACGACTCTATAGTCGTCGGACAAGTCGGCGGCGGGTCATCCTAGTCCCTGGGTCGTGGGGACGACCCTATAATCGTCGGACAAGTCGGCGGCGGGACAACCCAGACCCGGGGTCGTGGGTACGACCCTATACTCGTCGGACATGACGGTGGCGGGCCACTCTAGTCCCGGGGTCGTGGGGACGACCGCATAGTCGTCGAACATGTCGGCAGCTGGCCAATCTAGTCCCGGGGTCCTGGGGACGACCCTATAGTCGTCGGACATGTCGGCGGCGAGCCAACCTAGTCCCGGGGTCGTGGGGACGACCCTATAGTCGTCGGACATGTCGGTGGCGGGCCAATCTAGTCCCGGGGTCGTGGGGACGACCCTATAGTCGTCGGACATGCCGGTGGTGGGCCAATCTAGTCCCGGGGTCGTGGGGACGACCCTATTGTCGTCGGACATGTCGGCGGCTGGCCAACCTAGTCGCGGGATCGTGGGGACGACCCTATAGTCGTCGGACATGTCGGCTGCGGGCCAACGTATGCCCAGGGTCGTAGGCACGAACCTATATTCGTCGGACATGACGGTGGCGGGCCAATCTAGTCCCGGGGTCGTTGGGACGACCCTATAGTCGTCGGACTAGTCGGCGGCGGGCCAACCTAGTCCCGGGGTCGTGGGGATGACTCTATAGTCGTCGGACAAGTCGGCGGCGGGTCATCCTAGTCCATGGGTCGTGGGGACGACCCTATAGTCGTGGGACAAGTCGGCGGCGGGCCAACCTAGTCTCGGGGTCGTGGGGACGACCCTGTAGTCGTCGGACATGTCGGCGGCTGGCCAACCTAGTCGCGGGATCGTGGGGACGACCCTATAGTCGTAGGACAAGTCGGCGGCGGGTCATCCTAGTCCATGGGTCGAGGGGACGACCCTATAGTCGTCGGACAAGTCGGCGGCGGGACAACCCAGCCCCGGGGTCGTGGGGACGACCCTACAGTCGTCGGACATGACGGTGGCGGGCCAATCTAGTCCCGGGGTCGTGGGTACGACCCTATACTCGTCGGACATGACGGTGGCGGGCCACTCTAGTCCCGGGGTCGTGGGGACGACCCCATAGTCGTCGAACATGTCGGCGGCTGGCCAATCTAGTCCCGGGGTCCTGGGGACGACCCTATAGTCGTCGGACAAGTCGGCGGCGGGCCAACCTAGTCCCGGGGTCGTGGGGACGACCCTATAGTCGTCGGACAAGTCGGCGGCGGGCCAACCTAGTCCCGGGGTCGTGGGGACGACTCTATATTCGTCGGACAAGTCGGCGGCGGGTCATCCTAGTCCCTGGGTCGTGGGGACGACACTGTAGTCGTCGGACAAGTCGGCGGCGGGACAACCCAGACCCGGGGTCGTGGGGATGACCCTATAGTCGTCGGACATGACGGTGGCGGGCCAATCTAGTCCCGGGGTCGTGGGTACGACCCTATACTCGTCGGACATGACGATGGCGGGCCACTCTAGTCCCGGGGTCGTGGGGACGACCCCATAGTCGTCGAACATGTCGGTGGCGGGCCAATCGAGTCCCGGGGTCGTTGGGACGACCCAATAGTCGTCGGACTAGTCGGCGGCGGGCCAACCTAGTCCCGGGGTCGTGGGGACGACTCTATAGTCGTCGGACAAGTCGGCGGCGGGTCATCCTAGTCCCGGGTCGTGGGGACGAACCTATAGTCGTCGGACATGTCGGCGGCTGGGCAACCTAGTTCCGGGGTTGTGGGGACGACCCTATAGTCGTCGGACATGTCGGCGGCGGGCCAACCTAGTCCCGGGGTCGTGGGGACGACTCTATAGTCGTCGGACAAGTCGGCGGCGGGTCATCCTAGTCCCGGGTCGTGGGGACGAACCTATAGTCGTCGGACATGTCGGCGGCTGGGCAACCTAGTTCCGGGGTTGTGGGGACGACCCTATAGTCGTCGGACATGTCGGCGGCTGGCCAACCTAGTCCCGGGGTGGTAGGGACGACCCTATAGTCGCCGGACAAGTCGGCGGCGGGCCAACCTAGTCCCGGGGTCGTGGGGACGACCCTATAGTCGTCGGACATGTCGGCGGCTGGGCAACTTTGACCCGTGGTCGTGGGGACGACCCTATAGTCGTCGGACAAGTCGGTGCCGGGCCAATCTAGTCCCGGGGTCGTGGAGACGACCCCACAGTCGTCGGACATGACGGTGCCGGGGCAATCTAGCCCCGGGGTTGTGGGGACAACCCAATAGTGGTCGGACATGACGGGGGCGGGCCAATCTAGTCCCGGGGTCGTGGGGACGACCCTATAGTGGTCGGACATGACGGGGGCGGGCCAATCTAGTCCCGGGGTCGTGGGGACGGCCCTATAGTCGTCGGACATGTCGGCGGCTGGGCAACTTTGGCCCGTGGTCGTGGGGACGTCCCAATAGCCGTCGGACAAGTCGGCGGCGGGCCAACCTAGTCCCGTGGTCGTGGGGACGACCGTATAGTCGTCGGACAGGTCAGCGGCGGGCCAACCTAGTCCCGGGGTCGTGGGGACGACCCTATAGTCGTCGGACATGACGGTGCCGGGGCAATCTAGCCCCGGGGTCGTGGGGACGACCCTATAGTCTTCGGACATGTCGGCGGCTGGGCAACATTGGCCCGTGGTCGTGGGGACCACCCTATAGCCGTCGGACAAGTCGGCGGCGGGCCAACCTAGTCCCGGGGTCGTGGGTACGACCCTATAGTCGTCGGACATGCCGGCGCCTGGGCAACTTTGGCCCGTGGTCGTGGGGACGACCCTATAGTCTTCGGACAAGTCGGCGGCGGGCCAACCTAGTCCCGGGGTCGTGGGGACGACCCTATAGTCGTCGGACATGAGGGTGGCTGGGCAACCTAGTTGCGTGGTCTTGGGGACCACCCTATAGTCGTCGGACAAGTCGGCGGCGGGCCAACCTAGTCCCTGGGCCGTGGGGACGACCCTATAGTCGTCGGACATGACGGTGGCGGGGCAATCTACTCCTGGGGTCGTGGGGACGACCCGATAGTCGTCGGACAAGTCGGCGGCGGGCCAACCTAGTCCCGGGGTCGTGAGTACGACCCTATAGTCTTCGGACATGCCGGCGGCTGGGCAACTTTGGCCCGGAGTCGTGGGGACGACCCTGTAGTCGTCGGACATGACGGTGGTGGGCCAATCTAGTCCCGGGGTCGTGGGGACGACCCTATAGACGTCGGACATGAAAGTGGCGGGCCAACCTTGTCCCTGGGTCGTGGGGACGACCCTATAGTCGTCGGACATGTCGGCGGCTGGCCAACCTAGTCCCGGGGTCGTGGGGACGACCCTATAATCGTCGGACAAGTCGGCGGCGGGCCATCCTAGTCCCGGGGTCGTGGGGACGACCCTATAGCCGTCGGACATGATGGTGGGGGGCCACTCTAGTCCCGGGGTCGTGGGGACGACCCTATAGTCGTTGGACATGTTGGCGGCTGGGCAACTTTGGCCCGTGGTCGTGGGGACGACCCTATAGTCGTCGGACATGTCGGCGGCTGGCCAACTTTGGCCCGTGGTCGTGGGGACAACCCTATAGACCTCCGACATGATGGTGGCGGGCCAATCTAGTCCCGGGGTCGTGGGGGCGGCCCTATAGTCGTCGGACAAGTCGGCGGCGGGCCAACATAGTCCCGGGGTCGTGGGGACGACCCTATAGTCGTCGGAAAAGTCGGCGGCTGGCCAACCTAGTCCCGGGGTCGTGGGGACGACCCTATAGTCGTCGGACAAGTCGGCGGCGGGCCAACCTAGTCCCGGGGTCGTGGGGACGACCCTGTAGTCGTCGGACAAGTCCGCGGCGGGCCGACCTAGTCCCGGGGTCGTGGGGACGACCCGGTAGTCGTCGGACATGACGGCGGTGGGCCAATCTAGTCCCGGGGTCGTGGGGACGACCCTATTGTCGTCGGACATGTCGGCGGCTGGCCAACCTAGTCGCGGGATCGTGGGGACGACCCTATAGTCGTCGGACATGTCGGCGGCGGGCCAACGTATGCCCAGGGTCGTAGGCACGAACCTATATTCGTCGGACATGACGGTGGCGGGCCAATCTAGTACCGGGGTCGTCGGGACGACCCTATAGTCGTCGGACTAGTCGGCGGCGGGCCAACCTAGTCCCGGGGTTGTGGGGACGACTCTATAGTCGTCGGACAAGTCGGCGGCGGGTCATCCTAGTCCCTGGGTCGTGGGGACGACCCTATAATCGTCGGACAAGTCGGCGGCGGGACAACCCAGACCCGGGGTCGTGGGTACGACCCTATAGTCGTCGGACATGACGGTGGCGGGCCAATCTAGTCCCGGGGTCGTGGGTACGACCCTATACTCGTCGGACATGACGGTGGCGGGCCACTCTAGTCCCGGGGTCGTGGGGACGACCGCATAGTCGTCGAACATGTCGGCAGCTGGCCAATCTAGTCCCGGGGTCCTGGGGACGACCCTATAGTCGTCGGACATGTCGGCGGCGAGCCAACCTAGTCCCGGGGTCGTGGGGACGACCCTATAGTCGTCGGACATGTCGGTGGCGGGCCAATCTAGTCCCGGGGTCGTGGGGACGACCCTATAGTCGTCGGACATGCCGGTGGTGGGCCAATCTAGTCCCGGGGTCGTGGGGACGACCCTATTGTCGTCGGACATGTCGGCGGCTGGCCAACCTAGTCGCGGGATCGTGGGGACGACCCTATAGTCGTCGGACATGTCGGCTGCGGGCCAACGTATGCCCAGGGTCGTAGGCACGAACCTATATTCGTCGGACATGACGGTGGCGGGCCAATCTAGTCCCGGGGTCGTTGGGACGACCCTATAGTCGTCGGACTAGTCGGCGGCGGGCCAACCTAGTCCCGGGGTCGTGGGGATGACTCTATAGTCGTCGGACAAGTCGGCGGCGGGTCATCCTAGTCCATGGGTCGTGGGGACGACCCTATAGTCGTGGGACAAGTCGGCGGCGGGACAACCCAGCCCCGGGGTCGTGGGGACGACCCTACAGTCGTCGGACATGACGGTGGCGGGCCAATCTAGTCCCGGGGTCGTGGGTACGACCCTATACTCGTCGGACATGACGGTGGCGGGCCACTCTAGTCCCGGGGTCGTGGGGACGACCCCATAGTCGTCGAACATGTCGGCGGCTGGCCAATCTAGTCCCGGGGTCCTGGGGACGACCCTATAGTCGTCGGACAAGTCGGCGGCGGGCCAACCTAGTCCCGGGGTCGTGGGGACGACCCTATAGTCGTCGGACAAGTCGGCGGCGGGCCAACCTAGTCCCGGGGTCGTGGGGACGACTCTATATTCGTCGGACAAGTCGGCGGCGGGTCATCCTAGTCCCTGGGTCGTGGGGACGACACTGTAGTCGTCGGACAAGTCGGCGGCGGGACAACCCAGACCCGGGGTCGTGGGGATGACCCTATAGTCGTCGGACATGACGGTGGCGGCCAATCTAGTCCCGGGGTCGTGGGTACGACCCTATACTCGTCGGACATGACGATGGCGGGCCACTCTAGTCCCGGGGTCGTGGGGACGACCCCATAGTCGTCGAACATGTCGGTGGCGGGCCAATCGAGTCCCGGGGTCGTTGGGACGACCCAATAGTCGTCGGACTAGTCGGCGGCGGGCCAACCTAGTCCCGGGGTCGTGGGGACGACTCTATAGTCGTCGGACAAGTCGGCGGCGGGTCATCCTAGTCCCGGGTCGTGGGGACGAACCTATAGTCGTCGGACATGTCGGCGGCTGGGCAACCTAGTTCCGGGGTTGTGGGGACGACCCTATAGTCGTCGGACATGTCGGCGGCGGGCCAACCTAGTCCCGGGGTCGTGGGGACGACTCTATAGTCGTCGGACAAGTCGGCGGCGGGTCATCCTAGTCCCGGGTCGTGGGGACGAACCTATAGTCGTCGGACATGTCGGCGGCTGGGCAACCTAGTTCCGGGGTTGTGGGGACGACCCTATAGTCGTCGGACATGTCGGCGGCTGGCCAACCTAGTCCCGGGGTGGTAGGGACGACCCTATAGTCGCCGGACAAGTCGGCGGCGGGCCAACCTAGTCCCGGGGTCGTGGGGACGACCCTATAGTCGTCGGACATGTCGGCGGCTGGGCAACTTTGACCCGTGGTCGTGGGGACGACCCTATAGTCGTCGGACAAGTCGGTGCCGGGCCAATCTAGTCCCGGGGTCGTGGAGACGACCCCACAGTCGTCGGACATGACGGTGCCGGGGCAATCTAGCCCCGGGGTCGTGGGGACAACCCAATAGTGGTCGGACATGACGGGGGCGGGCCAATCTAGTCCCGGGGTCGTGGGGACGACCCTATAGTGGTCGGACATGACGGGGGCGGGCCAATCTAGTCCCGGGGTCGTGGGGACGGCCCTATAGTGGTCGGACATGACGGGGGCGGGCCAATCTAGTCCCGGGGTCGTGGGGACGACCCTATTGTCGTCGGACATGTCGGTGGCGGGCCAATCTAGTCCCGGGGTCGTGGGGACGACCCTATAGTCGTCGGACATGTCGGCGGCTGGGCAACTTTGGCCCGTGGTCGTGGGGACGTCCCAATAGTCGTCGGACAAGTCGGCGGCGGGCCAACCTAGTCCCGGGGTCGTGGAGACGAGCCTATAGTCGTCGTACATGTCGGCGGCTGACCAACTTTGGCCCGTGGTCGTGGGGACGTCCCTATAGTCGCCGGACATGTCGGCGGCTTGCCAACGTAGTCCCGGGGTCGTGGAGACGACCCAATAGTCGTCGGACATGTCGGCGGCTGACCAACTTTGGCCCGTGGTCGTGGGGACGACCCTATAGTCGTCGGACATGACGGTGGCGGGCCAATCTAGTCCCGGGGTCGTGGGGACGACCCTATAGTCGTCGGACAAGTCGGCGGCGGGCCAACCTAGTGCCGGGGTCGTGGGGCGACCCCATAGTCGTCGGACATGTCGGTGGCGGGCCAACCTAGTCCCGGGGTCGTGGAGACGACCCTATAGTCGTCGGACATGACGGTGGCGGGGCAATCTAGTCCGGGGGTCGTGGGGACGATCCTGTAGTCGTCGGACATGTCGGTGGTGGGCCAACCTAGTCCCGGGGTCGTGGGGACGACCCTATAGTCGTCGGACATGACGGTGGCGGGCCAATCTAGTCCCGGGGTCGTGGGGACGACCCTATAGTCGTCGGACAAGTCGGCGGCGGGCCAACCTAGTGCCGGGGTCGTGGGGCGACCCCATAGTCGTCGGACATGTCGGCGGCGGGCCAACCTAGTCCCGGGGTCGTGGGGGCGACCCTATAGTCGTCGGACAAGTCGGCGGCGGGCCATCCTAGACCCGGGGTCGTGGGGGCGACCCTATAGTCGCCGGACAAGTCGGCGGCTTGCCAACCTAGTCCCGGGGTCGTGGGGCGACCCCATAGTCGTCGGACATGTCGGCGGCTGACCAACTTTGGCCCGTGGTCGTGGGGACGACCCTATAGTCGTCGGACATGACGGTGGCGGGCCAATCTAGTCCCGGGGTCGTGGGGACGACCCTATAGTCGTCGGACAAGTCGGCGGCGGGCCAACCTAGTGCCGGGGTCGTGGGGCGACCCCATAGTCGTCGGACATGTCGGCGGCGGGCCAACCTAGTCCCGGGGTCGTGGAGACGACCCTATAGTCATCGGACATGTCGGCGGCTTGCCAACCTAGTCCCGGGGTGGTAGGGACGACCCTATAGTCGTCAGACAAGTCGGCGGCGGGCCAACCTAGTCCCGGCGTCGTGGGGGGCGACCCTATAGTCGTCGGACAAGTCGGCGGCGGGCCATCCTAGTCCCGGGGTCGTGGGGACGACCCTATAGTCGTCGGACATATCGGCGGCTGGCCAACTTTGGCCCGTGGTCGAGGGAACGACCCTATAGACGTCGGACATGATGGTGGCGGACCAATCTAGTCCCGGGGTCGTGGGGACGACCCTATAGTCGTCAGCACAAGTCGGCGGCGGGCCTACCTAGCCCCGGTGTCGTGGGGACGACCCTATAGTCGTCGGAAATGACGGTGGCGGGCCAACCTAGTCCCGGGGTCGTGGGGACGACCCTATACTCGTCGGACATGACGGTGGCGGGCCACTCTAGTCCCGGGGTTGCGGGGACGACCCCATAGTCGTCGAACATGTCGGCGGCTGGCCAATCCAGTCCCGGGGTCCTGGGGACGACCCTATAGACGTCGGACAAGTCGGCGGCGGGCCAACCTAGTCCCGGGTTCGTGGGGCCGACCCTATAGTCGTCGGACAAGTGGGCGGCGGGCCAACATAGTCCCGGGGTCGGGGGGACGATCCTATAGTGGTCGGACAAGTCGGCGGCGGGCCAACCTAGTCCCGGGGTCGTGGGGCGACCCTATAGTCGTCGGACATGACGGTGGCGGGCCATCCTAGTCCCGGGGTCGTGGGGACGACCCTATAGCCGTCGGACATGATGGTGGGGGGCCAATCTAGTCCCGGGGTCGTGGGGACGACCCAATAGTCGTTGGACATGTTGCCGGCTGGGCAACTTTGGCCCGTGGTCGTGGGGACGACCCTATAGTCTTTGGACAAGTCGGCGGCGGGCCAACCTAGTCCCGGGGTCGTGGGGACGACCCTATAGTCGTCGGACATGAGGGTGGCGGGCCAATCTAGTCCCGGGATCGTTGGGACGACCCTATAGTCGTCGGACTAGTCGGCGGCGGGCCAACCTAGTCCCGGGGGCATGGGGACGACTCTATAGTCGTCGGGCAAGTCGGCGGCGGGTCATCCGAGTCCCGGGGACGTGGGGACGAACCTATCGTCGTCGGACAAGTCGGCGGCCGGCCAACCTAGTCCCGGGGCGTGGGGACGACCCTATAGTCGTCGGACATGTCGGCGGCTGGCCAACCTAGTCCCGGGGTCGTGGGGACGACCCTATAGTCGTCGGACAAGTCGGCGGCAGGCCAACCTAGTCCTTTGGTCGTGGGGACGACCGTATAGCCGTCGGACATGTCGGCAGCTGGCCAACCTAGTCCCGGGGTGGTAGGGACGACCCTATAGTCGCCGGACAAGTCGGCGGCGGGCCAACCTAGTCCCGGGGTCGTGGGGACGACCCTATAGTCGTCGGACATGTCGGCGGCTGGGCAACCTAGTTGCGTGGTCGTGGGGACGACCCTATAGTCGTCGGACAAGTCGGCGGCGGGTCATCCTAGTCCATGGGTCGAGGGGACGACCCTATAGTCGTCGGACAAGTCGGCGGCGGGACAACCCAGCCCCGGGGTCGTGGGGACGACCCTACAGTCGTCGGACATGACGGTGGCGGGCCAATCTAGTCCCGGGGTCGTGGGTACGACCCTATACTCGTCGGACATGACGGTGGCGGGCCACTCTAGTCCCGGGGTCGTGGGGACGACCCCATAGTCGTCGAACATGTCGGCGGCTGGCCAATCTAGTCCCGGGGTCCTGGGGACGACCCTATAGTCGTCGGACAAGTCGGCGGCGGGCCAACCTAGTCCCGGGGTCGTGGGGACGACCCTATAGTCGTCGGACAAGTCGGCGGCGGGCCAACCTAGTCCCGGGGTCGTGGGGACGACTCTATATTCGTCGGACAAGTCGGCGGCGGGTCATCCTAGTCCCTGGGTCGTGGGGACGACACTGTAGTCGTCGGACAAGTCGGCGGCGGGACAACCCAGACCCGGGGTCGTGGGGATGACCCTATAGTCGTCGGACATGACGGTGGCGGGCCAATCTAGTCCCGGGGTCGTGGGTACGACCCTATACTCGTCGGACATGACGATGGCGGGCCACTCTAGTCCCGGGGTCGTGGGGACGACCCCATAGTCGTCGAACATGTCGGTGGCGGGCCAATCGAGTCCCGGGGTCGTTGGGACGACCCAATAGTCGTCGGACTAGTCGGCGGCGGGCCAACCTAGTCCCGGGGTCGTGGGGACGACTCTATAGTCGTCGGACAAGTCGGCGGCGGGTCATCCTAGTCCCGGGTCGTGGGGACGAACCTATAGTCGTCGGACATGTCGGCGGCTGGGCAACCTAGTTCCGGGGTTGTGGGGACGACCCTATAGTCGTCGGACATGTCGGCGGCGGGCCAACCTAGTCCCGGGGTCGTGGGGACGACTCTATAGTCGTCGGACAAGTCGGCGGCGGGTCATCCTAGTCCCGGGTCGTGGGGACGAACCTATAGTCGTCGGACATGTCGGCGGCTGGGCAACCTAGTTCCGGGGTTGTGGGGACGACCCTATAGTCGTCGGACATGTCGGCGGCTGGCCAACCTAGTCCCGGGGTGGTAGGGACGACCCTATAGTCGCCGGACAAGTCGGCGGCGGGCCAACCTAGTCCCGGGGTCGTGGGGACGACCCTATAGTCGTCGGACATGTCGGCGGCTGGGCAACTTTGACCCGTGGTCGTGGGGACGACCCTATAGTCGTCGGACAAGTCGGTGCCGGGCCAATCTAGTCCCGGGGTCGTGGAGACGACCCCACAGTCGTCGGACATGACGGTGCCGGGGCAATCTAGCCCCGGGGTCGTGGGGACAACCCAATAGTGGTCGGACATGACGGGGGCGGGCCAATCTAGTCCCGGGGTCGTGGGGACGACCCTATAGTGGTCGGACATGACGGGGGCGGGCCAATCTAGTCCCGGGGTCGTGGGGACGGCCCTATAGTGGTCGGACATGACGGGGGCGGGCCAATCTAGTCCCGGGGTCGTGGGGACGACCCTATTGTCGTCGGACATGTCGGTGGCGGGCCAATCTAGTCCCGGGGTCGTGGGGACGACCCTATAGTCGTCGGACATGTCGGCGGCTGGGCAACTTTGGCCCGTGGTCGTGGGGACGTCCCAATAGTCGTCGGACAAGTCGGCGGCGGGCCAACCTAGTCCCGGGGTCGTGGAGACGAGCCTATAGTCGTCGTACATGTCGGCGGCTGACCAACTTTGGCCCGTGGTCGTGGGGACGTCCCTATAGTCGCCGGACATGTCGGCGGCTTGCCAACGTAGTCCCGGGGTCGTGGAGACGACCCAATAGTCGTCGGACATGTCGGCGGCTGACCAACTTTGGCCCGTGGTCGTGGGGACGACCCTATAGTCGTCGGACATGACGGTGGCGGGCCAATCTAGTCCCGGGGTCGTGGGGACGACCCTATAGTCGTCGGACAAGTCGGCGGCGGGCCAACCTAGTGCCGGGGTCGTGGGGCGACCCCATAGTCGTCGGACATGTCGGTGGCGGGCCAACCTAGTCCCGGGGTCGTGGAGACGACCCTATAGTCGTCGGACATGACGGTGGCGGGGCAATCTAGTCCGGGGGTCGTGGGGACGATCCTGTAGTCGTCGGACATGTCGGTGGTGGGCCAACCTAGTCCCGGGGTCGTGGGGACGACCCTATAGTCGTCGGACATGACGGTGGCGGGCCAATCTAGTCCCGGGGTCGTGGGGACGACCCTATAGTCGTCGGACAAGTCGGCGGCGGGCCAACCTAGTGCCGGGGTCGTGGGGCGACCCCATAGTCGTCGGACATGTCGGCGGCGGGCCAACCTAGTCCCGGGGTCGTGGGGGCGACCCTATAGTCGTCGGACAAGTCGGCGGCGGGCCAACCTAGTCCCGGGGTCGTGGGGGGCGACCCTATAGTCGTCGGACATGATGGTGGCGGGCCAATCTAGTCCCGGGGTCGTGGGGACGACCCTATAGTCGTCGGACATATCGGCGGCTGGCCAACTTTGGCCCGTGGTCGAGGGAACGACCCTATAGTCGTCGGACATGATGGTGGCGGGCCAATCTAGTCCCGGGGTCGTGGGGACGACCCTATAGTCGTCAGCACAAGTCGGCGGCGGGCCTACCTAGCCCCGGTGTCGTGGGGACGACCCTATAGTCGTCGGAAATGACGGTGGCGGGCCAACCTAGTCCCGGGGTCGTGGGGACGACCCTATACTCGTCGGACATGACGGTGGCGGGCCACTCTAGTCCCGGGGTTGCGGGGACGACCCCATAGTCGTCGAACATGTCGGCGGCTGGCCAATCCAGTCCCGGGGTCCTGGGGTCGACCCTATAGACGTCGGACAAGTCGGCGGCGGGCCAACCTAGTCCCGGGTTCGTGGGGCCGACCCTATAGTCGTCGGACAAGTGGGCGGCGGGCCAACATAGTCCCGGGGTCGGGGGGACGATCCTATAGTGGTCGGACAAGTCGGCGGCGGGCCAACCTAGTCCCGGGGTCGTGGGGCGACCCTATAGTCGTCGGACATGACGGTGGCGGGCCATCCTAGTCCCGGGGTCGTGGGGACGACCCTATAGCCGTCGGACATGATGGTGGGGGGCCAATCTAGTCCCGGGGTCGTGGGGACGACCCAATAGTCGTTGGACATGTTGCCGGCTGGGCAACTTTGGCCCGTGGTCGTGGGGACGACCCTATAGTCTTTGGACAAGTCGGCGGCGGGCCAACCTAGTCCCGGGGTCGTGGGGACGACCCTATAGTCGTCGGACATGAGGGTGGCGGGCCAATCTAGTCCCGGGATCGTTGGGACGACCCTATAGTCGTCGGACTAGTCGGCGGCGGGCCAACCTAGTCCCGGGGGCATGGGGACGACTCTATAGTCGTCGGGCAAGTCGGCGGCGGGTCATCCGAGTCCCGGGGACGTGGGGACGAACCTATCGTCGTCGGACAAGTCGGCGGCCGGCCAACCTAGTCCCGGGGCGTGGGGACGACCCTATAGTCGTCGGACATGTCGGCGGCTGGCCAACCTAGTCCCGGGGTCGTGGGGACGACCCTATAGTCGTCGGACAAGTCGGCGGCAGGCCAACCTAGTCCCTTGGTCGTGGGGACGACCGTATAGCCGTCGGACATGTCGGCAGCTGGCCAACCTAGTCCCGGGGTGGTAGGGACGACCCTATACTCGTCGGACATGACGGTGGCGGGCCACTCTAGTCCCGGGGTCGTGGGGACGACCCTATAGTGGTCGGACATGACGGGGGCGGGCCAATCTAGTCCCGGGGTCGTGGGGACGACCCTATAGTCGTCGGACAAGTCGGCGGCGGGCCAACCTAGTGCCGGGGTCGTGGGGCGACCCCATAGTCGTCGGACATGTCGGTGGCGGGCCAACCTAGTCCCGGGGTCGTGGAGACGACCCTATAGTCGTCGGACATGACGGTGGCGGGGCAATCTAGTCCGGGGGTCGTGGGGACGATCCTGTAGTCGTCGGACATGTCGGTGGTGGGCCAACCTAGTCCCGGGGTCGTGGGGACGACCCTATAGTCGTCGAACATGTCGGCGGCTGGCCAATCTAGTCCCGGGGTCGTGGGGACGACCCCATAGTCGTCGAACATGTCGGCGGCTGGCCAATCTAGTCCCGGGGTCCTGGGGACGATCCTGTAGTCGTCGGACATGTCGGTGGTGGGCCAACCTAGTCCCGGGGTCGTGGGGACGGCCCTATAGTGGTCGGACATGACGGGGGCGGGCCAATCTAGTCCCGGGGTCGTGGGGACGACCCTATTGTCGTCGGACATGTCGGTGGCGGGCCAATCTAGTCCCGGGGTCGTGGGGACGACCCTATAGTCGTCGGACATGTCGGCGGCTGGGCAACTTTGGCCCGTGGTCGTGGGGACGTCCCAATAGTCGTCGGACAAGTCGGCGGCGGGCCAACCTAGTCCCGGGGTCGTGGAGACGAGCCTATAGTCGTCGTACATGTCGGCGGCTGACCAACTTTGGCCCGTGGTCGTGGGGACGTCCCTATAGTCGCCGGACATGTCGGCGGCTTGCCAACGTAGTCCCGGGGTCGTGGAGACGACCCAATAGTCGTCGGACATGTCGGCGGCTGACCAACTTTGGCCCGTGGTCGTGGGGACGACCCTATAGTCGTCGGACATGACGGTGGCGGGCCAATCTAGTCCCGGGGTCGTGGGGACGACCCTATAGTCGTCGGACAAGTCGGCGGCGGGCCAACCTAGTGCCGGGGTCGTGGGGCGACCCCATAGTCGTCGGACATGTCGGTGGCGGGCCAACCTAGTCCCGGGGTCGTGGAGACGACCCTATAGTCGTCGGACATGACGGTGGCGGGGCAATCTAGTCCGGGGGTCGTGGGGACGATCCTGTAGTCGTCGGACATGTCGGTGGTGGGCCAACCTAGTCCCGGGGTCGTGGGGACGACCCTATAGTCGTCGGACATGACGGTGGCGGGCCAATCTAGTCCCGGGGTCGTGGGGACGACCCTATAGTCGTCGGACAAGTCGGCGGCGGGCCAACCTAGTCCCGGGGTCGTGGGGACGACTCTATAGTCGTCGGACAAGTCGGCGGCGGGTCATCCTAGTCCCGGGTCGTGGGGACGAACCTATAGTCGTCGGACATGTCGGCGGCTGGGCAACCTAGTTCCGGGGTTGTGGGGACGACCCTATAGTCGTCGGACATGTCGGCGGCGGGCCAACCTAGTCCCGGGGTCGTGGGGACGACCCTATAGTCGTCGGACATGACGGTGGCGGGCCAATCTAGTCCCGGGGTCGTGGGGACGACCCTATAGTCGTCGGACAAGTCGGCGGCGGGCCAACCTAGTGCCGGGGTCGTGGGGCGACCCCATAGTCGTCGGACATGTCGGCGGCGGGCCAACCTAGTCCCGGGGTCGTGGGGGCGACCCTATAGTCGTCGGACAAGTCGGCGGCGGGCCATCCTAGACCCGGGGTCGTGGGGGCGACCCTATAGTCGCCGGACAAGTCGGCGGCTTGCCAACCTAGTCCCGGGGTCGTGGGGCGACCCCATAGTCGTCGGACATGTCGGCGGCTGACCAACTTTGGCCCGTGGTCGTGGGGACGACCCTATAGTCGTCGGACATGACGGTGGCGGGCCAATCTAGTCCCGGGGTCGTGGGGACGACCCTATAGTCGTCGGACAAGTCGGCGGCGGGCCAACCTAGTGCCGGGGTCGTGGGGCGACCCCATAGTCGTCGGACATGTCGGCGGCGGGCCAACCTAGTCCCGGGGTCGTGGAGACGACCCTATAGTCATCGGACATGTCGGCGGCTTGCCAACCTAGTCCCGGGGTGGTAGGGACGACCCTATAGTCGTCAGACAAGTCGGCGGCGGGCCAACCTAGTCCCGGGGTCGTGGGGGGCGACCCTATAGTCGTCGGACAAGTCGGCGGCGGGCCATCCTAGTCCCGGGGTCGTGGGGACGACCCTATAGTCGTCGGACATATCGGCGGCTGGCCAACTTTGGCCCGTGGTCGAGGGAACGACCCTATAGTCGTCGGACATGATGGTGGCGGGCCAATCTAGTCCCGGGGTCGTGGGGACGACCCTATAGTCGTCAGCACAAGTCGGCGGCGGGCCTACCTAGCCCCGGTGTCGTGGGGACGACCCTATAGTCGTCGGAAATGACGGTGGCGGGCCAACCTAGTCCCGGGGTCGTGGGGACGACCCTATACTCGTCGGACATGACGGTGGCGGGCCACTCTAGTCCCGGGGTTGCGGGGACGACCCCATAGTCGTCGAACATGTCGGCGGCTGGCCAATCCAGTCCCGGGGTCCTGGGGACGACCCTATAGACGTCGGACAAGTCGGCGGCGGGCCAACCTAGTCCCGGGTTCGTGGGGCCGACCCTATAGTCGTCGGACAAGTGGGCGGCGGGCCAACATAGTCCCGGGGTCGGGGGGACGATCCTATAGTGGTCGGACAAGTCGGCGGCGGGCCAACCTAGTCCCGGGGTCGTGGGGCGACCCTATAGTCGTCGGACATGACGGTGGCGGGCCATCCTAGTCCCGGGGTCGTGGGGACGACCCTATAGCCGTCGGACATGATGGTGGGGGGCCAATCTAGTCCCGGGGTCGTGGGGACGACCCAATAGTCGTTGGACATGTTGCCGGCTGGGCAACTTTGGCCCGTGGTCGTGGGGACGACCCTATAGTCTTTGGACAAGTCGGCGGCGGGCCAACCTAGTCCCGGGGTCGTGGGGACGACCCTATAGTCGTCGGACATGAGGGTGGCGGGCCAATCTAGTCCCGGGATCGTTGGGACGACCCTATAGTCGTCGGACTAGTCGGCGGCGGGCCAACCTAGTCCCGGGGGCATGGGGACGACTCTATAGTCGTCGGGCAAGTCGGCGGCGGGTCATCCGAGTCCCGGGGACGTGGGGACGAACCTATCGTCGTCGGACAAGTCGGCGGCCGGCCAACCTAGTCCCGGGGCGTGGGGACGACCCTATAGTCGTCGGACATGTCGGCGGCTGGCCAACCTAGTCCCGGGGTCGTGGGGACGACCCTATAGTCGTCGGACAAGTCGGCGGCAGGCCAACCTAGTCCCTTGGTCGTGGGGACGACCGTATAGCCGTCGGACATGTCGGCAGCTGGCCAACCTAGTCCCGGGGTGGTAGGGACGACCCTATAGTCGCCGGACAAGTCGGCGGCGGGCCAACCTAGTCCCGGGGTCGTGGGGCGACCCTATAGTCGTCGGACATGTCGGCGGCTGGGCAACCTAGTTGCGTGGTCGTGGGGACCACCCTATAGTCGTCGGACAAGTCGGCGGCGGGCCAACCTAGTCCCTGGGCCGTGGGGACGACCCTATAGTCGTCGGACAAGTCGGCGGCGGGCCAACCTTGTCCCGTGGTCGTGGGGACGACCCTATAGTCGTCGGACATGAGAGTGGCGGGCCAATCTAGACCCGGGGTTGTGGGGACGACCCTATAGTCGTCGGACATGTCGGTGGCTGCCCAACCTAGTCCCGGGGTGGTAGGGACGACCCTATAGTCGTCGGACAATTCGGCGGCGAACGAACCTAGTCCCGGGGTCGTGGGGACGACCCTATAGTCGTCGGACATGTCGGCGGCTGGCCAACCTAGTCCCGGGGTGGTAGGGACGACCCTATAGTCGTCGGACAATTCGGCGGCGAACGAACCGAGTCCCGGGGTCGTGGGGACGACCCTATAGTCGTCGGACATGTCGGCTAGCTGGGCAACTTTGGCCAGTGGTCGTGGGGACGACCCTATAGTCGTCGGGCATGTCGGCGGCGGGCCAACCTAGTCCCGGGGTCGTGGGGACGACCCTGTAGTCGTCGGACATGTCGGCGGCGGGCCAACCTAGTCCCGGGGTCGTGGAGACGACCCTGTAGTCGTCGGACATGTCGGCGGCGGGCCAACCTAGTCCCGGGGTCGTGGAGACGACCCCATAGTCGCCGTACATGACGGTGCCGGGGCAATCTAGCCCCGGGGTCGTGGGGACAACCCTATAGTGGTCGGACATGACGGTGGCGGGCCAATCTAGGCCCGGGGTCGTGGGGACAACCCTATAGTGGTCGGACATGACGGTGGCGGGCCAATCTAGGCCCGGGGTCGTGGGGACGACCCTATAGTCTTCGGACATGCCGGCGGCTGGCCAACCTAGTCCCGGGGTCATGGGGACGACCCTATAGTCGTCGGACATGACGGTGGCGGACCAACCTAGTCCCGTGGTCGTGGGGACGACCGTATAGTCGTCGGACATGTCGGCGGCTGGCCAACCTAGTCCCGGGGTCATGGGGTCGACCCTATAGTCGTCGGACATGACGGTGGCGGGGCAATCTACTCCTGGGGTCGTGGGGACGACCCGATAGTCGTCGGACAAGTCGGCGGCGGGCCAACCTAGTCCCGGGGTCGTGAGTACGACCCTATAGTCTTCGGACATGCCGGCGGCTGGGCAACTTTGGCCCGGAGTCGTGGGGACGACCCTGTAGTCGTCGGACATGACGGTGGTGGGCCAACCTAGTCCCGTGGTCGTGGGGACGACCGTATAGTCGTCGGACATGTCGGCGGCTGGCCAACCTAGTCCCGGGGTCATGGGGACGACCCTATAGTCGTCGGACATGTCGGCGGCTGGCCAACCTAGTCCCGGGGTCGTGGGGACGACCCTATAATCGTCGGACAAGTCGGCGGCGGGCGATCCTAGTCCCGGGGTCGTGGGGACGACCCTATAGCCGTCGGACATGATGGTGGGGGGCCACTCTAGTCCCGGGGTCGTGGGGACGACCCTATAGTCGTTGGACATGTTGGCGGCTGGGCAACTTTGGCCCGTGGTCGTGGGGACGACCCTATAGTCGTCGGACATGTCGGCGGCTGGCCAACTTTGGCCCGTGGTCGTGGGGACAACCCTATAGTCTTCGGACATGCCGGCGGCTGGCCAACCTAGTCCCGGGGTCGTGGGGGCGGCCCTATAGTCGTCGGACAAGTCGGCGGCGGGCCAACATAGTCCCGGGGTCGTGGGGACGACCCTATAGTCGTCGGACAAGTCGGCGGCGGGTCATCCTAGTCCATGGGTCGTGGGGACGACCCTATAGTCGTGGGACAAGTCGGCGGCGGGACAACCCAGCCCCGGGGTCGTGGGGACGACCCTACAGTCGTCGGACATGACGGTGGCGGGCCAATCTAGTCCCGGGGTCGTGGGGACGACGCTATAGTCGTCGGACAAGTCGGCGGCAGGCCAACATAGTCCCGGGGTCGTGGGGACGACCCTATAGTCGTCGGACAAGTCGGCGGCGGGCCAACCTAGTCCCGGGGTCGTGGGGACGACCCTGTAGTCGTCGGACAAGTCGGCGGCGGGCCAACCTAATCCCGGGGTCGTGGGGACGACCCTGTAGTCGTCGGACATGACGGTGGTGGGCCAATCTAGTCCCGGGGTCGTGGGGACGACCCTATTGTCGTCGGACATGTCGGCGGCTGGCCAACCTAGTAGCGGGATCGTGGGGACGACCCTATAGTCGTCGGACATGTCGGCTGCGGGCCAACCTATGCCCAGGGTCGTAGGCACGAACCTATATTCGTCGGACATGACGGTGGCGGGCCAATCTAGTCCCGGGGTCGTTGGGACGACCCTATAGTCGTCGGACTAGTCGGCGGCGGGCCAACCTAGTCCCGGGGTCGTGGGGATGACTCTATAGTCGTCGGACAAGTCGGCGGCGGGTCATCCTAGTCCATGGGTCGTGGGGACGACCCTATAGTCGTCGGACAAGTCGGCGGCGGGACAACCCAGCCCCGGGGTCGTGGGGACGACCCTACAGTCGTCGGACATGACGGTGGCGGGCCAATCTAGTCCCGGGGTCGTGGGTACGACCCTATACTCGTCGGACATGACGGTGGCGGGCCACTCTAGTCCCGGGGTCGTGGGGACGACCCCATAGTCGTCGAACATGTCGGCGGCTGGCCAATCTAGTCCCGGGGTCCTGGGGACGACCCTATAGTCGTCGGACAAGTCGGCGGCGGGCCAACCTAGTCCCGGGGTCGTGGGGACGACCCTATAGTCGTCGGACAAGTCGGCGGCGGGCCAACGTAGTCCCGGGGTCGTGGGGACGACTCTATATTCGTCGGACAAGTCGGCGGCGGGTCATCCTAGTCCCTGGGTCGTGGGGACGACACTGTAGTCGTCGGACAAGTCGGCGGCGGGACAACCCAGACCCGGGGTCGTGGGGATGACCCTATAGTCGTCGGACATGACGGTGGCGGGCCAATCTAGTCCCGGGGTCGTGGGTACGACCCTATACTCGTCGGACATGACGATGGCGGGCCACTCTAGTCCCGGGGTCGTGGGGACGACCCCATAGTCGTCGAACATGTCGGTGGCGGGCCAATCGAGTCCCGGGGTCGTTGGGACGATCCAATAGTCGTCGGACTAGTCGGCGGCGGGCCAACCTAGTCCCGGGGTCGTGGGGACGACTCTATAGTCGTCGGACAAGTCGGCGGCGGGTCATCCTAGTCCCGGGTCGTGGGGACGAACCTATAGTCGTCGGACATGTCGGCGGCTGGCCAACCTAGTCCCGGGGTGGTAGGGACGACCCTATAGTCGTCGGACAAGTCGGCGGCGGGCCAATCTAGTCCCGGGATCGTGGGGACGACAGTATAGTCGTCGGACAGGTCAGCGGCGGGCCAACCTAGTCCCGAGGTCGTGGGGACGACCCTATAGTCGTCGGACATGACGGTGCCGGGGCAATCTAGCCCCGGGGTTGTGGGGACGACCCTATAGTCTTCGGACATGTCGGCGGCTGGGCAACATTGGCCCGTGGTCGTGGGGACCACCCTATAGCCGTCGGACAAGTCGGCGGCGGGCCAACCTAGTCCCGGGGTCGTGGGTACGACCCTATAGTCGTCGGACATGCCGGCGGCTGGCCAACCTAGTCCCGGGGTCGTGGGGACGACCCTATAGTCGTCGGACAAGTCGGCGGCGGGCCACCCTAGTCCCGGGGTCGTGGGGACGACCCTATAGCCGTCGGACATGATGGTGGGGGGCCAATCTAGTCCCGGGGTCCTGGGGACGACCCTATAGTCTTTGGACATGTTGGCGGCTTACCAACTTTGGCCCGTGGTCGTGGGGACGACCCTATAGTCGTCGGACATGACGGTGGCGGACCAACCTAGTCCCGTGGTCGTGGGGACGACCGTATAGTCGTCGGACATGTCGGCGGCTGGCCAACCTAGTCCCGGGGTCATGGGGTCGACCCTATAGTCGTCGGACATGTCGGTGGCGGGCCAACCTAGTCCCGGGGTCGTGGGGACGACCCTGTAGTCGTCGGACATGTTGGCTGCGGGCCAACGAATGCCCAGGGTCGTGGGCACGAACCTATATTCGTCGGACATGACGGTGGCGGGCCAATCTAGTCCCGGGGTCGTTGGGACGACCCTATAGTCGTCGGACTAGTCGGCGGCGGGCCAACCTAGTCCCGGGGTCGTGGGGATGACTCTATAGTCGTCGGACAAGTCGGCGGCGGGTCATCCTAGTCCATGGGTCGTGGGGACGACCCAATAGTCGTCGGACATGACGGTGGTGGGCCAATCTAGTCCCGGGGTCGTGGGTACGACCCTATACTCGTCGGACATGACGGTGGCGGGCCACTCTAGTCCCGGGGTCGTGGGGACGACCCCATAGTCGTCGAACATGTCGGCGGCTGGCCAATCTAGTCCCGGGGTCGTGGGGACGACCCTATAGTCGTCGGACATGACGGTGGCGGGCCAATCTAGTCCCGAGGTCGTGGGGACGACCCTATAGTCGCCGGACATGTCGGCAGTTGGCCAACTTTGGCCCCTGGTCGTGGGGACGACCCTAGAGTCGTCGGACATTACGGTGGCGTGCCAATCTAGTCCCGGGGTCGTGGGGACGACCCTATAGTCGTCGGACATGACGGTGGCGGGCCAATCTAGTCCCGGGGTCGTGGGGACGACCCTATAGTCGTCGGACATGTCGGCGGCTGACCAACTTTGGCCCGTGGTCGTGGGGACGACCCTATAGTCGTCGGACATGACGGTGGCGGGCCAATCTTGCCCCGGGGTCGTGGGGACGACCCTATAGTCGTCGGACATGTCGGCGGCTGGGCAACTTTGGCCCGTGGTCGTGGGGACGACCCTATAGTCGTCGGACAAGTCGGCGGCGGACGAACCTAGTCCCGGGGTCGTGGAGACGACCCTATAGTCGTCGGACATGACGGTGGCGGGCCAATCTAGCCCCGGGGTTGTGGGGACGACCCTACAGTCGTCGGACATGTCGGCTAGCTGGGCAACTTTGGCCAGTGTTCGTGGGGACGACCCTATAGTCGTCGGACAAGTCGGCGGCGGGCCAACCTAGTCCCGGGGTCGTGGAGACGACCCTATAGACGTCGGACAAGTCGGCGGCGGGCCAACCTAGTCCCGGGGTCGTGGGGACGACCCTATAGTCGTCGGACATGTCGGCGGCTGGGCAACTTTGACCCGTGGTCGTGGGGACGACCCTATAGTCGTCGGACATGTCGGCGGCTGGGCAACCTAGTTCCGGGGTTGTGGGGACGACCCTATAGTCGTCGGACATGTCGGCGGCTGGCCAACCTAGTCCCGGGGTGGTAGGGACGACCCTATAGTCGCCGGACAAGTCGGCGGCGGGCCAACCTAGTCCCGGGGTCGTGGGGACGACCCTATAGTCGTCGGACATGTCGGCGGCTGGGCAACTTTGACCCGTGGTCGTGGGGACGACCCTATAGTCGTCGGACAAGTCGGTGCCGGGCCAATCTAGTCCCGGGGTCGTGGAGACGACCCCACAGTCGTCGGACATGACGGTGCCGGGGCAATCTAGCCCCGGGGTCGTGGGGACAACCCAATAGTGGTCGGACATGACGGGGGCGGGCCAATCTAGTCCCGGGGTCGTGGGGACGACCCTATAGTGGTCGGACATGACGGGGGCGGGCCAATCTAGTCCCGGGGTCGTGGGGACGGCCCTATAGTGGTCGGACATGACGGGGGCGGGCCAATCTAGTCCCGGGGTCGTGGGGACGACCCTATTGTCGTCGGACATGTCGGTGGCGGGCCAATCTAGTCCCGGGGTCGTGGGGACGACCCTATAGTCGTCGGACATGTCGGCGGCTGGGCAACTTTGGCCCGTGGTCGTGGGGACGTCCCAATAGTCGTCGGACAAGTCGGCGGCGGGCCAACCTAGTCCCGGGGTCGTGGGGGGCGACCCTATAGTCGTCGGACAAGTCGGCGGCGGGCCATCCTAGTCCCGGGGTCGTGGGGACGACCCTATAGTCGTCGGACATATCGGCGGCTGGCCAACTTTGGCCCGTGGTCGAGGGAACGACCCTATAGACGTCGGACATGATGGTGGCGGGCCAATCTAGTCCCGGGGTCGTGGGGACGACCCTATAGTCGTCAGCACAAGTCGGCGGCGGGCCTACCTAGCCCCGGTGTCGTGGGGACGACCCTATAGTCGTCGGAAATGACGGTGGCGGGCCAACCTAGTCCCGGGGTCGTGGGGACGACCCTATACTCGTCGGACATGACGGTGGCGGGCCACTCTAGTCCCGGGGTTGCGGGGACGACCCCATAGTCGTCGAACATGTCGGCGGCTGGCCAATCCAGTCCCGGGGTCCTGGGGACGACCCTATAGACGTCGGACAAGTCGGCGGCGGGCCAACCTAGTCCCGGGATCGTGGGGCCGACCCTATAGTCGTCGGACAAGTGGGCGGCGGGCCAACATAGTCCCGGGGTCGGGGGGACGATCCTATAGTGGTCGGACAAGTCGGCGGCGGGCCAACCTAGTCCCGGGGTCGTGGGGCGACCCTATAGTCGTCGGACATGACGGTGGCGGGCCATCCTAGTCCCGGGGTCGTGGGGACGACCCTATAGCCGTCGGACATGATGGTGGGGGGCCAATCTAGTCCCGGGGTCGTGGGGACGACCCAATAGTCGTTGGACATGTTGCCGGCTGGGCAACTTTGGCCCGTGGTCGTGGGGACGACCCTATAGTCTTTGGACAAGTCGGCGGCGGGCCAACCTAGTCCCGGGGTCGTGGGGACGACCCTATAGTCGTCGGACATGAGGGTGGCGGGCCAATCTAGTCCCGGGATCGTTGGGACGACCCTATAGTCGTCGGACTAGTCGGCGGCGGGCCAACCTAGTCCCGGGGGCATGGGGACGACTCTATAGTCGTCGGGCAAGTCGGCGGCGGGTCATCCGAGTCCCGGGGACGTGGGGACGAACCTATCGTCGTCGGACAAGTCGGCGGCCGGCCAACCTAGTCCCGGGGCGTGGGGACGACCCTATAGTCGTCGGACATGTCGGCGGCTGGCCAACCTAGTCCCGGGGTCGTGGGGACGACCCTATAGTCGTCGGACAAGTCGGCGGCAGGCCAACCTAGTCCCGTGGTCGTGGGGACGACCGTATAGCCGTCGGACATGTCGGCAGCTGGCCAACCTAGTCCCGGGGTGGTAGGGACGACCCTATAGTCGCCGGACAAGTCGGCGGCGGGCCAACCTAGTCCCGGGGTCGTGGGGACGACCCTATAGTCGTCGGACATGTCGGCGGCTGGGCAACCTAGTTGCGTGGTCGTGGGGACGACCCTATAGTCGTCGGACAAGTCGGCGGCGGGTCATCCTAGTCCATGGGTCGAGGGGACGACCCTATAGTCGTCGGACAAGTCGGCGGCGGGACAACCCAGCCCCGGGGTCGTGGGGACGACCCTACAGTCGTCGGACATGACGGTGGCGGGCCAATCTAGTCCCGGGGTCGTGGGTACGACCCTATACTCGTCGGACATGACGGTGGCGGGCCACTCTAGTCCCGGGGTCGTGGGGACGACCCCATAGTCGTCGAACATGTCGGCGGCTGGCCAATCTAGTCCCGGGGTCCTGGGGACGACCCTATAGTCGTCGGACAAGTCGGCGGCGGGCCAACCTAGTCCCGGGGTCGTGGGGACGACCCTATAGTCGTCGGACAAGTCGGCGGCGGGCCAACCTAGTCCCGGGGTCGTGGGGACGACTCTATATTCGTCGGACAAGTCGGCGGCGGGTCATCCTAGTCCCTGGGTCGTGGGGACGACACTGTAGTCGTCGGACAAGTCGGCGGCGGGACAACCCAGACCCGGGGTCGTGGGGATGACCCTATAGTCGTCGGACATGACGGTGGCGGGCCAATCTAGTCCCGGGGTCGTGGGTACGACCCTATACTCGTCGGACATGACGATGGCGGGCCACTCTAGTCCCGGGGTCGTGGGGACGACCCCATAGTCGTCGAACATGTCGGTGGCGGGCCAATCGAGTCCCGGGGTCGTTGGGACGACCCAATAGTCGTCGGACTAGTCGGCGGCGGGCCAACCTAGTCCCGGGGTCGTGGGGACGACTCTATAGTCGTCGGACAAGTCGGCGGCGGGTCATCCTTGTCCCGGGTCGTGGGGACGAACCTATAGTCGTCGGACATGTCGGCGGCTGGGCAACCTAGTTCCGGGGTTGTGGGGACGACCCTATAGTCGTCGGACATGTCGGCGGCGGGCCAACCTAGTCCCGGGGTCGTGGGGACGACTCTATAGTCGTCGGACAAGTCGGCGGCGGGTCATCCTAGTCCCGGGTCGTGGGGACGAACCTATAGTCGTCGGACATGTCGGCGGCTGGGCAACCTAGTTCCGGGGTTGTGGGGACGACCTTATAGTCGTCGGACATGTCGGCGGCTGGCCAACCTAGTCCCGGGGTGGTAGGGACGACCCTATAGTCGCCGGACAAGTCGGCGGCGGGCCAACCTAGTCCCGGGGTCGTGGGGACGACCCTATAGTCGTCGGACATGTCGGCGGCTGGGCAACTTTGACCCGTGGTCGTGGGGACGACCCTATAGTCGTCGGACAAGTCGGTGCCGGGCCAATCTAGTCCCGGGGTCGTGGAGACGACCCCACAGTCGTCGGACATGACGGTGCCGGGGCAATCTAGCCCCGGGGTCGTGGGGACAACCCAATAGTGGTCGGACATGACGGGGGCGGGCCAATCTAGTCCCGGGGTCGTGGGGACGACCCTATAGTGGTCGGACATGACGGGGGCGGGCCAATCTAGTCCCGGGGTCGTGGGGACGGCCCTATAGTGGTCGGACATGACGGGGGCGGGCCAATCTAGTCCCGGGGTCGTGGGGACGACCCTATTGTCGTCGGACATGTCGGTGGCGGGCCAATCTAGTCCCGGGGTCGTGGGGACGACCCTATAGTCGTCGGACATGTCGGCGGCTGGGCAACTTTGGCCCGTGGTCGTGGGGACGTCCCAATAGTCGTCGGACAAGTCGGCGGCGGGCCAACCTAGTCCCGGGGTCGTGGAGACGAGCCTATAGTCGTCGTACATGTCGGCGGCTGACCAACTTTGGCCCGTGGTCGTGGGGACGTCCCTATAGTCGCCGGACATGTCGGCGGCTTGCCAACGTAGTCCCGGGGTCGTGGAGACGACCCAATAGTCGTCGGACATGTCGGCGGCTGACCAACTTTGGCCCGTGGTCGTGGGGACGACCCTATAGTCGTCGGACATGACGGTGGCGGGCCAATCTAGTCCCGGGGTCGTGGGGACGACCCTATAGTCGTCGGACAAGTCGGCGGCGGGCCAACCTAGTGCCGGGGTCGTGGGGCGACCCCATAGTCGTCGGACATGTCGGTGGCGGGCCAACCTAGTCCCGGGGTCGTGGAGACGACCCTATAGTCGTCGGACATGACGGTGGCGGGGCAATCTAGTCCGGGGGTCGTGGGGACGATCCTGTAGTCGTCGGACATGTCGGTGGTGGGCCAACCTAGTCCCGGGGTCGTGGGGACGACCCTATAGTCGTCGGACATGACGGTGGCGGGCCAATCTAGTCCCGGGGTCGTGGGGACGACCCTATAGTCGTCGGACAAGTCGGCGGCGGGCCAACCTAGTGCCGGGGTCGTGGGGCGACCCCATAGTCGTCGGACATGTCGGCGGCGGGCCAACCTAGTCCCGGGGTCGTGGGGGCGACCCTATAGTCGTCGGACAAGTCGGCGACGGGCCATCCTAGACCCGGGGTCGTGGGGGCGACCCTATAGTCGCCGGACAAGTCGGCGGCTTGCCAACCTAGTCCCGGGGTCGTGGGGCGACCCCATAGTCGTCGGACATGTCGGCGGCTGACCAACTTTGGCCCGTGGTCGTGGGGACGACCCTATAGTCGTCGGACATGACGGTGGCGGGCCAATCTAGTCCCGGGGTCGTGGGGACGACCCTATAGTCGTCGGACAAGTCGGCGGCGGGCCAACCTAGTGCCGGGGTCGTGGGGCGACCCCATAGTCGTCGGACATGTCGGCGGCGGGCCAACCTAGTCCCGGGGTCGTGGAGACGACCCTATAGTCATCGGACATGTCGGCGGCTTGCCAACCTAGTCCCGGGGTGGTAGGGACGACCCTATAGTCGTCAGACAAGTCGGCGGCGGGCCAACCTAGTCCCGGGGTCGTGGGGGGCGACCCTATAGTCGTCGGACAAGTCGGCGGCGGGCCATCCTAGTCCCGGGGTCGTGGGGACGACCCTATAGTCGTCGGACATATCGGCGGCTGGCCAACTTTGGCCCGTGGTCGAGGGAACGACCCTATAGTCGTCGGACATGATGGTGGCGGGCCAATCTAGTCCCGGGGTCGTGGGGACGACCCTATAGTCGTCAGCACAAGTCGGCGGCGGGCCTACCTGGCCCCGGTGTCGTGGGGACGACCCTATAGTCGTCGGAAATGACGGTGGCGGGCCAACCTAGTCCCGGGGTCGTGGGGACGACCCTATACTCGTCGGACATGACGGTGGCGGGCCACTCTAGTCCCGGGGTTGCGGGGACGACCCCATAGTCGTCGAACATGTCGGCGGCTGGCCAATCCAGTCCCGGGGTCCTGGGGACGACCCTATAGACGTCGGACAAGTCGGCGGCGGGCCAACCTAGTCCCGGGTTCGTGGGGCCGACCCTATAGTCGTCGGACAAGTGGGCGGCGGGCCAACATAGTCCCGGGGTCGGGGGGACGATCCTATAGTGGTCTGACAAGTCGGCGGCGGGCCAACCTAGTCCCGGGGTCGTGGGGCGACCCTATAGTCGTCGGACATGACGGTGGCGGGCCATCCTAGTCCCGGGGTCGTGGGGACGACCCTATAGCCGTCGGACATGATGGTGGGGGGCCAATCTAGTCCCGGGGTCGTGGGGACGACCCAATAGTCGTTGGACATGTTGCCGGCTGGGCAACTTTGGCCCGTGGTCGTGGGGACGACCCTATAGTCTTTGGACAAGTCGGCGGCGGGCCAACCTAGTCCCGGGGTCGTGGGGACGACCCTATAGTCGTCGGACATGAGGGTGGCGGGCCAATCTAGTCCCGGGATCGTTGGGACGACCCTATAGTCGTCGGACTAGTCGGCGGCGGGCCAACCTAGTCCCGGGGGCATGGGGACGACTCTATAGTCGTCGGGCAAGTCGGCGGCGGGTCATCCGAGTCCCGGGGACGTGGGGACGAACCTATCGTCGTCGGACAAGTCGGCGGCCGGCCAACCTAGTCCCGGGGCGTGGGGACGACCCTATAGTCGTCGGACATGTCGGCGGCTGGCCAACCTAGTCCCGGGGTCGTGGGGACGACCCTATAGTCGTCGGACAAGTCGGCGGCAGGCCAACCTAGTCCCTTGGTCGTGGGGACGACCGTATAGCCGTCGGACATGTCGGCAGCTGGCCAACCTAGTCCCGGGGTGGTAGGGACGACCCTATAGTCGCCGGACAAGTCGGCGGCGGGCCAACCTAGTCCCGGGGTCGTGGGGACGACCCTATAGTCGTCGGACATGTCGGCGGCTGGGCAACCTAGTTGCGTGGTCGTGGGGACCACCCTATAGTCGTCGGACAAGTCGGCGGCGGGCCAACCTAGTCCCTGGGCCGTGGGGACGACCCTATAGTCGTCGGACAAGTCGGCGGCGGGCCAACCTTGTCCCGTGGTCGTGGGGACGACCCTATAGTCGTCGGACATGACAGTGGCGGGCCAATCTAGACCCGGGGTTGTGGGGACGACCCTATAGTCGTCGGACATGTCGGTGGCTGCCCAACCTAGTCCCGGGGTGGTAGGGACGACCCTATAGTCGTCGGACAATTCGGCGGCGAACGAACCTAGTCCCGGGGTCGTGGGGACGACCCTATAGTCGTCGGACATGTCGGCGGCTGGCCAACCTAGTCCCGGGGTGGTAGGGACGACCCTATAGTCGTCGGACAATTCGGCGGCGAACGAACCGAGTCCCGGGGTCGTGGGGACGACCCTATAGTCGTCGGACATGTCGGCTAGCTGGGCAACTTTGGCCAGTGGTCGTGGGGACGACCCTATAGTCGTCGGGCATGTCGGCGGCGGGCCAACCTAGTCCCGGGGTCGTGGGGACGACCCTGTAGTCGTCGGACATGTCGGCGGCGGGCCAACCTAGTCCCGGGGTCGTGGAGACGACCCTGTAGTCGTCGGACATGTCGGCGGCGGGCCAACCTAGTCCCGGGGTCGTGGAGACGACCCCATAGTCGCCGTACATGACGGTGCCGGGGCAATCTAGCCCCGGGGTCGTGGGGACAACCCTATAGTGGTCGGACATGACGGTGGCGGGCCAATCTAGGCCCGGGGTCGTGGGGACAACCCTATAGTGGTCGGACATGACGGTGGCGGGCCAATCTAGGCCCGGGGTCGTGGGGACGACCCTATAGTCTTCGGACATGCCGGCGGCTGGCCAACCTAGTCCCGGGGTCATGGGGACGACCCTATAGTCGTCGGACATGACGGTGGCGGACCAACCTAGTCCCGTGGTCGTGGGGACGACCGTATAGTCGTCGGACATGTCGGCGGCTGGCCAACCTAGTCCCGGGGTCATGGGGTCGACACTATAGTCGTCGGACATGACGGTGGCGGGGCAATCTACTCCTGGGGTCGTGGGGACGACCCGATAGTTGTCGGACAAGTCGGCGGCGGGCCAACCTAGTCCCGGGGTCGTGAGTACGACCCTATAGTCTTCGGACATGCCGGCGGCTGGGCAACTTTGGCCCGGAGTCGTGGGGACGACCCCGTAGTCGTCGGACATGACGGTGGTGGGCCAACCTAGTCCCGTGGTCGTGGGGACGACCGTATAGTCGTCGGACATGTCGGCGGCTGGCCAACCTAGTCCCGGGGTCATGGGGACGACCCTATAGTCGTCGGACATGTCGGCGGCTGGCCAACCTAGTCCCGGGGTCGTGGGGACGACCCTATAATCGTCGGACAAGTCGGCGGCGGGCCATCCTAGTCCCGGGGTCGTGGGGACGACCCTATAGCCGTCGGACATGATGGTGGGGGGCCACTCTAGTCCCGGGGTCGTGGGGACGACCCTATAGTCGTTGGACATGTTGGCGGCTGGGCAACTTTGGCCCGTGGTCGTGGGGACGACCCTATAGTCGTCGGACATGTAGGCGGCTGGCCAACTTTGGCCCGTGGTCGTGGGGACAACCCTATAGTCTTCGGACATGCCGGCGGCTGGCCAACCTAGTCCCGGGGTCGTGGGGGCGGCCCTATAGTCGTCGGACAAGTCGGCGGCGGGCCAACATAGTCCCGGGGTCGTGGGGACGACCCTATAGTCGTCGGACAAGTCGGCGGCGGGTCATCCTAGTCCATGGGTCGTGGGGACGACCCTATAGTCGTGGGACAAGTCGGCGGCGGGACAACCCAGCCCCGGGGTCGTGGGGACGACCCTACAGTCGTCGGACATGACGGTGGCGGGCCAATCTAGTCCCGGGGTCGTGGGGACGACGCTATAGTCGTCGGACAAGTCGGCGGCAGGCCAACATAGTCCCGGGGTCGTGGGGACGACCCTATAGTCGTCGGACAAGTCGGCGGCGGGCCAACCTAGTCCCGGGGTCGTGGGGACGACCCTGTAGTCGTCGGACAAGTCGGCGGCGGGCCAACCTAATCCCGGGGTCGTGGGGACGACCCTGTAGTCGTCGGACATGACGGTGGTGGGCCAATCTAGTCCCGGGGTCGTGGGGACGACCCTATTGTCGTCGGACATGTCGGCGGCTGGCCAACCTAGTAGCGGGATCGTGGGGACGACCCTATAGTCGTCGGACATGTCGGCTGCGGGCCAACCTATGCCCAGGGTCGTAGGCACGAACCTATATTCGTCGGACATGACGGTGGCGGGCCAATCTAGTCCCGGGGTCGTTGGGACGACCCTATAGTCGTCGGACTAGTCGGCGGCGGGCCAACCTAGTCCCGGGGTCGTGGGGATGACTCTATAGTCGTCGGACAAGTCGGCGGCGGGTCATCCTAGTCCATGGGTCGTGGGGACGACCCTATAGTCGTCGGACAAGTCGGCGGCGGGACAACCCAGCCCCGGGGTCGTGGGGACGACCCTACAGTCGTCGGACATGACGGTGGCGGGCCAATCTAGTCCCGGGGTCGTGGGTACGACCCTATACTCGTCGGACATGACGGTGGCGGGCCACTCTAGTCCCGGGGTCGTGGGGACGACCCCATAGTCGTCGAACATGTCGGCGGCTGGCCAATCTAGTCCCGGGGTCCTGGGGACGACCCTATAGTCGTCGGACAAGTCGGCGGCGGGCCAACCTAGTCCCGGGGTCGTGGGGACGACCCTATAGTCGTCGGACAAGTCGGCGGCGGGCCAACGTAGTCCCGGGGTCGTGGGGACGACTCTATATTCGTCGGACAAGTCGGCGGCGGGTCATCCTAGTCCCTGGGTCGTGGGGACGACACTGTAGTCGTCGGACAAGTCGGCGGCGGGACAACCCAGACCCGGGGTCGTGGGGATGACCCTATAGTCGTCGGACATGACGGTGGCGGGCCAATCTAGTCCCGGGGTCGTGGGTACGACCCTATACTCGTCGGACATGACGATGGCGGGCCACTCTAGTCCCGGGGTCGTGGGGACGACCCCATAGTCGTCGAACATGTCGGTGGCGGGCCAATCGAGTCCCGGGGTCGTTGGGACGATCCAATAGTCGTCGGACTAGTCGGCGGCGGGCCAACCTAGTCCCGGGATCGTGGGGACGACCGTATAGTCGTCGGACAGGTCAGCGGCGGGCCAACCTAGTCCCGAGGTCGTGGGGACGACCCTATAGTCGTCGGACATGACGGTGCCGGGGCAATCTAGCCCCGGGGTTGTGGGGACGACCCTATAGTCTTCGGACATGTCGGCGGCTGGGCAACATTGGCCCGTGGTCGTGGGGACCACCCTATAGCCGTCGGACAAGTCGGCGGCGGGCCAACCTAGTCCCGGGGTCGTGGGTACGACCCTATAGTCGTCGGACATGCCGGCGGCTGGCCAACCTAGTCCCGGGGTCGTGGGGACGACCCTATAGTCGTCGGACAAGTCGGCGGCGGGCCACCCTAGTCCCGGGGTCGTGGGGACGACCCTATAGCCGTCGGACATGATGGTGGGGGGCCAATCTAGTCCCGGGGTCCTGGGGACGACCCTATAGTCTTTGGACATGTTGGCGGCTTACCAACTTTGGCCCGTGGTCGTGGGGACGACCCTATAGTCGTCGGACATGACGGTGGCGGACCAACCTAGTCCCGTGGTCGTGGGGACGACCGTATAGTCGTCGGACATGTCGGCGGCTGGCCAACCTAGTCCCGGGGTCATGGGGTCGACCCTATAGTCGTCGGACATGTCGGTGGCGGGCCAACCTAGTCCCGGGGTCGTGGGGACGACCCTGTAGTCGTCGGACATGTTGGCTGCGGGCCAACGAATGCCCAGGGTCGTGGGCACGAACCTATATTCGTCGGACATGACGGTGGCGGGCCAATCTAGTCCCGGGGTCGTTGGGACGACCCTATAGTCGTCGGACTAGTCGGCGGCGGGCCAACCTAGTCCCGGGGTCGTGGGGATGACTCTATAGTCGTCGGACAAGTCGGCGGCGGGTCATCCTAGTCCATGGGTCGTGGGGACGACCCAATAGTCGTCGGACATGACGGTGGTGGGCCAATCTAGTCCCGGGGTCGTGGGTACGACCCTATACTCGTCGGACATGACGGTGGCGGGCCACTCTAGTCCCGGGGTCGTGGGGACGACCCCATAGTCGTCGAACATGTCGGCGGCTGGCCAATCTAGTCCCGGGGTCGTGGGGACGACCCTATAGTCGTCGGACATGACGGTGGCGGGCCAATCTAGTCCCGAGGTCGTGGGGACGACCCTATAGTCGCCGGACATGTCGGCAGTTGGCCAACTTTGGCCCCTGGTCGTGGGGACGACCCTAGAGTCGTCGGACATTACGGTGGCGTGCCAATCTAGTCCCGGGGTCGTGGGGACGACCCTATAGTCGTCGGACATGACGGTGGCGGGCCAATCTAGTCCCGGGGTCGTGGGGACGACCCTATAGTCGTCGGACATGTCGGCGGCTGACCAACTTTGGCCCGTGGTCGTGGGGACGACCCTATAGTCGTCGGACATGACGGTGGCGGGCCAATCTTGCCCCGGGGTCGTGGGGACGACCCTATAGTCGTCGGACATGTCGGCGGCTGGGCAACTTTGGCCCGTGGTCGTGGGGACGACCCTATAGTCGTCGGACAAGTCGGCGGCGGACGAACCTAGTCCCGGGGTCGTGGAGACGACCCTATAGTCGTCGGACATGACGGTGGCGGGCCAATCTAGCCCCGGGGTTGTGGGGACGACCCTACAGTCGTCGGACATGTCGGCTAGCTGGGCAACTTTGGCCAGTGTTCGTGGGGACGACCCTATAGTCGTCGGACAAGTCGGCGGCGGGCCAACCTAGTCCCGGGGTCGTGGAGACGACCCTATAGACGTCGGACAAGTCGGCGGCGGGCCAACCTAGTCCCGGGGTCGTGGGGACGACCCTATAGTCGTCGGACATGACGGTGGCGGGCCAGTCTAGCCCCGGGGTTGTGGGGACGACCCTATAGTCGTCGGACATGTCGGCGGCTGGCCAACCTAGTCCCGGGGTGGTAGGGACGACCCTATAGTCGTCGGACAATTCGGCGGCGGACGAACCTAGTCCCGGGGTCGTGGGGACGACCCTACAGTCGTCGGACATGTCGGCTAGCCGGGCAACTTTGGCCAGTGGTCGTGGGGACGACCCTATAGTCGTCGGACAAGTCGGCGGCGGGCCAACCTAGTCCCGGGGTCGTGGGGACGACCCTATAGTCGTCGGACATGTCGGCAGCTGGGCAACTTTGGCCCGTGGTCGTGGGGACGACCCTATAGTCGTCGGACAAGTCGGCGGCGGGCCAACCTAGTCCCGGGGTCGTGGAGACGACCCCACAGTCGTCGGACATGACGGCGCCGGGGCAATCTAGCCCCGGGGTCGTGGGGACAACCCTATAGTGGTCGGACAGGACGGTGGCGCGCCAATCTAGGCCCGGGGACGTGGGGACGACCCTACAGTCTTCGGACATGCCGGCGGCTGGCCAACCTAGTCCCGGGGTCATGTGGACGACCCTATAGTCGTCGGACATGACGGTGGCGGACCAACCTAGTCCCGTGGTCGTGGGGACGACCGTATAGTCGTCGGACATGTCGGCGGCTGGCCAACCTAGTCCCGGGGTCATGGGGTCGATCCTATAGTCGTCGGACATGTCGGCGGCTGGGCAACTTTGGCCCGTGGTCGTGGGGACGACCCTATAGTCGTCGGACAAGTCGGCGGCGGACGAACCTAGTCCCGGGGTCGTGGGGACGACCCTACAGTCGTCGGACATGTCGGCTAGCTGGGCAACTTTGGCCAGTGGTCGTGGGGACGACCCTATAGTCGTCGGACAAGTCGGCGGCGGGCCAACCTAGTCCCGGGGTCGTGAGGACGACCCTATAGTCTTCGGACATGCCGGCGGCTGGGCAACTTTGGCCCGGAGTCGTGGGGACGACCCTGTAGTCGTCGGACATGACGGTGGTGGGCCAATCTAGTCCCGGGGTCGTGGGGACTACCCTATAGACGTCGGACATGAAAGTGGCGGGCCAACCTAGACCCGGGGTCGTGGGGACGACCCTATAGTCGTCGGACATGTCGGCGGCTGGCCAACCTAGTCCCGGGGTCGTGGGGACGACCCTATAATCGTCGGACTAGTCGGCGGCGGGCCATCCTAGTCCCGGGGTCGTGGGGACGACCCTATAGCCGTCGGACATGTTGGTGGGGGGCCACTCTAGTCCCGGGGTCGTGGGGACGACCCTATAGTCGTTGGACATGTTGACGGCTGGGCAACTTTTGCCCGTGGTCGTGGGGACGACCCTATAGTCGTCGGACATGTCGGCAGCTGGCCAACTTTGGCCCGTGGTCGTGGGGACAACCCTATAGACATCCGACATGATGGTGGCGGGCCAATCTAGTCCGGGGGTCGTGGGGGCGGCCCTATACTCGTCGGACAAGTCGGCGGCGGGCCAACATAGTCCCGGGGTCGTGGGGACGACCCTATAGTCGTCGGACAAGTCGGCGGCGGGCCAACCTAGTCCCGGGGTCGTGGGGATGACCCTGTAGTCGTCGGACAAGTCGGCGGCGGGCCAACCTAGTCCCGGGGTCGTGGAGACGACCCCATAGTCGTCGTACATGACGGTGCCGGGGCAATCTAGCCCCGGGGTCGTGGGAAACAACCCTATAGTGGTCGGACATGACGGTGGCGGGCCAATCTAGGCCCGGGGTCGTGGGGACGACCCTATAGTCTTCGGACATGCCGGCGGCTGGCCAACCTAGTCCCGGGGTCATGGGGACGACCCTATAGTCGTCGGACATGACGGTGGCGGACCAACCTAGTCCCGTGGTCGTGGGGACGACCGTATAGTCGTCGGACATGTCGGCGGCTGGCCAACCTAGTCCCGGGGTCATGGGGTCGACCCTATAGTCGTCGGACATGACGGTGGCGGGGCAATCTACTCCTGGGGTCGTGGGGACGACCCGATAGTCGTCGGACATGTCGGCGGCGGGCCAACCTAGTCCCGGGGTCGTGGAGACGACCCTATAGTCGTCGGACATGCCGGTGACTGGCCAACCTAGTCCCGGGGTCGTGGAGACGACCCTATAGTCGTCGGACGTGACGGTGCGGGGGCAATCTAGCCCCGGGGTCGAGGGGACGACCCTATAGACGTCGGACATGTCGGCGGCTGGCCAACCTTGTCCCGGAGTGGTAGGGACGAACCTATAGTCGTCGGACAAGTCGGCGGCGGGCCAACCTAGTCCCGGGGTCGAGGGGACGACCCTATAGTCGTCGGACAAGTCGGCGGCGGGCCAACCTAGTCCCGGGGTCGTGGGGACGACCCTATAGTCGTCGGACATGTCGGCGGCTGGCCAACCTAGTCCCGGGGTCGTGGGGACGACCCTATAGTCGTCGTACATGTCGGCGGCAGGGCAACATTGGCCCGTGTTCGTGGGGACGACCCTATAGCCGTCGGACAATTCGGCGGCGGGCCGACCTAGTCCCGGGGTCGTGGGGACGACCCTATAGTCGTCGGACATGACGGTGGCGGGCCAATCTAGCCCTGGGGTCGTGGGGACGACCCTATAGTCGTCGGACATGACGGTGGCGGACCAACCTAGTCCCGTAGTCGTGGGGACGACCGTATAGTCGTCGGACATGTCGGCGGCCGGCCAACCTCATCCCGGGGTCGTGGGGACGACCCTATAGTCGTCGGACATGCCTGCGGCTCGGCAACTTTGGCCCGTGGTCGTGGGGACGACCGTATAGTCGTCGGACAAGTCGGCGGCGGGCCAATCTAGTCCCGGGGTCGTGGGGACGACCCTATGGTCGTCGGACATGTCGGCGGCTGACCAACTTTGGCCCGTGGTCGTGGGGACGACCCTATAGTCGTCGGACATGTGGGCGGCTGACCAACTTTGGCCCGTGGTCGTGGGGACGACCCTATAGTCGGCGGACATGACGGTGGCGTGCCAATCTAGCCCCGGGGTCGTGGGGACGACCCCATAGTCGTCGGACATGTCGGCAGCTGGCCAATCCTAGTTCCGGGGTGGTAGGGACGACCCTATAGTCGGCTGACAAGTCGGCGGCGGGCCAACCTAGTCCCGTGGTCGTGGGGACGACCGTATAGTCGTCGGACATGTCGGCGGCTGGCCAACCTAGTCCCGGGGTCGTGGGGACGACCCAATAGTCATCGGATATGTCGGCGGCGGGCCAACCTAGTCCTGGGGTCGTGGGGACGACCCTATAGTCGTCGGATATGTCGGCGGCGGGCCAACCTAGTCCCGGGGTCGTTGGGACGACCCTATAGTCGTCGGACATGTCGGCGACTGGCCAACTTTGGCCCGTGGTCGTGGGGACGACCCTATAGTCGTCGGACATGTCGGCGGCGGGCCAACGTATGCCCGGGGCCGTGGGGACAACCCGATGGTCGTCGGACATGTCGGCGGCTGGGCAACTTTGGCCTGTGGTCGTGGGGACGACCCTATAGTCGTCGGACAAGTCGGCGGCGGGCCAACCTAGTCCCGGGGTCGTGGGGACGACCCTATAGTCGTCGGACATGTCGGCGGCGGGCCAACCTAGTCCCGGGGTCGTGGGGACGACCCTATAGTCGTCGGACATGTCGGCGGCGGGCCAACCTAGTCCCGGGGTCGTGGGGACGGCCCTATAGTCGTCGGATATGTCGGCGGCGGGCCAACCTAGTCCCGGGGCCGTGGGGTCAACCCGATGGTCGTCGGACATGTCGGCGGCTGGGCAACTTTGGCCTGTGGTCGTGGGGACGACCCTATAGTCGTCGGACAAGTCGGCGGCGGGCCAACCTAGTCCCAGGGCCGTGGGGACGACCCTATAGTCGTCGGACAATTCGGCGGCGGGCCAACCTAGTCCCGGGGTCGTGGGGACGACCCTATAGTCGTCGGACATGCCTGCGGCTCGGCAACTTTGGCCCGTGGTCGTGGGGACGACCATATAGTCGTCGGACATGTCGGCGGCGGGCCAACCTAGTCCCGGGTTCGTGGGGACGACCCTATAGTCGTCGGACATGTCGGCGGCGGCCAACCTAGTCCCGGGTTCGTGGGGACGACCCTATAGTCGTCGGACATGTCGGCGGCGGGCCAACCTAGTCCCGGGGTCGTGGGGACGACCCTATAGTCGTCGGACATGTCGGCGGCTGGCCAACCTAGTCCCGGGGTGGTAGGGACGACCCTATAGTCGTCGGACAAGTCGGCGGCGGGCCAACATAGTCCCGGGGTCGTGGGGACGACCCTGTAGTCGTCGGACAAGTCGGCGGCGGGCCAACCTAGTCCCGGGGTCGTGGCGACGACCCTATAGTCGTCGGACATGTCGGCGGCTGACCAACTTTGGCCCGTGGTCGTGGGGACGACCCTATAGTCGGCGGACATGACGGTGGCGGGCCAATCTAGCCCCGGGGTCGTAGGGACGACCCTATAGTCGTCGGACATGTCGGCGGCTGGCCAACCTAGTTCCGGGGTGGGAGGGACGACCCTATAGTCGTCGGACAAGTCGGCGGCGGGCCAACCTAGTCCCGGGGTCGTGGGGACGACCCTATAGTCGTCGGACATGACGGTGGCGGGCCAATCTAGTCCCGCGGTCGTGGGGACGACCCTATAGTCGTCGGACATGTGGGCGGCTGACCAACTTTGGCCCGTGGTCGTGGGGACGACCCTATAGTCGGCGGACATGACGGTGGCGTGCCAATCTAGCCCCGGGGTCGTGGGGACGACCCCATAGTCGTCGGACATGTCGGCAGCTGGCCAATCCTAGTTCCGGGGTGGTAGGGACGACCCTATAGTCGGCTGACAAGTCGGCGGCGGGCCAACCTAGTCCCGTGGTCGTGGGGACGACCGTATAGTCGTCGGACATGTCGGCGGCTGGCCAACCTAGTCCCGGGGTCGTGGGGACGACCCAATAGTCATCGGATATGTCGGCGGCGGGCCAACCTAGTCCTGGGGTCGTGGGGACGACCCTATAGTCGTCGGATATGTCGGCGGCGGGCCAACCTAGTCCCGGGGTCGTTGGGACGACCCTATAGTCGTCGGACATGTCGGCGACTGGCCAACTTTGGCCCGTGGTCGTGGGGACGACCCTATAGTCGTCGGACATGTCGGCTGCGGGCCAACCTATGCCCAGGGTCGTAGGCACGAACCTATATTCGTCGGACATGACGGTGGCGGGCCAATCTAGTCCCGGGGTCGTTGGGACGACCCTATAGTCGTCGGACTAGTCGGCGGCGGGCCAACCTAGTCCCGGGGTCGTGGGGATGACTCTATAGTCGTCGGACAAGTCGGCGGCGGGTCATCCTAGTCCATGGGTCGTGGGGACGACCCTATAGTCGTCGGACAAGTCGGCGGCGGGACAACCCAGCCCCGGGGTCGTGGGGACGACCCTACAGTCGTCGGACATGACGGTGGCGGGCCAATCTAGTCCCGGGGTCGTGGGTACGACCCTATACTCGTCGGACATGACGGTGGCGGGCCACTCTAGTCCCGGGGTCGTGGGGACGACCCCATAGTCGTCGAACATGTCGGCGGCTGGCCAATCTAGTCCCGGGGTCCTGGGGACGACCCTATAGTCGTCGGACAAGTCGGCGGCGGGCCAACCTAGTCCCGGGGTCGTGGGGACGACCCTATAGTCGTCGGACAAGTCGGCGGCGGGCCAACGTAGTCCCGGGGTCGTGGGGACGACTCTATATTCGTCGGACAAGTCGGCGGCGGGTCATCCTAGTCCCTGGGTCGTGGGGACGACACTGTAGTCGTCGGACAAGTCGGCGGCGGGACAACCCAGACCCGGGGTCGTGGGGATGACCCTATAGTCGTCGGACATGACGGTGGCGGGCCAATCTAGTCCCGGGGTCGTGGGTACGACCCTATACTCGTCGGACATGACGATGGCGGGCCACTCTAGTCCCGGGGTCGTGGGGACGACCCCATAGTCGTCGAACATGTCGGTGGCGGGCCAATCGAGTCCCGGGGTCGTTGGGACGATCCAATAGTCGTCGGACTAGTCGGCGGCGGGCCAACCTAGTCCCGGGATCGTGGGGACGACCGTATAGTCGTCGGACAGGTCAGCGGCGGGCCAACCTAGTCCCGAGGTCGTGGGGACGACCCTATAGTCGTCGGACATGACGGTGCCGGGGCAATCTAGCCCCGGGGTTGTGGGGACGACCCTATAGTCTTCGGACATGTCGGCGGCTGGGCAACATTGGCCCGTGGTCGTGGGGACCACCCTATAGCCGTCGTACAAGTCGGCGGCGGGCCAACCTAGTCCCGGGGTCGTGGGTACGACCCTATAGTCGTCGGACATGCCGGCGGCTGGCCAACCTAGTCCCGGGGTCGTGGGGACGACCCTATAGTCGTCGGACAAGTCGGCGGCGGGCCACCCTAGTCCCGGGGTCGTGGGGACGACCCTATAGCCGTCGGACATGATGGTGGGGGGCCAATCTAGTCCCGGGGTCCTGGGGACGACCCTATAGTCTTTGGACATGTTGGCGGCTTACCAACTTTGGCCCGTGGTCGTGGGGACGACCCTATAGTCGTCGGACATGACGGTGGCGGACCAACCTAGTCCCGTGGTCGTGGGGACGACCGTATAGTCGTCGGACATGTCGGCGGCTGGCCAACCTAGTCCCGGGGTCATGGGGTCGACCCTATAGTCGTCGGACATGTCGGTGGCGGGCCAACCTAGTCCCGGGGTCGTGGGGACGACCCTGTAGTCGTCGGACATGTTGGCTGCGGGCCAACGAATGCCCAGGGTCGTGGGCACGAACCTATATTCGTCGGACATGACGGTGGCGGGCCAATCTAGTCCCGGGGTCGTTGGGACGACCCTATAGTCGTCGGACTAGTCGGCGGCGGGCCAACCTAGTCCCGGGGTCGTGGGGATGACTCTATAGTCGTCGGACAAGTCGGCGGCGGGTCATCCTAGTCCATGGGTCGTGGGGACGACCCAATAGTCGTCGGACATGACGGTGGTGGGCCAATCTAGTCCCGGGGTCGTGGGTACGACCCTATACTCGTCGGACATGACGGTGGCGGGCCACTCTAGTCCCGGGGTCGTGGGGACGACCCCATAGTCGTCGAACATGTCGGCGGCTGGCCAATCTAGTCCCGGGGTCGTGGGGACGACCCTATAGTCGTCGGACATGACGGTGGCGGGCCAATCTAGTCCCGAGGTCGTGGGGACGACCCTATAGTCGCCGGACATGTCGGCAGTTGGCCAACTTTGGCCCCTGGTCGTGGGGACGACCCTAGAGTCGTCGGACATTACGGTGGCGTGCCAATCTAGTCCCGGGGTCGTGGGGACGACCCTATAGTCGTCGGACATGACGGTGGCGGGCCAATCTAGTCCCGGGGTCGTGGGGACGACCCTATAGTCGTCGGACATGTCGGCGGCTGACCAACTTTGGCCCGTGGTCGTGGGGACGACCCTATAGTCGTCGGACATGACGGTGGCGGGCCAATCTTGCCCCGGGGTCGTGGGGACGACCCTATAGTCGTCGGACATGTCGGCGGCTGGGCAACTTTGGCCCGTGGTCGTGGGGACGACCCTATAGTCGTCGGACAAGTCGGCGGCGGACGAACCTAGTCCCGGGGTCGTGGAGACGACCCTATAGTCGTCGGACATGACGGTGGCGGGCCAATCTAGCCCCGGGGTTGTGGGGACGACCCTACAGTCGTCGGACATGTCGGCTAGCTGGGCAACTTTGGCCAGTGTTCGTGGGGACGACCCTATAGTCGTCGGACAAGTCGGCGGCGGGCCAACCTAGTCCCGGGGTCGTGGAGACGACCCTATAGACGTCGGACAAGTCGGCGGCGGGCCAACCTAGTCCCGGGGTCGTGGGGACGACCCTATAGTCGTCGGACATGACGGTGGCGGGCCAGTCTAGCCCCGGGGTTGTGGGGACGACCCTATAGTCGTCGGACATGTCGGCGGCTGGCCAACCTAGTCCCGGGGTGGTAGGGACGACCCTATAGTCGTCGGACAATTCGGCGGCGGACGAACCTAGACCCGGGGTCGTGGGGACGACCCTACAGTCGTCGGACATGTCGGCTAGCCGGGCAACTTTGGCCAGTGGTCGTGGGGACGACCCTATAGTCGTCGGACAAGTCGGCGGCGGGCCAACCTAGTCCCGGGGTCGTGGGGACGACCCTATAGTCGTCGGACATGTCGGCAGCTGGGCAACTTTGGCCCGTGGTCGTGGGGACGACCCTATAGTCGTCGGACAAGTCGGCGGCGGGCCAACCTAGTCCCGGGGTCGTGGAGACGACCCCACAGTCGTCGGACATGACGGCGCCGGGGCAATCTAGCCCCGGGGTCGTGGGGACAACCCTATAGTGGTCGGACAGGACGGTGGCGCGCCAATCTAGGCCCGGGGACGTGGGGACGACCCTACAGTCTTCGGACATGCCGGCGGCTGGCCAACCTAGTCCCGGGGTCATGTGGACGACCCTATAGTCGTCGGACATGACGGTGGCGGACCAACCTAGTCCCGTGGTCGTGGGGACGACCGTATAGTCGTCGGACATGTCGGCGGCTGGCCAACCGAGTCCCGGGGTCATGGGGTCGATCCTATAGTCGTCGGACATGTCGGCGGCTGGGCAACTTTGGCCCGTGGTCGTGGGGACGACCCTATAGTCGTCGGACAAGTCGGCGGCGGACGAACCTAGTCCCGGGGTCGTGGGGACGACCCTACAGTCGTCGGACATGTCGGCTAGCTGGGCAACTTTGGCCAGTGGTCGTGGGGACGACCCTATAGTCGTCGGACAAGTCGGCGGCGGGCCAACCTAGTCCCGGGGTCGTGAGGACGACCCTATAGTCTTCGGACATGCCGGCGGCTGGGCAACTTTGGCCCGGAGTCGTGGGGACGACCCTGTAGTCGTCGGACATGACGGTGGTGGGCCAATCTAGTCCCGGGGTCGTGGGGACTACCCTATAGACGTCGGACATGAAAGTGGCGGGCCAACCTAGACCCGGGGTCGTGGGGACGACCCTATAGTCGTCGGACATGTCGGCGGCTGGCCAACCTAGTCCCGGGGTCGTGGGGACGACCCTATAATCGTCGGACTAGTCGGCGGCGGGCCATCCTAGTCCCGGGGTCGTGGGGACGACCCTATAGCCGTCGGACATGTTGGTGGGGGGCCACTCTAGTCCCGGGGTCGTGGGGACGACCCTATAGTCGTTGGACATGTTGACGGCTGGGCAACTTTTGCCCGTGGTCGTGGGGACGACCCTATAGTCGTCGGACATGTCGGCAGCTGGCCAACTTTGGCCCGTGGTCGTGGGGACAACCCTATAGACATCCGACATGATGGTGGCGGGCCAATCTAGTCCGGGGGTCGTGGGGGCGGCCCTATACTCGTCGGACAAGTCGGCGGCGGGCCAACATAGTCCCGGGGTCGTGGGGACGACCCTATAGTCGTCGGACAAGTCGGCGGCGGGCCAACCTAGTCCCGGGGTCGTGGGGATGACCCTGTAGTCGTCGGACAAGTCGGCGGCGGGCCAACCTAGTCCCGGGGTCGTGGAGACGACCCCATAGTCGTCGTACATGACGGTGCCGGGGCAATCTAGCCCCGGGGTCGTGGGAAACAACCCTATAGTGGTCGGACATGACGGTGGCGGGCCAATCTAGGCCCGGGGTCGTGGGGACGACCCTATAGTCTTCGGACATGCCGGCGGCTGGCCAACCTAGTCCCGGGGTCATGGGGACGACCCTATAGTCGTCGGACATGACGGTGGCGGACCAACCTAGTCCCGTGGTCGTGGGGACGACCGTATAGTCGTCGGACATGTCGGCGGCTGGCCAACCTAGTCCCGGGGTCATGGGGTCGACCCTATAGTCGTCGGACATGACGGTGGCGGGGCAATCTACTCCTGGGGTCGTGGGGACGACCCGATAGTCGTCGGACATGTCGGCGGCGGGCCAACCTAGTCCCGGGGTCGTGGAGACGACCCTATAGTCGTCGGACATGCCGGTGACTGGCCAACCTAGTCCCGGGGTCGTGGAGACGACCCTATAGTCGTCGGACGTGACGGTGCGGGGGCAATCTAGCCCCGGGGTCGAGGGGACGACCCTATAGACGTCGGACATGTCGGCGGCTGGCCAACCTTGTCCCGGAGTGGTAGGGACGAACCTATAGTCGTCGGACAAGTCGGCGGCGGGCCAACCTAGTCCCGGGGTCGAGGGGACGACCCTATAGTCGTCGGACAAGTCGGCGGCGGGCCAACCTAGTCCCGGGGTCGTGGGGACGACCCTATAGTCGTCGGACATGTCGGCGGCTGGCCAACCTAGTCCCGGGGTCGTGGGGACGACCCTATAGTCGTCGTACATGTCGGCGGCAGGGCAACATTGGCCCGTGGTCGTGGGGACGACCCTATAGCCGTCGGACAATTCGGCGGCGGGCCGACCTAGTCCCGGGGTCGTGGGGACGACCCTATAGTCGTCGGACATGACGGTGGCGGGCCAATCTAGCCCTGGGGTCGTGGGGACGACCCTATAGTCGTCGGACATGACGGTGGCGGACCAACCTAGTCCCGTAGTCGTGGGGACGACCGTATAGTCGTCGGACATGTCGGCGGCCGGCCAACCTCATCCCGGGGTCGTGGGGACGACCCTATAGTCGTCGGACATGCCTGCGGCTCGGCAACTTTGGCCCGTGGTCGTGGGGACGACCGTATAGTCGTCGGACAAGTCGGCGGCGGGCCAATCTAGTCCCGGGGTCGTGGGGACGACCCTATGGTCGTCGGACATGTCGGCGGCTGACCAACTTTGGCCCGTGGTCGTGGGGACGACCCTATAGTCGTCGGACATGTGGGCGGCTGACCAACTTTGGCCCGTGGTCGTGGGGACGACCCTATAGTCGGCGGACATGACGGTGGCGTGCCAATCTAGCCCCGGGGTCGTGGGGACGACCCCATAGTCGTCGGACATGTCGGCAGCTGGCCAATCCTAGTTCCGGGGTGGTAGGGACGACCCTATAGTCGGCTGACAAGTCGGCGGCGGGCCAACCTAGTCCCGTGGTCGTGGGGACGACCGTATAGTCGTCGGACATGTCGGCGGCTGGCCAACCTAGTCCCGGGGTCGTGGGGACGACCCAATAGTCATCGGATATGTCGGCGGCGGGCCAACCTAGTCCTGGGGTCGTGGGGACGACCCTATAGTCGTCGGATATGTCGGCGGCGGGCCAACCTAGTCCCGGGGTCGTTGGGACGACCCTATAGTCGTCGGACATGTCGGCGACTGGCCAACTTTGGCCCGTGGTCGTGGGGACGACCCTATAGTCGTCGGACATGTCGGCGGCGGGCCAACGTATGCCCAGGGTCGTAGGGACGAACCGATAGTCGTCGGATATGACGGTGGCGGGCCAACCTAGTCCCGGGGTCGTGGGGACGGCCCTATAGTCGTCGGACATGTCGGCGACTGGCCAACTTTGGCCCGTGGTCGTGGGGACGGCCCTATAGTCGTCGGATATGTCGGCGGCGGGCCAACCTAGTCCCGGGGCCGTGGGGACAACCCGATGGTCGTCGGACATGTCGGCGGCTGGGCAACTTTGGCCTGTGGTCGTGGGGACGACCCTATAGTCGTCGGACAAGTCGGCGGCGGGCCAACCTAGTCCCGGGGTCGTGGGGACGACCCTATAGTCGTCGGACATGTCGGCGGCGGGCCAACCTAGTCCCGGGGTCGTGGGGACGACCCTATAGTCGTCGGACATGTCGGCGGCGGGCCAACCTAGTCCCGGGGTCGTGGGGACGGCCCTATAGTCGTCGGATATGTCGGCGGCGGGCCAACCTAGTCCCGGGGCCGTGGGGTCAACCCGATGGTCGTCGGACATGTCGGCGGCTGGGCAACTTTGGCCTGTGGTCGTGGGGACGACCCTATAGTCGTCGGACAAGTCGGCGGCGGGCCAACCTAGTCCCAGGGCCGTGGGGACGACCCTATAGTCGTCGGACAATTCGGCGGCGGGCCAACCTAGTCCCGGGGTCGTGGGGACGACCCTATAGTCGTCGGACATGCCTGCGGCTCGGCAACTTTGGCCCGTGGTCGTGGGGACGACCATATAGTCGTCGGACATGTCGGCGGCGGGCCAACCTAGTCCCGGGTTCGTGGGGACGACCCTATAGTCGTCGGACATGTCGGCGGCGGCCAACCTAGTCCCGGGTTCGTGGGGACGACCCTATAGTCGTCGGACATGTCGGCGGCGGGCCAACCTAGTCCCGGGGTCGTGGGGACGACCCTATAGTCGTCGGACATGTCGGCGGCTGGCCAACCTAGTCCCGGGGTGGTAGGGACGACCCTATAGTCGTCGGACAAGTCGGCGGCGGGCCAACATAGTCCCGGGGTCGTGGGGACGACCCTGTAGTCGTCGGACAAGTCGGCGGCGGGCCAACCTAGTCCCGGGGTCGTGGCGACGACCCTATAGTCGTCGGACATGTCGGCGGCTGACCAACTTTGGCCCGTGGTCGTGGGGACGACCCTATAGTCGGCGGACATGACGGTGGCGGGCCAATCTAGCCCCGGGGTCGTAGGGACGACCCTATAGTCGTCGGACATGTCGGCGGCTGGCCAACCTAGTTCCGGGGTGGGAGGGACGACCCTATAGTCGTCGGACAAGTCGGCGGCGGGCCAACCTAGTCCCGGGGTCGTGGGGACGACCCTATAGTCGTCGGACATGACGGTGGCGGGCCAATCTAGTCCCGCGGTCGTGGGGACGACCCTATAGTCGTCGGACATGTGGGCGGCTGACCAACTTTGGCCCGTGGTCGTGGGGACGACCCTATAGTCGGCGGACATGACGGTGGCGTGCCAATCTAGCCCCGGGGTCGTGGGGACGACCCCATAGTCGTCGGACATGTCGGCAGCTGGCCAATCCTAGTTCCGGGGTGGTAGGGACGACCCTATAGTCGGCTGACAAGTCGGCGGCGGGCCAACCTAGTCCCGTGGTCGTGGGGACGACCGTATAGTCGTCGGACATGTCGGCGGCTGGCCAACCTAGTCCCGGGGTCGTGGGGACGACCCAATAGTCATCGGATATGTCGGCGGCGGGCCAACCTAGTCCTGGGGTCGTGGGGACGACCCTATAGTCGTCGGATATGTCGGCGGCGGGCCAACCTAGTCCCGGGGTCGTTGGGACGACCCTATAGTCGTCGGACATGTCGGCGACTGGCCAACTTTGGCCCGTGGTCGTGGGGACGACCCTATAGTCGTCGGACATGTCGGCGGCGGGCCAACGTATGCCCAGGGTCGTAGGGACGAACCGATAGTCGTCGGATATGACGGTGGCGGGCCAACCTAGTCCCGGGGTCGTGGGGACGGCCCTATAGTCGTCGGACATGTCGGCGACTGGCCAACTTTGGCCCGTGGTCGTGGGGACGGCCCTATAGTCGTCGGATATGTCGGCGGCGGGCCAACCTAGTCCCGGGGCCGTGGGGACAACCCGATGGTCGTCGGACATGTCGGCGGCTGGGCAACTTTGGCCTGTGGTCGTGGGGACGACCCTATAGTCGTCGGACAAGTCGGCGGCGGGCCAACCTAGTCCCGGGGTCGTGGGGACGACCCTATAGTCGTCGGACATGTCGGCGGCGGGCCAACCTAGTCCCGGGGTCGTGGGGACGACCCTATAGTCGTCGGACATGTCGGCGGCGGGCCAACCTAGTCCCGGGGTCGTGGGGACGGCCCTATAGTCGTCGGATATGTCGGCGGCGGGCCAACCTAGTCCCGGGGCCGTGGGGTCAACCCGATGGTCGTCGGACATGTCGGCGGCTGGGCAACTTTGGCCTGTGGTCGTGGGGACGACCCTATAGTCGTCGGACAAGTCGGCGGCGGGCCAACCTAGTCCCAGGGCCGTGGGGACGACCCTATAGTCGTCGGACAATTCGGCGGCGGGCCAACCTAGTCCCGGGGTCGTGGGGACGACCCTATAGTCGTCGGACATGCCTGCGGCTCGGCAACTTTGGCCCGTGGTCGTGGGGACGACCCTATAGTCGTCGGACATGTCGGCGGCGGGCCAACCTAGTCCCGGGTTCGTGGGGACGACCCTATAGTCGTCGGACATGTCGGCGGCGGCCAACCTAGTCCCGGGTTCGTGGGGACGACCCTATAGTCGTCGGACATGTCGGCGGCGGGCCAACCTAGTCCCGGGGTCGTGGGGACGACCCTATAATCGTCGGACATGTCGGCGGCTGGGCAACTTTGGCCCGTGGTCGTGGGGACGACCCTATAGTCGTCGGACATGTCGGCGGCTGGCCAACCTAGTCCCGGGTTCGTGGGTACGACCCTATAGTCGTCGGACATGTCGGCGGCTGGCCAACCTAGTCCCGTGGTCGTGGGGACCACCGTATAGTCGTCGGTCAAGTCGGCGGCGGGCCAACCTAGTCCCGGGGTCGCGGGGACGACCGTATAGTCGTCGGACATGACGGTGGCGGGCCAATCTAGTCCCGGGGTCGTGGAGACGACCCTATAGTCGTCGGACATGTCGGCGGCTGGCCAACCTAGTCTCGTGGTCGTGGGGACGACTCCATAGTCGTAGGACACGTCGGCGGCGGGCCAACCTAGTCCCGGGGTCGCGGGGACGACCGTATAGTCGTCGGACATGACGGTGCCGGGGTAATCTAGCCCCGGGGTCGTGGGGACGACCCTATAGTCGTCGGACATGTCTGCGGCTGTGCAACTTTGGCCAGTGGTCGTGGGGACGACCCTATAGTCGTCGGACAAGTCGGCGGCGGGCCAACCTAGTCCCGGGGTCGTGGAGACGGCCCTATAGTCGTCGGACAAGTCGGCGGCGGGCCAACCTACTCCCGGGGTCGTGGGGACGACCCTATAGTCGTCGGAAAAGTCGGCGGCGGGCCATCCTAGACCCGGGGTCGTGGGGACAACCCTATAGTAGTCGGACATGTCGGCGCCAGGGCAACTTTGGCCCGTGATCGTGGGGACGACCCTATAGTCGTCGGATATGTCGGTGACTGGCCAACCTAGTCCCGGGTTCGTGGGGACGACCCTATACTCGTCGGACATGTCGGCGGCTGGCCAACCTAGTCTCGTGGTCGTGGGGACGACCCCGTAGTCGTAGGACACGTCGGCGGCGGGCCAACCTAGTCCCGGGGTCGCGGGGACGACCGTATAGTCGTCGGACATGACGGTGGCGGGCCAATCTAGTCCCGGGGTCGTGGAGACGGCCCTATAGTCGTCGGACATGTCGGCGGCTGGCCAACCTAGACTCGTGGTCGTGGGGACGACCCCATAGTCGTAGGACACGTCGGCGGCGGGCCAACCTAGTCCCGGGGTCGCGGGGACGACCGTATAGTCGTCGGGCATGACGGTGGCGGGCCAATCTAGTCCCGGGGTCGTGGGGACGACCCTATAGTCGTAGGACATGTCGGCGGCTGGCCAACTTTGGACCGGGGCGTGGGGACGACCCTATAGTCGTCGGACATGTCGGCGGCGGGCCAACCTAGTCCCGGGGTCGTGGAGACGACCCTATAGCCGTCGGACATGCCGGTGACTGGCCAACCTAGTCCCGGGGTCGTGGGGACGATCCTATAGTGGTCGGACAAGTCGGCGGCGGGCCAACCTAGTCCCGGGGTCGTGGGGCGACCCTATAGTCGTCGGACATGACGGTGGCGGGCCATCCTAGTCCCGGGGTCGTGGGGACGACCCTATAGCCGTCGGACATGATGGTGGGGGGCCAATCTAGTCCCGGGGTCGTGGGGACGACCCAATAGTCGTTGGACATGTTGCCGGCTGGGCAACTTTGGCCCGTGGTCGTGGGGACGACCCTATAGTCGTCGGACATGTCGGCGGCTGGCCAGCCTAGTCCCGGGGTCGTGGGGACCACCCTATAATCGTCGGACAAGTCGGCGGCGGGCCATCCTAGTCCCGGGGTCGTGGGGGCGACCCTATAGCCGTCGGACATGATGGTGGGGGCCAATCTAGTCCCGGGGTCGTGGGGAAGACCCTATAGTCGTTGGACATGATGGCGGCTGGGCAACTTTGGCCCGTGGTCGTGGGGACGACCCTATAGTCGTCGGAAAAGTCGGCGGCGGGCCAATCTAGTCCCGGGGTCGTGGGGACGATCCTATAGTGGTCGGACAAGTCGGCGGCGGGCCAACCTAGTCCCGGGGTCGTGGGGCGACCCTATAGTCGTCGGACATGACGGTGGCGGGCCATCCTAGTCCCGGGGTCGTGGGGACGACCCTATAGCCGTCGGACATGATGGTGGGGGGCCAATCTAGTCCCGGGGTCGTGGGGACGACCCAATAGTCGTTGGACATGTTGCCGGCTGGGCAACTTTGGCCCGTGGTCGTGGGGACGACCCTATAGTCGTCGGACATGTCGGCGGCTGGCCAGCCTAGTCCCGGGGTCGTGGGGACCACCCTATAATCGTCGGACAAGTCGGCGGCGGGCCATCCTAGTCCCGGGGTCGTGGGGGCGACCCTATAGCCGTCGGACATGATGGTGGGGGCCAATCTAGTCCCGGGGTCGTGGGGAAGACCCTATAGTCGTTGGACATGATGGCGGCTGGGCAACTTTGGCCCGTGGTCGTGGGGACGACCCTATAGTCGTCGGACAAGTCGGCGGCCGGCCAACCTAGTCCCGGGGTCGTGGGGACGACCCTATAGTCGTCGGACAATTCGGTGGCGGGCCAACCTAGTCCCGGGGTCGTGGGGACGACCCTATAGTCGTCGGACAATTCGGTGGCGGGCCAACCTAGTCCCGGGGTCGTGGGGACGACCCTATAGTCGTCGGAAAAGTCGGCGGCGGGCCAATCTAGTCCCGGGGTCGTGGGGACGATCCTATAGTGGTCGGACAAGTCGGCGGCGGGCCAACCTAGTCCCGGGGTCGTGGGGCGACCCTATAGTCGTCGGACATGACGGTGGCGGGCCATCCTAGTCCCGGGGTCGTGGGGACGACCCTATAGCCGTCGGACATGATGGTGGGGGGCCAATCTAGTCCCGGGGTCGTGGGGACGACCCAATAGTCGTTGGACATGTTGCCGGCTGGGCAACTTTGGCCCGTGGTCGTGGGGACGACCCTATAGTCGTCGGACATGTCGGCGGCTGGCCAGCCTAGTCCCGGGGTCGTGGGGACCACCCTATAATCGTCGGACAAGTCGGCGGCCGGCCAACCTAGTCCCGGGGTCGTGGGGCGACCCTATAGTCGTCGGACAAGTCGGCGGCGGGCCAACCTAGTCCCGGGGTCGTGGGGCGACCCCATAGTCGTCGGACATGTCGGTGGCGGGCCAACCTAGTCCCGGGGTCGTGGAGACGACCCTATAGTCGTCGGACATGACGGTGGCGGGGCAATCTAGTCCGGGGGTCGTGGGGACGATCCTGTAGTCGTCGGACATGACGGTGGTGGGCCAATCTATTCCTGGGGCCGTGGGGGCGACCCTATAGTCGTCGGACATGTCGGCGGCTGGCCTACCTAGTCCCGGGATCGTGGGGACGACCCTATAGTCGGCGGACATGTCGGCGGCGGGCCAACGTATGCCCAGGGACGTAGGGACGAACCTATAGTCGTCGGACATGACGGTGGCGGGCCAATCTAGTCCCGGGCTCGTGGGGACGACCCTATAGTCTTCGGACATGTCGGCGGCTGGGCAACATTGGCCCGTGGTCGTGGGGACCACCCTATAGCCGTCGGACATGTCGGCGGCTGGGCAACTTTGGCCCGTGGTCGTGGGGACGTCCCAATAGCCGTCGGACAAGTCGGCGGCGGGCCAACCTAGTCCCGGGGTCGTGGAGACGACCCTATAGTCGTCGTACATGACGGTGCCGGGGCAATCTAGCCCCGGGGTCGTGGGCACGACCCTATAGTCTTCGGACATTCCGGCGGCTGGGCAACATTGGCCCGTGGTCGTGGGGACCACCCTATAGTCGTCGGACAAGTCGGCGGCGGGCCAACCTAGTCCCAGGGTCGTGGGGACGACCCTATAGTCGTCGAACATGTCGGCGGCTGGCCAACCTAGTCCCGGGGTGGTAGGGACGACCCTATAGTCGTCGGACAAGTCGGCGGCGGGCCAACCTAGTCCCGGGGTCGTGGGGACGACCCTATAGTCGTCGGACAAGTCGGCGGCGGGCCAACCTAGTCCCGTGGTCGTGGGGACGACCGTATAGTCGTCGGACAGGTCAGCCGCGGGCCAACCTAGTCCCGGGGTCGTGGGGACGACCCTATAGTCGTCGGACATGACGGTGCCGGGGCAATCTAGCCCCGGGGTCGTGGGGACGACCCTATAGTCTTCGGACATGTCGGCGGCTGGGCAACATTGGCCCGTGGTCGTGGGGACCACCCTATAGCCGTCGGACAAGTCGGCGGCGGGCCAACCTAGTCCCGGGGTCGTGGGTACGACCCTATAGTCGTCGGACATGCCGGCGCCTGGGCAACTTTGGCCCGTGGTCGTGGGGACGACCCTATAGTCTTCGGACAAGTCGGCGGCGGGCCAACCTAGTCCCGGCGTCGTGGGGACGACCCTATAGTCGTCGGACATGAGGGTGGCGGGCCAATCTAGTCCCGGGATCGTTGGGACGACCCCATAGTCGTCGGACTAGTCGGCGGCGGGCCAACCTAGTCCCGGGGGCATGGGGACGACTCTATAGTCGTCGGGCAAGTCGGCGGCGGGTCATCCGAGTCCCGGGGACGTGGGGACGAACCTGTCGTCGTCGGACAAGTCGGCGGCCGGCCAACCTAGTCCCGGGGCGTGGGGACGACCCTATAGTCGTCGGACATGTCGGCGGCTGGCCAACCTAGTCCCGGGGTCGTGGGGACGACCCTATAGTCGTCGGACAAGTCGGCGGCAGGCCAACCTAGTCCCTTGGTCGTGGGGACGACCGTATAGCCGTCGGACATGTCGGCAGCTGGCCAACCTAGTCCCGGGGTGGTAGGGACGACCCTATAGTCGCCGGACAAGTCGGCGGCGGGCCAACCTAGTCCCGGGGTCGTGGGGACGACCCTATAGTCGTCGGACATGTCGGCGGCTGGGCAACCTAGTTGCGTGGTCGTGGGGACCACCCTATAGTCGTCGGACAAGTCGGCGGCGGGCCAACCTGGTCCCTGGGCCGTGGGGACGACCCTATAGTCGTCGGACAAGTCGGCGGCGGGCCAACCTTGTCCCGTGGTCGTGGGGACGACCCTATAGTCGTCGGACATGACAGTGGCGGGCCAATCTAGCCCCGGGGTTGTGGGGACGACCCTATAGTCGTCGGACATGTCGGTGGCTGCCCAACCTAGTCCCGGTGTGGTAGGGACGACCCTATAGTCGTCGGACAATTCGGCGGCGAACGAACCTAGTCCCGGGGTCGTGGGGACGACCCTATAGTCGTCGGACATGTCGGCGGCTGGCCAACCTAGTCCCGGGGTGGTAGGGACGACCCTATAGTCGTCGGACAATTCGGCGGCGAACGAACCTAGTCCCGGGGTCGTGGGGACGACCCTATAGTCGTCGGACATGTCGGCTAGCTGGGCAACTTTGGCCAGTGGTAGTGGGGACGACCCTATAGTCGTCGGGCATGTCGGCGGCTGGGCAACTTTGGCCCGTGGTCGTGGGGACGACCCTATAGTCGTCGGCCAAGGCGGCGGCGGGACAACCTAGTCGCGGGGTCGTGGGGACGACCCTATAGTCGTCGGACATGACGGTGGCGGGCCAATCTAGTCCCGAGGTCGTGGGGACGACCCTATAGTCGCCGGACATGTCGGCAGTTGGCCAACTTTGGCCCCTGGTCGTGGGGACGACCCTAGAGTCGTCGGACATTACGGTGGCGTGCCAATCTAGTCCCGGGGTCGTGGGGACGACCCTATAGTCGTCGGACATGACGGTGGCGTGCCAATCTAGTCCCGGGGTCGTGGGGACGACCCTATAGTCGTCGGACATGTCGGCGGCTGACCAACTTTGGCCCGTGGTCGTGGGGACGACCCTATAGTCGTCGGACATGACGGTGGCGGGCCAATCTTGCCCCGGGGTCGTGGGGACGACCCTATAGTCGTCGGACATGTCGGCGGCTGGGCAACTTTGGCCCGTGGTCGTGGGGACGACCCTATAGTCGTCGGACAAGTCGGCGGCGAACGAACCTAGTCCCGGGGTCGTGGAGACGACCCTATAGTCGTCGGACATGACGGTGGCGGGCCAATCTAGCCCCGGGGTTGTGGGGACGACCCTACAGTCGTCGGACATGTCGGCTAGCTGGGCAACTTTGGCCAGTGGTCGTGGGGACGACCCTATAGTCGTCGGACAAGTCGGCGGCGGGCCAACCTAGTCACGGGGTCGTGGAGACGACCCTATAGTCGTCGGACAAGTCGGCGGCGGGCCAACCTAGTCCCGGGGTCGTGGGGACGACCCTATAGTCGTCGGACATGACGGTGGCGGGCCAGTCTAGCCCCGGGGTTGTGGGGACGACCCTATAGTCGTCGAACATGTCGGCGGCTGGCCAACCTAGTCCCGGGGTGGTAGGGACGACCCTATAGTCGTCGGACAATTCGGCGGCGGACGAACCTAGTCCCGGGGTCGTGGGGACGACCCTACAGTCGTCGGACATGTCGGTTAGCTGGGCAACTTTGGCCAGTGGTCGTGGGGACGACCCTATAGTCGTCGGACAAGTCGGCGGCGGGCCAACCTAGTCCCGGGGTCGTGGGGACGACCCTATAATCGTCGGACAAGTCGGCGGCGGGCCATCCTAGTCCCGGGGTCGTGGGGACGACCCTGTAGCCGTCGGACATGATGGTGGGGGGCCACTCTAGTCCCGGGGTCGTGGGGACGACCCTATAGTCGTTGGACATGTTGGCGGCTGGGCAACTTTGGCCCGTGGTCGTGGGGACGACCCTATAGTCGTCGGACATGTCGGCGGCTGGCCAACTTTGGCCCGTGGTCGTGGGGACAACCCTATAGACCTCCGACATGATGGTGGCGGGCCAATCTAGTCCCGGGGTCGTGGGGGCGGCCCTATAGTCGTCGGACAAGTCGGCGGCGGGCCAACATAGTCCCGGGGTCGTGGGGACGACCCTATAGTCGTCGGAAAAGTCGGCGGCTGGCCAACCTAGTCCCGGGGCCGTGGGGACGACCCTATAGTCGTCGGACAAGTCGGCGGCGGGCCAACCTAGTCCCGGGGTCGTGGGGACGACCCTGTAGTCGTCGGACAAGTCCGCGGCGGGCCGACCTAGTCCCGGGGTCGTGGGGACGACCCGGTAGTCGTCGGACATGACGGCGGTGGGCCAATCTAGTCCCGGGGTCGTGGGGACGACCCTATTGTCGTCGGACATGTCGGCGGCTGGCCAACCTAGTCGCGGGATCGTGGGGACGACCCTATAGTCGTCGGACATGTCGGCGGCGGGCCAACGTATGCCCAGGGTCGTAGGCACGAACCTATATTCGTCGGACATGGCGGTGGCGGGCCAATCTAGTACCGGGGTCGTGGGTACGACCCTATAGTCGTCGGACATGACGGTGGCGGGCCAATCTAGTCCCGGGGTCGTGGGTACGACCCTATACTCGTCGGACATGACGGTGGCGGGCCACTCTAGTCCCGGGGTCGTGGGGACGACCGCATAGTCGTCGAACATGTCGGCAGCTGGCCAATCTAGTCCCGGGGTCCTGGGGACGACCCTATAGTCGTCGGACATGTCGGCGGCGGGCCAACCTAGTCCCGGGGTCGTGGGGACGACCCTATAGTCGTCGGACATGTCGGTGGCGGGCCAATCTAGTCCCGGGGTCGTGGGGACGACCCTATAGTCGTCGGACAAGTCGGCGGCAGGCCAACATAGTCCCGGGGTCGTGGGGACGACCCTATAGTCGTCGGACAAGTCGGCGGCGGGCCAACCTAGTCCCGGGGTCGTGGGGACGACCCTGTAGTCGTCGGACAAGTCGGCGGCGGGCCAACCTAGTCCCGGGGTCGTGGGGACGACCCTGTAGTCGTCGGACATGACGGTGGTGGGCCAATCTAGTCCCGGGGTCGTGGGGACGACCCTATTGTCGTCGGACATGTCGGCGGCTGGCCAACCTAGTCGCGGGATCGTGGGGACGACCCTATAGTCGTCGGACATGTCGGCTGCGGGCCAACGTATGCCCAGGGTCGTAGGCACGAACCTATATTCGTCGGACATGACGGTGGCGGGCCAATCTAGTCCCGGGGTCGTTGGGACGACCCTATAGTCGGCGGCGGGACAACCCAGCCCCGGGGTCGTGGGGACGACCCTACAGTCGTCGGACATGACGGTGGCGGGCCAATCTAGTCCCGGGGTCGTGGGTACGACCCTATACTCGTCGGACATGACGGTGGCGGGCCACTCTAGTCCCGGGGTCGTGGGGACGACCCCATAGTCGTCGAACATGTCGGCGGCTGGCCAATCTAGTCCCGGGGTCCTGGGGACGACCCTATAGTCGTCGGACAAGTCGGCGGCGGGCCAACCTAGTCCCGGGGTCGTGGGGACGACCCTATAGTCGTCGGACGTGACGGTGCCGGGGCAATCTAGCCCCGGGGTCGAGGGGACGACCCTATAGACGTCGGACATGTCGGCGGCTCGCCAACCTTGTCCCGGGGTGGTAGGGACGAACCTATAGTCGTCGGACAAGTCGGCGGCGGGCCAACCTAGTCCCGGGGTCGTGAGGACGACCCTATAGTCGTCGGACAAGTCGGCGGCGGGCCAACCTAGTCCCGGGGTCGTGGGGACGACCCTATAGTCGTCGGACATGTCGGCGGCTGGCCAACCTAGTCCCGGGGTCGTGGGGACGACCCTATAGTCGTCGTACATGTCGGCGGCAGGGCAACATTGGCCCGTGGTCGTGGGGACGACCCTATAGCCGTCGGACAAGTCGGCGGCGGGCCGACCTAGTCCCGGGGTCGTGGGGAGGACCCTATAGTCGTCGGACATGACGGTGCCGGGGCAATCTAGCCGCGGGGTCGTGGGGACGACCCTATAGTCGTCGGACATGTCGGCGGCTGGCCAACCTAGTCCCGGGGTCGTGGGGACGACCCTATAGTCGTCGGACAATTCGGTGGCGGGCCAACCTAGTCCCGGGGTCGTGGGGACGACCCTATAGTCGTCGGAAAAGTCGGCGGCGGGCCAATCTAGTCCCGGGGTCGTGGGGACGATCCTATAGTGGTCGGACAAGTCGGCGGCGGGCCAACCTAGTCCCGGGGTCGTGGGGCGACCCTATAGTCGTCGGACATGACGGTGGCGGGCCATCCTAGTCCCGGGGTCGTGGGGACGACCCTATAGCCGTCGGACATGATGGTGGGGGGCCAATCTAGTCCCGGGGTCGTGGGGACGACCCAATAGTCGTTGGACATGTTGCCGGCTGGGCAACTTTGGCCCGTGGTCGTGGGGACGACCCTATAGTCGTCGGACATGTCGGCGGCTGGCCAGCCTAGTCCCGGGGTCGTGGGGACCACCCTATAATCGTCGGACAAGTCGGCGGCGGGCCATCCTAGTCCCGGGGTCGTGGGGGCGACCCTATAGCCGTCGGACATGATGGTGGGGGCCAATCTAGTCCCGGGGTCGTGGGGAAGACCCTATAGTCGTTGGACATGATGGCGGCTGGGCAACTTTGGCCCGTGGTCGTGGGGACGACCCTATAGTCGTCGGACAAGTCGGCGGCCGGCCAACCTAGTCCCGGGGTCGTGGGGCGACCCTATAGTCGTCGGACAAGTCGGCGGCGGGCCAACCTAGTCCCGGGGTCGTGGGGCGACCCCATAGTCGTCGGACATGTCGGTGGCGGGCCAACCTAGTCCCGGGGTCGTGGAGACGACCCTATAGTCGTCGGACATGACGGTGGCGGGGCAATCTAGTCCGGGGGTCGTGGGGACGATCCTGTAGTCGTCGGACATGACGGTGGTGGGCCAATCTATTCCTGGGGCCGTGGGGGCGACCCTATAGTCGTCGGACATGTCGGCGGCTGGCCTACCTAGTCCCGGGATCGTGGGGACGACCCTATAGTCGGCGGACATGTCGGCGGCGGGCCAACGTATGCCCAGGGACGTAGGGACGAACCTATAGTCGACGGACATGACGGTGGCGGGCCAATCTAGTCCCGGGCTCGTGGGGACGACACTATAGTCGTCGGACATGTCGGCGGCTGGGCAACTTTGGCCCGTGGTCGTGGGGACGTCCCAATAGCCGTCGGACAAGTCGGCGGCGGGCCAACCTAGTCCCGTGGTCGTGGGGACGACCGTATAGTCGTCGGACAGGTCAGCGGCGGGCCAACCTAGTCCCGGGGTCGTGGGGACGACCCTATAGTCGTCGGACATGACGGTGCCGGGGCAATCTAGCCCCGGGGTCGTGGGGACGACCCTATAGTCTTCGGACATGTCGGCGGCTGGGCAACATTGGCCCGTGGTCGTGGGGACCACCCTATAGCCGTCGGACATGTCGGCGGCTGGGCAACTTTGGCCCGTGGTCGTGGGGACGTCCCAATAGCCGTCGGACAAGTCGGCGGCGGGCCAACCTAGTCCCGGGGTCGTGGAGACGACCCTATACTCGTCGTACATGACGGTGCCGGGGCAATCTAGCCCCGGGGTCGTGGGCACGACCCTATAGTCTTCGGACATTCCGGCGGCTGGGCAACATTGGCCCGTGGTCGTGGGGACCACCCTATAGTCGTCGGACAAGTCGGCGGCGGGCCAACCTAGTCCCAGGGTCGTGGGGACGACCCTATAGTCGTCGAACATGTCGGCGGCTGGCCAACCTAGTCCCGGGGTGGTAGGGACGACCCTATAGTCGTCGGACAAGTCGGCGGCGGGCCAACCTAGTCCCGGGGTCGTGGGGACGACCCTATAGTCGTCGGACAAGTCGGCGGCGGGCCAACCTAGTCCCGTGGTCGTGGGGACGACCGTATAGTCGTCGGACAGGTCAGCCGCGGGCCAACCTAGTCCCGGGGTCGTGGGGACGACCCTATAGTCGTCGGACATGACGGTGCCGGGGCAATCTAGCCCCGGGGTCGTGGGGACGACCCTATAGTCTTCGGACATGTCGGCGGCTGGGCAACATTGGCCCGTGGTCGTGGGGACCACCCTATAGCCGTCGGACAAGTCGGCGGCGGGCCAACCTAGTCCCGGGGTCGTGGGTACGACCCTATAGTCGTCGGACATGCCGGCGCCTGGGCAACTTTGGCCCGTGGTCGTGGGGACGACCCTATAGTCTTCGGACAAGTCGGCGGCGGGCCAACCTAGTCCCGGCGTCGTGGGGACGACCCTATAGTCGTCGGACATGAGGGTGGCGGGCCAATCTAGTCCCGGGATCGTTGGGACGACCCCATAGTCGTCGGACTAGTCGGCGGCGGGCCAACCTAGTCCCGGGGGCATGGGGACGACTCTATAGTCGTCGGGCAAGTCGGCGGCGGGTCATCCGAGTCCCGGGGACGTGGGGACGAACCTGTCGTCGTCGGACAAGTCGGCGGCCGGCCAACCTAGTCCCGGGGCGTGGGGACGACCCTATAGTCGTCGGACATGTCGGCGGCTGGCCAACCTAGTCCCGGGGTCGTGGGGACGACCCTATAGTCGTCGGACAAGTCGGCGGCAGGCCAACCTAGTCCCTTGGTCGTGGGGACGACCGTATAGCCGTCGGACATGTCGGCAGCTGGCCAACCTAGTCCCGGGGTGGTAGGGACGACCCTATAGTCGCCGGACAAGTCGGCGGCGGGCCAACCTAGTCCCGGGGTCGTGGGGACGACCCTATAGTCGTCGGACATGTCGGCGGCTGGGCAACCTAGTTGCGTGGTCGTGGGGACCACCCTATAGTCGTCGGACAAGTCGGCGGCGGGCCAACCTGGTCCCTGGGCCGTGGGGACGACCCTATAGTCGTCGGACAAGTCGGCGGCGGGCCAACCTTGTCCCGTGGTCGTGGGGACGACCCTATAGTCGTCGGACATGACAGTGGCGGGCCAATCTAGCCCCGGGGTTGTGGGGACGACCCTATAGTCGTCGGACATGTCGGTGGCTGCCCAACCTAGTCCCGGTGTGGTAGGGACGACCCTATAGTCGTCGGACAATTCGGCGGCGAACGAACCTAGTCCCGGGGTCGTGGGGACGACCCTATAGTCGTCGGACATGTCGGCGGCTGGCCAACCTAGTCCCGGGGTGGTAGGGACGACCCTATAGTCGTCGGACAATTCGGCGGCGAACGAACCTAGTCCCGGGGTCGTGGGGACGACCCTATAGTCGTCGGACATGTCGGCTAGCTGGGCAACTTTGGCCAGTGGTAGTGGGGACGACCCTATAGTCGTCGGGCATGTCGGCGGCTGGGCAACTTTGGCCCGTGGTCGTGGGGACGACCCTATAGTCGTCGGCCAAGGCGGCGGCGGGACAACCTAGTCGCGGGGTCGTGGGGACGACCCTATAGTCGTCGGACATGACGGTGGCGGGCCAATCTAGTCCCGAGGTCGTGGGGACGACCCTATAGTCGCCGGACATGTCGGCAGTTGGCCAACTTTGGCCCCTGGTCGTGGGGACGACCCTAGAGTCGTCGGACATTACGGTGGCGTGCCAATCTAGTCCCGGGGTCGTGGGGACGACCCTATAGTCGTCGGACATGACGGTGGCGTGCCAATCTAGTCCCGGGGTCGTGGGGACGACCCTATAGTCGTCGGACATGTCGGCGGCTGACCAACTTTGGCCCGTGGTCGTGGGGACGACCCTATAGTCGTCGGACATGACGGTGGCGGGCCAATCTTGCCCCGGGGTCGTGGGGACGACCCTATAGTCGTCGGACATGTCGGCGGCTGGGCAACTTTGGCCCGTGGTCGTGGGGACGACCCTATAGTCGTCGGACAAGTCGGCGGCGAACGAACCTAGTCCCGGGGTCGTGGAGACGACCCTATAGTCGTCGGACATGACGGTGGCGGGCCAATCTAGCCCCGGGGTTGTGGGGACGACCCTACAGTCGTCGGACATGTCGGCTAGCTGGGCAACTTTGGCCAGTGGTCGTGGGGACGACCCTATAGTCGTCGGACAAGTCGGCGGCGGGCCAACCTAGTCACGGGGTCGTGGAGACGACCCTATAGTCGTCGGACAAGTCGGCGGCGGGCCAACCTAGTCCCGGGGTCGTGGGGACGACCCTATAGTCGTCGGACATGACGGTGGCGGGCCAGTCTAGCCCCGGGGTTGTGGGGACGACCCTATAGTCGTCGAACATGTCGGCGGCTGGCCAACCTAGTCCCGGGGTGGTAGGGACGACCCTATAGTCGTCGGACAATTCGGCGGCGGACGAACCTAGTCCCGGGGTCGTGGGGACGACCCTACAGTCGTCGGACATGTCGGCTAGCTGGGCAACTTTGGCCAGTGGTCGTGGGGACGACCCTATAGTCGTCGGACAAGTCGGCGGCGGGCCAACCTAGTCCCGGGGTCGTGGGGACGACCCTATAGTCGCCGGACATGTCGGCGGCTGGGCAACTTTGGCCCGTGGTCGTGGGGACGACCCTATAGTCGTCGGACAAGTCGGCGGCGGGCCAACCTAGTCCCGGGGTCGTGGAGACGACCCCACAGTCGTCGGACATGACGGTGCCGGGGCAATCTAGCCCCGGGGTCGTGGGGACAACCCTATAGTGGTCGGACATGCCGGCGGCTGGCCAACCTAGTCCCGGGGTCATGGGGACGACCCTATAGTCGTCGGACATGACGGTGGCGGACCAACCTAGTCCCGGGGTCGTGGAGACGACCCTATAGTCGTCGGACAAGTCGGCGGCGGGCCAACCTAGTCCCGGGGTCGTGAGGACGACCCTATAGTCTTCGGACATGCCGGCGGCTGGGCAACTTTGGCCCGGAGTCGTGGGGACGACCCTGTAGTCGTCGGACATGACGGTGGTGGGCCAATCTAGTCCCGGGGTCGTGGGGACGACCCTATAGACGTCGGACATGAAAGTGGCGGGCCAACCTAGTCCCGGGGTCGTGGGGACGACCCTATAGTCGTCGGACAAGTCGGCGGCGGGCCAACCTAGTCCCGGGGTCGTGGGGACGACCCTGTAGTCGTCGGACAAGTCGGCGGCGGGCCAACCTAGTCCCGGGGTCGTGGAGACGACCCCATAGTCGTCGTACATGACGGTGCCGGGGCAATCTAGCCCCGGGGTCGTGGGGACAACCCTATAGTGGTCGGACATGACGGTGGCGGGCCAATCTAGGCCCGGGGTCGTGGGGACGACCCTATAGTCTCCGGACATGCCGGCGGCTGGCCAACCTAGTCCCGGGGTCATGGGGACGACCCTATAGTCGTCGGACATGACGGTGGCGGACCAACCTAGTCCCGTGGTCGTGGGGACGACCGTATAGTCGTCGGACATGTCGGCGGCTGGCCAACCTAGTCCCGGGGTCATGGGGTCGACCCTATAGTCGTCGGACATGACGGTGGCGGGGCAATCTACTCCTGGGGTCGTGGGGACGACCCGATAGTCGTCGGACAAGTCGGCGGCGGGCCAACCTAGTCCCGGGGTCGTGAGTACGACCCTATAGTCTTCGGACATGCCGGCGGCTGGGCAACTTTGGCCCGGAGTCGTGGGGACGACCCTGTAGTCGTCGGACATGACGGTGGTGGGCCAATCTAGTCCCGGGGTCGTGGGGACGACCCTATAGACGTCGGACATGAAAGTGGCGGGCCAACCTTGTCCCTGGGTCGTGGGGACGACCCTATAGTCGTCGGACATGTCGGCGGCTGGCCAACCTAGTCCCGGGGTCGTGGGGACGACCCTATAATCGTCGGACAAGTCGGCGGCGGGCCATCCTAGTCCCGGGGTCGTGGGGACGACCCTGTAGCCGTCGGACATGATGGTGGGGGGCCACTCTAGTCCCGGGGTCGTGGGGACGACCCTATAGTCGTTGGACATGTTGGCGGCTGGGCAACTTTGGCCCGTGGTCGTGGGGACGACCCTATAGTCGTCGGACATGTCGGCGGCTGGCCAACTTTGGCCCGTGGTCGTGGGGACAACCCTATAGACCTCCGACATGATGGTGGCGGGCCAATCTAGTCCCGGGGTCGTGGGGGCGGCCCTATAGTCGTCGGACAAGTCGGCGGCGGGCCAACATAGTCCCGGGGTCGTGGGGACGACCCTATAGTCGTCGGAAAAGTCGGCGGCTGGCCAACCTAGTCCCGGGGCCGTGGGGACGACCCTATAGTCGTCGGACAAGTCGGCGGCGGGCCAACCTAGTCCCGGGGTCGTGGGGACGACCCTGTAGTCGTCGGACAAGTCCGCGGCGGGCCGACCTAGTCCCGGGGTCGTGGGGACGACCCGGTAGTCGTCGGACATGACGGCGGTGGGCCAATCTAGTCCCGGGGTCGTGGGGACGACCCTATTGTCGTCGGACATGTCGGCGGCTGGCCAACCTAGTCGCGGGATCGTGGGGACGACCCTATAGTCGTCGGACATGTCGGCGGCGGGCCAACGTATGCCCAGGGTCGTAGGCACGAACCTATATTCGTCGGACATGGCGGTGGCGGGCCAATCTAGTACCGGGGTCGTGGGTACGACCCTATAGTCGTCGGACATGACGGTGGCGGGCCAATCTAGTCCCGGGGTCGTGGGTACGACCCTATACTCGTCGGACATGACGGTGGCGGGCCACTCTAGTCCCGGGGTCGTGGGGACGACCGCATAGTCGTCGAACATGTCGGCAGCTGGCCAATCTAGTCCCGGGGTCCTGGGGACGACCCTATAGTCGTCGGACATGTCGGCGGCGGGCCAACCTAGTCCCGGGGTCGTGGGGACGACCCTATAGTCGTCGGACATGTCGGTGGCGGGCCAATCTAGTCCCGGGGTCGTGGGGACGACCCTATAGTCGTCGGACAAGTCGGCGGCAGGCCAACATAGTCCCGGGGTCGTGGGGACGACCCTATAGTCGTCGGACAAGTCGGCGGCGGGCCAACCTAGTCCCGGGGTCGTGGGGACGACCCTGTAGTCGTCGGACAAGTCGGCGGCGGGCCAACCTAGTCCCGGGGTCGTGGGGACGACCCTGTAGTCGTCGGACATGACGGTGGTGGGCCAATCTAGTCCCGGGGTCGTGGGGACGACCCTATTGTCGTCGGACATGTCGGCGGCTGGCCAACCTAGTCGCGGGATCGTGGGGACGACCCTATAGTCGTCGGACATGTCGGCTGCGGGCCAACGTATGCCCAGGGTCGTAGGCACGAACCTATATTCGTCGGACATGACGGTGGCGGGCCAATCTAGTCCCGGGGTCGTTGGGACGACCCTATAGTCGGCGGCGGGACAACCCAGCCCCGGGGTCGTGGGGACGACCCTACAGTCGTCGGACATGACGGTGGCGGGCCAATCTAGTCCCGGGGTCGTGGGTACGACCCTATACTCGTCGGACATGACGGTGGCGGGCCACTCTAGTCCCGGGGTCGTGGGGACGACCCCATAGTCGTCGAACATGTCGGCGGCTGGCCAATCTAGTCCCGGGGTCCTGGGGACGACCCTATAGTCGTCGGACAAGTCGGCGGCGGGCCAACCTAGTCCCGGGGTCGTGGGGACGACCCTATAGTCGTCGGACAAGTAGGCGGCGGGCCAACCTAGTCCCGGGGTCGTGGGGACGACTCTATAGTCGTCGGACAAGTCGGCGGCGGGTCATCCTAGTCCCTGGGTCGTGGGGACGACACTGTAGTCGTCGGACAAGTCGGCGGCGGGACAACCCAGACCCGGGGTCGTGGGGATGACCCTATAGTCGTCGGACATGACGGTGGCGGGCCAATCTAGTCCCGGGGTCGTGGGTACGACCCTATACTCGTCGGACATGACGGTGGCGGGCCACTCTAGTCCCGGGGTCGTGGGGACGACCCCATAGTCGTCGAACATGTCGGTGGCGGGCCAATCTAGTCCCGGGGTCGTTGGGACGACCCTATAGTCGTCGGACTAGTCGGCGGCGGGCCAATCTAGTCCCGGGGTCGTGGGGACGACTCTATAGTCGTCGGACAAGTCGGCGGCGGGTCATCCTAGTCCCGGGTCGTGGGGACGAACCTATAGTCGTCGGACAAGTCGGCGGCGGGCCAACCTAGTCCCGGGGTCGTGGGGACGACCCTGTAGTCGTCGGACATGACGGTGGTGGGCCAATCTAGTCCCGGGGTCGTGGGGACGACCCTATTGTCGTCGGACATGTCGGCGGCTGGCCAACCTAGTCGCGGGATCGTGGGGACGACCCTATAGTCGTCGGACAACTCGGCGGCGGGCCAACCTAGTCCCGGGGCCGTGGAGACGACCCTATAGTCGTCGGACATGACGGTGGCGGGGCAATCTACTCCTGGGGTCGTGGGGACGACCCCATAGTCGTCGGACTAGTCGGCGGCGGGCCAATCTAGTCCCGGGGTCGTGGGGACGACTCTATAGTCGTCGGACAAGTCGGCGGCGGGTCATCCTAGTCCCGGGTCGTGGGGACGAACCTATAGTCGTCGGACAAGTCGGCGGCGGGCCAACCTAGTCCCGGGGTCGTGGGGACGACCCTGTAGTCGTCGGACATGACGGTGGTGGGCCAATCTAGTCCCGGGGTCGTGGGGACGACCCTATTGTCGTCGGACATGTCGGCGGCTGGCCAACCTAGTCGCGGGATCGTGGGGACGACCCTATAGTCGTCGGACAACTCGGCGGCGGGCCAACCTAGTCCCGGGGTCGTTGGGACGACCCTATAGTCGGCGGCGGGACAACCCAGCCCCGGGGTCGTGGGGACGACCCTACAGTCGTCGGACATGACGGTGGCGGGCCAATCTAGTCCCGGGGTCGTGGGTACGACCCTATACTCGTCGGACATGCCGGTGGCGGGCCACTCTAGTCCCGGGGTCGTGGGGACGACCCCATAGTCGTCGAACATGTCGGCGGCTGGCCAATCTAGTCCCGGGGTCCTGGGGACGACCCTATAGTCGTCGGACAAGTCGGCGGCGGGCCAACCTAGTCCCGGGGTCGTGGGGACGACCCTATAGTCGTCGGACAAGTAGGCGGCGGGCCAACCTAGTCCCGGGGTCGTGGGGACGACTCTATAGTCGTCGGACAAGTCGGCGGCGGGTCATCCTAGTCCCTGGGTCGTGGGGACGACACTGTAGTCGTCGGACAAGTCGGCGGCGGGACAACCCAGACCCGGGGTCGTGGGGATGACCCTATAGTCGTCGGACATGACGGTGGCGGGCCAATCTAGTCCCGCGGTCGTGGGTACGACCCTATACTCGTCGGACATGACGGTGGCGGGCCACTCTAGTCCCGGGGTCGTGGGGACGACCCCATAGTCGTCGAACATGTCGGTGGCGGGCCAATCTAGTCCCGGGGTCGTTGGGACGACCCTATAGTCGTCGGACTAGTCGGCGGCGGGCCAATCTAGTCCCGGGGTCGTGGGGACGACTCTATAGTCGTCGGACATGTCGGCGGCGGGTCATCCTAGTCCCGGGTCGTGGGGACGAACCTATAGTCGTCGGACAAGTCGGCGGCGGGCCAACCTAGTCCCGGGGTCGTGGGGACGACCCTGTAGTCGTCGGACATGACGGTGGTGGGCCAATCTAGTCCCGGGGTCGTGGGGACGACCCTATTGTCATCGGACATGTCGGCGGCTGGCCAACCTAGTCGCGGGATCGTGGGGACGACCCTATAGTCGTCGGACAACTCGGCGGCGGGCCAACCTAGTCCCGGGGTCGTGGAGACGACCCTATAGTCGTCGGACATGATGGTGGCGGGCCAACCTAGTCCCGGGGTCGTGGGGACGACCCTATAGTCGTCGGATATGTCGGCGGTTGGCCAATCTAGTCCCGGGGTCCTGGGAACGACCCTATAGTCGTCGGACAAGTCGGCGGCGGGCCAACCTAGTCCCGGGGTCGTGTGGACGACCCTATACTCGTCGGACATGACGGTGGTGGGCCAATCTAGTCCCGGGGTCGTGGGGACGACCCTATAGTCTTCGGACATGCCGGCGGCCGGGCAACTTTGGCCCGGGGTCGTGGGGACGACCCTATAGTCGTCGGACATGACGGTGGCGGGCCAATCTAGTCCCGGGGGCGTGGGTACGACCCCATAGTGTTCGGACATGACGGTGGCGGGCCAATCTAGCCCCGGGGTCGTGGGGACGACCCTATAGACGTCGGACATGTCGGCGGCTGGCCAACCTAGTCCCGGGGTTGTGGGGACGACCCTATAGTAGTCGGACAAGTCGGCGGCGGGCCAACCTAGTCCCGTGGTGGTGGGGACGACCCTATAGTCGTCGGACATGACGATGGCGGGCCAATATAGCCCCGGAGTTGTGGGGACGACCCTATAGTCGTCGGACATGTCGGCGGCTGGCCAACCTAGACCCGTGATGGTAGGGACGACCCTATAGTCGTCGGACAAGTCGTCGGACAAGTCGGCGGCGGACGAACCTAGTCCCGGGGTCGTGGGGACGACCCTATAGTCGTCGGACATGTCGGCGGCTGGGCAACTTTGGCCCGTGGTCGTGGGGACGACCCTATAGTCGTCGGACAAGTCGGCGGCGGGCCAACCTAGTCCCGGGGTCGTGGAGACGACCCCATAGTCGTCGGACATGACGGTGCCGGGGCAATCTAGCCCCGGGGTCGTGGGGAGAACCCTATAGTGGTCGGACATGACGGTGGCGGGCCAATCTAGGCCCGGGGTCGTGGGGACGACCCTATAGTCTTCGGACATGCCGGCGGCTGGCCAACCTAGTCCCGGGGTTATGGGGACAACCCTATAGTCGTCGGACATGACGGTGGCGGGGCAATCTACTCCTGGGGTCGTGGGGACGACCCGATAGTCGTCGGACAAGTCGGCGGCGGGCCAACCTAGTCCCGGGGTCGTGGGGACGACCCTATAGTCGTCGGACATGATGGTGGCGGGCCAACCTAGTCCCGGGGTCGTGGGGACGACCCTATAGTCGTCGGATATGTCGGCGGCTGGCCAATCTAGTCGCGGGGTCCTGGGGACGACCCTATAGTCGTCGGACAAGTCGGCGGCGGGCCAACCTAGTCCCGGGGTCGTGTGGACGACCCTATACTCGTCGGACATGACGGTGGTGGGCCAATCTAGTCCCGGGGTCGTGAGGACGACCCTATAGTCTTCGGACATGCCGGCGGCTGGGCAACTTTGGCCCGGAGTCGTGGGGACGACCCTGTAGTCGTCGGACATGACGGTGGTGGGCCAATCTAGTCCCGGGGTCGTGGGGACGACCCTATAGACGTCGGACATGAAAGTGGCGGGCCAACCTAGTCCCGGGGTCGTGGGGACGACCCTATAGTCGTCGGACATGTCGGCGGCTGGCCAACCTAGTCCCGGGGTCGTGGGGACGACCCTATAATCGTCGGACAAGTCGGCGGCGGGCCATCCTAGTCCCGGGGTCGTGGGGACGACCCTATAGCCGTCGGACATGATGGTGGGGGGCCACTCTAGTCCCGGGGTCGTGGGGACGACCCTATAGTCGTTGGACATGTTGGCGGCTGGGCAACTTTGGCCCGTGGTCGTGGGGACAACCCTATAGTCGTCGGACATGTCGGCGGCTGGCCAACTTTGGCCCGTGGTCGTGGGGACAACCCTATAGACCTCCGACATGATGGTGGCGGGCCAATCTAGTCCCGGGGTCGTGGGGGCGGCCCTATAGTCGTCGGACAAGTCGGCGGCGGGCCAACCTAGTCCCGGGGTCGTGGGGACGACCCTATAGTCGTCGGACAAGTCGGCGGCGGGCCAACCTAGTCCCGGGGTCGTGGGGACGACCCTGTAGTCGTCGGACAAGTCGGCGGCGGGCCAACCTAGTCCCGGGGTCGTGCGGACGACCCTGTAGTCGTCGGACATGACGGTGGTGGGCCAATCTAGTCCCGGGGTCGTGGGGACGACCCTATAGTCGTCGGACTAGTCGGCTCCGGGCCAACCTAGTCCCGGGGTCGTGGGGATGACCCTATAGTCGTCGGACATGTCGGCTGCTGGCCAACGTATGCCCAGGGTCGTAGGCACGAACCTATATTCGTCGGACATGACGGTGGCGGGCCAATCTAGTCCCGGGGTCGTTGGGACGACCCTATAGTCGTCGGACTAGTCGGCTCCGGGCCAACCTAGTCCCGGGGTCGTGGGGATGACTCTATAGTCGTCGGACAAGTCGGCGGCGGGCCAACCTAGTCCCGGGTTAGTGGGGACGACCCTGTAGTCGTCGGACAAGTCGGCGGCTGGCCAATCTAGTCCCGGGGTCGTGGGGACGACCCCATAGTCGTCGAACATGTCGGCGGCTGGCCAATCTAGTCCCGGGGTCCTGGGGACGACCCTATAGTCGTCGGACAAGTCGGCGGCGGGCCAACCTAGTCCCTGGGTCGTGGGGACGACCCTGTAGTCGTCGGACATGACGGTGGTGGGCCAATCTAGTCCCGGGGTCGTGGGGACGACCCTATTGTCGTCGGACATGTCGGCGGCTGGCCAACCTAGTCGCGGGATCGTGGGGACGACCCTATAGTCGTCGGACATGTCGGCGGCTGGCCAACCTAGTCGCGGGATCGTGGGGACGACCCTATAGTCGTCGGACACGTCGGCGGCGGGCCAACGTATGCCCAGGGTCGTAGGCACGAACCTATATTCGTCGGACAAGTCGGCGGCGGGTCATCCTAGTCCATGGTTCGTGGGGACGACCCTATAGTCGTCGGACAAGTCGGCGGCGGGACAACCCAGCCCCGGGGTCGTGGGGACGACCCTATAGTCGTCGGACACGTCGGCGGCGGGCCAACGTATGCCCAGGGTCGTAGGCACGAACCTATATTCGTCGGACAAGTCGGCGGCTGGCCAACCTAGTCGCGGGATCGTGGGGACGACCCTATAGTCGTCGGACACGTCGGCGGCGGGCCAACGTATGCCCAGGGTCGTAGGCACGAACCTACAGTCGTCGGACATGACGGTGGCGGGCCAATCTAGTCCCGGGGTCGTGGGTACGACCCTATACTCGTCGGACATGACGGTGGCGGGCCACTCTAGTCCCGGGGTCGTGGGGACGACCCCATAGTCGTCGAACATGTCGGCGGCTGGCCAATCTAGTCCCGGGGTCCTGGGGACGACCCTATAGTCGTCGGACAAGTCGGCGGCGGGCCAACCTAGTCCCGGGGTCGTGGGGACGACCCTATAGTCGTCGGACAAGTAGGCGGCGGGCCAACCTAGTCCCGGGGTCGTGGGGACGACTCTATAGTCGTCGGACAAGTCGGCGGCGGGTCATCCTAGTCCCTGGGTCGTGGGGACGACACTGTAGTCGTCGGACAAGTCGGCGGCGGGACAACCCAGACCCGGTGTCGTGGGGATGACCCTATAGTCGTCGGACATGACGGTGGCGGGCCAATCTAGTCCCGGGGTCGTGGGTACGACCCTATACTCGTCGGACATGACGGTGGCGGGCCGCTCTAGTCCCGGGGTCGTGGGGACGACCCCATAGTCGTCGAACATGTCGGTGGCGGGCCAATCTAGTCCCGGGGTCGTTGGGACGACCCTATAGTCGTCGGACTAGTCGGCGGCGGGCCAATCTAGTCCCGGGGTCGTGGGGACGACTCTATAGTCGTCGGACAAGTCGGCGGCGGGTCATCCTAGTCCCGGGTCGTGGGGACGAACCTATAGTCGTCGGACAAGTCGGCGGCGGGCCAACCTAGTCCCGGGGTCGTGGGGACGACCCTGTAGTCGTCGGACATGACGGTGGTGGGCCAATCTAGTCCCGGGGTCGTGGGGACGACCCTATTGTCGTCGGACATGTCGGCGGCTGGCCAACCTAGTCGCGGGATCGTGGGGACGACCCTATAGTCGTCGGACAACTCGGCGGCGGGCCAACCTAGTCCCGGGGCCGTGGAGACGACCCTATAGTCGTCGGACATGACGGTGGCGGGGCAATCTACTCCTGGGGTCGTGGGGACGACCCCATAGTCGTCGGACAAGTCGGCGGCGGGCCAACCTAGTCCCGGGGTCGTGGGGACGACCCTGTAGTCGTCGGACAAGTCGGCGGCGGGCCAACCTAGTCCCGGGGTCGTGGGGACGACCCTGTAGTCGTCGGACATGACCGTGGTGGGCCAATCTAGTCCCGGGGTCGTGGGGACGACCCTATTGTCGTCGGACATGTCGGCGGCTGGCCAACCTAGTCGCGGGATCGTGGGGACGACCCTATAGTCGTCGGACAACACGGCGGCGGGCCAACCTAGTCCCGGGGTCGTGGAGACGACCCTATAGTCGTCGGACATGATGGTGGCGGGCCAACCTAGTCCCGGGGTCGTGGGGACGACCCTATAGTCGTCGGATATGTCGGCGGCTGGCCAATCTAGTCCCGGGGTCCTGGGAACGACCCTATAGTCGTCGGACAAGTCGGCGGCGGGCCAACCTAGTCCCGGGGTCGTGTGGACGACCCTATACTCGTCGGACATGACGGTGGTGGGCCAATCTAGTCCCGGGGTCGTGGGGACGACCCTATAGTCTTCGGACATGCCGGCGGCCGGGCAACTTTGGCCCGGGGTCGTGGGGACGACCCTATAGTCGTCGGACATGACGGTGGCGGGCCAATCTAGTCCCGGGGGCGTGGGTACGACCCCATAGTGTTCGGACATGACGGTGGCGGGCCAATCTAGCCCCGGGGTCGTGGGGACGACCCTATAGACGTCGGACATGTCGGCGGCTGGCCAACCTAGTCCCGGGGTTGTGGGGACGACCCTATAGTAGTCGGACAAGTCGGCGGCGGGCCAACCTAGTCCCGTGGTGGTGGGGACGACCCTATAGTCGTCGGACAAGTCGTCGGACAAGTCGGCGGCGGACGAACCTAGTCCCGGGGTCGTGGGGACGACCCTATAGTCGTCGGACATGTCGGCGGCTGGGCAACTTTGGCCAGTGGTCGTGGGGACGACCCTATAGTCGTCGGACATGTCGGCGGCTGGCCAACCTAGTCCCGGGGTCGTGGGGACGACCCTATAGTCGTCGGACAAGTTGGCGGCGGGCCAACCTAATCCCGGGGTCGTGGGGACGACCCTATAGTCGTCGGACATGACGGTGGCGGGCCAATCTAGTCCCGGGATCGTTGGGACGATCCTATAGTCGTCGGACTAGTCGGCGGCGGGCCAACCTAGTCCCGGCGGCGTGGGGACGACTCTATAGTCGTCGGGCAAGTCGGCGGCGGGTCATCCGAGTCCCGGGGTCGTCGGACATGTCGGCGGCTGGGCAACCTAGTTGCGTGGTCGTGGGGACCACCCTATAGTCGTCGGACAAGTCGGCGGCGGGCCAACCTAGTCCCTGGGCCGTGGGGACGACCCTATAGTCGTCGGACAAGTCGGCGGCGGGCCAACCTACTCCCTTGGTCGTGGGGACGACCGTATAGTCGTCGGACATGACGGCGCCGGGGCAATCTAGCCCCGGGGTCGTGGGGACGACCCTATAGTCTTCGGACATGTCGGCGGCGGGGCAACAATGGCCCGTGGTCGTGGGGACCACCCTATAGTCGTCGGACATGTCGCCGGCTGGCCAACCAAGTCCCGGGGTCGTGGGGACGACCCTATAGTCGTCGGACAAGTCGGCGGCGGGCCAACCTAGTCCCGGGGTCGTGGGGACGACCCTGTAGTCGTCGGACAAGTCGGCGGCGGGCCAACCTAGTCCCGGGGTCGTGCGGACGACCCTGTAGTCGTCGGACATGACGGTGGTGGGCCAATCTAGTCCCGGGGTCGTGGGGACGACCCTATTGTCGTCGGACATGTCGGCGGCTGGCCAACCTAGTCGCGGGATCGTGGGGACGACCCTATAGTCGTCGGACATGTCGGCTGCTGGCCAACGTATGCCCAGGGTCGTAGGCACGAACCTATATTCGTCGGACATGACGGTGGCGGGCCAATCTAGTCCCGGGGTCGTTGGGACGACCCTATAGTCGTCGGACTAGTCGGCGGCGGGCCAACCTAGTCCCGGGGTCGTGGGGATGACTCTATAGTCGTCGGACAAGTCGGCGGCGGGCCAACCTGGTCCCGGGTTAGTGGGGACGACCCTGTAGTCGTCGGACAAGTCGGCGGCTGGCCAATCTAGTCCCGGGGTCGTGGGGACGACCCCATAGTCGTCGAACATGTCGGCGGCTGGCCAATCTAGTCCCGGGGTCCTGGGGACGACCCTATAGTCGTCGGACAAGTCGGCGGCGGGCCAACCTAGTCCCTGGGTCGTGGGGACGACCCTGTAGTCGTCGGACATGACGGTGGTGGGCCAATCTAGTCCCGGGGTCGTGGGGACGACCCTATTGTCGTCGGACATGTCGGCGGCTGGCCAACCTAGTCGCGGGATCGTGGGGACGACCCTATAGTCGTCGGACATGTCGGCGGCTGGCCAACCTAGTCGCGGGATCGTGGGGACGACCCTATAGTCGTCGGACACGTCGGCGGCGGGCCAACGTATGCCCAGGGTCGTAGGCACGAACCTATATTCGTCGGACAAGTCGGCGGCGGGTCATCCTAGTCCATGGTTCGTGGGGACGACCCTATAGTCGTCGGACAAGTCGGCGGCGGGACAACCCAGCCCCGGGGTCGTGGGGACGACCCTATAGTCGTCGGACACGTCGGCGGCGGGCCAACGTATGCCCAGGGTCGTAGGCACGAACCTATATTCGTCGGACAAGTCGGCGGCTGGCCAACCTAGTCGCGGGATCGTGGGGACGACCCTATAGTCGTCGGACACGTCGGCGGCGGGCCAACGTATGCCCAGGGTCGTAGGCACGAACCTACAGTCGTCGGACATGACGGTGGCGGGCCAATCTAGTCCCGGGGTCGTGGGTACGACCCTATACTCGTCGGACATGACGGTGGCGGGCCACTCTAGTCCCGGGGTCGTGGGGACGACCCCATAGTCGTCGAACATGTCGGCGGCTGGCCAATCTAGTCCCGGGGTCCTGGGGACGACCCTATAGTCGTCGGACAAGTCGGCGGCGGGCCAACCTAGTCCCGGGGTCGTGGGGACGACCCTATAGTCGTCGGACAAGTAGGCGGCGGGCCAACCAGGTCCCGGGGTCGTGGGGACGACTCTATAGTCGTCGGACAAGTCGGCGGCGGGCCAACCTAGTCCCGGGGTCGTGGGGACGACCCTGTAGTCGTCGGACAAGTCGGCGGCGGGCCAACCTAGTCCCGGGGTCGTGGGGACGACCCTGTAGTCGTCGGACATGACCGTGGTGGGCCAATCTAGTCCCGGGGTCGTGGGGACGACCCTATTGTCGTCGGACATGTCGGCGGCTGGCCAACCTAGTCGCGGGATCGTGGGGACGACCCTATAGTCGTCGGACAACACGGCGGCGGGCCAACCTAGTCCCGGGGTCGTGGAGACGACCCTATAGTCGTCGGACATGATGGTGGCGGGCCAACCTAGTCCCGGGGTCGTGGGGACGACCCTATAGTCGTCGGATATGTCGGCGGCTGGCCAATCTAGTCCCGGGGTCCTGGGAACGACCCTATAGTCGTCGGACAAGTCGGCGGCGGGCCAACCTAGTCCCGGGGTCGTGTGGACGACCCTATACTCGTCGGACATGACGGTGGTGGGCCAATCTAGTCCCGGGGTCGTGGGGACGACCCTATAGTCTTCGGACATGCCGGCGGCCGGGCAACTTTGGCCCGGGGTCGTGGGGACGACCCTATAGTCGTCGGACATGACGGTGGCGGGCCAATCTAGTCCCGGGGGCGTGGGTACGACCCCATAGTGTTCGGACATGACGGTGGCGGGCCAATCAAGCCCCGGGGTCGTGGGGACGACCCTATAGACGTCGGACATGTCGGCGGCTGGCCAACCTAGTCCCGGGGTTGTGGGGACGACCCTATAGTAGTCGGATAAGTCGGCGGCGGGCCAACCTAGTCCCGTGGTGGTGGGGACGACCCTATAGTCGTCGGACAAGTCGTCGGACAAGTCGGCGGCGGACGAACCTAGTCCCGGGGTCGTGGGGACGACCCTATAGTCGTCGGACATGTCGGCGGCTGGGCAACTTTGGCCAGTGGTCGTGGGGACGACCCTATAGTCGTCGGACATGTCGGCGGCTGGCCAACCTAGTCCCGGGGTCGTGGGGACGACCCTATAGTCGTCGGACAAGTTGGCGGCGGGCCAACCTAATCCCGGGGTCGTGGGGACGACCCTATAGTCGTCGGACATGACGGTGGCGGGCCAATCTAGTCCCGGAATCGTTGGGACGATCCTATAGTCGTCGGACTAGTCGGCGGCGGGCCAACCTAGTCCCGGCGGCGTGGGGACGACTCTATAGTCGTCGGGCAAGTCGGCGGCGGGTCATCCGAGTCCCGGGGTCGTCGGACATGTCGGCGGCTGGGCAACCTAGTTGCGTGGTCGTGGGGACCACCCTATAGTCGTCGGACAAGTCGGCGGCGGGCCAACCTAGTCCCTGGGCCGTGGGGACGACCCTATAGTCGTCGGACAAGTCGGCGGCGGGCCAACCTACTCCCTTGGTCGTGGGGACGACCGTATAGTCGTCGGACATGACGGTGCCGGGGCAATCTAGCCCCGGGGTCGTGGGGACGACCCTATAGTCTTCGGACATGTCGGCGGCGGGGCAACAATGGCCCGTGGTCGTGGGGACCACCCTATAGTCGTCGGACATGTCGCCGGCTGGCCAACCAAGTCCCGGGGTCGTGGGGACGACCCTATAGTCGTCGGACAAGTCGGCGGCGGGCCAACCTAGTCCCGGGGTCGTGGGGACGACCCTGTAGTCGTCGGACAAGTCGGCGGCGGGCCAACCTAGTCCCGGGGTCGTGCGGACGACCCTGTAGTCGTCGGACATGACGGTGGTGGGCCAATCTAGTCCCGGGGTCGTGGGGACGACCCTATTGTCGTCGGACATGTCGGCGGCTGGCCAACCTAGTCGCGGGATCGTGGGGACGACCCTATAGTCGTCGGACATGTCGGCTGCTGGCCAACGTATGCCCAGGGTCGTAGGCACGAACCTATATTCGTCGGACATGACGGTGGCGGGCCAATCTAGTCCCGGGGTCGTTGGGACGACCCTATAGTCGTCGGACTAGTCGGCGGCGGGCCAACCTAGTCCCGGGGTCGTGGGGATGACTCTATAGTCGTCGGACAAGTCGGCGGCGGGCCAACCTAGTCCCGGGTTAGTGGGGACGACCCTGTAGTCGTCGGACAAGTCGGCGGCTGGCCAATCTAGTCCCGGGGTCGTGGGGACGACCCCATAGTCGTCGAACATGTCGGCGGCTGGCCAATCTAGTCCCGGGGTCCTGGGGACGACCCTATAGTCGTCGGACAAGTCGGCGGCGGGCCAACCTAGTCCCTGGGTCGTGGGGACGACCCTGTAGTCGTCGGACATGACGGTGGTGGGCCAATCTAGTCCCGGGGTCGTGGGGACGACCCTATTGTCGTCGGACATGTCGGCGGCTGGCCAACCTAGTCGCGGGATCGTGGGGACGACCCTATAGTCGTCGGACATGTCGGCGGCTGGCCAACCTAGTCGCGGGATCGTGGGGACGACCCTATAGTCGTCGGACACGTCGGCGGCGGGCCAACGTATGCCCAGGGTCGTTGGCACGAACCTATATTCGTCGGACAAGTCGGCGGCTGGCCAACCTAGTCGCGGGATCGTGGGGACGACCCTATAGTCGTCGGACACGTCGGCGGCGGGCCAACGTATGCCCAGGGTCGTAGGCACGAACCTACAGTCGTCGGACATGACGGTGGCGGGCCAATCTAGTCCCGGGGTCGTGGGTACGACCCTATACTCGTCGGACATGACGGTGGCGGGCCACTCTAGTCCCGGGGTCGTGGGGACGACCCCATAGTCGTCGAACATGTCGGCGGCTGGCCAATCTAGTCCCGGGGTCCTGGGGACGACCCTATAGTCGTCGGACAAGTCGGCGGCGGGCCAACCTAGTCCCGGGGTCATGGGGACGACCCTATAGTCGTCGGACAAGTAGGCGGCGGGCCAACCTAGTCCCGGGGTCGTGGGGACGACTCTATAGTCGTCGGACAAGTCGGCGGCGGGTCATCCTAGTCCCTGGGTCGTGGGGACGACACTGTAGTCGTCGGACAAGTCGGCGGCGGGACAACCCAGACCCGGGGTCGTGGGGATGACCCTATAGTCGTCGGACATGACGGTGGCGGGCCAATCTAGTCCCGGGGTCGTGGGTACGACCCTATACTCGTCGGACATGACGGTGGCGGGCCGCTCTAGTCCCGGGGTCGTGGGGACGACCCCATAGTCGTCGAACATGTCGGTGGCGGGCCAATCTAGTCCCGGGGTCGTTGGGACGACCCTATAGTCGTCGGACTAGTCGGCGGCGGGCCAATCTAGTCCCGGGGTCGTGGGGACGACTCTATAGTCGTCGGACAAGTCGGCGGCGGGTCATCCTAGTCCCGGGTCGTGGGGACGAACCTATAGTCGTCGGACAAGTCGGCGGCGGGCCAACCTAGTCCCGGGGTCGTGGGGACGACCCTGTAGTCGTCGGACATGACGGTGGTGGGCCAATCTAGTCCCGGGGTCGTGGGGACGACCCTATTGTCGTCGGACATGTCGGCGGCTGGCCAACCTAGTCGCGGGATCGTGGGGACGACCCTATAGTCGTCGGACAACTCGGCGGCGGGCCAACCTAGTCCCGGGGCCGTGGAGACGACCCTATAGTCGTCGGACATGACGGTGGCGGGGCAATCTACTCCTGGGGTCGTGGGGACGACCCCATAGTCGTCGGACAAGTCGGCGGCGGGCCAACCTAGTCCCGGGGTCGTGGGGACGACCCTGTAGTCGTCGGACAAGTCGGCGGCGGGCCAACCTAGTCCCGGGGTCGTGGGGACGACCCTGTAGTCGTCGGACATGACCGTGGTGGGCCAATCTAGTCCCGGGGTCGTGGGGACGACCCTATTGTCGTCGGACATGTCGGCGGCTGGCCAACCTAGTCGCGGGATCGTGGGGACGACCCTATAGTCGTCGGACAACACGGCGGCGGGCCAACCTAGTCCCGGGGTCGTGGAGACGACCCTATAGTCGTCGGACATGATGGTGGCGGGCCAACCTAGTCCCGGGGTCGTGGGGACGACCCTATAGTCGTCGGATATGTCGGCGGCTGGCCAATCTAGTCCCGGGGTCCTGGGAACGACCCTATAGTCGTCGGACAAGTCGGCGGTGGGCCAACCTAGTCCCGGGGTCGTGTGGACGACCCTATACTCGTCGGACATGACGGTGGTGGGCCAATCTAGTCCCGGGGTCGTGGGGACGACCCTATAGTCTTCGGACATGCCGGCGGCCGGGCAACTTTGGCCCGGGGTCGTGGGGACGACCCTATAGTCGTCGGACATGACGGTGGCGGGCCAATCTAGTCCCGGGGGCGTGGGTACGACCCCATAGTGTTCGGACATGACGGTGGCGGGCCAATCTAGCCCCGGGGTCGTGGGGACGACCCTATAGACGTCGGACATGTCGGCGGCTGGCCAACCTAGTCCCGGGGTTGTGGGGACGACCCTATAGTAGTCGGACAAGTCGGCGGCGGGCCAACCTAGTCCCGTGGTGGTGGGGACGACCCTATAGTCGTCGGACAAGTCGTCGGACAAGTCGGCGGCGGACGAACCTAGTCCCGGGGTCGTGGGGACGACCCTATAGTCGTCGGACATGTCGGCGGCTGGGCAACTTTGGCCAGTGGTCGTGGGGACGACCCTATAGTCGTCGGACATGTCGGCGGCTGGCCAACCTAGTCCCGGGGTCGTGGGGACGACCCTATAGTCGTCGGACAAGTTGGCGGCGGGCCAACCTAATCCCGGGGTCGTGGGGACGACCCTATAGTCGTCGGACATGACGGTGGCGGGCCAATCTAGTCCCGGGATCGTTGGGACGATCCTATAGTCGTCGGACTAGTCGGCGGCGGGCCAACCTAGTCCCGGCGGCGTGGGGACGACTCTATAGTCATCGGGCAAGTCGGCGGCGGGTCATCCGAGTCCCGGGGTCGTCGGACATGTCGGCGGCTGGGCAACCTAGTTGCGTGGTCGTGGGGACCACCCTATAGTCGTCGGACAAGTCGGCGGCGGGCCAACCTAGTCCCTGGGCCGTGGGGACGACCCTATAGTCGTCGGACAAGTCGGCGGCGGGCCAACCTACTCCCTTGGTCGTGGGGACGACCGTATAGTCGTCGGACATGACGGTGCCGGGGCAATCTAGCCCCGGGGTCGTGGGGACGACCCTATAGTCTTCGGACATGTCGGCGGCGGGGCAACAATGGCCCGTGGTCGTGGGGACCACCCTATAGTCGTCGGACATGTCGCCGGCTGGCCAACCAAGTCCCGGGGTCGTGGGGACGACCCTATAGTCGTCGGACAAGTCGGCGGCAGGTCAACCTACTCCCTTGGTCGTGGGGACGACCGTATAGTCGTCGGACATGTCGGCACCTGGCCAACCTAGTCCCGGGGTGGTAGGGACGACCCTATAGTCGCCGGACAAGTCGGCGGCGGGCCAACCTAGTCCCGGGGTCGTGGAGACGACCCTATAGTCGTCGGACATGTCGGCGGCTGCCCAACCTAGTCCCGGGGTGGTAGGGACGACCCTATAGTCGCCGGACAAGTCGGCGGCGGGCCAACCTAGTCCCGGGGTCGTGGAGACGACCCTATAGTCGTCGGACATGTCGGCGGCTGCCCAACCTAGTCCCGGGGTGGTAGGGACGACCCTATAGTCGCCGGACAAGTCGGCGGCTGGCCAACTTTGGCCCGTGGTCGTGGGGACGACCGTATAGTCGTCGGACATGACGGTGCCGGGGCAATCTAGCCCCGGGGTCGTGGGGACGACCCTATAGTCGTCGGACATGACAGTGGCGGGCCAATCTAGCCCCGGGGTTGTGGGGACGACCCTATAGTCGTCGGACATGTCGGCGGCTGCCCAACCTAGTCCCGGGGTGGTAGGGACGACCCTATAGTCGCCGGACAAGTCGGCGGCGGGCCACCTAGTCCCGGGGTCGTGGAGACGACCCTATAGTCGTCGGACATGTCGGCGGCTGGCCAACCTTGTCCCGGGGTCGTGGGGACGACCCTATAGTCGTCGGAAAAGTCGGCGGCGGGCCACCCTAGTCCCGGGGTCGTGGGGACGACCCTATAGCCGTCGGACATGATGGTGGGGGGCCAATCTAGTCCCGGGGTCCTGGGGACGACCCTATAGTCGTTGGACATGTTGGCGGCTGACCAACTTTGGCCCGTGGTCGTGGGGACGACCCTATAGTCGTCGGACATGACGGTGGCGGGCCAATCTAGCCCCGGGGTCGTGGGGACGACCCTATAGTCGTCGAACATGACGGTGGCGGGGCAATCTAGTCTCGGGGCCGTGGGGACGACCCTATAGTCGTCGGACATGACGGCGGCTGGCCAACCTAGGTCCGGGATCGTGGGGACGACCCTATAGTCGTCGGACAAGTCGGCGGCGGGCCAACCTAGTCCCGTGGTCGTGGGGACGACCCTATAGTCGTAGGCTGGCCAACCTATTCCCGGGGTCGTGGGGACGACCCTACAGTCGTCGGATATGATGGTGGCGGGCCAATCTAGTCCTGGGGTCGTGGGGACGACTCTATTGTCGTCGGACATGTTGGCGGCGGGCCAATGTAGTCCCGGCGTCGTGGGTACGACCCTATACCAGTCCGACATGACGGTGGCGGGCCAATCTAGCCCCGGGGTCGTGGGGACGAACCTATAGTCGTCGAACATGTCAGCGGCTCGCCAACTTTGGCCTGTGGTCGTGGGTACGACCCTATAGTCGTCGGAGAAGTTGGCGGCGGGCCAACCTAGTCCCGGGGTCGTGGAGAAGATCCTATAGTCGTCGGACATGACGGTGACGGGTCAATCTAGTCCCGGCGTCGTGGGTACGACCCTATACCAGACCGACATGACGGTGGCGGGCCAATCTAGACCCGGGGTCGTGGGGACGACCCTATAGTCGTCGGACATGATGGTGGCGGGCCAATCTAGTCCCGGGGTCGTGGGGACGACCCTATAGTCGTCGGACATGTCGGCGGCTGGCCAACTTTGGCCCGTGGTCGTGGGACGACCCTAATGTCGTCGGACATGACGGTGGGGGGCCAATCTAGTCCCGGGGTCGTGGGGACGACCCTATAGTCGTCGGACATGACCGTCGTGGGCCAATCTAGTCACGGGGCCGTGGGGAAGTTGGCCAGCCGCCGACATGTCCGGCGACTATAGGGTCGTACCCACGACCCCGGGGCTAGATTGGCCCGCCACCGTCATGTCCGACGACAACAGGATCGTCCCCACGACCCCCGGACTAGATTGCCCCGCCACCGTCATGTCCGACGACTGTAGGGTCGTCCCCACGACACCGGGACTAGGTTGGCCCGCCGCCGACTTGTCCGACGACAACAGGATCGTCCCCACAACCCCGGGACTAGATTGGCCCGCCACCGTCATGTCCGACGACTATAGGGTCGTCCCCACGACCCCGGGACTAGATTGGCCCGCCGCCGACATGTCCGACGACTATAGGGTCGTCCCCACGACCCCGGGGCAAGATTGGCCCGCCGCCGACATGTCCGACGACTATAGGGTCGTCCCCACGACCCTGGGCATACGTTGGCCCGCCGCCGACATGTCCGACGACTATAGGGTCGTCCCTACGACCCCGGGACTAGATTGGCGTGCCACAGTCATGTCCGACGACTATAGGGTCGTCCCCACCACCCCGGGACTAGATTGGCCCGCCACCATCATGTCCGACGACTATTAGGTCGTCCCCATGACCCCGGGACTAGAGTGGCCCGCCACCGTCATGTCCGACGAGTATAGGGTCGTACCCACGACCCCGGGACCAGGTTGGCCAGCCGCCGACATGTCCGACGACAATAGGCTCGTCCCCACGACCCCGGGACTAGATTGGCCCACCACCGTCATGTCCGACGACTACAGGGTCGTCCCCACGGCCCCGGGATAGATTGGCCCACCACCGTCATGTCCGACGACAACAGGATCGTCCCCACGACCCCCGAACTAGATTGCCCCGCCACCGTCATGTCCGACGACTGTAGGGTCGTCCCCACGACACCGGGACTAGGTTGGCCCGCCGCCGACTTGTCCGACGACAACAGGATCGTCCCCACAACCCCGGGACTAGATTGGCCCGCCACCGTCATGTCCGACGACTATAGGGTCGTCCCCACGACCCCGGGACTAGATTGGCCCGCCGCCGACTTGTCCGACGACTATAGGGTCGTCCCCACGACCCCGGGACTAGATTGGCCCGCCACCATCATGTCCGACGATTATAGGGTCGTCCCCACGACCACGGGACTAGGTTGGCCCGCCGCCGACTTGTCCGACGACTATAGGGTCGTCCCTCCCACCCCGGAACTTGGTTGGCCAGCCGCCGACATGTCCGACGACTATAGGGTCGTCCCCACGACCCCGGGGCTAGATTGGCCCGCCACCGTCATGTCCGACGACTATAAGGTCGTCCCCACGACCCCGGGGCTAGATTGGCCAGCCGCCGACATGTCCGGCGACTATTGGGTCGTCCCCACGACCCCGCGACTAGGTTGGCCCGCCGCCGACATGTCCGACGACTATAGGGTCGTCCCCACGACCCCGGGGCTAGATTGGCCCGCCACCGTCATGTCCGACGACTATAGGGTCGTACCCACGACCCCGGGACTAGGTTGGCCCGCCGCCGACTTGTCCGACGACTATAGGCTCGTCCCTCCCACCCCGGGACTAGGTTGGCCCGCCGCTGACTTGTCCGACGACTATAGGGTCGTCCCCACGACCCGGGACTATGTTGGCCCGCCGCCGACTTGTCCGACGACTATAGGGTCGTCCCCACGACCCCGGGACTAGGTTGGCCCGCCGCCGACTTGTCCGACGACTATAGGGTCGGCCCCACGACCCCGGGACTAGATTGGCCCGCCACCGTCATGTCCGACGACTATAGGGTCGTCCCCACGACCCCGGGACTAGGATGACCCGCCGCCGACTTGTCCGACAACTATAGAGTCGTCCCCACGACCCCGGGACTAGGTTGGCCAGCCGCCGACATGTCCGACGACTATAGGGTCGTCCCCACGACCCCGGAGCTAGGTTGGCCCGCCGCCGACTTGTCCGACGACTATAGGGACGTCCCCACGACCACGGGCCAAAGTTGCCCAGCCGCCGACATGTCCGACGACTATAGGGTCGTCCCCACTACCCCGGGACTAGATTGGCCCGCCACCGTCATGTCCGACGACTATAGGGTCGTCCCCACGACCCCGGGGCTAGATTGGCCAGCCGCCGACATGTCCGACGACTATTGGGTCGTCCCCACGACCCCGCGACTAGGTTGGCCCGCCGCCGACTTGTCCGTCGCCTATAGGGACGTCCCCACGACCACGGGCCAAAGTTGCCCAGCCGCCGACATGTCCGACGACTATAGGGTCGTCCCCACTACCCCGGGACTAGATTGGCCCGCCACCGTCATGTCCGACGACTATAAGGTCGTCCCCACGACCCCGGGGCTAGATTGGCCAGCCGCCGACATGTCCGGCGACTATTGGGTCGTCCCCACGACCCCGCGACTAGGTTGGCCCGCCGCCGACATGTCCGACGACTATAGGGTCGTCCCCACGACCCCGGGGCTAGATTGGCCCGCCACCGTCATGTCCGACGACTATAGGGTCGTACCCACGACCCCGGGACTAGGTTGGCCCGCCGCCGACTTGTCCGACGACTATAGGCTCGTCCCTCCCACCCCGGGACTAGGTTGGCCCGCCGCTGACTTGTCCGACGACTATAGGGTCGTCCCCACGACCCGGGACTATGTTGGCCCGCCGCCGACTTGTCCGACGACTATAGGGTCGTCCCCACGACCCCGGGACTAGGTTGGCCCGCCGCCGACTTGTCCGACGACTATAGGGTCGTCCCTCCCACCCCGGAACTAGGTTGGCCAGCCGCCGACATGTCCGACGACTATAGGGTCGTCCCCACGACCCCGGGGCTAGATTGGCCCGCCACCGTCATGTCCGACGACTATAGGGTCGTACCCACGACCCCGGGGCTAGATTGGCCCGCCACCGTCATGTCCGACGACTATAGGGTCGTACCCACGACCCCGGGAATAGGTTGGCCCGCCGCCAACTTGTCCGACGACTATAGGGTCGGCCCCACGACCCCGGGACTAGATTGGCCCGCCACCGTCATGTCCGACGACTATAGGGTCGTCCCCACGACCCCGGGACTAGGATGACCCGCCGCCGACTTGTCCGACAACTATAGAGTCGTCCCCACGACCCCGCGACTAGGTTGGCCAGCCGCCGACATGTCCGACGACTATAGGGTCGTCCCCACGACCCCGGAGCTAGGTTGGCCCGCCGCCGACTTGTCCGACGACTATAGGGACGTCCCCACGACCACGGGCCAAAGTTGCCCAGCCGCCGACATGTCCGACGACTATAGGGTCGTCCCCACTACCCCGGGACTAGATTGGCCCGCCACCGTCATGTCCGACGACTATAGGGTCGTCCCCACGACCCTGGGGCTAGATTGGCCAGCCGCCGACATGTCCGACGACTATTGGGTCGTCCCCACGACCCCGCGACTAGGTTGGCCCGCCGCCGACTTGTCCGACGCCTATAGGGTCGTCCCCACGACCCCGGGACTAGATTGTCGTGCCACAGTCATGTCCGACGACTATAGGGTCGTCCCCACCACCCCGCGACTAGGTTGGCCCGCCGCCGACTTGTCCGACGCCTATAGGGTCGTCCCCACGACCGCGGGGCTAGATGGGCCAGCCGCCGACATGTCCGACGACTATTGGGTCGTCCCCACGACCCCGGGACTAGGTTGGCCCGCCGCCGACTTGTCCGACGACTATTGGGTCGTCCCCATGACCCCGGGACTAGAGTGGCCCGCCACCGTCGTGTCCGACGAGTATAGGGACATACCCTCGACCCAGGGACTAGGTTGGCCAGCCGCCGACATGTCCGACGACAATAGGGTCGTCCCCAAGACCCCGGGACTAGATTGGCCCACCACCGTCATGTCCGACGACTACCGGGTCGTCCCCACGGCCCCGGGAATAGATTGGCCCACCACCGTCATGTCCGACGACAACAGGATCGTCCCCACGACCCCAGGACTAGGTTGGCCCGCCGCCGACTTGTCCGACGACTATAGGGTCGTCCCTCCCACCCCGGGACTAGGTTGGCCCGCCGCTGACTTGTCCGACGACTATAGGGACGTCCCCACGACCACGGGCCAAAGTTGCGCAGCCGCCGACATGTCCGACGACTATAGGGTCGTCCCCACTACCCCGGGACTAGATTGGCCCGCCACCGTCATGTCCGACGACTATAGGGTTGTCCCCACGACCCCGGGGCTAGATTGGCCAGCCGCCGACATGTCCGACGACTATTGGGTCGTCCCCACGACCCCGCGACTAGGTTGGCCCGCCGCCGACTTGTCCGACGCCTATAGGGTCGTCCCCACGACCCCGGGACTAGATTGGCGTGCTACAGTCATGTCCGACGACTATAGGGTCGTCCCCACGGCCCCGGGACTAGATTGGCCCACCACCGTCATGTCCGACGACAACAGGATCGTCCCCACGACCCCAGGACTAGGTTGGCCCGCCGCCGACTTGTCCGACGACTATAGGGTCGTCCCTCCCACCCCGGGACTAGGTTGGCCCGCCGCTGACTTGTCCGACGACTATAGGGACGTCCCCACGACCACGGGCCAAAGTTGCGCAGCCGCCGACATGTCCGACGACTATAGGGTCGTCCCCACTACCCCGGGACTAGATTGGCCCGCCACCGTCATGTCCGACGACTATAGGGTTGTCCCCACGACCCCGGGGCTAGATTGGCCAGCCGCCGACATGTCCGACGACTATTGGGTCGTCCCCACCACCCCGCGACTAGGTTGGCCCGCCGCCGACTTGTCCGACGCCTATAGGGTCGTCCCCACGACCGCGGGGCTAGATGGGCCAGCCGCCGACATGTCCGACGACTATTGGGTCGTCCCCACGACCCCGGGACTAGGTTGGCCCGCCGCCGACTTGTCCGACGACTATTGGGTCGTCCCCATGACCCCGGGACTAGAGTGGCCCGCCACCGTCGTGTCCGACGAGTATAGGGACATACCCTCGACCCAGGGACTAGGTTGGCCAGCCGCCGACATGTCCGACGACAATAGGGTCGTCCCCAAGACCCCGGGACTAGATTGGCCCACCACCGTCATGTCCGACGACTACCGGGTCGTCCCCACGGCCCCGGGAATAGATTGGCCCACCACCGTCATGTCCGACGACAACAGGATCGTCCCCACGACCCCAGGACTAGGTTGGCCCGCCGCCGACTTGTCCGACGACTATAGGGTCGTCCCTCCCACCCCGGGACTAGGTTGGCCCGCCGCTGACTTGTCCGACGACTATAGGGACGTCCCCACGACCACGGGCCAAAGTTGCGCAGCCGCCGACATGTCCGACGACTATAGGGTCGTCCCCACTACCCCGGGACTAGATTGGCCCGCCACCGTCATGTCCGACGACTATAGGGTTGTCCCCACGACCCCGGGGCTAGATTGGCCAGCCGCCGACATGTCCGACGACTATTGGGTCGTCCCCACGACCCCGCGACTAGGTTGGCCCGCCGCCGACTTGTCCGACGCCTATAGGGTCGTCCCCACGACCCCGGGACTAGATTGGCGTGCTACAGTCATGTCCGACGACTATAGGGTCGTCCCCACGGCCCCGGGACTAGATTGGCCCACCACCGTCATGTCCGACGACTACAGGGTCGTCCCCACGGCCCCGGGAATAGATTGGCCCACCACCGTCATGTCCGACGACTATAGGGTCGTCTCCACGACCCCGGGACTAGGTTGGCCCGCCGCCGACTTTTCCGACGACTATAGGGTCGTCCCCACGACCCCAGAACTAGATTGGCCCGCCACCGTCATGTCCGACGACTATAGGGTCGTCCCCACGAACCCGGGACTAGGTTGGCCCGCCGCCGACTTGTCCGACGACCATAGGGTCGTCCCTCCCACCCCGGAAATAGGTTGGCCAGCCGCCATGTCCGACGACTATAGGGTCGTCCCCACGACCCCGGGGCTAGATTGGCCAGCCGCCGACATGTCCGACGACTATTGGGTCGTCCCCACGACCCCGCGACTAGGTTGGCCCGCCGCCGACTTGTCCGACGCCTATAGGGTCGTCCCCACGACCCCGGGACTAGATTGGCGTGCCACAGTCATGTCCGACGACTATAGGGTCGTCCCCACCACCCCGCGGCTAGGTTGGCCCGCCGCCGACTTGTCCGACGCCTATAGGGTCGTCTCCACGACCCCGGGGCTAGGTTGGCCCGCCGCCGACTTGTCCGACGACTATAGGGTCGTCCCCACGACCCCGGGACTAGATTGGCCCGCCACCGTCATGTCCGACGACTATAGGGTCGTCCCCACGACCCCGGGACTAGGTTGGCCCGCCGCCGAGTTGTCCGACGACTATAGGGTCGTTCCTCCCACCCCGGAACTAGGTTGTCCAGCCGCCGACATGTCCGACGACAATAGGATCGTCCCCACGACCCCGGAGCTAGATTGGCCCGCCACCATCATGTCCGACGACTATAGGGTCGTCCCCGCGACCACGGGCCAAAGTTGGTCAGCCGCCGACATGTCCGACGACGATTGGGTCGTCCCCATGACCCCGGGACTAGAGTGGCCCGCCACCGTCATGTCCGACGAGTATAGGGTCGTACCCACGACCCCGGGACTAGGTTGGCCCGCCGCCGACTTGTCCGACGACTATAGGCTCGTCCCTCCCACCCCGGGACTAGGTTGGCCCGCCGCTGACTTGTCCGACGACTATAGGGTCGTCCCCACGACCCGGGACTATGTTGGCCCGCCGCCGACTTGTCCGACGACTATAGGGTCGTCCCCACGACCCCGGGACTAGGTTGGCCCGCCGCCGACTTGTCCGACGACTATAGGGTCGTCCCTCCCACCCCGGAACTAGGTTGGCCAGCCGCCGACATGTCCGACGACAATAGGGTCGTCCCCACGACCCCGGAGCTAGATTGGCCCACCACCGTCATGTCCGACGACTACAGGGTCGTCCCCACGGCCCCGGGAATAGATTGGCCCGCCACCGTCATGTCCGACGACTATAGGGTCGGCCTCACGACCCCGGGACTGGGTTGGCCCGCCGCCGACTTGTCCGACGACTATAGGGTCGTCCCTCCCACCCCGGAACTAGGTTGGCCAGCCGCCGACATGTCCGACGACTATAGGGTCGTCCCCACGACCCCGGGGCTAGATTGGCCCGCCACCGTCATGTCCGACGACTATAGGGTCGTACCCACGACCCCGGGGCTAGATTGGCCCGCCACCGTCATGTCCGACGACTATAGGGTCGTACCCACGACCCCGGGAATAGGTTGGCCCGCCGCCAACTTGTCCGACGACTATAGGGTCGGCCCCACGACCCCGGGACTAGATTGGCCCGCCACCGTCATGTCCGACGACTATAGGGTCGTCCCCACGACCCCGGGACTAGGATGACCCGCCGCCGACTTGTCCGACAACTATAGAGTCGTCCCCACGACCCCGCGACTAGGTTGGCCAGCCGCCGACATGTCCGACGACTATAGGGTCGTCCCCACGACCCCGGAGCTAGGTTGGCCCGCCGCCGACTTGTCCGACGACTATAGGGACGTCCCCACGACCACGGGCCAAAGTTGCCCAGCCGCCGACATGTCCGACGACTATAGGGTCGTCCCCACTACCCCGGGACTAGATTGGCCCGCCACCGTCATGTCCGACGACTATAGGGTCGTCCCCACGACCCTGGGGCTAGATTGGCCAGCCGCCGACATGTCCGACGACTATTGGGTCGTCCCCACGACCCCGCGACTAGGTTGGCCCGCCGCCGACTTGTCCGACGCCTATAGGGTCGTCCCCACGACCCCGGGACTAGATTGTCGTGCCACAGTCATGTCCGACGACTATAGGGTCGTCCCCACCACCCCGCGACTAGGTTGGCCCGCCGCCGACTTGTCCGACGCCTATAGGGTCGTCCCCACGACCGCGGGGCTAGATGGGCCAGCCGCCGACATGTCCGACGACTATTGGGTCGTCCCCACGACCCCGGGACTAGGTTGGCCCGCCGCCGACTTGTCCGACGACTATTGGGTCGTCCCCATGACCCCGGGACTAGAGTGGCCCGCCACCGTCGTGTCCGACGAGTATAGGGACATACCCTCGACCCAGGGACTAGGTTGGCCAGCCGCCGACATGTCCGACGACAATAGGGTCGTCCCCAAGACCCCGGGACTAGATTGGCCCACCACCGTCATGTCCGTCGACTAGCGGGTCGTCCCCACGGCCCCGGGAATAGATTGGCCCACCACCGTCATGTCCGACGACAACAGGATCGTCCCCACGACCCCAGGACTAGGTTGGCCCGCCGCCGACTTGTCCGACGACTATAGGGTCGTCCCTCCCACCCCGGGACTAGGTTGGCCCGCCGCTGACTTGTCCGACGACTATAGGGACGTCCCCACGACCACGGGCCAAAGTTGCGCAGCCGCCGACATGTCCGACGACTATAGGGTCGTCCCCACTACCCCGGGACTAGATTGGCCCGCCACCGTCATGTCCGACGACTATAGGGTCGTCCCCACGACCCCGGGGCTAGATTGGCCAGCCGCCGACATGTCCGACGACTATTGGGTCGTCCCCACGACCCCGCGACTAGGTTGGCCCGCCGCCGACTTGTCCGACGCCTATAGGGTCGTCCCCACGACCCCGGGACTAGATTGGCGTGCTACAGTCATGTCCGACGACTATAGGGTCGTCCCCACGGCCCCGGGACTAGATTGGCCCACCACCGTCATGTCCGACGACTACAGGGTCGTCCCCACGGCCCCGGGAATAGATTGGCCCACCACCGTCATGTCCGACGACTATAGGGTCGTCTCCACGACCCCGGGACTAGGTTGGCCCGCCGCCGACTTGTCCGACGACTATAGGGTCGTCCCCACGACCCCAGAACTAGATTGGCCCGCCACCGTCATGTCCGACGACTATAGGGTCGTCCCCACGAACCCGGGACTAGGTTGGCCCGCCGCCGACATGTCCGACGACAATAGGATCGTCCCCACGACCCCGGAGCTAGATTGGCCCGCCACCGTCATGTCCGACGACTATAGGGTCGTCGCCGCGACCACGGGCCAAAGTTGGTCAGCCGCCGACATGTCCGACGACTATTGGGTCGTCCCCATGACCCCGGGACTAGGTTGGCCCGCCGCCGAATTGTCCGACGACTATAGGGTCGTCCCCACGACCCCAGAACTAGATTGGCCCGCCACCGTCATGTCCGACGACTATAGGATCGTCCCCACGACCCCGGGGCTAGATTGGCCCGCCACCGTCATGTCCGACGACTATAGGGTCGTCTCCACGACCCCGGGACTAGGTTCGTCCGCCGCCGACTTGTCCGACGACTATAGGGTCGTCCCCACGACCACGGGCCAAAGTTGCCCAGCCGCCGACATGTCCGACGACTATAGGGTCGTCCCCATGACCCCGGGATTAGAGTGGCCCGCCACCGTCATGTCCGACGAGTATAGGGTCGTACCCACGACCCCGGGACTAGATTGGCCCGCCACGGTCATGTCCGACGACTATAGGGTCGTCCCCACCACCCCGCGATTAGGTTGGCCCGCCGCCGACTTGTCCGACGACTATAGGGTCGTCCCCACCACCCCGCGGCTAGGTTGGCCCGCCGCCGACTTGTTCGACGCCTATAGGGTCGTCTCCACGACCCCGGGGCTAGGTTGGCCCGCCGCCGACTTGTCCGACGACTATAGGGTCGTCCCCACGACCCCGGGACTAGATTGGCCCGCCACCGTCATGTCCGACGACTATAGGGTCGTCCCCACGACCCCGGGACTAGGTTGGCCCGCCGCCGACTTGTCCGACGACCATAGGGTCGTCCCTCCCACCCCGGAACTAGGTTGGCCAGCCGCCGACATGTCCGACGACTATAGGGTCGTCCCCACGACCCCGGGACTAGATTGGCCCGCCACCGTCATGTCCGACGACTACAGGATCGTCCCCACGACCCCCGGACTAGATTGCCCCGCCATCGTCATGTCCGACGACTATAGGGTCGTCTCCACGACCCCGGGACTAGGTTGGCCCGCCGCCGATTTGTCCGACGACTATAGGGTCGTCCCCACGACCCCGGGACTAGGTTGGCCCGCCGCCGACTTGTCCGACGACTATAGGCTCGTCCCTCCCACCCCGGGACTAGGTTGGCCCGCCGCTGACTTGTCCGACGACTATAGGGATGTCCCCACGACCACGGGCCACAGTTGCCCAGCCGCCGACATGTCCGACGACTATAGGGTCGTCCCCACTACCCCGGGACTAGATTGGCCCGCCACCGTCATGTCCGACGACTATAGGGTCGTCCCCACGAACCCGCGACTAGGTTGGCCCGACGCCGACTTGTCCGACGCCTATAGGGTCGTTCCCACGACCCCGGGACTAGATTGGCCCGCCACGGTCATGTCCGACGACTATAGGGTCGTCCCCACCACCCGGCGATTAGGTTGGCCCGCCGCCGACTTGTCCGACGCCTATAGGGTCGACCCCACGACTGCGGGGCTGGATTCGCCAGCCGCCGACATGTCCGACGACTATAGGGTCGTCCCTCCCACCCCGGAACTAGGTTGGCCAGCCGCCGACATGTCCGACGACTATAGGGTCGTCCCCACGACCCGGGACTATGTTGGCCCGCCGCCGACTTGTCCGACGACTATAGGGTCGTCCCCACGACCCCGGGACTAGGTTGGCCCGCCGCCGACTTGTCCGACGACTATAGGGTCGTCCCTCCCACCCCGGAACTAGGTTGGCCAGCCGCCGACATGTCCGACGACAATAGGGTCGTCCCCACGACCCCGGAGCTAGATTGGCCCACCACCGTCATGTCCGACGACTACAGGGTCGTCCCCACGGCCCCGGGAATAGATTGGCCCGCCACCGTCATGTCCGACGACTATAGGGTCGGCCTCACGACCCCGGGACTGGGTTGGCCCGCCGCCGACTTGTCCGACGACTATAGGGTCGTCCCTCCCACCCCGGAACTAGGTTGGACAGCCGCCGACATGTCCGACGACTATAGGGTCGTCCCCACGACCCCGGGGCTAGATTGGCCCGCCACCGTCATGTCCGACGACTATAGGGTCGTACCCACGACCCCGGGACTAGGTTGGCCCGCCGCCGACTAGTCCGACGACTATAGAGTCGTCCCCACGACCCCGGGACTAGGTTGGCCCGCCGCCGACTAGTCCGACGACTATAGGGTCGTCCCAACGACCCCGGGACTAGATTGGCCGGCCACCGTCATGTCCGACGAATATAGGTTCGTCCCTACGACCCTGGGCATACGTTGGCCCGCCGCCGACATGTCCGACGACTATAGGGTCGTCCCCACGATCCCGGGACTAGGTTGGCCAGCCGCCGACTTGTCCGACGACTATAGGGACGTCCCCACGACCCCGGGACTAGGTTGGCCCGCCACCGTCATGTCCGACGACTATAGGGTCGTCCCCACGACACCGGGGCTAGGTAGGCCCGCCGCCGACTTGTGCCGACGACTATCGGGTCGTCCCTACGACCCCGGACTAGGTTGGCCCGCCGCCGACTAGTCCGACGCCTATAGGGTCGTCCCCACGACCCCCGGAATAGATTGACCCGCCACCGTCATGTCCGACGACTATAGAGTCGTCCCCACTACCCCGGGACTAGGTTGGCCCGCCGCCGACTTGTCCGACGACTATAGGCTCGTCCCTCCCACCCCGGGACTAGGTTGGCCCGCCGCTGACTTGTCCGACGACTATAGGGACGTCCCCACGACCACGGGCCACAGTTGCCCAGCCGCCGACATGTCCGACGACTATAGGGTCGTCCCCACTACCCCGGGACTAGATTGGCCCGCCACCGTCATGTCCGACGACTATAGGGTCGTCCCCACGAACCCGCGACTAGGTTGGCCCGACGCCGACTTGTCCGACGCCTATAGGGTCGTTCCCACGACCCCGGGACTAGATTGGCCCGCCACGGTCATGTCCGACGACTATAGGGTCGTCCCCACCACCCGGCGATTAGGTTGGCCCGCCGCCGACTTGTCCGACGCCTATAGGGTCGACCCCACGACTGCGGGGCTGGATTCGCCAGCCGCCGACATGTCCGACGACTATAGGGTCGTCCCTCCCACCCCGGAACTAGGTTGGCCAGCCGCCGACATGTCCGACGACTATAGGGTCGTCCCCACGACCCCGGGACTAGGTTGGCCCGCCACCGTCATGTCCGACGACTATAGGGTCGTCCCCACGACACCGGGGCTAGGTAGGCCCGCCGCCGACTTGTGCCGACGACTATCGGGTCGTCCCTACGACCCCGGACTAGGTTGGCCCGCCGCCGACTAGTCCGACGCCTATAGGGTCGTCCCCACGACCCCCGGAATAGATTGACCCGCCACCGTCATGTCCGACGACTATAGAGTCGTCCCCACTACCCCGGGACTAGGTTGGCCCGCCGCCGACTTGTCCGACGACTATAGGCTCGTCCCTCCCACCCCGGGACTAGGTTGGCCCGCCGCTGACTTGTCCGACGACTATAGGGACGTCCCCACGACCACGGGCCACAGTTGCCCAGCCGCCGACATGTCCGACGACTATAGGGTCGTCCCCACTACCCCGGGACTAGATTGGCCCGCCACCGTCATGTCCGACGACTATAGGGTCGTCCCCACGAACCCGCGACTAGGTTGGCCCGACGCCGACTTGTCCGACGCCTATAGGGTCGTTCCCACGACCCCGGGACTAGATTGGCCCGCCACGGTCATGTCCGACGACTATAGGGTCGTCCCCACCACCCGGCGATTAGGTTGGCCCGCCGCCGACTTGTCCGACGCCTATAGGGTCGACCCCACGACTGCGGGGCTGGATTCGCCAGCCGCCGACATGTCCGACGACTATAGGGTCGTCCCTCCCACCCCGGAACTAGGTTGGCCAGCCGCCGACATGTCCGACGACTATAGGGTCGTCCCCACGACCCCGGGGCTAGATTGGCCCGCCACCGTCATGTCCGACGACTATAGGGTCGTACCCACGACCCCGGGACTAGGTTGGCCCGCCGCCGACTTGTCCGACGACTATAGGCTCGTCCCTCCCACCCCGGGACTAGGTTGGCCCGCCGCTGACTTGTCCGACGACTATAGGGTCGTCCCCACGACCCGGGACTATGTTGGCCCGCCGCCGACTTGTCCGACGACTATAGGGTCGTCCCCACGACCCCGGGACTAGGTTGGCCCGCCGCCGACTTGTCCGACGACTATAGGGTCGTCCCTCCCACCCCGGAACTAGGTTGGCCAGCCGCCGACATGTCCGACGACAATAGGGTCGTCCCCACGACCCCGGAGCTAGATTGGCCCACCACCGTCATGTCCGACGACTACAGGGTCGTCCCCACGGCCCCGGGAATAGATTGGCCCGCCACCGTCATGTCCGACGACTATAGGGTCGGCCTCACGACCCCGGGACTGGGTTGGCCCGCCGCCGACTTGTCCGACGACTATAGGGTCGTCCCTCCCACCCCGGAACTAGGTTGGACAGCCGCCGACATGTCCGACGACTATAGGGTCGTCCCCACGACCCCGGGGCTAGATTGGCCCGCCACCGTCATGTCCGACGACTATAGGGTCGTACCCACGACCCCGGGACTAGGTTGGCCCGCCGCCGACTAGTCCGACGACTATAGAGTCGTCCCCACGACCCCGGGACTAGGTTGGCCCGCCGCCGACTAGTCCGACGACTATAGGGTCGTCCCAACGACCCCGGGACTAGATTGGCCGGCCACCGTCATGTCCGACGAATATAGGTTCGTCCCTACGACCCTGGGCATACGTTGGCCCGCCGCCGACATGTCCGACGACTATAGGGTCGTCCCCACGATCCCGGGACTAGGTTGGCCAGCCGCCGACTTGTCCGACGACTATAGGGACGTCCCCACGACCCCGGGACTAGGTTGGCCCGCCACCGTCATGTCCGACGACTATAGGGTCGTCCCCACGACACCGGGGCTAGGTAGGCCCGCCGCCGACTTGTGCCGACGACTATCGGGTCGTCCCTACGACCCCGGACTAGGTTGGCCCGCCGCCGACTAGTCCGACGCCTATAGGGTCGTCCCCACGACCCCCGGAATAGATTGACCCGCCACCGTCATGTCCGACGACTACAGGGTCCTCCCCACGGCCCCGGGACTAGGTTGGCCCGCCGCCGACTTGTCCGACGACTATAGGGTCGTCCCCACGACCCCGGGACTAGATTGGCCCGCCACCGTCATGTCCGCCGACTATAGGGTCGTCCCCACGACCCCTGGACTAGGTTGGCCAGCCGCCGACATGTCCGACGACAATAGGGTCGTCCCCACGACCCCGGGACTAGATTGGCCCACCACCGTCATGTCCGACGACTACAGGGTCGTCCCTCCCGCCCCGGGACTAGGTTGGCCCGCCGCCGACTAGTCCGACGACTATAGGGTCGTCCCAACGACCCCGGGACTAGATTGGCCCGCCACCGTCATGTCCGACGAATATAGGTTCGTCCCTACGACCCTGGGCATACGTTGGCCCGCCGCCGACATGTCCGACGACTATAGGGTCGTCCCCACGATCCCGGGACTAGGTTGCCCAGCCGCCGACTTGTCCGACGACTATAGGGACGTCCCCACGACCCCGGGACTAGGTTGGCCCGCCACCGTCATGTCCGACGACTATAGGGTCGTCCCCACGACACCGGGGCTAGGTAGGCCCGCCGCCGACTTGTGCCGACGACTATAGGGTCGTCCCCACGACCCCGGACTAGGTTGGCCCGCCGCCGACTTGTCCGACGCCTATAGGGTCGTCCCCACGACCCCCGGAATAGATTGACCCGCCACCGTCATGTCCGACGACTATAGGGTCGTCCCCACGACCACGGGCCAAAGTCGGCCAGCCGCCGACATGTCCGACGACTATAGGGTCGTCCCCACGATCCCGGGACCAGGTTGGCCAGCCGCCGACATGTCCGACGACTATAGGGTCGTCCCCACGGCCCCGGGAATAGATTGGCCCACCACAGTCATGTCCGACGAATATAGGGTCGCCCCACGATCCCGGGACTAGGTTGGCCCGCCGCCGACTTGTCCGACGACTATAGGGTCGTCCCCACGACCCGGGACTATGTTGGCCCGCCGCCGACTTGTCCGACGACTATAGGGTCGTCACCACGACCCCGGGACTAGGTTGGCCCGCCGCCGACTTGTCCGACGATTATAGGGTCGTCCCTCCCACCCCGGAACTAGGTTGGCCAGCCGCCGACATGTCCGACGACAATAGGATCGTCCCCACGACCCCGGAGCTAGATTGGCCCGCCACCGTCATGTCCGACGACTATAGGGTCGTCGCCGCGACCACGGGCCAAAGTTGGTCAGCCGCCGACATGTCCGACGACTATTGGGTCGTCCCCATGACCCCGGGATTAGAGTGGCCCGCCACCGTCATGTCCGACGAGTATAGGGTCGTACCCACGACCCCGGGACTAGATTGGCCCGCCACGGTCATGTCCGACGACTATAGGGTCGTCCCCACCACCCCGCGATTAGGTTGGCCCGCCGCCGACTTATCCGACGACTATAGGTTCGTCCCTACGACCCTGGGCATAAGTTGGCCCGCCGCCGACATGTCCGACGACTATAGGGTCGTCCCCACGACCCTGGGCATACGTTGGCCCGCCGCCGACATGTCCGACGACTATAGGGTCGCCCCCACGACCCCGGGACTAGGTTGGCCCGCCGCCGACTTGTCCGGCGACTATAGGGTCGTCCCCACGACCCCGGGACTAGGTTGGCCAGCCGCCGACATGTCCGACGACAATAGGGTCGTCCCCACGACCCCGGGACTAGATTGGCCCACCACCGTCATGTCCGCCGACTATAGGGTCGTCCCCACGACCCCGGGACTAGGTTGGCCAGCCGCCGACATGTCCGACGACTGTAGGGTCGTCCCCACAACCCCGGGGCTAGATTGGCCCGCCACCGTCATGTCCGACGACTATAGGGTCGTCTCCACGACCCCGGGACTAGGTTCGTCCGCCGCCGACTTGTCCGACGACTATAGGGTCGTCCCCACGACCACAGGCCAAAGTTGCCCAGCCGCCGACATGTCCGACGACTATAGGGTCGTCCCCACGACCTCGGGACTAGATTGGCCCGCCACCGTCATGTCCGACGACTATAGGGTCGTCCCCACGACCCCGGGACTAGATTGGCCAGCCGCCGACATGTTCGACGACTATGGGGTCGTCCCCACGACCCCGGGACTAGAGTGGCCCGCCACCGTCATGTCCGACGAGTATAGGGTCGTACCCACGACCCCGGGACTAAATTGGCCCACCACCGTCATGTCCGACGACTGTAGGGTCGTCCCCACGACCCCGGGGCTGGGTTGTCCCGCCGCCGACTTGTCCGACGACTATTGGGTCGTCCCCACGACCCATGGACTAGGATGACCCGCCGCCGACTTGTCCGACGACTATAGAGTAATCCCCACGACCCCGGGACTAGGTTGGCCCGCCGCCGACTAGTCCGACGACTATAGGGTCGTCCCAACGACCCCGGGACTAGATTGGCCCGCCACCGTCATGTCCGACGAATATAGGTTCGTGCCCACGACCCTGGGCATACGTTGTCCCCCAGCCAACATGTCCGACGACTACAGGGTCGTCCCCACGACCCTGGGATTAGATTGGCCCCCCACCATCATGTCCGACGGCTATAGGGTCGTCCCCACGACCCCGGGACTAGGGTGGCCCGCCGCCGACTTGTCCGACGACTATAGGGTCGTCCCCACGACCCCGGGACTAGGTTGGCCAGCCGCCGGCATGTCCGACGACTATAGGGTCGTACCCACGACCCCGGGACTAGGTTGGCCCGCCGCCGACTTGTCCGACGGCTATAGGGTGGTCCCCACGACCACGGGCCAATGTTGCCCAGCCGCCGACATGTCCGAAGACTATAGGGTCGTCCCCACAACCCCGGGGCTAGATTGCCCCGGCACCGTCATGTCCGACGACTATAGGGTCGTCCCCACGACCTCGGGACTAGGTTGGCCCGCCGCTGACCTGTCCGACGACTATACGGTCGTCCCCACGATCCCGGGACTAGATTGGCCCGCCGCCGACTTGTCCGACGACTATAGGGTCGTCCCTACCACCCCGGGACTAGGTTGGCCAGCCGCCGACATGTCCGACGACTATAGGGTCGTCCCCACGACCACTGGCCAAAGTTGCACAGCCGCCGACATGTCCGACGACTATAGGGTCGTCCCCACGACCCCGGGACTAGGTTCGTCCGCCGCCGACTTGTCCGACGACTATAGGGTCGTCCCTACCATCACGGGACTAGGTTGGCCAGCCGCCGACATGTCCGACGACTATAGGGTCGGCCCCACAACTACGGGGCTATATTGGCCCGCCACCGTCAAGTCCGACGACCATAGGGTCGTCCCCACGACCCCGGGACTAGGTTGGCCCGCCGCCGACTTGTCCGACGACTATAGGGTCGTCCCCACGACCCCGGGACTAGGTTGGCCAGCCGCCGACATGTCCGAAGTCTATAGGGTCGTCCCCACGACCCCGGGGCTAGATTGGCCCGCCGCCGACTTGTCCGACGACTATAGGTTCGTCCCCACGACCCCGGGACTAGGTTGGCCCGCCGCCGACTTGTCCGACGACTATAGGGTCGTCCCCACGACCCCGGGGCTAGATTGGCCAGCCGCCGACATGTCCGACGACTATTGGGTCGTCCCCACGACCCCGCGACTAGGTTGGCCCGCCGCCGACTTGTCCGACGCCTATAGGGTCGTCCCCACGACCCCGGGACTAGATTGGCGTGCCACAGTCATGTCCGACGACTATAGGGTCGTCCCCACCACCCCGCGGCTAGGTTGGCCCGCCGCCGACTTGTCCGACGCCTATAGGGTCGTCTCCACGACCCCGGGGCTAGGTTGGCCCGCCGCCGACTTGTCCGACGACTATAGGGTCGTCCCCACGACCCCGGGACAAGGTTGGCCCGCCGCCGACTTGTCCGACGACCATAGGGTCGTCCCTCCCACCCCGGAACTAGGTTGGCCAGCCGCCGACATGTCCGACGACTATAGGGTCGTCCCCACGACCCCGGGACTAGATTGGCCCGCCACCGTCATGTCCGACGACTACAGGATCGTCCCCACGACCCCCGGACTAGATTGCCCCGCCATCGTCATGTCCGACGACTATAGGGTCGTCTCCACGACCCCGGGACTAGGTTGGCCCGCCGCCGATTTGTCCGACGACTATAGGGTCGTCCCCACGACCCCGGGACAAGGTTGGCCCGCCGCCGACTTGTCCGACGACTATAGGGTCGTCCCCAAGACCCCGGGACTATGTTGGCCCGCCGCCGACTTGTCCGACGACTATAGGGTCGTCCCCACGACCCCGGGGCTAGGTTGGCCCGCCGCCGAGTTGTCCGACGACTATAGGGTCGTTCCTCCCACCCCGGAACTAGGTTGTCCAGCCGCCGACATGTCCGACGACAATAGGATCGTCCCCACGACCCCGGAGCTAGATTGGCCCGCCACCATCATGTCCGACGACTATAGGGTCGTCCCCGCGACCACGGGCCAAAGTTGGTCAGCCGCCGACATGTCCGACGACGATTGGGTCGTCCCCATGACCCCGGGACTAGAGTGGCCCGCCACCGTCATGTCCGACGAGTATAGGGTCGTACCCACGACCCCGGGACTAGGTTGGCCCGCCGCCGACTAGTCCGACGACTATAGGGTCGGCCCCACGACCCCGGGACTAGATTGGCCCGCCGCCGACTTGTCCGACGACTATAGGGTCGTCCCCACGACCCCGGGACTAGATTGGCCCGCCACCGTCATGTCCGACGACTACAGGATCGTCCCCACGACCCTCGGACTAGATTGCCCCGCCATCGTCATGTCCGACGACTATAGGGTCGTCTCCACGACCCCGGGACTAGGTTGGCCCGCCGCCGATTTGTCCGACGACTATAGGGTCGTCCCCACGACCCCGGGACTAGGTTGGCCCGCCGCCGACTTGTCCGACGACTATAGGGTCGTCCCCACTACCCCGGGACTAGATTGGCCCGCCACCGTCATGTCCGACGACTATAGGGTCGTCCCCACGAACCCGCGACTAGGTTGGCCCGACGCCGACTTGTCCGATGCCTATAGGGTCGTTCCCACGACCCCGGGACTAGATTGGCCCGCCACGGTCATGTCCGACGACTATAGGGTCGTCCCCACCACCCGGCGATTAGGTTGGCCCGCCGCCGACTTGTCCGACGCCTATAGGGTCGACCCCACGACTGCGGGGCTGGATTCGCCAGCCGCCGACATGTCCGACGACTATAGGGTCGTCCCTCCCACCCCGGGACTAGGTTGGCCCGCCGCTGACTTGTCCGACGACTATAGGGTCGTCCCCACGACCCGGGACTATGTTGGCCCGCCGCCGACTTGTCCGACGACTATAGGGTCGTCCCCACGACCCCGGGACTAGGTTGGCCCGCCGCCGACTTGTCCGACGACTATAGGGTCGTCCCTCCCACCCCGGAACTAGGTTGGCCAGCCGCCGACATGTCCGACGACAATAGGGTCGTCCCCACGACCCCGGAGCTAGATTGGCCCACCACCGTCATGTCCGACGACTACAGGGTCGTCCCCACGACCCCGGGGCTAGATTGGCCCGCCACCGTCATGTCCGACGACTATAGGGTCGTACCCACGACCCCGGGACTAGGTTGGCCCGCCGCCGACTTGTCCGACGACTATAGGCTCGTCCCTCCCACCCCGGGACTAGGTTGGCCCGCCGCTAACTTGTCCGACGACTATAGGGTCGTCCCCACGACCCGGGACTATGTTGGCCCGCCGCCGACTTGTCCGACGACTATAGGGTCGTCCCCACGACCCCGGGACTAGGTTGGCCCGCCGCCGACTTGTCCGACGACTATAGGGTCGTCCCTCCCACCCCGGAACTAGGTTGGCCAGCCGCCGACATGTCCGACGACAATAGGGTCGTCCCCACGACCCCGGAGCTAGATTGGCCCACCACCGTCATGTCCGACGACTACAGGGTCGTCCCCACGACCCCGGGGCTAGATTGGCCCGCCACCGTCATGTCCGACGACTATAGGGACGTCCCCACGACCCCGGGACTAGGTTGGCCCGCCACCGTCATGTCCGACGACTATAGGGACGTCCCCACGACACCGGGGCTAGGTGGGCCCGCCGCCGACTTGTGCCGACGACTATCGGGTCGTCCCTACGACCCCGGACTAGGTTGGCCCGCCGCCGACTAGTCCGACGCCTATAGGGTCGTCCCCACGACCCCCGGAATAGATTGACCCGCCACCGTCATGTCCGACGACTACAGGGTCCTCCCCACGGCCCCGGGACTAGGTTGGCCCGCCGCCGCTTTGTCCGACGACTATAGGGTCGTCCCCACGACCCCTGGACTAGGTTGGCCAGCCGCCGACATGTCCGACGACAATAGGGTCGTCCCCTCGACCCCGGGACTAGATTGGCCCACCACCGTCATGTCCGACGACTACAGGGTCGTCCCTCCCACCCCGGGACTAGGTTGGCCCGCCGCCGACTAGTCCGACGACTATAGGGTCGTCCCAACGACCCCGGGACTAGATTGGCCCGCCACCGTCATGTCCGACGAATATAGGTTCGTCCCTACGACCCTGGGCATACGTTGGCCCGCCGCCGACATGTCCGACGACTATAGGGTCGTCCCCACGATCCCGGGACTAGGTTGCCCAGCCGCCGACTTGTCCGACGACTATAGGGACGTCCCCACGACCCCGGGACTAGGTTGGCCCGCCACCGTCATGTCCGACGACTATAGGGTCGTCCCCACGACACCGGGGCTAGGTAGGCCCGCCGCCGACTTGTGCCGACGACTATAGGGTCGTCCCCACGACCCCGGACTAGGTTGGCCCGCCGCCGACTTGTCCGACGCCTATAGGGTCGTCCCTCCCACCCCGGAACTAGGTTGGCCAGCCGCCGACATGTCCGACGACAATAGGGTCGTCCCCACGACCCCGGAGCTAGATTGGCCCACCACCGTCATGTCCGACGACTACAGGGTCGTCCCCACGGCCCCGGGAATAGATTGGCCCGCCACCGTCATGTCCGACGACTATAGGGTCGGCCTCACGACCCCGGGACTGGGTTGGCCCGCCGCCGACTTGTCCGACGACTATAGGGTCGTCCCTCCCACCCCGGAACTAGGTTGGACAGCCGCCGACATGTCCGACGACTATAGGGTCGTCCCCACGACCCCGGGGCTAGATTGGCCCGCCACCGTCATGTCCGACGACTATAGGGTCGTACCCACGACCCCGGGACTAGGTTGGCCCGCCGCCGACTAGTCCGACGACTATAGAGTCGTCCCCACGACCCCGGGACTAGGTTGGCCCGCCGCCGACTAGTCCGACGACTATAGGGTCGTCCCAACGACCCCGGGACTAGATTGGCCGGCCACCGTCATGTCCGACGAATATAGGTTCGTCCCTACGACCCTGGGCATACGTTGGCCCGCCGCCGACATGTCCGACGACTATAGGGTCGTCCCCACGATCCCGGGACTAGGTTGGCCAGCCGCCGACTTGTCCGACGACTATAGGGACGTCCCCACGACCCCGGGACTAGGTTGGCCCGCCACCGTCATGTCCGACGACTATAGGGTCGTCCCCACGACACCGGGGCTAGGTAGGCCCGCCGCCGACTTGTGCCGACGACTATCGGGTCGTCCCTACGACCCCGGACTAGGTTGGCCCGCCGCCGACTAGTCCGACGCCTATAGGGTCGTCCCCACGACCCCCGGAATAGATTGACCCGCCACCGTCATGTCCGACGACTACAGGGTCCTCCCCACGGCCCCGGGACTAGGTTGGCCCGCCGCCGACTTGTCCGACGACTATAGGGTCGTCCCCACGACCCCGGGACTAGATTGGCCCGCCACCGTCATGTCCGCCGACTATAGGGTCGTCCCCACGACCCCTGGACTAGGTTGGCCAGCCGCCGACATGTCCGACGACAATAGGGTCGTCCCCACGACCCCGGGACTAGATTGGCCCACCACCGTCATGTCCGACGACTACAGGGTCGTCCCTCCCGCCCCGGGACTAGGTTGGCCCGCCGCCGACTAGTCCGACGACTATAGGGTCGTCCCAACGACCCCGGGACTAGATTGGCCCGCCACCGTCATGTCCGACGAATATAGGTTCGTCCCTACGACCCTGGGCATACGTTGGCCCGCCGCCGACATGTCCGACGACTATAGGGTCGTCCCCACGATCCCGGGACTAGGTTGCCCAGCCGCCGACTTGTCCGACGACTATAGGGACGTCCCCACGACCCCGGGACTAGGTTGGCCCGCCACCGTCATGTCCGACGACTATAGGGTCGTCCCCACGACACCGGGGCTAGGTAGGCCCGCCGCCGACTTGTGCCGACGACTATAGGGTCGTCCCCACGACCCCGGACTAGGTTGGCCCGCCGCCGACTTGTCCGACGCCTATAGGGTCGTCCCCACGACCCCCGGAATAGATTGACCCGCCACCGTCATGTCCGACGACTATAGGGTCGTCCCCACGACCACGGGCCAAAGTCGGCCAGCCGCCGACATGTCCGACGACTATAGGGTCGTCCCCACGATCCCGGGACCAGGTTGGCCAGCCGCCGACATGTCCGACGACTATAGGGTCGTCCCCACGGCCCCGGGAATAGATTGGCCCACCACAGTCATGTCCGACGAATATAGGGTCGCCCCACGATCCCGGGACTAGGTTGGCCCGCCGCCGACTTGTCCGACGACTATAGGGTCGTCCCCACGACCCGGGACTATGTTGGCCCGCCGCCGACTTGTCCGACGACTATAGGGTCGTCACCACGACCCCGGGACTAGGTTGGCCCGCCGCCGACTTGTCCGACGATTATAGGGTCGTCCCTCCCACCCCGGAACTAGGTTGGCCAGCCGCCGACATGTCCGACGACAATAGGATCGTCCCCACGACCCCGGAGCTAGATTGGCCCGCCACCGTCATGTCCGACGACTATAGGGTCGTCGCCGCGACCACGGGCCAAAGTTGGTCAGCCGCCGACATGTCCGACGACTATTGGGTCGTCCCCATGACCCCGGGATTAGAGTGGCCCGCCACCGTCATGTCCGACGAGTATAGGGTCGTACCCACGACCCCGGGACTAGATTGGCCCGCCACGGTCATGTCCGACGACTATAGGGTCGTCCCCACCACCCCGCGATTAGGTTGGCCCGCCGCCGACTTATCCGACGACTATAGGTTCGTCCCTACGACCCTGGGCATAAGTTGGCCCGCCGCCGACATGTCCGACGACTATAGGGTCGTCCCCACGACCCTGGGCATACGTTGGCCCGCCGCCGACATGTCCGACGACTATAGGGTCGCCCCCACGACCCCGGGACTAGGTTGGCCCGCCGCCGACTTGTCCGGCGACTATAGGGTCGTCCCCACGACCCCGGGACTAGGTTGGCCAGCCGCCGACATGTCCGACGACAATAGGGTCGTCCCCACGACCCCGGGACTAGATTGGCCCACCACCGTCATGTCCGCCGACTATAGGGTCGTCCCCACGACCCCGGGACTAGGTTGGCCAGCCGCCGACATGTCCGACGACTGTAGGGTCGTCCCCACAACCCCGGGGCTAGATTGGCCCGCCACCGTCATGTCCGACGACTATAGGGTCGTCTCCACGACCCCGGGACTAGGTTCGTCCGCCGCCGACTTGTCCGACGACTATAGGGTCGTCCCCACGACCACAGGCCAAAGTTGCCCAGCCGCCGACATGTCCGACGACTATAGGGTCGTCCCCACGACCTCGGGACTAGATTGGCCCGCCACCGTCATGTCCGACGACTATAGGGTCGTCCCCACGACCCCGGGACTAGATTGGCCAGCCGCCGACATGTTCGACGACTATGGGGTCGTCCCCACGACCCCGGGACTAGAGTGGCCCGCCACCGTCATGTCCGACGAGTATAGGGTCGTACCCACGACCCCGGGACTAAATTGGCCCACCACCGTCATGTCCGACGACTGTAGGGTCGTCCCCACGACCCCGGGGCTGGGTTGTCCCGCCGCCGACTTGTCCGACGACTATTGGGTCGTCCCCACGACCCATGGACTAGGATGACCCGCCGCCGACTTGTCCGACGACTATAGAGTAATCCCCACGACCCCGGGACTAGGTTGGCCCGCCGCCGACTAGTCCGACGACTATAGGGTCGTCCCAACGACCCCGGGACTAGATTGGCCCGCCACCGTCATGTCCGACGAATATAGGTTCGTGCCCACGACCCTGGGCATACGTTGTCCCCCAGCCAACATGTCCGACGACTACAGGGTCGTCCCCACGACCCTGGGATTAGATTGGCCCCCCACCATCATGTCCGACGGCTATAGGGTCGTCCCCACGACCCCGGGACTAGGGTGGCCCGCCGCCGACTTGTCCGACGACTATAGGGTCGTCCCCACGACCCCGGGACTAGGTTGGCCAGCCGCCGGCATGTCCGACGACTATAGGGTCGTACCCACGACCCCGGGACTAGGTTGGCCCGCCGCCGACTTGTCCGACGGCTATAGGGTGGTCCCCACGACCACGGGCCAATGTTGCCCAGCCGCCGACATGTCCGAAGACTATAGGGTCGTCCCCACAACCCCGGGGCTAGATTGCCCCGGCACCGTCATGTCCGACGACTATAGGGTCGTCCCCACGACCTCGGGACTAGGTTGGCCCGCCGCTGACCTGTCCGACGACTATACGGTCGTCCCCACGATCCCGGGACTAGATTGGCCCGCCGCCGACTTGTCCGACGACTATAGGGTCGTCCCTACCACCCCGGGACTAGGTTGGCCAGCCGCCGACATGTCCGACGACTATAGGGTCGTCCCCACGACCACTGGCCAAAGTTGCACAGCCGCCGACATGTCCGACGACTATAGGGTCGTCCCCACGACCCCGGGACTAGGTTCGTCCGCCGCCGACTTGTCCGACGACTATAGGGTCGTCCCTACCATCACGGGACTAGGTTGGCCAGCCGCCGACATGTCCGACGACTATAGGGTCGGCCCCACAACTACGGGGCTATATTGGCCCGCCACCGTCAAGTCCGACGACCATAGGGTCGTCCCCACGACCCCGGGACTAGGTTGGCCCGCCGCCGACTTGTCCGACGACTATAGGGTCGTCCCCACGACCCCGGGACTAGGTTGGCCAGCCGCCGACATGTCCGAAGTCTATAGGGTCGTCCCCACGACCCCGGGGCTAGATTGGCCCGCCGCCGACTTGTCCGACGACTATAGGTTCGTCCCCACGACCCCGGGACTAGGTTGGCCCGCCGCCGACTTGTCCGACGACTATAGGGTCGTCCCCACGACCCCGGGGCTAGATTGGCCAGCCGCCGACATGTCCGACGACTATTGGGTCGTCCCCACGACCCCGCGACTAGGTTGGCCCGCCGCCGACTTGTCCGACGCCTATAGGGTCGTCCCCACGACCCCGGGACTAGATTGGCGTGCCACAGTCATGTCCGACGACTATAGGGTCGTCCCCACCACCCCGCGGCTAGGTTGGCCCGCCGCCGACTTGTCCGACGCCTATAGGGTCGTCTCCACGACCCCGGGGCTAGGTTGGCCCGCCGCCGACTTGTCCGACGACTATAGGGTCGTCCCCACGACCCCGGGACAAGGTTGGCCCGCCGCCGACTTGTCCGACGACCATAGGGTCGTCCCTCCCACCCCGGAACTAGGTTGGCCAGCCGCCGACATGTCCGACGACTATAGGGTCGTCCCCACGACCCCGGGACTAGATTGGCCCGCCACCGTCATGTCCGACGACTACAGGATCGTCCCCACGACCCCCGGACTAGATTGCCCCGCCATCGTCATGTCCGACGACTATAGGGTCGTCTCCACGACCCCGGGACTAGGTTGGCCCGCCGCCGATTTGTCCGACGACTATAGGGTCGTCCCCACGACCCCGGGACAAGGTTGGCCCGCCGCCGACTTGTCCGACGACTATAGGGTCGTCCCCAAGACCCCGGGACTATGTTGGCCCGCCGCCGACTTGTCCGACGACTATAGGGTCGTCCCCACGACCCCGGGGCTAGGTTGGCCCGCCGCCGAGTTGTCCGACGACTATAGGGTCGTTCCTCCCACCCCGGAACTAGGTTGTCCAGCCGCCGACATGTCCGACGACAATAGGATCGTCCCCACGACCCCGGAGCTAGATTGGCCCGCCACCATCATGTCCGACGACTATAGGGTCGTCCCCGCGACCACGGGCCAAAGTTGGTCAGCCGCCGACATGTCCGACGACGATTGGGTCGTCCCCATGACCCCGGGACTAGAGTGGCCCGCCACCGTCATGTCCGACGAGTATAGGGTCGTACCCACGACCCCGGGACTAGGTTGGCCCGCCGCCGACTAGTCCGACGACTATAGGGTCGGCCCCACGACCCCGGGACTAGATTGGCCCGCCGCCGACTTGTCCGACGACTATAGGGTCGTCCCCACGACCCCGGGACTAGATTGGCCCGCCACCGTCATGTCCGACGACTACAGGATCGTCCCCACGACCCTCGGACTAGATTGCCCCGCCATCGTCATGTCCGACGACTATAGGGTCGTCTCCACGACCCCGGGACTAGGTTGGCCCGCCGCCGATTTGTCCGACGACTATAGGGTCGTCCCCACGACCCCGGGACTAGGTTGGCCCGCCGCCGACTTGTCCGACGACTATAGGGTCGTCCCCACTACCCCGGGACTAGATTGGCCCGCCACCGTCATGTCCGACGACTATAGGGTCGTCCCCACGAACCCGCGACTAGGTTGGCCCGACGCCGACTTGTCCGATGCCTATAGGGTCGTTCCCACGACCCCGGGACTAGATTGGCCCGCCACGGTCATGTCCGACGACTATAGGGTCGTCCCCACCACCCGGCGATTAGGTTGGCCCGCCGCCGACTTGTCCGACGCCTATAGGGTCGACCCCACGACTGCGGGGCTGGATTCGCCAGCCGCCGACATGTCCGACGACTATAGGGTCGTCCCTCCCACCCCGGGACTAGGTTGGCCCGCCGCTGACTTGTCCGACGACTATAGGGTCGTCCCCACGACCCGGGACTATGTTGGCCCGCCGCCGACTTGTCCGACGACTATAGGGTCGTCCCCACGACCCCGGGACTAGGTTGGCCCGCCGCCGACTTGTCCGACGACTATAGGGTCGTCCCTCCCACCCCGGAACTAGGTTGGCCAGCCGCCGACATGTCCGACGACAATAGGGTCGTCCCCACGACCCCGGAGCTAGATTGGCCCACCACCGTCATGTCCGACGACTACAGGGTCGTCCCCACGACCCCGGGGCTAGATTGGCCCGCCACCGTCATGTCCGACGACTATAGGGTCGTACCCACGACCCCGGGACTAGGTTGGCCCGCCGCCGACTTGTCCGACGACTATAGGCTCGTCCCTCCCACCCCGGGACTAGGTTGGCCCGCCGCTAACTTGTCCGACGACTATAGGGTCGTCCCCACGACCCGGGACTATGTTGGCCCGCCGCCGACTTGTCCGACGACTATAGGGTCGTCCCCACGACCCCGGGACTAGGTTGGCCCGCCGCCGACTTGTCCGACGACTATAGGGTCGTCCCTCCCACCCCGGAACTAGGTTGGCCAGCCGCCGACATGTCCGACGACAATAGGGTCGTCCCCACGACCCCGGAGCTAGATTGGCCCACCACCGTCATGTCCGACGACTACAGGGTCGTCCCCACGACCCCGGGGCTAGATTGGCCCGCCACCGTCATGTCCGACGACTATAGGGACGTCCCCACGACCCCGGGACTAGGTTGGCCCGCCACCGTCATGTCCGACGACTATAGGGACGTCCCCACGACACCGGGGCTAGGTGGGCCCGCCGCCGACTTGTGCCGACGACTATCGGGTCGTCCCTACGACCCCGGACTAGGTTGGCCCGCCGCCGACTAGTCCGACGCCTATAGGGTCGTCCCCACGACCCCCGGAATAGATTGACCCGCCACCGTCATGTCCGACGACTACAGGGTCCTCCCCACGGCCCCGGGACTAGGTTGGCCCGCCGCCGCTTTGTCCGACGACTATAGGGTCGTCCCCACGACCCCTGGACTAGGTTGGCCAGCCGCCGACATGTCCGACGACAATAGGGTCGTCCCCTCGACCCCGGGACTAGATTGGCCCACCACCGTCATGTCCGACGACTACAGGGTCGTCCCTCCCACCCCGGGACTAGGTTGGCCCGCCGCCGACTAGTCCGACGACTATAGGGTCGTCCCAACGACCCCGGGACTAGATTGGCCCGCCACCGTCATGTCCGACGAATATAGGTTCGTCCCTACGACCCTGGGCATACGTTGGCCCGCCGCCGACATGTCCGACGACTATAGGGTCGTCCCCACGATCCCGGGACTAGGTTGCCCAGCCGCCGACTTGTCCGACGACTATAGGGACGTCCCCACGACCCCGGGACTAGGTTGGCCCGCCACCGTCATGTCCGACGACTATAGGGTCGTCCCCACGACACCGGGGCTAGGTAGGCCCGCCGCCGACTTGTGCCGACGACTATAGGGTCGTCCCCACGACCCCGGACTAGGTTGGCCCGCCGCCGACTTGTCCGACGCCTATAGGGTCGTCCCCACGACCCCCGGAATAGATTGACCCGCCACCGTCATGTCCGACGACTATAGGGTCGTCCCCACGACCACGGGCCAAAGTCGGCCAGCCGCCGACATGTCCGACGACTATAGGTTCGTCCCCACGATCCCGGGACCAGGTTGGCCAGCCGCCGACATGTCCGACGACTATAGGGACGTCCCCACGGCCCCGGGAATAGATTGGCCCACCACAGTCATGTCCGACGAATATAGGGTCGCCCCACGATCCCGGGACTAGGTTGGCCCGCCGCCGACTTGTCCGACGACTATAGGGTCGTCCCCACGACCCGGGACTATGTTGGCCCGCCGCCGACTTGTCCGACGACTATAGGGTCGTCCCCACGACCCCGGGACTAGGTTGGCCCGCCGCCGACTTGTCCGACGATTATAGGGTCGTCCCTCCCACCCCGGAACTAGGTTGGCCAGCCGCCGACATGTCCGACGACAATAGGATCGTCCCCACGACCCCGGAGCTAGATTGGCCCGCCACCGTCATGTCCGACGACTATAGGGTCGTCCCCGCGACCACAGGCCAAAGTTGGTCAGCCGCCGACATGTCCGACGACTATTGGGTCGTCCCCACGACCCCGCGACTAGGTTGGCCGGCCGCCGACATGTCCGACGACAATAGGGTCGTCCCCACGACCCCGGGACTAGATTGGCCCACCACCGTCATGTCCGACGACTACAGGGTCGTCCCCACGGCCCCGGGAATAGATTGGCCCACCACCGTCATGTCCGACGACAACAGGATCGTCCCCACGGCCCCGGGAATAGATTGGCCCACCACCGTCATGTCCGACGACAACAGGATCGTCCCCGCGACCCCGGGACTAGGTTGGCCCGCCGCCGACTTGTCCGACGACTATAGGGTCGTCCCTCCCACCCCGGGACTAGGTTGCCCCGCCGCTGACTTGTCCGACGACTATAGGGACGTCCCCACGTCCACGGGCCAAAGTTGCCCAGCCGCTGACATGTCCGACGACTATAGGGTCGTCCCCACTACCCCGGGACTCGATTGGCCCGCCACCGTCATGTCCGACGACTATACGGTCGTCCCCACGATCCCGGGACCAGGTTGGCCAGCCGCCGACATGTCCGACGACTATAGGGTCGTCCCCACGGCCCCGGGAATAGATTGGCCCACCACAGTCATGTCCGACGAATATAGGGTCGCCCCACGATCCCGGGACTAGGTTGGCCCGCCGCCGACTTGTCCGACGACTATAGGGTCGTCCCCACGACCCGGGACTATGTTGGCCCGCCGCCGACTTGTCCGACGGCTATAGGGTCGTCCCCACGACCCCGGGACTAGGTTGGCCCGCCGCCGACTTGTCCGACGATTATAGGGTCGTCCCTCCCACCCCGGAACTAGGTTGGCCAGCCGCCGACATGTCCGACGACAATAGGATCGTCCCCACGACCCCGGAGCTAGATTGGCCCGCCACCGTCATGTCCGACGACTATAGGGTCGTCGCCGCGACCACGGGCCAAAGTTGGTCAGCCGCCGACATGTCCGACGACTATTGGGTCGTCCCCATGACCCCGGGATTAGAGTGGCCCGCCACCGTCATGTCCGACGAGTATAGGGTCGTACCCACGACCCCGGGACTAGATTGGCCCGCCACGGTCATGTCCGACGACTATAGGGTCGTCCCCACCACCCCGCGATTAGGTTGGCCCGCCGCCGACTTATCCGACGACTATAGGTTCGTCCCTACGACCCTGGGCATAAGTTGGCCCGCCGCCGACATGTCCGACGACTATAGGGTCGTCCCCACGACCCTGGGCATACGTTGGTCCGCCGCCGACATGTCCGACGACTATAGGGTCGCCCCCACGACCCCGGGACTAGGTTGGCCCGCCGCCGACTTGTCCGGCGACTATAGGGTCGTCCCCACGACCCCGGGACTAGGTTGGCCAGCCGCCGACATGTCCGACGACAATAGGGTCGTCCCCACGACCCCGGGACTAGATTGGCCCACCACCGTCATGTCCGCCGACTATAGGGTCGTCCCCACGACCCCGGGACTAGGTTGGCCAGCCGCCGACATGTCCGACGACTGTAGGGTCGTCCCCACAACCCCGGGGCTAGATTGGCCCGCCACCGTCATGTCCGACGACTATAGGGTCGTCTCCACGACCCCGGGACTAGGTTCGTCCGCCGCCGACTTGTCCGACGACTATAGGGTCGTCCCCACGACCACGGGCCAAAGTTGCCCAGCCGCCGACATGTCCGACGACTATAGGGTCGTCCCCACGACCTCGGGACTAGATTGGCCCGCCACCGTCATGTCCGACGACTATAGGGTCGTCCCCACGACCCCGGGACTAGATTGGCCAGCCGCCGACATGTTCGACGACTATGGGGTCGTCCCCACGACCCCGGGACTAGAGTGGCCCGCCACCGTCATGTCCGACGAGTATAGGGTCGTACCCACGACCCCGGGACTAGATTGGCCCACCACCGTCATGTCCGACGACTGTAGGGTCGTCCCCACGACCCCGGGGCTGGGTTGTCCCGCCGCCGACTTGTCCGACGACTATTGGGTCGTCCCCACGACCCATGGACTAGGATGACCCGCCGCCGACTTGTCCGACGACTATAGAGTAATCCCCACGACCCCGGGACTAGGTTGGCCCGCCGCCGACTAGTCCGACGACTATAGGGTCGTCCCAACGGCCCCGGGACTAGATTGGCCCGCCACCGTCATGTCCGACGAATATAGGTTCGTGCCCACGACCCTGGGCATACGTGGTCCCCCAGCCAACATGTCCGACGACTACAGGGTCGTCCCCACGACCCCGGGACTAGATTGGCCCCCCACCATCATGTCCGACGGCTATAGGGTCGTCCCCACGACCCCGGGACTAGGGTGGCCCGCCGCCGACTTGTCCGACGACTATAGGGTCGTCCCCACGACCCCGGGACTAGGTTGGCCAGCCGCCGGCATGTCCGACGACTATAGGGTCGTACCCACGACCCCGGGACTAGGTTGGCCCGCCGCCGACTTGTCCGACGGCTATAGGGTGGTCCCCACGACCACGGGCCAATGTTGCCCAGCCGCCGACATGTCCGAAGACTATAGGGTCGTCCCCACAACCCCGGGGCTAGATTGCCCCGGCACCGTCATGTCCGACGATTATAGGGTCGTCCCCACGACCTCGGGACTAGGTTGGCCCGCCGCTGACCTGTCCGACGACTATACGGTCGTCCCCACGATCCCGGGACTAGATTGGCCCGCCGCCGACTTGTCCGACGACTATAGGGTCGTCCCTACCACCCCGGGACTAGGTTGGCCAGCCGCCGACATGTCCGACGACTATAGGGTCGTCCCCACGACCACTGGCCAAAGTTGCACAGCCGCCGACATGTCCGACGACTATAGGGTCGTCCCCACGACCCCGGGACTAGGTTCGTCCGCCGCCGACTTGTCCGACGACTATAGGGTCGTCCCTACCATCACGGGACTAGGTTGGCCAGCCGCCGACATGTCCGACGACTATAGGGTCGGCCCCACAACCCCGGGGCTATATTGGCCCGCCACCGTCAAGTCCGACGACCATAGGGTCGTCCCCACGACCCCGGGACTAGGTTGGCCCGCCGCCGACTTGTCCGACGACTATAGGGTCGTCCCCACGACCCCGGGACTAGGTTGGCCAGCCGCCGACATGTCCGAAGTCTATAGGGTCGTCCCCACGACCCCGGGGCTAGATTGGCCCGCCGCCGACTTGTCCGACGACTATAGGTTCGTCCCCACGACCCCGGGACTAGGTTGGCCCGCCGCCGACTTGTCCGACGACTATTGGGTCGTCCCCACGACCCCGCGACTAGGTTGGCCCGCCGCCGACTTGTCCGACGCCTATAGGGTCGTCCCCACGACCCCGGGACTAGATTGGCGTGCCACAGTCATGTCCGACGACTATAGGGTCGTCCCCACCACCCCGCGGCTAGGTTGGCCCGCCGCCGACTTGTTCGACGCCTATAGGGTCGTCTCCACGACCCCGGGGCTAGGTTGGCCCGCCGCCGACTTGTCCGACGACTATAGGGTCGTCCCCACGACCCCGGGACTAGATTGGCCCGCCACCGTCATGTCCGACGACTATAGGGTCGTCCCCACGACCCCGGGACTAGGTTGGCCCGCCGCCGACTTGTCCGACGACCATAGGGTCGTCCCTCCCACCCCGGAACTAGGTTGGCCAGCCGCCGACATGTCCGACGACTATAGGGTCGTCCCCACGACCCCGGGACTAGATTGGCCCGCCACCGTCATGTCCGACGACTACAGGATCGTCCCCACGACCCCCGGACTAGATTGCCCCGCCATCGTCATGTCCGACGACTATAGGGTCGTCTCCACGACCCCGGGACTAGGTTGGCCCGCCGCCGATTTGTCCGACGACTATAGGGTCGTCCCCACGACCCCGGGACTAGGTTGGCCCGCCGCCGACTTGTCCGACGACTATAGGGTCGTCCCCAAGACCCCGGGACTAGGTTGGCCCGCCGCCGAGTTGTCCGACGACTATAGGGTCGTTCCTCCCACCCCGGAACTAGGTTGTCCAGCCGCCGACATGTCCGACGACAATAGGATCGTCCCCACGACCCCGGAGCTAGATTGGCCCGCCACCATCATGTCCGACGACTATAGGGTCGTCCCCGCGACCACGGGCCAAAGTTGGTCAGCCGCCGACATGTCCGACGACGATTGGGTCGTCCCCATGACCCCGGGACTAGAGTGGCCCGCCACCGTCATGTCCGACGAGTATAGGGTCGTACCCACGACCCCGGGACTAGGTTGGCCCGCCGCCGACTAGTCCGACGACTATAGGGTCGGCCCCACGACCCCGGGACTAGATTGGCCCGCCACCGTCATGTCCGAAGACTATAGGGTCGTCCCCACGACCCCGGGACTAGGTTGGCCCGCCGCCGACTTGTCCGACGACTATAGAGTCGTCCCCACGACCCCGGGACTAGGTTGGCCCGCCGCCGACTTGTCCGACGACTATAGGGTCGTCCCCACGACCCCGGGACTAGATTGGCCCGCCACCGTCATGTCCGACGACTACAGGATCGTCCCCACGACCCCCGGACTAGATTGCCCCGCCATCGTCATGTCCGACGACTATAGGGTCGTCTCCACGACCCCGGGACTAGGTTGGCCCGCCGCCGATTTGTCCGACGACTATAGGGTCGTCCCCACGACCCCGGGACTAGGTTGGCCCGCCGCCGACTTGTCCGACGACTATAGAGTCGTCCCCACGACCCCGGGACTAGGTTGGCCCGCCGCCGACTTGTCCGACGACTATAGGCTCGTCCCTCCCACCCCGGGACTAGGTTGGCCCGCCGCTGACTTGTCCGACGACTATAGGGATGTCCCCACGACCACGGGCCACAGTTGCCCAGCCGCCGACATGTCCGACGACTATAGGGTCGTCCCCACTACCCCGGGACTAGATTGGCCCGCCACCGTCATGTCCGACGACTATAGGGTCGTCCCCACGAACCCGCGACTAGGTTGGCCCGACGCCGACTTGTCCGACGCCTATAGGGTCGTTCCCACGACCCCGGGACTGGATTGGCCCGCCACGGTCATGTCCGACGACTATAGGGTCGTCCCCACCACCCGGCGATTAGGTTGGCCCGCCGCCGACTTGTCCGACGCCTATAGGGTCGACCCCACGACTGCGGGGCTGGATTCGCCAGCCGCCGACATGTCCGACGACTATAGGGTCGTCCCTCCCACCCCGGAACTAGGTTGGCCAGCCGCCGACATGTCCGACGACTATAGGGTCGTCCCCACGACCCGGGACTATGTTGGCCCGCCGCCGACTTGTCCGACGACTATAGGGTCGTCCCCACGACCCCGGGACTAGGTTGGCCCGCCGCCGACTTGTCCGACGACTATAGGGTCGTCCCTCCCACCCCGGAACTAGGTTGGCCAGCCGCCGACATGTCCGACGACAATAGGGTCGTCCCCACGACCCCGGAGCTAGATTGGCCCACCACCGTCATGTCCGACGACTACAGGGTCGTCCCCACGGCCCCGGGAATAGATTGGCCCGCCACCGTCATGTCCGACGACTATAGGGTCGGCCTCACGACCCCGGGACTGGGTTGGCCCGCCGCCGACTTGTCCGACGACTATAGGGTCGTCCCTCCCACCCCGGAACTAGGTTGGACAGCCGCCGACATGTCCGACGACTATAGGGTCGTCCCCACGACCCCGGGGCTAGATTGGCCCGCCACCGTCATGTCCGACGACTATAGGGTCGTACCCACGACCCCGGGACTAGGTTGGCCCGCCGCCGACTAGTCTGACGACTATAGAGTCGTCCCCACGACCCCGGGACTAGGTTGGCCCGCCGCCGACTAGTCCGACGACTATAGGGTCGTCCCAACGACCCCGGGACTAGATTGGCCGGCCACCGTCATGTCCGACGAATATAGGTTCGTCCCTACGACCCTGGGCATACGTTGGCCCGCCGCCGACATGTCCGACGACTATAGGGTCGTCCCCACGATCCCGGGACTAGGTTGGCCAGCCGCCGACTTGTCCGACGACTATAGGGACGTCCCCACGACCCCGGGACTAGGTTGGCCCGCCACCGTCATGTCCGACGACTATAGGGTCGTCCCCACGACACCGGGGCTAGGTAGGCCCGCCGCCGACTTGTGCCGACGACTATCGGGTCGTCCCTACGACCCCGGACTAGGTTGGCCCGCCGCCGACTAGTCCGACGCCTATAGGGTCGTCCCCACGACCCCCGGAATAGATTGACCCGCCACCGTCATGTCCGACGACTATAGAGTCGTCCCCACTACCCCGGGACTAGGTTGGCCCGCCGCCGACTTGTCCGACGACTATAGGCTCGTCCCTCCCACCCCGGGACTAGGTTGGCCCGCCGCTGACTTGTCCGACGACTATAGGGACGTCCCCACGACCACGGGCCACATTTGCCCAGCCGCCGACATGTCCGACGACTATAGGGTCGTCCCCACTACCCCGGGACTAGATTGGCCCGCCACCGTCATGTCCGACGACTATAGGGTCGTCCCCACGAACCCGCGACTAGGTTGGCCCGACGCCGACTTGTCCGACGCCTATAGGGTCGTTCCCACGACCCCGGGACTAGATTGGCCCGCCACGGTCATGTCCGACGACTATAGGGTCGTCCCCACCACCCGGCGATTAGGTTGGCCCGCCGCCGACTTGTCCGACGACTATAGGTTCGTCCCTACGACCCTGGGCATAAGTTGGCCCGCCGCCGACATGTCCGACGACTATAGGGTCGTCCCCACGACCCTGGGCATACGTTGGCCCGCCGCCGACATGTCCGACGACTATAGGGTCGCCCCCACGACCCCGGGACTAGGTTGGCCCGCCGCCGACTTGTCCGACGACTATAGGGTCGTCCCTCCCACCCCGGAACTAGGTTGGCCAGCCGCCGACATGTCCGACGACAATAGGGTCGTCCCCACGACCCCGGAGCTAGATTGGCCCACCACCGTCATGTCCGACGACTACAGGGTCGTCCCCACGGCCCCGGGAATAGATTGGCCCGTCACCGTCATGTCCGACGACTATAGGGTCGGCCTCACGACCCCGGGACTGGGTTGGCCCGCCGCCGACTTGTCCGACGACTATAGGGTCGTCCCTCCCACCCCGGAACTAGGTTGGACAGCCGCCGACATGTCCGACGACTATAGGGTCGTCCCCACGACCCCGGGGCTAGATTGGCCCGCCACCGTCATGTCCGACGACTATAGGGTCGTACCCACGACCCCGGGACTAGGTTGGCCCGCCGCCGACTAGTCCGACGACTATAGAGTCGTCCCCACGACCCCGGGACTAGGTTGGCCCGCCGCCGACTAGTCCGACGACTATAGGGTCGTCCCAACGACCCCGGGACTAGATTGGCCGGCCACCGTCATGTCCGACGAATATAGGTTCGTCCCTACGACCCTGGGCATACGTTGGCCCGCCGCCGACATGTCCGACGACTATAGGGTCGTCCCCACGATCCCGGGACTAGGTTGGCCAGCCGCCGACTTGTCCGACGACTATAGGGACGTCCCCACGACCCCGGGACTAGGTTGGCCCGCCACCGTCATGTCCGACGACTATAGGGTCGTCCCCACGACACCGGGGCTAGGTAGGCCCGCCGCCGACTTGTGCCGACGACTATCGGGTCGTCCCTACGACCCCGGACTAGGTTGGCCCGCCGCCGACTAGTCCGACGCCTATAGGGTCGTCCCCACGACCCCCGGAATAGATTGACCCGCCACCGTCATGTCCGACGACTACAGGGTCCTCCCCACGGCCCCGGGACTAGGTTGGCCCGCCGCCGACTTGTCCGACGACTATAGGGTCGTCCCCACGACCCCGGGACTAGATTGGCCCGCCACCGTCATGTCCGCCGACTATAGGGTCGTCCCCACGACCCCTGGACTAGGTTGGCCAGCCGCCGACATGTCCGACGACAATAGGGTCGTCCCCACGACCCCGGGACTAGATTGGCCCACCACCGTCATGTCCGACGACTACAGGGTCGTCCCTCCCGCCCCGGGACTAGGTTGGCCCGCCGCCGACTAGTCCGACGACTATAGGGTCGTCCCAACGACCCCGGGACTAGATTGGCCCGCCACCGTCATGTCCGACGAATATAGGTTCGTCCCTACGACCCTGGGCATACGTTGGCCCGCCGCCGACATGTCCGACGACTATAGGGTCGTCCCCACGATCCCGGGACTAGGTTGCCCAGCCGCCGACTTGTCCGACGACTATAGGGACGTCCCCACGACCCCGGGACTAGGTTGGCCCGCCACCGTCATGTCCGACGACTATAGGGTCGTCCCCACGACACCGGGGCTAGGTAGGCCCGCCGCCGACTTGTGCCGACGACTATAGGGTCGTCCCCACGACCCCGGACTAGGTTGGCCCGCCGCCGACTTGTCCGACGCCTATAGGGTCGTCCCCACGACCCCCGGAATAGATTGACCCGCCACCGTCATGTCCGACGACTATAGGGTCGTCCCCACGACCACGGGCCAAAGTCGGCCAGCCGCCGACATGTCCGACGACTATAGGGTCGTCCCCACGATCCCGGGACCAGGTTGGCCAGCCGCCGACATGTCCGACGACTATAGGGTCGTCCCCACGGCCCCGGGAATAGATTGGCCCACCACAGTCATGTCCGACGAATATAGGGTCGCCCCACGATCCCGGGACTAGGTTGGCCCGCCGCCGACTTGTCCGACGACTATAGGGTCGTCCCCACGACCCGGGACTATGTTGGCCCGCCGCCGACTTGTCCGACGACTATAGGGTCGTCACCACGACCCCGGGACTAGGTTGGCCCGCCGCCGACTTGTCCGACGATTATAGGGTCGTCCCTCCCACCCCGGAACTAGGTTGGCCAGCCGCCGACATGTCCGACGACAATAGGATCGTCCCCACGACCCCGGAGCTAGATTGGCCCGCCACCGTCATGTCCGACGACTATAGGGTCGTCGCCGCGACCACGGGCCAAAGTTGGTCAGCCGCCGACATGTCCGACGACTATTGGGTCGTCCCCATGACCCCGGGATTAGAGTGGCCCGCCACCGTCATGTCCGACGAGTATAGGGTCGTACCCACGACCCCGGGACTAGATTGGCCCGCCACGGTCATGTCCGACGACTATAGGGTCGTCCCCACCACCCCGCGATTAGGTTGGCCCGCCGCCGACTTATCCGACGACTATAGGTTCGTCCCTACGACCCTGGGCATAAGTTGGCCCGCCGCCGACATGTCCGACGACTATAGGGTCGTCCCCACGACCCTGGGCATACGTTGGCCCGCCGCCGACATGTCCGACGACTATAGGGTCGCCCCCACGACCCCGGGACTAGGTTGGCCCGCCGCCGACTTGTCCGGCGACTATAGGGTCGTCCCCACGACCCCGGGACTAGGTTGGCCAGCCGCCGACATGTCCGACGACAATAGGGTCGTCCCCACGACCCCGGGACTAGATTGGCCCACCACCGTCATGTCCGCCGACTATAGGGTCGTCCCCACGACCCCGGGACTAGGTTGGCCAGCCGCCGACATGTCCGACGACTGTAGGGTCGTCCCCACAACCCCGGGGCTAGATTGGCCCGCCACCGTCATGTCCGACGACTATAGGGTCGTCTCCACGACCCCGGGACTAGGTTCGTCCGCCGCCGACTTGTCCGACGACTATAGGGTCGTCCCCACGACCACGGGCCAAAGTTGCCCAGCCGCCGACATGTCCGACGACTATAGGGTCGTCCCCACGACCTCGGGACTAGATTGGCCCGCCACCGTCATGTCCGACGACTATAGGGTCGTCCCCACGACCCCGGGACTAGATTGGCCAGCCGCCGACATGTTCGACGACTATGGGGTCGTCCCCACGACCCCGGGACTAGAGTGGCCCGCCACCGTCATGTCCGACGAGTATAGGGTCGTACCCACGACCCCGGGACTAAATTGGCCCACCACCGTCATGTCCGACGACTGTAGGGTCGTCCCCACGACCCCGGGGCTGGGTTGTCCCGCCGCCGACTTGTCCGACGACTATTGGGTCGTCCCCACGACCCATGGACTAGGATGACCCGCCGCCGACTTGTCCGACGACTATAGAGTAATCCCCACGACCCCGGGACTAGGTTGGCCCGCCGCCGACTAGTCCGACGACTATAGGGTCGTCCCAACGACCCCGGGACTAGATTGGCCCGCCACCGTCATGTCCGACGAATATAGGTTCGTGCCCACGACCCTGGGCATACGTTGTCCCCCAGCCAACATGTCCGACGACTACAGGGTCGTCCCCACGACCCTGGGATTAGATTGGCCCCCCACCATCATGTCCGACGGCTATAGGGTCGTCCCCACGACCCCGGGACTAGGGTGGCCCGCCGCCGACTTGTCCGACGACTATAGGGTCGTCCCCACGACCCCGGGACTAGGTTGGCCAGCCGCCGGCATGTCCGACGACTATAGGGTCGTACCCACGACCCCGGGACTAGGTTGGCCCGCCGCCGACTTGTCCGACGGCTATAGGGTGGTCCCCACGACCACGGGCCAATGTTGCCCAGCCGCCGACATGTCCGAAGACTATAGGGTCGTCCCCACAACCCCGGGGCTAGATTGCCCCGGCACCGTCATGTCCGACGACTATAGGGTCGTCCCCACGACCTCGGGACTAGGTTGGCCCGCCGCTGACCTGTCCGACGACTATACGGTCGTCCCCACGATCCCGGGACTAGATTGGCCCGCCGCCGACTTGTCCGACGACTATAGGGTCGTCCCTACCACCCCGGGACTAGGTTGGCCAGCCGCCGACATGTCCGACGACTATAGGGTCGTCCCCACGACCACTGGCCAAAGTTGCACAGCCGCCGACATGTCCGACGACTATAGGGTCGTCCCCACGACCCCGGGACTAGGTTCGTCCGCCGCCGACTTGTCCGACGACTATAGGGTCGTCCCTACCATCACGGGACTAGGTTGGCCAGCCGCCGACATGTCCGACGACTATAGGGTCGGCCCCACAACTACGGGGCTATATTGGCCCGCCACCGTCAAGTCCGACGACCATAGGGTCGTCCCCACGACCCCGGGACTAGGTTGGCCCGCCGCCGACTTGTCCGACGACTATAGGGTCGTCCCCACGACCCCGGGACTAGGTTGGCCAGCCGCCGACATGTCCGAAGTCTATAGGGTCGTCCCCACGACCCCGGGGCTAGATTGGCCCGCCGCCGACTTGTCCGACGACTATAGGTTCGTCCCCACGACCCCGGGACTAGGTTGGCCCGCCGCCGACTTGTCCGACGACTATAGGGTCGTCCCCACGACCCCGGGGCTAGGGTGGCCCGCCGCCGACTTGTCCGACGACTATAGGGTCGTCCCCACGACCCCGGGACTAGGTTGGCCAGCCGCCGGCATGTCCGACGACTATAGGGTCGTACCCACGACCCCGGGACTAGGTTGGCCCGCCGCCGACTTGTCCGACGGCTATAGGGTGGTCCCCACGACCACGGGCCAATGTTGCCCAGCCGCCGACATGTCCGAAGACTATAGGGTCGTCCCCACAACCCCGGGGCTAGATTGCCCCGGCACCGTCATGTCCGACGATTATAGGGTCGTCCCCACGACCTCGGGACTAGGTTGGCCCGCCGCTGACCTGTCCGACGACTATACGGTCGTCCCCACGATCCCGGGACTAGATTGGCCCGCCGCCGACTTGTCCGACGACTATAGGGTCGTCCCTACCACCCCGGGACTAGGTTGGCCAGCCGCCGACATGTCCGACGACTATAGGGTCGTCCCCACGACCACTGGCCAAAGTTGCACAGCCGCCGACATGTCCGACGACTATAGGGTCGTCCCCACGACCCCGGGACTAGGTTCGTCCGCCGCCGACTTGTCCGACGACTATAGGGTCGTCCCTACCATCACGGGACTAGGTTGGCCAGCCGCCGACATGTCCGACGACTATAGGGTCGGCCCCACAACCCCGGGGCTATATTGGCCCGCCACCGTCAAGTCCGACGACCATAGGGTCGTCCCCACGACCCCGGGACTAGGTTGGCCCGCCGCCGACTTGTCCGACGACTATAGGGTCGTCCCCACGACCCCGGGACTAGGTTGGCCAGCCGCCGACATGTCCGAAGTCTATAGGGTCGTCCCCACGACCCCGGGGCTAGATTGGCCCGCCGCCGACTTGTCCGACCACTATAGGTTCGTCCCCACGACCCCGGGACTAGGTTGGCCCGCCGCCGACTTGTCCGACGACTATTGGGTCGTCCCCACGACCCCGCGACTAGGTTGGCCCGCCGCCGACTTGTCCGACGCCTATAGGGTCGTCCCCACGACCCCGGGACTAGATTGGCGTGCCACAGTCATGTCCGACGACTATAGGGTCGTCCCCACCACCCCGCGGCTAGGTTGGCCCGCCGCCGACTTGTTCGACGCCTATAGGGTCGTCTCCACGACCCCGGGGCTAGGTTGGCCCGCCGCCGACTTGTCCGACGACTATAGGGTCGTCCCCACGACCCCGGGACTAGATTGGCCCGCCACCGTCATGTCCGACGACTATAGGGTCGTCCCCACGACCCCGGGACTAGGTTGGCCCGCCGCCGACTTGTCCGACGACCATAGGGTCGTCCCTCCCACCCCGGAACTAGGTTGGCCAGCCGCCGACATGTCCGACGACTATAGGGTCGTCCCCACGACCCCGGGACTAGATTGGCCCGCCACCGTCATGTCCGACGGCTACAGGATCGTCCCCACGACCCCCGGACTAGATTGCCCCGCCATCGTCATGTCCGACGACTATAGGGTCGTCTCCACGACCCCGGGACTAGGTTGGCCCGCCGCCGATTTGTCCGACGACTATAGGGTCGTCCCCACGACCCCGGGACTAGGTTGGCCCGCCGCCGACTTGTCCGACGACTATAGGGTCGTCCCCAAGACCCCGGGACTAGGTTGGCCCGCCGCCGAGTTGTCCGACGACTATAGGGTCGTTCCTCCCACCCCGGAACTAGGTTGTCCAGCCGCCGACATGTCCGACGACAATAGGATCGTCCCCACGACCCCGGAGCTAGATTGGCCCGCCACCATCATGTCCGACGACTATAGGGTCGTCCCCGCGACCACGGGCCAAAGTTGGTCAGCCGCCGACATGTCCGACGACGATTGGGTCGTCCCCATGACCCCGGGACTAGAGTGGCCCGCCACCGTCATGTCCGACGAGTATAGGGTCGTACCCACGACCCCGGGACTAGGTTGGCCCGCCGCCGACTAGTCCGACGACTATAGGGTCGGCCCCACGACCCCGGGACTAGATTGGCCCGCCACCGTCATGTCCGAAGACTATAGGGTCGTCCCCACGACCCCGGGACTAGGTTGGCCCGCCGCCGACTTGTCCGACGACTATAGAGTCGTCCCCACGACCCCGGGACTAGGTTGGCCCGCCGCCGACTTGTCCGACGACTATAGGGTCGTCCCCACGACCCCGGGACTAGATTGGCCCGCCACCGTCATGTCCGACGACTACAGGATCGTCCCCACGACCCCCGGACTAGATTGCCCCGCCATCGTCATGTCCGACGACTATAGGGTCGTCTCCACGACCCCGGGACTAGGTTGGCCCGCCGCCGATTTGTCCGACGACTATAGGGTCGTCCCCACGACCCCGGGACTAGGTTGGCCCGCCGCCGACTTGTCCGACGACTATAGAGTCGTCCCCACGACCCCGGGACTAGGTTGGCCCGCCGCCGACTTGTCCGACGACTATAGGCTCGTCCCTCCCACCCCGGGACTAGGTTGGCCCGCCGCTGACTTGTCCGACGACTATAGGGATGTCCCCACGACCACGGGCCACAGTTCCCAGCCGCCGACATGTCCGACGACTATAGGGTCGTCCCCACTACCCCGGGACTAGATTGGCCCGCCACCGTCATGTCCGACGACTATAGGGTCGTCCCCACGAACCCGCGACTAGGTTGGCCCGACGCCGACTTGTCCGACGCCTATAGGGTCGTTCCCACGACCCCGGGACTAGATTGGCCCGCCACGGTCATGTCCGACGACTATAGGGTCGTCCCCACCACCCGGCGATTAGGTTGGCCCGCCGCCGACTTGTCCGACGCCTATAGGGTCGACCCCACGACTGCGGGGCTGGATTCGCCAGCCGCCGACATGTCCGACGACTATAGGGTCGTCCCTCCCACCCCGGAACTAGGTTGGCCAGCCGCCGACATGTCCGACGACTATAGGGTCGTCCCCACGACCCGGGACTATGTTGGCCCGCCGCCGACTTGTCCGACGACTATAGGGTCGTCCCCACGACCCCGGGACTAGGTTGGCCCGCCGCCGACTTGTCCGACGACTATAGGGTCGTCCCTCCCACCCCGGAACTAGGTTGGCCAGCCGCCGACATGTCCGACGACAATAGGGTCGTCCCCACGACCCCGGAGCTAGATTGGCCCACCACCGTCATGTCCGACGACTACAGGGTCGTCCCCACGGCCCCGGGAATAGATTGGCCCGCCACCGTCATGTCCGACGACTATAGGGTCGGCCTCACGACCCCGGGACTGGGTTGGCCCGCCGCCGACTTGTCCGACGACTATAGGGTCGTCCCTCCCACCCCGGAACTAGGTTGGACAGCCGCCGACATGTCCGACGACTATAGGGTCGTCCCCACGACCCCGGGGCTAGATTGGCCCGCCACCGTCATGTCCGACGACTATAGGGTCGTACCCACGACCCCGGGACTAGGTTGGCCCGCCGCCGACTAGTCCGACGACTATAGAGTCGTCCCCACGACCCCGGGACTAGGTTGGCCCGCCGCCGACTAGTCCGACGACTATAGGGTCGTCCCAACGACCCCGGGACTAGATTGGCCGGCCACCGTCATGTCCGACGAATATAGGTTCGTCCCTACGACCCTGGGCATACGTTGGCCCGCCGCCGACATGTCCGACGACTATAGGGTCGTCCCCACGATCCCGGGACTAGGTTGGCCAGCCGCCGACTTGTCCGACGACTATAGGGACGTCCCCACGACCCCGGGACTAGGTTGGCCCGCCACCGTCATGTCCGACGACTATAGGGTCGTCCCCACGTCACCGGGGCTAGGTAGGCCCGCCGCCGACTTGTGCCGACGACTATCGGGTCGTCCCTACGACCCCGGACTAGGTTGGCCCGCCGCCGACTAGTCCGACGCCTATAGGGTCGTCCCCACGACCCCCGGAATAGATTGACCCGCCACCGTCATGTCCGACGACTATAGAGTCGTCCCCACTACCCCGGGACTAGGTTGGCCCGCCGCCGACTTGTCCGACGACTATAGGCTCGTCCCTCCCACCCCGGGACTAGGTTGGCCCGCCGCTGACTTGTCCGACGACTATAGGGACGTCCCCACGACCACGGGCCACAGTTGCCCAGCCGCCGACATGTCCGACGACTATAGGGTCGTCCCCACTACCCCGGGACTAGATTGGCCCGCCACCGTCATGTCCGACGACTATAGGGTCGTCCCCACGAACCCGCGACTAGGTTGGCCCGACGCCGACTTGTCCGACGCCTATAGGGTCGTTCCCACGACCCCGGGACTAGATTGGCCCGCCACGGTCATGTCCGACGACTATAGGGTCGTCCCCACCACCCGGCGATTAGGTTGGCCCGCCGCCGACTTGTCCGACGCCTATAGGGTCGACCCCACGACTGCGGGGCTGGATTCGCCAGCCGCCGACATGTCCGACGACTATAGGGTCGTCCCTCCCACCCCGGAACTAGGTTGGCCAGCCGCCGACATGTCCGACGACTATAGGGTCGTCCCTCCCACCCCGGGACTAGGTTGGCCCGCCGCTGACTTGTCCGACGACTATAGGGTCGTCCCCACGACCCGGGACTATGTTGGCCCGCCGCCGACTTGTCCGACGACTATAGGGTCGTCCCCACGACCCCGGGACTAGGTTGGCCCGCCGCCGACTTGTCCGACGACTATAGGGTCGTCCCTCCCACCCCGGAACTAGGTTGGCCAGCCGCCGACATGTCCGACGACAATAGGGTCGTCCCCACGACCCCGGAGCTAGATTGGCCCACCACCGTCATGTCCGACGACTACAGGGTCGTCCCCACGGCCCCGGGAATAGATTGGCCCGCCACCGTCATGTCCGACGACTATAGGGTCGGCCTCACGACCCCGGGACTGGGTTGGCCCGCCGCCGACTTGTCCGACGACTATAGGGTCGTCCCTCCCACCCCGGAACTAGGTTGGACAGCCGCCGACATGTCCGACGACTATAGGGTCGTCCCCACGACCCCGGGGCTAGATTGGCCCGCCACCGTCATGTCCGACGACTATAGGGTCGTACCCACGACCCCGGGACTAGGTTGGCCCGCCGCCGACTAGTCCGACGACTATAGAGTCGTCCCCACGACCCCGGGACTAGGTTGGCCCGCCGCCGACTAGTCCGACGACTATAGGGTCGTCCCAACGACCCCGGGACTAGATTGGCCGGCCACCGTCATGTCCGACGAATATAGGTTCGTCCCTACGACCCTGGGCATACGTTGGCCCGCCGCCGACATGTCCGACGACTATAGGGTCGTCCCCACGATCCCGGGACTAGGTTGGCCAGCCGCCGACTTGTCCGACGACTATAGGGACGTCCCCACGACCCCGGGACTAGGTTGGCCCGCCACCGTCATGTCCGACGACTATAGGGTCGTCCCCACGACACCGGGGCTAGGTAGGCCCGCCGCCGACTTGTGCCGACGACTATCGGGTCGTCCCTACGACCCCGGACTAGGTTGGCCCGCCGCCGACTAGTCCGACGCCTATAGGGTCGTCCCCACGACCCCCGGAATAGATTGACCCGCCACCGTCATGTCCGACGACTACAGGGTCCTCCCCACGGCCCCGGGACTAGGTTGGCCCGCCGCCGACTTGTCCGACGACTATAGGGTCGTCCCCACGACCCCGGGACTAGATTGGCCCGCCACCGTCATGTCCGCCGACTATAGGGTCGTCCCCACGACCCCTGGACTAGGTTGGCCAGCCGCCGACATGTCCGACGACAATAGGGTCGTCCCCACGACCCCGGGACTAGATTGGCCCACCACCGTCATGTCCGACGACTACAGGGTCGTCCCTCCCGCCCCGGGACTAGGTTGGCCCGCCGCCGACTAGTCCGACGACTATAGGGTCGTCCCAACGACCCCGGGACTAGATTGGCCCGCCACCGTCATGTCCGACGAATATAGGTTCGTCCCTACGACCCTGGGCATACGTTGGCCCGCCGCCGACATGTCCGACGACTATAGGGTCGTCCCCACGATCCCGGGACTAGGTTGCCCAGCCGCCGACTTGTCCGACGACTATAGGGACGTCCCCACGACCCCGGGACTAGGTTGGCCCGCCACCGTCATGTCCGACGACTATAGGGTCGTCCCCACGACACCGGGGCTAGGTAGGCCCGCCGCCGACTTGTGCCGACGACTATAGGGTCGTCCCCACGACCCCGGACTAGGTTGGCCCGCCGCCGACTTGTCCGACGCCTATAGGGTCGTCCCCACGACCCCCGGAATAGATTGACCCGCCACCGTCATGTCCGACGACTATAGGGTCGTCCCCACGACCACGGGCCAAAGTCGGCCAGCCGCCGACATGTCCGACGACTATAGGGTCGTCCCCACGATCCCGGGACCAGGTTGGCCAGCCGCCGACATGTCCGACGACTATAGGGTCGTCCCCACGGCCCCGGGAATAGATTGGCCCACCACAGTCATGTCCGACGAATATAGGGTCGCCCCACGATCCCGGGACTAGGTTGGCCCGCCGCCGACTTGTCCGACGACTATAGGGTCGTCCCCACGACCCGGGACTATGTTGGCCCGCCGCCGACTTGTCCGACGACTATAGGGTCGTCACCACGACCCCGGGACTAGGTTGGCCCGCCGCCGACTTGTCCGACGATTATAGGGTCGTCCCTCCCACCCCGGAACTAGGTTGGCCAGCCGCCGACATGTCCGACGACAATAGGATCGTCCCCACGACCCCGGAGCTAGATTGGCCCGCCACCGTCATGTCCGACGACTATAGGGTCGTCGCCGCGACCACGGGCCAAAGTTGGTCAGCCGCCGACATGTCCGACGACTATTGGGTCGTCCCCATGACCCCGGGATTAGAGTGGCCCGCCACCGTCATGTCCGACGAGTATAGGGTCGTACCCACGACCCCGGGACTAGATTGGCCCGCCACGGTCATGTCCGACGACTATAGGGTCGTCCCCACCACCCCGCGATTAGGTTGGCCCGCCGCCGACTTATCCGACGACTATAGGTTCGTCCCTACGACCCTGGGCATAAGTTGGCCCGCCGCCGACATGTCCGACGACTATAGGGTCGTCCCCACGACCCTGGGCATACGTTGGCCCGCCGCCGACATGTCCGACGACTATAGGGTCGCCCCCACGACCCCGGGACTAGGTTGGCCCGCCGCCGACTTGTCCGGCGACTATAGGGTCGTCCCCACGACCCCGGGACTAGGTTGGCCAGCCGCCGACATGTCCGACGACAATAGGGTCGTCCCCACGACCCCGGGACTAGATTGGCCCACCACCGTCATGTCCGCCGACTATAGGGTCGTCCCCACGACCCCGGGACTAGGTTGGCCAGCCGCCGACATGTCCGACGACTGTAGGGTCGTCCCCACAACCCCGGGGCTAGATTGGCCCGCCACCGTCATGTCCGACGACTATAGGGTCGTCTCCACGACCCCGGGACTAGGTTCGTCCGCCGCCGACTTGTCCGACGACTATAGGGTCGTCCCCACGACCACGGGCCAAAGTTGCCCAGCCGCCGACATGTCCGACGACTATAGGGTCGTCCCCACGACCTCGGGACTAGATTGGCCCGCCACCGTCATGTCCGACGACTATAGGGTCGTCCCCACGACCCCGGGACTAGATTGGCCAGCCGCCGACATGTTCGACGACTATGGGGTCGTCCCCACGACCCCGGGACTAGAGTGGCCCGCCACCGTCATGTCCGACGAGTATAGGGTCGTACCCACGACCCCGGGACTAAATTGGCCCACCACCGTCATGTCCGACGACTGTAGGGTCGTCCCCACGACCCCGGGGCTGGGTTGTCCCGCCGCCGACTTGTCCGACGACTATTGGGTCGTCCCCACGACCCATGGACTAGGATGACCCGCCGCCGACTTGTCCGACGACTATAGAGTAATCCCCACGACCCCGGGACTAGGTTGGCCCGCCGCCGACTAGTCCGACGACTATAGGGTCGTCCCAACGACCCCGGGACTAGATTGGCCCGCCACCGTCATGTCCGACGAATATAGGTTCGTGCCCACGACCCTGGGCATACGTTGTCCCCCAGCCAACATGTCCGACGACTACAGGGTCGTCCCCACGACCCTGGGATTAGATTGGCCCCCCACCATCATGTCCGACGGCTATAGGGTCGTCCCCACGACCCCGGGACTAGGGTGGCCCGCCGCCGACTTGTCCGACGACTATAGGGTCGTCCCCACGACCCCGGGACTAGGTTGGCCAGCCGCCGGCATGTCCGACGACTATAGGGTCGTACCCACGACCCCGGGACTAGGTTGGCCCGCCGCCGACTTGTCCGACGGCTATAGGGTGGTCCCCACGACCACGGGCCAATGTTGCCCAGCCGCCGACATGTCCGAAGACTATAGGGTCGTCCCCACAACCCCGGGGCTAGATTGCCCCGGCACCGTCATGTCCGACGACTATAGGGTCGTCCCCACGACCTCGGGACTAGGTTGGCCCGCCGCTGACCTGTCCGACGACTATACGGTCGTCCCCACGATCCCGGGACTAGATTGGCCCGCCGCCGACTTGTCCGACGACTATAGGGTCGTCCCTACCACCCCGGGACTAGGTTGGCCAGCCGCCGACATGTCCGACGACTATAGGGTCGTCCCCACGACCACTGGCCAAAGTTGCACAGCCGCCGACATGTCCGACGACTATAGGGTCGTCCCCACGACCCCGGGACTAGGTTCGTCCGCCGCCGACTTGTCCGACGACTATAGGGTCGTCCCTACCATCACGGGACTAGGTTGGCCAGCCGCCGACATGTCCGACGACTATAGGGTCGGCCCCACAACTACGGGGCTATATTGGCCCGCCACCGTCAAGTCCGACGACCATAGGGTCGTCCCCACGACCCCGGGACTAGGTTGGCCCGCCGCCGACTTGTCCGACGACTATAGGGTCGTCCCCACGACCCCGGGACTAGGTTGGCCAGCCGCCGACATGTCCGAAGTCTATAGGGTCGTCCCCACGACCCCGGGGCTAGATTGGCCCGCCGCCGACTTGTCCGACGACTATAGGTTCGTCCCCACGACCCCGGGACTAGGTTGGCCCGCCGCCGACTTGTCCGACGACTATAGGGTCGTCCCCACGACCCCGGGGCTAGATTGGCCAGCCGCCGACATGTCCGACGACTATTGGGTCGTCCCCACGACCCCGCGACTAGGTTGGCCCGCCGCCGACTTGTCCGACGCCTATAGGGTCGTCCCCACGACCCCGGGACTAGATTGGCGTGCCACAGTCATGTCCGACGACTATAGGGTCGTCCCCACCACCCCGCGGCTAGGTTGGCCCGCCGCCGACTTGTCCGACGCCTATAGGGTCGTCTCCACGACCCCGGGGCTAGGTTGGCCCGCCGCCGACTTGTCCGACGACTATAGGGTCGTCCCCACGACCCCGGGACTAGGTTGGCCCGCCGCCGACTTGTCCGACGACCATAGGGTCGTCCCTCCCACCCCGGAACTAGGTTGGCCAGCCGCCGACATGTCCGACGACTATAGGGTCGTCCCCACGACCCCGGGACTAGATTGGCCCGCCACCGTCATGTCCGACGACTACAGGATCGTCCCCACGACCCCCGGACTAGATTGCCCCGCCATCGTCATGTCCGACGACTATAGGGTCGTCTCCACGACCCCGGGACTAGGTTGGCCCGCCGCCGATTTGTCCGACGACTATAGGGTCGTCCCCACGACCCCGGGACAAGGTTGGCCCGCCGCCGACTTGTCCGACGACTATAGGGTCGTCCCCAAGACCCCGGGACTATGTTGGCCCGCCGCCGACTTGTCCGACGACTATAGGGTCGTCCCCACGACCCCGGGGCTAGGTTGGCCCGCCGCCGAGTTGTCCGACGACTATAGGGTCGTTCCTCCCACCCCGGAACTAGGTTGTCCAGCCGCCGACATGTCCGACGACAATAGGATCGTCCCCACGACCCCGGAGCTAGATTGGCCCGCCACCATCATGTCCGACGACTATAGGGTCGTCCCCGCGACCACGGGCCAAAGTTGGTCAGCCGCCGACATGTCCGACGACGATTGGGTCGTCCCCATGACCCCGGGACTAGAGTGGCCCGCCACCGTCATGTCCGACGAGTATAGGGTCGTACCCACGACCCCGGGACTAGGTTGGCCCGCCGCCGACTAGTCCGACGACTATAGGGTCGGCCCCACGACCCCGGGACTAGATTGGCCCGCCGCCGACTTGTCCGACGACTATAGGGTCGTCCCCACGACCCCGGGACTAGATTGGCCCGCCACCGTCATGTCCGACGACTACAGGATCGTCCCCACGACCCTCGGACTAGATTGCCCCGCCATCGTCATGTCCGACGACTATAGGGTCGTCTCCACGACCCCGGGACTAGGTTGGCCCGCCGCCGATTTGTCCGACGACTATAGGGTCGTCCCCACGACCCCGGGACTAGGTTGGCCCGCCGCCGACTTGTCCGACGACTATAGGGTCGTCCCCACTACCCCGGGACTAGATTGGCCCGCCACCGTCATGTCCGACGACTATAGGGTCGTCCCCACGAACCCGCGACTAGGTTGGCCCGACGCCGACTTGTCCGATGCCTATAGGGTCGTTCCCACGACCCCGGGACTAGATTGGCCCGCCACGGTCATGTCCGACGACTATAGGGTCGTCCCCACCACCCGGCGATTAGGTTGGCCCGCCGCCGACTTGTCCGACGCCTATAGGGTCGACCCCACGACTGCGGGGCTGGATTCGCCAGCCGCCGACATGTCCGACGACTATAGGGTCGTCCCTCCCACCCCGGGACTAGGTTGGCCCGCCGCTGACTTGTCCGACGACTATAGGGTCGTCCCCACGACCCGGGACTATGTTGGCCCGCCGCCGACTTGTCCGACGACTATAGGGTCGTCCCCACGACCCCGGGACTAGGTTGGCCCGCCGCCGACTTGTCCGACGACTATAGGGTCGTCCCTCCCACCCCGGAACTAGGTTGGCCAGCCGCCGACATGTCCGACGACAATAGGGTCGTCCCCACGACCCCGGAGCTAGATTGGCCCACCACCGTCATGTCCGACGACTACAGGGTCGTCCCCACGACCCCGGGGCTAGATTGGCCCGCCACCGTCATGTCCGACGACTATAGGGTCGTACCCACGACCCCGGGACTAGGTTGGCCCGCCGCCGACTTGTCCGACGACTATAGGCTCGTCCCTCCCACCCCGGGACTAGGTTGGCCCGCCGCTAACTTGTCCGACGACTATAGGGTCGTCCCCACGACCCGGGACTATGTTGGCCCGCCGCCGACTTGTCCGACGACTATAGGGTCGTCCCCACGACCCCGGGACTAGGTTGGCCCGCCGCCGACTTGTCCGACGACTATAGGGTCGTCCCTCCCACCCCGGAACTAGGTTGGCCAGCCGCCGACATGTCCGACGACAATAGGGTCGTCCCCACGACCCCGGAGCTAGATTGGCCCACCACCGTCATGTCCGACGACTACAGGGTCGTCCCCACGACCCCGGGGCTAGATTGGCCCGCCACCGTCATGTCCGACGACTATAGGGACGTCCCCACGACCCCGGGACTAGGTTGGCCCGCCACCGTCATGTCCGACGACTATAGGGACGTCCCCACGACACCGGGGCTAGGTGGGCCCGCCGCCGACTTGTGCCGACGACTATCGGGTCGTCCCTACGACCCCGGACTAGGTTGGCCCGCCGCCGACTAGTCCGACGCCTATAGGGTCGTCCCCACGACCCCCGGAATAGATTGACCCGCCACCGTCATGTCCGACGACTACAGGGTCCTCCCCACGGCCCCGGGACTAGGTTGGCCCGCCGCCGCTTTGTCCGACGACTATAGGGTCGTCCCCACGACCCCTGGACTAGGTTGGCCAGCCGCCGACATGTCCGACGACAATAGGGTCGTCCCCTCGACCCCGGGACTAGATTGGCCCACCACCGTCATGTCCGACGACTACAGGGTCGTCCCTCCCACCCCGGGACTAGGTTGGCCCGCCGCCGACTAGTCCGACGACTATAGGGTCGTCCCAACGACCCCGGGACTAGATTGGCCCGCCACCGTCATGTCCGACGAATATAGGTTCGTCCCTACGACCCTGGGCATACGTTGGCCCGCCGCCGACATGTCCGACGACTATAGGGTCGTCCCCACGATCCCGGGACTAGGTTGCCCAGCCGCCGACTTGTCCGACGACTATAGGGACGTCCCCACGACCCCGGGACTAGGTTGGCCCGCCACCGTCATGTCCGACGACTATAGGGTCGTCCCCACGACACCGGGGCTAGGTAGGCCCGCCGCCGACTTGTGCCGACGACTATAGGGTCGTCCCCACGACCCCGGACTAGGTTGGCCCGCCGCCGACTTGTCCGACGCCTATAGGGTCGTCCCCACGACCCCCGGAATAGATTGACCCGCCACCGTCATGTCCGACGACTATAGGGTCGTCCCCACGACCACGGGCCAAAGTCGGCCAGCCGCCGACATGTCCGACGACTATAGGTTCGTCCCCACGATCCCGGGACCAGGTTGGCCAGCCGCCGACATGTCCGACGACTATAGGGACGTCCCCACGGCCCCGGGAATAGATTGGCCCACCACAGTCATGTCCGACGAATATAGGGTCGCCCCACGATCCCGGGACTAGGTTGGCCCGCCGCCGACTTGTCCGACGACTATAGGGTCGTCCCCACGACCCGGGACTATGTTGGCCCGCCGCCGACTTGTCCGACGACTATAGGGTCGTCCCCACGACCCCGGGACTAGGTTGGCCCGCCGCCGACTTGTCCGACGATTATAGGGTCGTCCCTCCCACCCCGGAACTAGGTTGGCCAGCCGCCGACATGTCCGACGACAATAGGATCGTCCCCACGACCCCGGAGCTAGATTGGCCCGCCACCGTCATGTCCGACGACTATAGGGTCGTCCCCGCGACCACAGGCCAAAGTTGGTCAGCCGCCGACATGTCCGACGACTATTGGGTCGTCCCCACGACCCCGCGACTAGGTTGGCCCGCCGCCGACATGTCCGACGACTATAGGGACGTCCCCACGTCCACGGGCCAAAGTTGCCCAGCCGCTGACATGTCCGACGACTATAGGGTCGTCCCCACTACCCCGGGACTCGATTGGCCCGCCACCGTCATGTCCGACGACTATTGGGTCGTCCCCACGACCCCGCGACTAGGTTGGCCGGCCGCCGACTTGTCCGACGACTATAGGGTCGTCCCCACGACCCCGCGACTAGGTTGGCCGGCCGCCGTCATGTCCGACGACTATAGGGTCGTCCCCACGACCCCGGGACTAGGTTGGCCAGCCGCCGACATGTCCGACGACAATAGGGTCGTCCCCACGACCCCGGGACTAGATTGGCCCACCACCGTCATGTCCGACGACTACAGGGTCGTCCCCACGGCCCCGGGAATAGATTGGCCCACCACCGTCATGTCCGACGACAACAGGATCGTCCCCACGGCCCCGGGAATAGATTGGCCCACCACCGTCATGTCCGACGACAACAGGATCGTCCCCGCGACCCCGGGACTAGGTTGGCCCGCCGCCGACTTGTCCGACGACTATAGGGTCGTCCCTCCCACCCCGGGACTAGGTTGCCCCGCCGCTGACTTGTCCGACGACTATAGGGACGTCCCCACGTCCACGGGCCAAAGTTGCCCAGCCGCTGACATGTCCGACGACTATAGGGTCGTCCCCACTACCCCGGGACTCGATTGGCCCGCCACCGTCATGTCCGACGACTATACGGTCGTCCCCACTACCCCGGGACTCGATTGGCCCGCCACCGTCATGTCCGACGACTATAGGGTCGTCCCCACGACCCCGCGACTAGGTTGGCCGGCCGCCGACTTGTCCGACGACTATAGGGTCGTCCCTCCCACCCCGGGACTAGGATGGCCCGCCGCTGACTTGCCCGACGACTATAGGGACGTCCCCACGTCCACGGGCCAAAGTTGCCCAGCCGCCGACATGTCCGACGACTATAGGGTCGTCCCCACGACCCCGGGACTAGATTGGCCCGCCACCGTCATGTCCGCCGACTATAGGGTCGTCCCCACGACCCCGGGACTAGGTTGGCCCGCCGCCGACTTGTCCGACGACTATAGGGTCGTCCCTCCCACCCCGGGACTAGGTTGGCCCGCCGCCGACTTGTCCGACGACTATAGGGACGTCCCCACGTCCACGGGCCAAAGTTGCCCAGCCGCCGACATGTCCGCCGACTATAGGGTCGTCCCCACGACCCCGGGACTAGGTTGGCCCGCCGCCGACTTGTCCGACGACTATAAGGTCGTCCCCACGACCACGGGCCAAAGTTGCCCTGCCGCCGACATGTCCGACGACTATAGGGTCGTCCCCACGACCACTGTCCAAAGTTGCCCAGCCGCCGACTTGTCCGACGACTATAGGGTCGTCCCCACGACCCCGGGACTAGGTTGGTCAGCCGCCGACATGTCCGACGACTATACGGTCGTCCCCACGACCACGGGAATAGATTGGCCCGCCGCCGACTTGTCCGACGACTATAGGGTCGTCCCCACGACCCCGGGACAAGATTGGCCTGCCACCGTCATGTCCGACGACTATACGGTCGTCCCCTCGACCCCGGGACTAGGTTGGCCCGCCGCCGACGTGTCCTACGACTATGGGGTCGTCCCCGCGACCACGAGAATAGGTTGGCCAGCCGCCGACTTGTCCGACGACTATAGGGTCGTCCCCACGACCCCGGGACTAGGTTGGCCCGCCGCCGACTTGTCCGACGACTATAGGGTCGTCCCCACGACCACGGGCCAAAGTTGCGCAGCCGCCGACATGTCCGACGACTATAGGGTCGTCCCCACGACCCCGGGGCAAGATTGGCCCGCCGCCGACATGTCCGACGTCTATAGGGTCGTCCCCACGACCCAGGGGCTAGATTGCCCCGGCACCGTCATGTCCGACGACTATAGGGTCGTCCCCACGACCCCGGGAGTAGGTTGGCCCGCCGCCGACTTGTCCGACGACTATAGGGTCGTCCCCACGACCCCGGGAGTAGGTTGGCCCGCCGCCGACTTGTCCGACGACTATAGGGTCGTCCCCACGACCACTGGCCAAAGTTGGCCAGCCGCCGACATGTCCGACGACTATAGGGTCGTCCCCACGACCCCGGGGCAAGATTGGCCCGCCGCCGACATGTCCGACGTCTATAGGGTCGTCCCCACGCCCCGGGCCAAAGTTGGCCAGCCGCCGACATGTCCGACGACTATAGGGTCGTCCCCACGACCCCGGGACTAGATTGGCCCGCCACCGCCATGTCCGACGACTATAGGTTCGTCCCCACGACCCCGGGAGTAGGTTGGCCCGCCGCCGACTTGTCCGACGACTATAGGGTCGTCCCCACGACCACTGGCCAAAGTTGGCCCGCCGCCGACTTGTCCGAGGACTATAGGGTCGTCCCCACGACCACTGGCCAAAGTTGGCCAGCCGCCGACATGTCCGACGACTATAGGGTCGTCCCCACGACCCCGGGCAAGATTGGCCCGCCACCGCCATGTCCGACGACTATAGGTCCGTCCCTACGACCCTGGGCATACGTTGGCCTGCCGCCGACATGTCCCACGCATATAGGGTCGTCCCCACGACCACTGGCCAAAGTTGCGCAGCCGCCGACATGTCCGACGACTATAGGGTCGTCCCTACCACCCCGGGACTAGGTTGGCCCGCCGCCGACATGTCCGACGACTATAGGGTCGTCCCCACGACCCCGGGACAAGATTGGCCTGCCACCGTCATGTCCTACGACTATAGGTCCGTCCCTACGACCCTGGGCATACGTTGGCCTGCCGCCGACATGTCCCACGACTATAGGGTCGTCCCCACGACCACTGGCCAAAGTTGCGCAGCCGCCGACATGTCCGACGACTATAGGGTCGTCCCTAACACCCCGGGACTAGGTTGGCCCGCCGCCGAAATGTCCGACGACTATAGGGTCGTCCCCACGACCCCGGGACAAGATTGGCCTGCCACCGTCATGTCCGACGACTATACGGTCGTCCCCTCGACCCCGGGACTAGGTTGGCCCGCCGCCGACGTGTCCTACGACTATGGGGTCGTCCCCACGACCACGAGAATAGGTTGGCCAGCCGCCGACTTGTCCGACGACTATAGGGTCGTCCCCACGACCCCGGGACTAGGTTGGCCAGCCGCCGACATGTCCGACGACTATACGGTCGTCCCCACGACCACGGGAATAGATTGACCCGCCGCCGACTTGTCCGACGACTATAGGGTCGTCCCTACCACCCCGGGACTAGGTTGGCCAGCCGCCGACATGTCCGACGTCTATAGGGTCGTCCCCACGACCCCGGGGCTAGATTGCCCCGGCACCGTCATGTCCGACGACTATAGGGTCGTCCCCACGACCCCGGGACTAGGTTGGCCCGCCGCCGACTTGTCCGACGACTATAGGGTCGTCCCCACGACCACGGGCCAAAGTTGCCCTGCCGCCGACATGTCCGACGACTATAGGGTCGTCCCCACGACCACTGTCCAAAGTTGCCCAGCCGCCGACTTGTCCGACGACTATAGGGTCGTCCCCACGACCCCGGGACTAGGTTGGCCAGCCGCCGACATGTCCGACGACTATACGGTCGTCCCCACGACCACGGGAATAGATTGGCCCGCCGCCGACTTGTCCGACGACTATAGGGTCGTCCCCACGACCCCGGGACAAGATTGGCCTGCCACCGTCATGTCCGACGACTATACGGTCGTCCCCTCGACCCCGGGACTAGGTTGGCCCGCCGCCGACGTGTCCTACGACTATAGGGACGTCCCCTCGACCCCGGGACTAGGTTGGCCCGCCGCCGACGTGTCCTACGACTATGGGGTCGTCCCCACGACCACGAGAATAGGTTGGCCAGCCGCCGACTTGTCCGACGACTATAGGGTCGTCCCCACGACCCCGGGACTAGATTGGCCCGCCACCGCCATGTCCGACGACTATAGGTTCGTCCCCACGTCCACGGGCCAAAGTTGCCCAGCCGCCGACATGTCCGACGACTATAGGGTCGTCCCCACGACCCCGGGACTAGATTGGCCCGCCACCGTCATGTCCGCCGACTATAGGGTCGTCCCCACGACCCCGGGACTAGGTTGGCCCGCCGCCGACTTGTCCGACGACTATAGGGTCGTCCCCACGACCCCGGGACTAGATTGGCCCGCCACCGTCATGTCCGACGACTATACGGTCGTCCCCACGACCCCGGGACTAGGTTGGCCCGCCGCCGAAATGTCCTACGACTATAGGGTCGTCTCCACGACCCCGGGACTAGGTTGGCCAGCCGCCGACATGTCCGACGACTATAGGGTCGTCCCCACGACCACGGGACTAGGTTGGCCCGCCGCCGACATGTCCGACGACTATACGGTAGTCCCCTCGACCCCGGGACTAGGTTGGCCCGCCGCCGACGTATCCTACGACTATGGGGTCGTCCCCACGACCACGAGAATAGGTTGGCCAGCCGCCGACTTGTCCGACGACTATAGGGTCGTCCCCACGACACCGGGACTAGGTTGGCCAGCCGCCGACATGTCCGACGACTATACGGTCGTCCCCACGACCACGGGAATAGATTGGCCCGCCGCCGACTTGTCCGACGACTATAGGGTCGTCCCTACCACCCCGGGACTAGGTTGGCCAGCCGCCGACATGTCCGACGTCTATAGGGTCGTCCCCACGACCCCGGGGCTAGATTGCCCCGCCACCGCCATGTCCGACGACTATAGGTTCGTCCCCACGACCCCGGGAGTAGGTTGGCCCGCCGCCGACTTGTCCGACGACTATAGGGTCGTCCCCACGACCACTGGCCAAAGTTGGCCAGCCGCCGACATGTCCGACGACTATAGGGTCGTCCCCACGACCCCGGGGCAAGATTGGCCCGCCGCCGACATATCCGACGTCTATAGGGTCGTCCCCACGCCCCGGGCCAAAGTTGGCCAGCCGCCGACATGTCCGACGACTATAGGGTCGTCCCCACGACCCCGGGACTAGATTGGCCCGCCACCGCCATGTCCGACGACTATAGGTTCGTCCCCACGACCCCGGGAGTAGGTTGGCCCGCCGCCGACTTGTCCGACGACTATAGGGTCGTCCCCACGACCACTGGCCAAAGTTGGCCCGCCGCCGACTTGTCCGAGGACTATAGGGTCGTCCCCACGACCACTGGCCAAAGTTGGCCAGCCGCCGACATGTCCGACGACTATAGGGTCGTCCCCACGACCCCGGGGCAAGATTGGCCCGCCACCGTCATGTCCGACGACTATAGGTCCGTCCCTACGACCCTGGGCATACGTTGGCCTGCCGCCGACATGTCCCACGACTATAGGTTCGTCCCCACGACCACTGGCCAAAGTTGCGCAGCCGCCGACATGTCCGACGACTATAGGGTCGTCCCTACCACCCCGGGACTAGGTTGGCCCGCCGCCGACATGTCCGACGACTATAGGGTCGTCCCCACGCCCCGAGCCAAAGTTGGCCAGCCGCCGAAATGTCCGACGACTATAGGGTCGTCCCCACGACCCCGGGACAAGATTGGCCTGCCACCGTCATGTCCGACGACTATACGGTCGTCCCCTCGACCCCGGGACTAGGTTGGCCCGCCGCCGACGTGTCCTACGACTATGGGGTCGTCCCCACGACCACGAGAATAGGTTGGCCAGCCGCCGACTTGTCCGACGACTATAGGGTCGTCCCCACGACCCCGGGACTAGGTTGGCCAGCCGCCGACATGTCCGACGACTATACGGTCGTCCCCACGACCACGGGAATAGATTGGCCCGCCCCCGACTTGTCCGACGACTATAGGGTCGTCCCTACCACCCCGGGACTAGGTTGGCCAGCCGCCGACATGTCCGACGTCTATAGGGTCGTCCCCACGACCCCGGGGCTAGATTGCCCCGGCACCGTCATGTCCGACGACTATAGGGTCGTCCCCACGACCCCGGGACTAGGTTGGCCCGCCGCCGACGTGTCCTACGACTATAGGGACGTCCCCTCGACCCCGGGACTAGGTTGGCCCGCCGCCGACGTGTCCTACGACTATGGGGTCGTCCCCACGACCACGAGAATAGGTTGGCCAGCCGCCGACTTGTCCGACGACTATAGGGTCGTCCCCACGACCCCGGGACTAGATTGGCCCGCCACCGCCATGTCCGACGACTATAGGTTCGTCCCCACGTCCACGGGCCAAAGTTGCCCAGCCGCCGACATGTCCGACGACTATAGGGTCGTCCCCACGACCCCGGGACTAGATTGGCCCGCCACCGTCATGTCCGCCGACTATAGGGTCGTCCCCACGACCCCGGGACTAGGTTGGCCCGCCGCCGACTTGTCCGACGACTATAGGGTTGTCCCTCCCACCCCGGGACTAGGTTGGCCCGCCGCCGACTTGTCCGACGACTATAGGGACGTCCCCACGTCCACGGGCCAAAGTTGCCCAGCCGCCGACATGTCCGACGACTATAGGGTCGTCCCCACGACCCCGGGACTAGATTGGCCCGCCACCGTCATGTCCGACGACTATAGGGCCGTCTCCACGACCCCGGGACTAGGTTGGCCCGCCGCCGACTTGTCCGACGACTATAGGGTCGTCCCCACGACCCCGGGACTAGATTGGCCCGCCACCGTCATGTCCGACGACTATACGGTCGTCCCCACGACCCCGGGACTAGGTTGGCCCGCCGCCGAAATGTCCTACGACTATAGGGTCGTCTCCACGACCCCGGGACTAGGTTGGCCAGCCGCCGACATGTCCGACGACTATAGGGTCGTCCCCACGACCACGGGACTAGGTTGGCCCGCCGCCGACATGTCCGACGACTATACGGTCGTCCCCTCGACCCCGGGACTAGGTTGGCCCGCCGCCGACGTGTCCTACGACTATGGGGTCGTCCCCACGAACACGAGAATAGGTTGGCCAGCCGCCGACTTGTCCGACGACTATAGGGTTGTCCCTCCCACCCCGGGACTAGGTTGGCCCGCCGCCGACTTGTCCGACGACTATAGGGACGTCCCCACGTCCACGGGCCAAAGTTGCCCAGCCGCCGACATGTCCGACGACTATAGGGTCGTCCCCACGACCCCGGGACTAGATTGGCCCGCCACCGTCATGTCCGACGACTATAGGGCCGTCTCCACGACCCCGGGACTAGGTTGGCCCGCCGCCGACTTGTCCGACGACTATAGGGTCGTCCCCACGACCCCGGGACTAGATTGGCCCGCCACCGTCATGTCCGACGACTATACGGTCGTCCCCACGACCCCGGGACTAGGTTGGCCCGCCGCCGAAATGTCCTACGACTATAGGGTCGTCTCCACGACCCCGGGACTAGGTTGGCCAGCCGCCGACATGTCCGACGACTATAGGGTCGTCCCCACGACCACGGGACTAGGTTGGCCCGCCGCCGACATGTCCGACGACTATACGGTCGTCCCCTCGACCCCGGGACTAGGTTGGCCCGCCGCCGACGTGTCCTACGACTATGGGGTCGTCCCCACGAACACGAGAATAGGTTGGCCAGCCGCCGACTTGTCCGACGACTATAGGGTCGTCCCCACGACCCCGGGACTAGGTTGGCCAGCCGCCGACATGTCCGACGACTATACGGTCGTCCCCACAACCACGGGAATAGATTGGCCCGCCGCCGACTTGTCCGACGACTATAGGGTCGTCCCTACCACCCCGGGACTAGGTTGGCCAGCCGCCGACATGTCCGACGTCTATAGGGTCGTCCCCACGACCCCGGGGCTAGATTGCCCCGCCACCGCCATGTCCGACGACTATAGGTTCGTCCCCACGACCCCGGGAGTAGGTTGGCCCGCCGCCGACTTGTCCGACGACTATAGGGTCGTCCCCACGACCACTGGACAAAGTTGGCCAGCCGCCGACATGTCCGACGACTATAGGGTCGTCCCCACGCCCCCGGGGCAAGATTGGCCCGCCGCCGACATGTCCGACGTCTATAGGGTCGTCCCCACGCCCCGGGCCAAAGTTGGCCAGCCGCCGCCATGTCCGACGACTATAGGTTCGTCCCCACGACCCCGGGAGTAGGTTGGCCCGCCGCCGACTTGTCCGACGACTATAGGGTCGTCCCCACGACCACTGGCCAAAGTTGGCCCGCCGCCGACTTGTCCGAGGACTATAGGGTCGTCCCCACGACCACTGGCCAAAGTTGGCCAGCCGCCGACATGTCCGACGACTATAGGGTCGTCCCCACGACCCCGGGGCAAGATTGGCCCGCCACCGTCATGTCCGACGACTATAGGTCCGTCCCTACGACCCTGGGCATACGTTGGCCTGCCGCCGACATGTCCCACGACTATAGGGTCGTCCCCACGACCACTGGCCAAAGTTGCGCAGCCGCCGACATGTCCGACGACTATAGGGTCGTCCCTACCACCCCGGGACTAGGTTGGCCCGCCGCCGACATGTCCGACGACTATAGGGTCGTCCCCACGCCCCGAGCCAAAGTTGGCCAGCCGCCGAAATGTCCGACGACTATAGGGTCGTCCCCACGACCCCGGGACAAGATTGGCCTGCCACCGTCATGTCCGACGACTATACGGTCGTCCCCTCGACCCCGGGACTAGGTTGGCCCGCCGCCGACGTGTCCTACGACTATGGGGTCGTCCCCACGACCACGAGAATAGGTTGGCCAGCCGCCGACTTGTCCGACGACTATAGGGTCGTCCCCACGACCCCGGGACTAGGTTGGCCAGCCGCCGACATGTCCGACGACTATACGGTCGTCCCCACGACCACGGGAATAGAGTGGCCCGCCGCCGACTTGTCCGACGACTATAGGGTCGTCCCTACCACCCCGGGACTAGGTTGGCCAGCCGCCGACATGTCCGATGTCTATAGGGTCGTCCCCACGACCCCGGGGCTAGATTGCCCCGGCACCGTCATGTCCGACGACTATAGGGTCGTCCCCACGACCCCGGGACTAGGTTGGCCCGCCGCCGACTTGTCCGACGACTATAGGGTCGTCCCCACGACCACGGGCCAAAGTTGCCCTGCCGCCGACATGTCCGACGACTATAGGGTCGTCCCCACGACCACGGGAATAGATTGGCCCGCCGCCGACTTGTCCGACGACTATAGGGTCGTCCCCTCGACCCCGGGACTAGGTTGCCCCGCCGCCGACGTGTCCTACGACTATGGGGTCGTCCCCACGACCACGAGAATAGGTTGGCCAGCCGCCGACTTGTCCGACGACTATAGGGTCGTCCCCACGACCCCGGGACTAGATTGGCCCGCCACCGCCATGTCCGACGACTATAGGTTCGTCCCCACGTCCACGGGCCAAAGTTGCCCAGCCGCCGACATGTCCGACGACTATAGGGTCGTCCCCACGACCACGGGAATAGATTGGCCCGCCGCCGACTTGTCCGACGACTATAGGGTCGTCCCCTCGACCCCGGGACTAGGTTGGCCCGCCGCCGACGTGTCCTACGACTATGGGGTCGTCCCCACGACCACGAGAATAGGTTGCCCAGCCGCCGACTTGTCCGACGACTATAGGGTCGTCCCCACGACCCCGGGACTAGGTTGGCCAGCCGCCGACATGTCCGACGACTATACGGTCGTCCCCACGACCACGGGAATAGATTGGCCCGCCGCCGACTTGTCCGACGACTATAGGGTCGTCCCCACGACCCCGGGGCTAGATTGCCCCGGCACCGTCATGTCCGACGACTATACGGTCGTCCCCTCGACCCCGGGACTAGGTTGGCCCGCCGCCGACGTGTCCTACGACTATAGGGTCGTCCCCTCGACCCCGGGACTAGGTTGGCCCGCCGCCGACGTGTCCTACGACTATGGGGTCGTCCCCACGACCACGAGAATAGGTTGGCCAGCCGCCGACTTGTCCGACGACTATAGGGTCGTCCCCACGACCCCGGGACTAGATTGGCCCGCCACCGCCATGTCCGACGACTATAGGTTCGTCCCCACGTCCACGGGCCAAAGTTGCCCAGCCGCCGACATGTCCGACGACTATAGGGTCGTCCCCACGACCCCGGGACTAGATTGGCCCGCCACCGTCATGTCCGCCGACTATAGGGTCGTCCCCACGACCCCGGGACTAGGTTGGCCCGCCGCCGACTTGTCCGACGACTATAGGGTTGTCCCTCCCACCCCGGGACTAGGTTGGCCCGCCGCCGACTTGTCCGACGACTATAGGGACGTCCCCACGTCCACGGGCCAAAGTTGCCCAGCCGCCGACATGTCCGACGACTATAGGGTCGTCCCCACGACCCCGGGACTAGATTGGCCCGCCACCGTCATGTCCGACGACTATAGGGCCGTCTCCACGACCCCGGGACTAGGTTGGCCCGCCGCCGACTTGTCCGACGACTATAGGGTCGTCCCCACGACCCCGGGACTAGATTGGCCCGCCACCGTCATGTCCGACGACTATACGGTCGTCCCCACGACCCCGGGACTAGGTTGGCCCGCCGCCGAAATGTCCTACGACTATAGGGTCGTCTCCACGACCCCGGGACTAGGTTGGCCAGCCGCCGACATGTCCGACGACTATAGGGTCGTCCCCACGACCACGGGACTAGGTTGGCCCGCCGCCGACATGTCCGACGACTATACGGTCGTCCCCTCGACCCCGGGACTAGGTTGGCCCGCCGCCGACGTGTCCTACGACTATGGGGTCGTCCCCACGAACACGAGAATAGGTTGGCCAGCCGCCGACTTGTCCGACGACTATAGGGTCGTCCCCACGACCCCGGGACTAGGTTGGCCAGCCGCCGACATGTCCGACGACTATACGGTCGTCCCCACGACCACGGGAATAGATTGGCCCGCCGCCGACTTGTCCGACGACTATAGGGTCGTCCCTACCACCCCGGGACTAGGTTGGCCAGCCGCCGACATGTCCGACGTCTATAGGGTCGTCCCCACGACCCCGGGGCTAGATTGCCCCGCCACCGCCATGTCCGACGACTATAGGTTCGTCCCCACGACCCCGGGAGTAGGTTGGCCCGCCGCCGACTTGTCCGACGACTATAGGGTCGTCCCCACGACCACTGGCCAAAGTTGGCCAGCCGCCGACATGTCCGACGACTATAGGGTCGTCCCCACGACCCCGGGGCAAGATTGGCCCGCCGCCGACATGTCCGACGTCTATAGGGTCGTCCCCACGCCCCGGGCCAAAGTTGGCCAGCCGCCGACATGTCCGACGACTATAGGGTCGTCCCCACGACCCCGGGACTAGATTGGCCCGCCACCGCCATGTCCGACGACTATAGGTTCGTCCCCACGACCCCGAGAGTAGGTTGGCCCGCCGCCGACTTGTCCGACGACTATAGGGTCGTCCCCACGACCACTGGCCAAAGTTGGCCCGCCGCCGACTTGTCCGAGGACTATAGGGTCGTCCCCACGACCACTGGCCAAAGTTGGCCAGCCGCCGACATGTCCGACGACTATAGGGTCGTCCCCACGACCCCGGGGCATGATTGGCCCGCCACCGTCATGTCCGACGACTATAGGTCCGTCCCTACGACCCTGGGCATACGTTGGCCTGCCGCCGACATGTCCCACGACTATAGGGTCGTCCCCACGACCACTGGCCAAAGTTGCGCAGCCGCCGACATGTCCGACGACTATAGGGTCGTCCCTACCACCCCGGGACTAGGTTGGCCCGCCGCCGACATGTCCGACGACTATAGGGTCGTCCCCACGCCCCGAGCCAAAGTTGGCCAGCCGCCGAAATGTCCGACGACTATAGGGTCGTCCCCACGACCCCGGGACAAGATTGGCCTGCCACCGTCATGTCCGACGACTATACGGTCGTCCCCTCGACCCCGGGACTAGGTTGGCCCGCCGCCGACGTGTCCTACGACTATGGGGTCGTCCCCACGACCACGAGAATAGGTTGGCCAGCCGCCGACTTGTCCGACGACTATAGGGTCGTCCCCACGACCCCGGGACTAGGTTGGCCAGCCGCCGACATGTCCGACGACTATACGGTCGTCCCCACGACCACGGGAATAGATTGGCCCGCCGCCGACTTGTCCGACGACTATAGGGTCGTCCCTACCACCCCGGGACTAGGTTGGCCAGCCGCCGACATGTCCGACGTCTATAGGGTCGTCCCCACGACCCCGGGGCTAGATTGCCCCGGCACCGTCATGTCCGACGACTATAGGGTCGTCCCCACGACCCCGGGACTAGGTTGGCACGCCGCCGACTTGTCCGACGACTATAGGGTCGTCCCCACGACCACGGGCCAAAGTTGCCCTGCCGCCGACATGTCCGACGACTATAGGGTCGTCCCCACGACCACTGTCCAAAGTTGCCCAGCCGCCGACTTGTCCGACGACTATAGGGTCGTCCCCACGACCCCGGGACTAGGTTGGCCAGCCGCCGACATGTCCGACGACTATACGGTCGTCCCCACGACCACGGGAATAGATTGGCCCGCCGCCGACTTGTCCGACGACTATAGGGTCGTCCCCACGACCCCGGGACAAGATTGGCCTGCCACCGTCATGTCCGACGACTATACGGTCGTCCCCTCGACCCCGGGACTAGGTTGGCCCGCCGCCGACGTGTCCTACGACTATAGGGACGTCCCCTCGACCCCGGGACTAGGTTGGCCCGCCGCCGACGTGTCCTACGACTATGGGGTCGTCCCCACGACCACGAGAATAGGTTGGCCAGCCGCCGACTTGTCCGACGACTATAGGGTCGTCCCCACGACCCCGGGACTAGATTGGCCCGCCACCGCCATGTCCGACGACTATAGGTTCGTCCCCACGTCCACGGGCCAAAGTTGCCCAGCCGCCGACATGTCCGACGACTATAGGGTCGTCCCCACGACCCCGGGACTAGATTGGCCCGCCACCGTCATGTCCGCCGACTATAGGGTCGTCCCCACGACCCCGGGACTAGGTTGGCCCGCCGCCGACTTGTCCGACGACTATAGGGTCGTCCCTCCCACCCCGGGACTAGGTTGGCCCGCCGCCGACTTGTCCGACGACTATAGGGACGTCCCCACGTCCACGGGCCAAAGTTGCCCAGCCGCCGACATGTCCGACGACTATAGGGTCGTCCCCACGACCCCGGGACTAGATTGGCCCGCCACCGTCATGTCCGACGACTATACGGTCGTCCCCACGACCCCGGGACTAGGTTGGCCCGCCGCCGAAATGTCCTACGACTATAGGATCGTCTCCACGACCCCGGGACTAGGTTGGCCAGCCGCCGACATGTCCGACGACTATAGGGTCGTCCCCACGACCACGGGACTAGGTTGGCACGCCACCGTCATGTCCGACGACTATACGGTCGTCCCCACGACCCCGGGACTAGGTTGGCCCGCCGCCGAAATGTCCTACGACTATAGGATCGTCTCCACGACCCCGGGACTAGGTTGGCCAGCCGCCGACATGTCCGACGACTATAGGGTCGTCCCCACGACCACGGGACTAGGTTGGCCCGCCGCCGACATGTCCGACGACTATACGGTCGTCCCCTCGACCCCGGGACTAGGTTGGCCCGCCGCCGACGTGTCCTACGACTATGGGGTCGTCCCCACGACCACGAGAATAGGTTGGCCAGCCGCCGACTTGTCCGACGACTATAGGGTCGTCCCCACGACCCCGGGACTAGGTTGGCCAGCCGCCGACATGTCCGACGACTATACGGTCGTCCCCACGACCACGGGAATAGATTGGCCCGCCGCCGACTTGTCCGACGACTATAGGGTCGTCCCTACCACCCCGGGACTAGGTTGTCCAGCCGCCGACATGTCCGACGTCTATAGGGTCGTCCCCACGACCCCGGGGCTAGATTGCCCCGGCACCGTCATGTCCGACGACTATAGGGTCGTCCCCACGACCCCGGGACTAGGTTGGCCCGCCGCCGACTTGTCCGACGACTATAGGGTCGTCCCCACGACCACGGGCCAAAGTTGCCCTGCCGCCGACATGTCCGACGACTATAGGGTCGTCCCCACGACCACTGTCCAAAGTTGCCCAGCCGCCGACTTGTCCGACGACTATAGGGTCGTCCCCACGACCCCGGGACTAGGTTGGCCAGCCGCCGACATGTCCGACGACTATACGGTCGTCCCCACGACCACGGGAATAGATTGGCCCGCCGCCGACTTGTCCGACGACTATAGGGTCGTCCCCACGACCCCGGGACAAGATTGGCCTGCCACCGTCATGTCCGACGACTATACGGTCGTCCCCTCGACCCCGGGACTAGGTTGGCCCGCCGCCGACGTGTCCTACGACTATGGGGTCGTCCCCACGACCACGAGAATAGGTTGGCCAGCCGCCGACTTGTCCGACGACTATAGGGTCGTCCCCACGACCCCGGGACTAGGTTGGCCCGCCGCCGACTTGTCCGACGACTATAGGGTCGTCCCCACGACCACGGGCCAAAGTTGCCCTGCCGCCGACATGTCCGACGACTATAGGGTCGTCCCCACGACCACTGTCCAAAGTTACCCAGCCGCCGACATGTCCGACGACTATAGGGTCGTCCCCACGACCCCGGAGCTAGATTGCCCCGGCACCGTCATGTCCGACGACTATAGGGTCGTCCCCACGACCCCGGGACTATGTTGGCCGGCCGCCGACTTGTCCGACGACTATAGGGTCGTCCCCACGACCCCGGGACTAGGTCGGCCCGCCGCCGACTTGTCCGACGACTATAGGGTCGTCCCCACGAACCCGGGACTAGGTTGGCCAGTCACCGACATGTCCGACGACTATAGGGTCGTCCCCACGCCCCGGGCCAAAGTTGGCCAGCCGCCGACATGTCCGACGACTATAGGGTCGTCCCCACGACCCCGGGACTAGATTGGCCCGCCACCGTCATGTCCGACGACTATAGGGCCGTCTCCACGACCCCGGGACTAGGTTGGCCCGCCGCCGACTTGTCCGACGACTATAGGGTCGTCCCCACGACCCCGGGACTAGATTGGCCCGCCACCGTCATGTCCGACGACTATACGGTCGTCCCCACGACCCCGGGACTAGGTTGGCCCGCCGCCGACGTGTCCTACGACTATGGGGTCGTCCCCACGACCACGAGACGAGGTTGGCCAGCCGCCGACATGTGCGACGACTATAGGGTCGTCCCCACGACCCCGGGACTAGGTTGGCCGGCCGCCGACATGTCCGACGACTATAGGGTCGTCCCCACGACCCCGGGTCTAGATTGGCCCGCCGCCGACTTGTCCGACGACTATACGGTCGTCCCCACGACCACGGTACTAGGTTGGCCCGCCGCCGACTTGTCCGACGTCTATAGGGTCGTCCCTACCACCCCGGGACTAGGTTGGCCAGCCGCCGACATGTCCGACGTCTATAGGGTCGTCCCCACGACCCCGGGGCTAGATTGCCCCGGCACCGTCATGTCCGACGACTATAGGGTCGTCCCCACGACCCCGGAACAAGATTGGCCCGCCACCGTCATGTCCGACGATTATACGGTCGTCCCCTCGACCCCGGGACTAGGTTGGCCCGCCGCCGACGTGTCCGACGACTATAGGGTCGTCCCCACGACCCCGGGTCTAGGTTGGCCCGCCGCCGACGTGTCCTACGGCTATGGGGTCGTCCCCACGACCACGAGACGAGGTTGGCCAGCCGCCGACAGGTCCGACGACTATAGGGTCGTCCCCACCACCCCGGGTCTAGGTTGGCCAGCCGCCGACATGTCCGACGACTATAGGGTCGTCCCCACGACCACGGGCCAAAGTTGCCCTGCCGCCGACATGTCCGACGACTATAGGGTCGTCCCCACGACCACTGTCCAAAGTTGCCCAGCCGCCGACATGTCCGACGACTATAGGGTCGTCCCCACGACCACTGTCCAAAGTTGCCCAGCCGCCGACATGTCCGACGACTATAGGGTCGTCCCCACGACCCCGGGACTAGGTTGGCCGGCCGCCGACTTGTCCGACGACTATAGGGTCGTCCCCACGACCCCGGGACTAGGTCGGCCCGCCGCCGACTTGTCCGACGACTATAGGGTCGTCCCCACGAACCCGGGACTAGGTTGGCCAGTCACCGACATGTCCGACGACTATAGGGTCGTCCCCAAGACCACGGGCCAAAGTTGCCCTGCCGCCGACATGTCCGACGACTATAGGGTCGTCCCCACGACCCCGGGTCTAGGTTGGCCCGCCGCCGACTTTTCCGACGACTATACGGTCGTCCCCACGACCACGGGACTAGGTTGGCCAGTCACCGACATGTCCGACGACTATAGGGCGTCCCCACGCCCCGGGCCAAAGATGGCCAGCCGCCGACATGTCCGAAGACTATAGGGTCGTCCCCACGACCCCGGGACTAGGTTGGACAGTCACCGACATGTCCGACGACTATAGGGTCGTCCCCACGCCCCGGGCCAAAAGATGGCCAGCCGCCGACATGTCCGAAGACTATAGGGTCGTCCCCACGACCCCGGGACTAGATTGACCCGCCACCGTCATGTCCGACGACTATACGGTCGTCCCCACGACCCCGGGACTAGGTTGGACAGCCGCCGACATGTCCGACGACTATAGGGTCGTCCCCACGACCACGGGCCAAAGTTGCCCAGCCGCCAACATGTCCAACGACTATAGGGTCGTCCCCACGACCCCGGGACTAGAGTGGCCCCCCACCATCATGTCCGACGGCTATAGGGTCGTCCCCACGACCCCGGGACTAGGATGGCCCGCCGCCGACTTGTCCGATGATTATAGGGTCGTCCCCACGACCCCGGGACTAGGTTGGCCAGCCGCCGTCATGTCCGACGACTATAGGGTCGTCCCCACGACCCCGGGACTAGGTTGGCCCGCCACTTTCATGTCCGACGTCTATAGGGTCGTCCCCACGACCCCGGGACTAGATTGGCCCACCACCGTCATGTCCGACGACTACAGGGTCGTCCCCACGACTCCGGGCCAAAGTTGCCCAGCCGCCGGCATGTCCGAAGACCATAGGGTCGTCCTCACGACCCCGGGACTATATTGGCCCACCACCGTCATGTCCGACGACTATAGGGCCGTCTCCACGACCCCGGGACTAGGTTGGCCCGCCGCCGACTTGTCCGACGACTATAGGGTCGTCCCCACGACCCCGGGACTAGATTGGCCCGCCACCGTCATGTCCGACGACTATACGGTCGTCCCCACGACCCCGGGACTAGGTTGGCCCGCCGCCGACGTGTCCTACGACTATGGGGTCGTCCCCACGACCACGAGACGAGGTTGGCCAGCCGCCGACATGTGCGACGACTATAGGGTCGTCCCCACGACCCCGGGACTAGGTTGGCCGGCCGCCGACATGTCCGACGACTATAGGGTCGTCCCCACGACCCCGGGTCTAGATTGGCCCGCCGCCGACTTGTCCGACGACTATACGGTCGTCCCCACGACCACGGTACTAGGTTGGCCCGCCGCCGACTTGTCCGACGTCTATAGGGTCGTCCCTACCACCCCGGGACTAGGTTGGCCAGCCGCCGACATGTCCGACGTCTATAGGGTCGTCCCCACGACCCCGGGGCTAGATTGCCCCGGCACCGTCATGTCCGACGACTATAGGGTCGTCCCCACGACCCCGGAACAAGATTGGCCCGCCACCGTCATGTCCGACGATTATACGGTCGTCCCCTCGACCCCGGGACTAGGTTGGCCCGCCGCCGACGTGTCCGACGACTATAGGGTCGTCCCCACGACCCCGGGTCTAGGTTGGCCCGCCGCCGACGTGTCCTACGGCTATGGGGTCGTCCCCACGACCACGAGACGAGGTTGGCCAGCCGCCGACAGGTCCGACGACTATAGGGTCGTCCCCACCACCCCGGGTCTAGGTTGGCCAGCCGCCGACATGTCCGACGACTATAGGGTCGTCCCCACGACCACGGGCCAAAGTTGCCCTGCCGCCGACATGTCCGACGACTATAGGGTCGTCCCCACGACCACTGTCCAAAGTTGCCCAGCCGCCGACATGTCCGACGACTATAGGGTCGTCCCCACGACCACTGTCCAAAGTTGCCCAGCCGCCGACATGTCCGACGACTATAGGGTCGTCCCCACGACCCCGGGACTAGGTTGGCCGGCCGCCGACTTGTCCGACGACTATAGGGTCGTCCCCACGACCCCGGGACTAGGTCGGCCCGCCGCCGACTTGTCCGACGACTATAGGGTCGTCCCCACGAACCCGGGACTAGGTTGGCCAGTCACCGACATGTCCGACGACTATAGGGTCGTCCCCAAGACCACGGGCCAAAGTTGCCCTGCCGCCGACATGTCCGACGACTATAGGGTCGTCCCCACGACCCCGGGTCTAGGTTGGCCCGCCGCCGACTTTTCCGACGACTATACGGTCGTCCCCACGACCACGGGACTAGGTTGGCCAGTCACCGACATGTCCGACGACTATAGGGCGTCCCCACGCCCCGGGCCAAAGATGGCCAGCCGCCGACATGTCCGAAGACTATAGGGTCGTCCCCACGACCCCGGGACTAGGTTGGACAGTCACCGACATGTCCGACGACTATAGGGTCGTCCCCACGCCCCGGGCCAAAAGATGGCCAGCCGCCGACATGTCCGAAGACTATAGGGTCGTCCCCACGACCCCGGGACTAGATTGACCCGCCACCGTCATGTCCGACGACTATACGGTCGTCCCCACGACCCCGGGACTAGGTTGGCCCGCCGCCGACGTGTTCTACGACTATGGGGTCGTCCCCACGACCACGAGACGAGGTTGGCCAGCCGCCGACATGTCCGACGACTATAGGGTCGTCCCCACCACCCCGGGTCTAGGTTGGACAGCCGCCGACATGTCCGACGACTATAGGGTCGTCCCCACGACCACGGGCCAAAGTTGCCCAGCCGCCAACATGTCCAACGACTATAGGGTCGTCCCCACGACCCCGGGACTAGAGTGGCCCCCACCATCATGTCCGACGGCTATAGGGTCGTCCCCACGACCCCGGGACTAGGATGGCCCGCCGCCGACTTGTCCGATGATTATAGGGTCGTCCCCACGACCCCGGGACTAGGTTGGCCAGCCGCCGTCATGTCCGACGACTATAGGGTCGTCCCCACGACCCCGGGACTAGGTTGGCCCGCCACTTTCATGTCCGACGTCTATAGGGTCGTCCCCACGACCCCGGGACTAGATTGGCCCACCACCGTCATGTCCGACGACTACAGGGTCGTCCCCACGACTCCGGGCCAAAGTTGCCCAGCCGCCGGCATGTCCGAAGACCATAGGGTCGTCCTCACGACCCCGGGACTATATTGGCCCACCACCGTCATGTCCGACGAGTATAGGGTCGTCCACACGACCCCGGGACTAGGTCGGCAAGCCGCCGACATGTCCGATGACTATAGGGTCGTCTCCACGACCCCGGGACTAGGTTGACCCGCCGCCGACTTGTCCGGCGACTATAGGGACGTCCCCACGACCACGGGCCAATGTTGCCCAGCCGCCGACATGTCCGACGACTATAGGGTCGTCCCCACGACCCCGGGACTAGATTGGCCCGCCACCGACATGTCCGGCGACTATAGAGTCGTCCCCACGACCCCGGGACTAGGGTAGCCCGCCGCCGACTTGTCCAACGACTATAGGGTCGTCCCTACCACCCCGAGACTAGGTTGGCCAGCCGCCGACATGTCCGATGACTATAGGGTCGTCCCCACGACCCCGGGACTAGGTTGGCCCGTCGCCGACTTGTCCGACGACTATAGGGTGGTCCCCACGACCACGGGCCAAAGTTGCCCAGCCGTCGACATGTCCGAAGACTATAGGGTCGTCCCCACGACCCCGGGACTAGTTTGCCCCGCCACCGTCATGTCCGACGACTATAGGGTCGTCCCCACGACCCCGGGACTAGGTTGGACCGCCGCCGACTTGTCCGACGACTATAGGGTCGTCCGTACCACCCCGGGACTATATTGGCCCGCCACCGACTTGTCCGACGACTATAGGGTCGTCCCCACGACCCCGGGACTAGGTTGGCCCGCCGCCGACTTGTCCGACGACTATAGGGTCGTCCCCACGACCCCGGGACTAGGTTGGCCCGCCGCCGACTTGTCCGACGACTATAGGGTCGTCCCCACGACCCCGGGGCCAGATTGCCCCGGCACCGACATGTCCGACGACTATAGGGTCGTCCCTACGACCCCGGGACTAGGATGACCCGCCGCCGACTTGTCCGACCACTATAGAGTCATCCCACGACCCCGGGACTAGGTTGGCCCGCCGCCGACTTGTCCGACGACTATAGGGTCGTCCCTACCACCCCGGGACTAGGTTGGCCAGCCGCCGACATTTCCGACGACTATAGGGTCGTCCCCACGTCCCCGGGACTAGGTTGGCCCGCCGCCGACTTGTCCGACGACTATCGGTTCGTCCCTACGACCCTGGGCATACGTTGGCCCGCCGCCGACATGTCCGACGACTATAGGGTCGTCCCCACCACCCCGGGACTAGTTTGGCACGCCGCTGACTTCTCCGACGACAACAGGGTCGTCCCTACCACCCCGGGACTAGGTTGGGCAGCCGCCGACATGTCCGACGACTATAGGGTCGTCCCCACAACCCCGGGGCTAGATTGGCCCGCCACTGTCATGTCCGACGACTATAGGGTCGTCCCCACGACCCATGGACTAGGATGACCCGCCGCCGACTTGTCCGACGACTATAGAGTCATCCCCACGACCCCGGGACTATGTTGGCCCGCCGCCGACTTGTCCGACGACTATAGGGCCGCCCCCACGACCCCGGGACTAGATTGGCCCGCCACCATCATGTCGGAGGTCTATAGGGTTGTCCCCACGACCACGGGCCAAAGTTGGCCAGCCGCCGACATGTCCGACGACTATAGGGTCGTCCCACCGACCACGGGCCAAAGTTGCCCAGCCGCCGGCATGTTCGAAGACTATAGGGTCGTCCCCACGACCCCGGGTCTAGGTTGGCCCGCCGCCGACTTGTCCGACGACTATAGGGACGTCCCCACGTCCACGGGCCAAAGTTGCCCAGCCGCCGACATGTCCGACGACTATAGGGTCGTCCCCACGACCACGGGCCAAAGTTGCCCTGCCGCCGACATGTCCGACGACTATAGGGTCGTCCCCACGACCACTGTCCAAAGTTGCCCAGCCGCCGACTTGTCCGACGACTATAGGGTCGTCCCCACGACCCCGGGACTAGGTTGGCCAGCCGCCGACATGTCCGACGACTATACGGTCGTCCCCACGACCACGGGAATAGATTGGCCCGCCGCCGACTTGTCCGACGACTATAGGGTCGTCCCCACGACCCCGGGACAAGATTGGCCTGCCACCGTCATGTCCGACGACTATACGGTCGTCCCCTCGACCCCGGGACTAGGTTGGCCCGCCGCCGACGTGTCCTACGACTATGGGGTCGTCCCCACGACCACGAGAATAGGTTGGCCAGCCGCCGACTTGTCCGACGACTATAGGGTCGTCCCCACGACCCCGGGACTAGGTTGGCCCGCCGCCGACTTGTCCGACGACTATAGGGTCGTCCCCACGACCACGGGCCAATGTTGCCCTGCCGCCGACATGTCCGACGACTATAGGGTCGTCCCCACGACCACTGTCCAAAGTTACCCAGCCGCCGACATGTCCGACGACTATAGGGTCGTCCCCACGACCCCGGAGCTAGATTGCCCCGGCACCGTCATGTCCGACGACTATAGGGTCGTCCCCACGACCCCGGGACTATGTTGGCCGGCCGCCGACTTGTCCGACGACTATAGGGTCGTCCCCACGACCCCGGGACTAGGTCGGCCCGCCGCCGACTTGTCCGACGACTATAGGGTCGTCCCCACGAACCCGGGACTAGGTTGGCCAGTCACCGACATGTCCGACGACTATAGGGTCGTCCCCACGCCCTGGGCCAAAGTTGGCCAGCCGCCGACATGTCCGACGACTATAGGGTCGTCCCCACGACCCCGGGACTAGATTGGCCCGCCACCGTCATGTCCGACGACTATAGGGCCGTCTCCACGACCCCGGGACTAGGTTGGCCCGCCGCCGACTTGTCCGACGACTATAGGGTCGTCCCCACGACCCCGGGACTAGATTGGCCCGCCACCGTCATGTCCGACGACTATACGGTCGTCCCCACGACCCCGGGACTAGGTTGGCCCGCCGCCGACGTTTTCTACGACTATGGGGTCGTCCCCACGACCACGAGACGAGGTTGGCCAGCCGCCGACATGTCCGACGACTATAGGGTCGTCCCCACCACCCCGGGTCTAGGTTGGACAGCCGCCGACATGTCCGACGACTATAGGGTCGTCCCCACGACCACGGGCCAAAGTTGCCCTGCCGCCGACATGTCCGACGACTATAGGGTCGTCCCCACGACCACTGTCCAAAGTTGCCCAGCCGCCGACATGTCCGACGACTATAGGGTCGTCCCCACGACCCCGGGACTAGGTTCGCCGGCCGCCGACTTGTCCGACGAATATACGGTCGTCCCCACGACCCCGGGACTAGGTTGGCCCGCCGCCGACGTTTTCTACGACTATGGGGTCGTCCCCACGACCACGAGACGAGGTTGGCCAGCCGCCGACATGTCCGACGACTATAGGGTCGTCCCCACCACCCCGGGTCTAGGTTGGACAGCCGCCGACATGTCCGACGACTATAGGGTCGTCCCCAAGACCACGGGCCAAAGTTGCCCTGCCGCCGACATGTCCGACGACTATAGGGTCGTCCCCACGACCCCGGGTCTAGGTTGGCCCGCCGCCGACTTTTCCGACGACTATACGGTCGTCCCCACGACCACGGGACTAGGTTGGCCAGTCACCGACATGTCCGACGACTATAGGGTCGTCCCCACGCCCCGGGCCAAAGATGGCCAGCCGCCGACATGTCCGAAGACTATAGGGTCGTCCCCACGACCCCGGGACTAGGTTGGACAGTCACCGACATGTCCGACGACTATAGGGTCGTCCCCACGCCCCGGGCCAAAGATGGCCAGCCGCCGACATGTCCGAAGACTATAGGGTCGTCCCCACGACCCCGGGACTAGATTGACCCGCCACCGTCATGTCCGACGACTATACGGTCGTCCCCACGACCCCGGGACTAGGTTGGCCCGCCGCCGACGTTTTCTACGACTATGGGGTCGTCCCCACGACCACGAGACGAGGTTGGCCAGCCGCCGACATGTCCGACGACTATAGGGTCGTCCCCACCACCCCGGGTCTAGGTTGGACAGCCGCCGACATGTCCGACGACTATAGGGTCGTCCCCAAGACCACGGGCCAAAGTTGCCCTGCCGCCGACATGTCCGACGACTATAGGGTCGTCCCCACGACCACTGTCCAAAGTTGCCCAGCCGCCGACATGTCCGACGACTATAGGGTCGTCCCCACGACCCCGGGACTAGGTTCGCCGGCCGCCGACTTGTCCGACGAATATACGGTCGTCCCCTCGACCCCGGGACTAGGTTGGCCCGCCGCCGACTTGTCCGACGTCTATAGGGTCGTCCCTACCACCCCGGGACTAGGTTGGCCAGCCGCCGACATGTCCGACGTCTATAGGGTCGTCCCCACGACCCCGGGGCTAGATTGCCCCGGCACCGTCATGTCCGACGCCTATAGGGTCGTCCCCACGACCCCGGAACAAGATTGGCCCGCCACCGTCATGTCCGACGACTATACGGTCGTCCCCTCGACCCCGGCACTAGGTTGGCCCGCCGCCGACGTGTCCTACGACTATGGGGTCGTCCCCACGACCACGAGAATAGGTTGGCCAGCCGCCGACATCTCCGACGACTATAGGGTCGTCCCCAAGACCACGGGCCAAAGTTGCCCTGCCGCCGACATGTCCGACGACTATAGGGTCGTCCCCACGACCCCGCGTCTAGGTTGGCCCGCCGCCGACGTGTCCTACGGCTATGGGGTCGTCCCCACGACCACGAGACGAGGTTGGCCAGCCGCCGACAGGTCCGACGACTATAGGGTCGTCCCCACCACCCCGGGTCTAGGTTGGCCAGCCGCCGACATGTCCGACGACTATAGGGTCGTCCCCACGACCACGGGCCAAAGTTGCCCTGCCGCCGACATGTCCGACGACTATAGGGTCGTCCCCACGACCACTGTCCAAAGTTGCCCAGCCGCCGACTTGTCCGACGACTATAGGGCCGTCTCCACGATCCCGGGACTAGGTTGGCCCGCCGCCGACTTGTCCGACGACTATAGGGTCGTCCCCACGACCACTGGCCAAAGTTGCCCAGCCGCCGACATGTCCGACGACTATAGGGTCGTCCCCACGCCCCGGGCCAAAGATGGCCAGCCGCCGACATGTCCGACGACAATAGGGTCGTCCCCACGACCCCGGGACTAGATTGGCCCGCCACCGTCATGTCCGACGACTATACGGTCGTCCCCACGACCCCGGGACTTGGTTGGCCCGCCGCCGACGAGTCCTACGACTATGGGGTCGTCCCCACGACCACGAGATGAGGTTGGCCAGCCGCCGACATGTCCGTCGACTATAGGGTCGTCCCCACCACCCCGGGTCTAGGTTGGCCAGCCGCCGACATGTCCGACGACTATAGGGTCGTCCCCACGACCCCGGGACTAGGTCGGCCGCCGCCGACTTGTTGTCCGACTATAGGTTCGTCCCCACGACCCCGGGACTAGGTTGGCCAGTCACCGACATGTCCGACGACTATAGGGTCGTCCCCAAGACCACGGGCCAAAGTTGCCCTGCCGCCGACATGTCCGACGACTATAGGGTCGTCCCCACGACCACGGGCCAAAGTTGCCCTGCCGCCGACATGTCCGACGACTATAGGGTCGTCCCCACGACCACTGTCCAAAGTTGCCCAGCCGCCGACATGTCCGACGACTATAGGGTCGTCCCCACGACCCCGGGACTAGGTTCGCCGGCCGCCGACTTGTCCGACGACTATAGGGTCGTCCCCACGACCCCGGGACTAGGTCGGCCCGCCGCCGACTTGTCCGACGACTATAGGGTCGTCCCCACGAACCCGGGACTAGGTTGGCCAGTCACCGACATGTCCGACGACTATAGGGTCGTCCCCAAGACCACGGGCCAAAATTGCCCTGCCGCCGACATGTCCGACGACTATAGGGTCGTCCCCACGACCCCGGGTCTAGGTTGGCCCGCCGCCGACTTGTCCGACGACTATACGGTCGTCCCCACGACCACGGGACTAGGTTGGCACGCCGCCGACTTGTCCGACGTCTATAGGGTCGTCCCTACCACCCCGGGACTACGTTGGCCAGCCGCCGACATGTCCGACGTCTATAGGGTCGTCCCCGCGACCCCGGGGCTAGATTGCCCCGGCACCGTCATATCCGACGACTATAGGGTCGTCCCCACGACCACGGGAATAGGTTGGCCCGCCGCCGACATGTCCGACGTCTATAGGGTCGTCCCCACGCCCCGGGCCAAAGTTGGCCAGCCGCCGATATGTCCGACGACTATAGGGTCGTCCCCACGACCCCGGGACTAGATTGGCCCGCCACCGTCATGTCCGACGACTATAGGGCCGTCTCCACGACCCCGGGACTAGGTTGGCCCGCCGCCGACTTGTCCGACGACTATAGGGTCGACCCCAAGACCACTGGCCAAAGTTGCCCAGCCGCCGACATGTCCGACGACTATAGGGTCGTCCCCACGCCCCGGGCCAAAAATGGCCAGCCGCTGACATGTCCGAAGACTTTAGGGTCGTCCCCACGACCCCGGGACTAGATTGGCCCGCCACCGTCATGTCCGACGACTATACCGTCGTCCCGTCGACCCCGGGACTAGGTTGGCCCGCCGCCGACATGTCCGACGACTATAGGGTCGTCCCCACGACCACGGGCCAAAGTTGCCCTGCCGCCGACATGTCCGACGACTATAGGGTCGTCCCCACGACCACTGTCCAAAGTTGCCCAGCCGCCGACATGTCCGACGACTATAGGGTCGTCCCCACGACCCCGGGACTAGGTTGGCCAGTCACCGACATGTCCGACGACTATAGGGTCGTCCCCAAGACCACGGGCCAAAATTGCCCTGCCGCCGACATGTCCGACGACTATAGGGTCGTCCCCACGACCCCGGGTCTAGGTTGGCCCGCCGCCGACTTGTCCGACGACTATACGGTCGTCCCCACGACCACGAGACGAGGTTGGCCAGCCGCCGACATGTCCGACGACTATAGGGTCGTCCCCACCACCCCGGGTCTAGGTTGGCCAGCCGCCGACATGTCCGACGACTATAGGGTCGTCCCCACGACCACGGGCCAAAGTTGCCCTGCCGCCGACATGTCCGACGACTATAGGGTCGTCCCCACGACCACTGTCCAAAGTTGCCCAGCCGCCGACATGTCCGACGACTATAGGGTCGTCCCCACGACCCCGGGACTAGATTGGCCCGCCACCGTCATGTCCGACGACTATAGGGCCGTCTCCACGACCCCGGGACTAGGTTGGCCCGCCGCCGACTTGTCCGACGACTATAGGGTCGTCCCCACGACCCCGGGACTAGATTGGCCCGCCACCGTCATGTCCGACGACTATACGGTCGTCCCCACGACCCCGGGACTAGGTTGGCCCGCCGCCGACGTTTTCTACGACTATGGGGTCGTCCCCACGACCACGAGACGAGGTTGGCCAGCCGCCGACATGTCCGACGACTATAGGGTCGTCCCCACCACCCCGGGTCTAGGTTGGACAGCCGCCGACATGTCCGACGACTATAGGGTCGTCCCCACGACCACGGGCCAAAGTTGCCCTGCCGCCGACATGTCCGACGACTATAGGGTCGTCCCCACGACCACTGTCCAAAGTTGCCCAGCCGCCGACATGTCCGACGACTATAGGGTCGTCCCCACGACCCCGGGACTAGGTTCGCCGGCCGCCGACTTGTCCGACGAATATACGGTCGTCCCCACGACCCCGGGACTAGGTTGGCCCGCCGCCGACGTTTTCTACGACTATGGGGTCGTCCCCACGACCACGAGACGAGGTTGGCCAGCCGCCGACATGTCCGACGACTATAGGGTCGTCCCCACCACCCCGGGTCTAGGTTGGACAGCCGCCGACATGTCCGACGACTATAGGGTCGTCCCCAAGACCACGGGCCAAAGTTGCCCTGCCGCCGACATGTCCGACGACTATAGGGTCGTCCCCACGACCCCGGGTCTAGGTTGGCCCGCCGCCGACTTTTCCGACGACTATACGGTCGTCCCCACGACCACGGGACTAGGTTGGCCAGTCACCGACATGTCCGACGACTATAGGGTCGTCCCCACGCCCCGGGCCAAAGATGGCCAGCCGCCGACATGTCCGAAGACTATAGGGTCGTCCCCACGACCCCGGGACTAGGTTGGACAGTCACCGACATGTCCGACGACTATAGGGTCGTCCCCACGCCCCGGGCCAAAGATGGCCAGCCGCCGACATGTCCGAAGACTATAGGGTCGTCCCCACGACCCCGGGACTAGATTGACCCGCCACCGTCATGTCCGACGACTATACGGTCGTCCCCACGACCCCGGGACTAGGTTGGCCCGCCGCCGACGTTTTCTACGACTATGGGGTCGTCCCCACGACCACGAGACGAGGTTGGCCAGCCGCCGACATGTCCGACGACTATAGGGTCGTCCCCACCACCCCGGGTCTAGGTTGGACAGCCGCCGACATGTCCGACGACTATAGGGTCGTCCCCAAGACCACGGGCCAAAGTTGCCCTGCCGCCGACATGTCCGACGACTATAGGGTCGTCCCCACGACCACTGTCCAAAGTTGCCCAGCCGCCGACATGTCCGACGACTATAGGGTCGTCCCCACGACCCCGGGACTAGGTTCGCCGGCCGCCGACTTGTCCGACGAATATACGGTCGTCCCCTCGACCCCGGGACTAGGTTGGCCCGCCGCCGACTTGTCCGACGTCTATAGGGTCGTCCCTACCACCCCGGGACTAGGTTGGCCAGCCGCCGACATGTCCGACGTCTATAGGGTCGTCCCCACGACCCCGGGGCTAGATTGCCCCGGCACCGTCATGTCCGACGCCTATAGGGTCGTCCCCACGACCCCGGAACAAGATTGGCCCGCCACCGTCATGTCCGACGACTATACGGTCGTCCCCTCGACCCCGGCACTAGGTTGGCCCGCCGCCGACGTGTCCTACGACTATGGGGTCGTCCCCACGACCACGAGAATAGGTTGGCCAGCCGCCGACATCTCCGACGACTATAGGGTCGTCCCCAAGACCACGGGCCAAAGTTGCCCTGCCGCCGACATGTCCGACGACTATAGGGTCGTCCCCACGACCCCGCGTCTAGGTTGGCCCGCCGCCGACGTGTCCTACGGCTATGGGGTCGTCCCCACGACCACGAGACGAGGTTGGCCAGCCGCCGACAGGTCCGACGACTATAGGGTCGTCCCCACCACCCCGGGTCTAGGTTGGCCAGCCGCCGACATGTCCGACGACTATAGGGTCGTCCCCACGACCACGGGCCAAAGTTGCCCTGCCGCCGACATGTCCGACGACTATAGGGTCGTCCCCACGACCACTGTCCAAAGTTGCCCAGCCGCCGACTTGTCCGACGACTATAGGGCCGTCTCCACGATCCCGGGACTAGGTTGGCCCGCCGCCGACTTGTCCGACGACTATAGGGTCGTCCCCACGACCACTGGCCAAAGTTGCCCAGCCGCCGACATGTCCGACGACTATAGGGTCGTCCCCACGCCCCGGGCCAAAGATGGCCAGCCGCCGACATGTCCGACGACAATAGGGTCGTCCCCACGACCCCGGGACTAGATTGGCCCGCCACCGTCATGTCCGACGACTATACGGTCGTCCCCACGACCCCGGGACTTGGTTGGCCCGCCGCCGACGAGTCCTACGACTATGGGGTCGTCCCCACGACCACGAGATGAGGTTGGCCAGCCGCCGACATGTCCGTCGACTATAGGGTCGTCCCCACCACCCCGGGTCTAGGTTGGCCAGCCGCCGACATGTCCGACGACTATAGGGTCGTCCCCACGACCCCGGGACTAGGTCGGCCGCCGCCGACTTGTTGTCCGACTATAGGTTCGTCCCCACGACCCCGGGACTAGGTTGGCCAGTCACCGACATGTCCGACGACTATAGGGTCGTCCCCAAGACCACGGGCCAAAGTTGCCCTGCCGCCGACATGTCCGACGACTATAGGGTCGTCCCCACGACCACGGGCCAAAGTTGCCCTGCCGCCGACATGTCCGACGACTATAGGGTCGTCCCCACGACCACTGTCCAAAGTTGCCCAGCCGCCGACATGTCCGACGACTATAGGGTCGTCCCCACGACCCCGGGACTAGGTTCGCCGGCCGCCGACTTGTCCGACGACTATAGGGTCGTCCCCACGACCCCGGGACTAGGTCGGCCCGCCGCCGACTTGTCCGACGACTATAGGGTCGTCCCCACGAACCCGGGACTAGGTTGGCCAGTCACCGACATGTCCGACGACTATAGGGTCGTCCCCAAGACCACGGGCCAAAATTGCCCTGCCGCCGACATGTCCGACGACTATAGGGTCGTCCCCACGACCCCGGGTCTAGGTTGGCCCGCCGCCGACTTGTCCGACGACTATACGGTCGTCCCCACGACCACGGGACTAGGTTGGCACGCCGCCGACTTGTCCGACGTCTATAGGGTCGTCCCTACCACCCCGGGACTAGGTTGGCCAGCCGCCGACATGTCCGACGTCTATAGGGTCGTCCCCGCGACCCCGGGGCTAGATTGCCCCGGCACCGTCATATCCGACGACTATAGGGTCGTCCCCACGACCACGGGAATAGGTTGGCCCGCCGCCGACATGTCCGACGTCTATAGGGTCGTCCCCACGCCCCGGGCCAAAGTTGGCCAGCCGCCGATATGTCCGACGACTATAGGGTCGTCCCCACGACCCCGGGACCAGATTGGCCCGCCACCGTCATGTCCGACGACTATAGGGCCGTCTCCACGACCCCGGGACTAGGTTGGCCCGCCGCCGACTTGTCCGACGACTATAGGGTCGACCCCAAGACCACTGGCCAAAGTTGCCCAGCCGCCGACATGTCCGACGACTATAGGGTCGTCCCCACGCCCCGGGCCAAAAATGGCCAGCCGCTGACATGTCCGAAGACTTTAGGGTCGTCCCCACGACCCCGGGACTAGATTGGCCCGCCACCGTCATGTCCGACGACTATACCGTCGTCCCGTCGACCCCGGGACTAGGTTGGCCCGCCGCCGACATGTCCGACGACTATAGGGTCGTCCCCACGACCACGGGCCAAAGTTGCCCTGCCGCCGACATGTCCGACGACTATAGGGTCGTCCCCACGACCACTGTCCAAAGTTGCCCAGCCGCCGACATGTCCGACGACTATAGGGTCGTCCCCACGACCCCGGGACTAGGTTGGCCAGTCACCGACATGTCCGACGACTATAGGGTCGTCCCCAAGACCACGGGCCAAAATTGCCCTGCCGCCGACATGTCCGACGACTATAGGGTCGTCCCCACGACCCCGGGTCTAGGTTGGCCCGCCGCCGACTTGTCCGACGACTATACGGTCGTCCCCACGACCACGAGACGAGGTTGGCCAGCCGCCGACATGTCCGACGACTATAGGGTCGTCCCCACCACCCCGGGTCTAGGTTGGCCAGCCGCCGACATGTCCGACGACTATAGGGTCGTCCCCACGACCACGGGCCAAAGTTGCCCTGCCGCCGACATGTCCGACGACTATAGGGTCGTCCCCACGACCACTGTCCAAAGTTGCCCAGCCGCCGACATGTCCGACGACTATAGGGTCGTCCCCACGACCCCGGGACTAGGTTCGCCGGCCGCCGACTTGTCCGACGACTATAGGGTCGTCCCCACGACCACGAGACGAGGTTGGCCAGCCGCCGACATGTCCGACGACTATAGGGTCGTCCCCACCACCCCGGGTCTAGGTTGGACAGCCGCCGACATGTCCGACGACTATAGGGTCGTCCCCACGACCACGGGCCAAAGTTGCCCTGCCGCCGACATGTCCGACGACTATAGGGTCGTCCCCACGACCACTGTCCAAAGTTGCCCAGCCGCCGACATGTCCGACGACTATAGGGTCGTCCCCACGACCCCGGGACTAGGTTCGCCGGCCGCCGACTTGTCCGACGACTATAGGGTCGTCCCCACGACCCCGGGACTAGGTCGGCCCGCCGCCGACTTCTCCGACGACTATAGGGTCGTCCCCACGAACCCGGGACTAGGTTGGCCAGTCACCGACATGTCCGACGACTATAGGGTCGTCCCCACGAACCCGGGACTAGGTTGGCCAGTCACCGGCATGTCCGATGACTATAGGGTCGTCCCCAAGACCACGGGCCAAAGTTGCCCTGCCGCCGACATGTCCGACGACTATAGGGTCGTCCCCACGACCACTGTCCAAAGTTGCCCAGCCGCCGACATGTCCGACGACTATAGGGTCGTCCCCAAGACCACTGTCCAAAGTTGCCCAGCCGCCGACATGTCCGACGACTATAGGGTCGTCCCCACGACCCCGGGACTAGATTGGCCCGCCACCGTCATGTCCGACGACTATACGGTCGTCCCCACGACCCCGGGACTAGGTTGGCCCGCCGCCGACGTGTCCTACGGCTATGGGGTCGTCCCCACGACCACGAGACGAGGTTGGCCAGCCGCCGACAGGTCCGACGACTATAGGGTCGTCCCCACCACCCCGGGTCTAGGTTGGCCAGCCGCCGACATGTCCGACGACTATAGGGTCGTCCCCACGACCACGGGCCAAAGTTGCCCTGCCGCCGACATGTCCGACGACTATAGGGTCGTCCCCACGACCACTGTCCAAAGTTGCCCTGCCGCCGACATGTCCGACGACTATAGGGTCGTCCCCACGACCACTGTCCAAAGTTGCCGAGCCGCCGACTTGTCCGACGACTATACGGTCGTCCCCACGACCCCGGGACTAGGTCGGCCCGCCGCCGACTTGCCCGACGACTATAGGGTCGTCCCCGCGAACCCGGGACTAGGTTGGCCAGTCACCGACATGTCCGACGACTATAGGGTCGTCCCCAAGACCACGGGCCAAAGTTGCCCTGCCGCCGACATGTCCGACGACTATAGGGTCGTCCCCACGACCCCGGGTCTAGGTTGGCCCGCCGCCGACGTGTCCTACGGCTATGGGGTCGTCCCCACGACCACGAGACGAGGTTGGCCAGCCGCCGACAGGTCCGACGACTATAGGGTCGTCCCCACCACCCCGGGTCTAGGTTGGCCAGCCGCCGACATGTCCGACGACTATAGGGTCGTCCCCACGACCACGGGCCAAAGTTGCCCTGCCGCCGACATGTCCGACGACTATAGGGTCGTCCCCACGACCACTGTCCAAAGTTGCCCAGCCGCCGACTTGTCCGACGACTATAGGGTCGTCCCCACGACCCCGGGACTAGGTCGGCCCGCCGCCGACTTGTCCGACGACTATAGGGTCGTCCCCACGAACCCGGGACTAGGTTGGCCAGTCACCGACATGTCCGACGACTATAGGGTCGTCCCCAAGACCACGGGCCAAAGTTGCCCTGCCGCCGACATGTCCGACGGCTATGGGGTCGTCCCCACGACCACGAGACGAGGTTGGCCAGCCGCCGACAGGTCCGACGACTATAGGGTCGTCCCCACCACCCCGGGTCTAGGTTGGCCAGCCGCCGACATGTCCGACGACTATAGGGTCGTCCCCACGACCACGGGCCAAAGTTGCCCTGCCGCCGACATGTCCGACGACTATAGGGTCGTCCCCACGACCACTGTCCAAAGTTGCTCTGCCGCCGACATGTCCGACGACTATAGGGTCGTCCCCACGACCACTGTCCAAAGTTGCCCAGCCGCCGACTTGTCCGACGACTATAGGGTCGTCCCCACGACCCCGGGACTAGGTCGGCCCGCCGCCGACTTGTCCGACGACTATAGGGTCGTCCCCACGAACCCGGGACTAGGTTGGCCAGTCACCGACATGTCCGACGACTATAGGGTCGTCCCCAAGACCACGGGCCAAAGTTGCCCTGCCGCCGACATGTCCGACGATTATAGGGTCGTCCCCACGACCCCGGGTCTAGGTTGGCCCGCCGCCGACGTGTCCTACGGCTATGGGGTCGTTCCCACGACCACGAGACGAGGTTGGCCAGCCGCCGACTGGTCCGACGACTATAGGGTCGTCCCCACCACCCCGGGTCTAGGTTGGCCAGCCGCCGACATGTCCGACGACTATAGGGTCGTCCCCACGACCACGGGCCAAAGTTGCCCTGCCGCCGACATGTCCGACGACTATAGGGTCGTCCCCACGACCCCGGGACTAGGTTGGCCAGCCGCCGACATGTCCGACGACTATACGGTCGTCCCCACGACCACGGGAATAGATTGGCCCGCCGCCGACTTGTCCGACGACTATAGGGTCGTCCCCACGACCCCGGGACAAGATTGGCCTGCCACCGTCATGTCCGACGACTATACGGTCGTCCCCTCGACCCCGGGACTAGGTTGGCCCGCCGCCGACGTGTCCTACGACTATGGGGTCGTCCCCACGACCACGAGAATAGGTTGGCCAGCCGCCGACTTGTCCGACGACTATAGGGCCGCCCCCACGACCCCGGGACTAGATTGGCCCGCCACCATCATGTCGGAGGTCTATAGGGTTGTCCCCACGACCACGGGCCAAAGTTGGCCAGCCGCCGACATGTCCGACGACTATAGGGTCGTCCCACCGACCACGGGCCAAAGTTGCCCAGCCGCCGGCATGTTCGAAGACTATAGGGTCGTCCCCACGACCCCGGGTCTAGGTTGGCCCGCCGCCGACTTGTCCGACGACTATAGGGACGTCCCCACGTCCACGGGCCAAAGTTGCCCAGCCGCCGACATGTCCGACGACTATAGGGTCGTCCCCACGACCACGGGCCAAAGTTGCCCTGCCGCCGACATGTCCGACGACTATAGGGTCGTCCCCACGACCACTGTCCAAAGTTGCCCAGCCGCCGACTTGTCCGACGACTATAGGGTCGTCCCCACGACCCCGGGACTAGGTTGGCCAGCCGCCGACATGTCCGACGACTATACGGTCGTCCCCACGACCACGGGAATAGATTGGCCCGCCGCCGACTTGTCCGACGACTATAGGGTCGTCCCCACGACCCCGGGACAAGATTGGCCTGCCACCGTCATGTCCGACGACTATACGGTCGTCCCCTCGACCCCGGGACTAGGTTGGCCCGCCGCCGACGTGTCCTACGACTATGGGGTCGTCCCCACGACCACGAGAATAGGTTGGCCAGCCGCCGACTTGTCCGACGACTATAGGGTCGTCCCCACGACCCCGGGACTAGGTTGGCCCGCCGCCGACTTGTCCGACGACTATAGGGTCGTCCCCACGACCACGGGCCAATGTTGCCCTGCCGCCGACATGTCCGACGACTATAGGGTCGTCCCCACGACCACTGTCCAAAGTTACCCAGCCGCCGACATGTCCGACGACTATAGGGTCGTCCCCACGACCCCGGAGCTAGATTGCCCCGGCACCGTCATGTCCGACGACTATAGGGTCGTCCCCACGACCCCGGGACTATGTTGGCCGGCCGCCGACTTGTCCGACGACTATAGGGTCGTCCCCACGACCCCGGGACTAGGTCGGCCCGCCGCCGACTTGTCCGACGACTATAGGGTCGTCCCCACGAACCCGGGACTAGGTTGGCCAGTCACCGACATGTCCGACGACTATAGGGTCGTCCCCACGCCCTGGGCCAAAGTTGGCCAGCCGCCGACATGTCCGACGACTATAGGGTCGTCCCCACGACCCCGGGACTAGATTGGCCCGCCACCGTCATGTCCGACGACTATAGGGCCGTCTCCACGACCCCGGGACTAGGTTGGCCCGCCGCCGACTTGTCCGACGACTATAGGGTCGTCCCCACGACCCCGGGACTAGATTGGCCCGCCACCGTCATGTCCGACGACTATACGGTCGTCCCCACGACCCCGGGACTAGGTTGGCCCGCCGCCGACGTTTTCTACGACTATGGGGTCGTCCCCACGACCACGAGACGAGGTTGGCCAGCCGCCGACATGTCCGACGACTATAGGGTCGTCCCCACCACCCCGGGTCTAGGTTGGACAGCCGCCGACATGTCCGACGACTATAGGGTCGTCCCCACGACCACGGGCCAAAGTTGCCCTGCCGCCGACATGTCCGACGACTATAGGGTCGTCCCCACGACCACTGTCCAAAGTTGCCCAGCCGCCGACATGTCCGACGACTATAGGGTCGTCCCCACGACCCCGGGACTAGGTTCGCCGGCCGCCGACTTGTCCGACGAATATACGGTCGTCCCCACGACCCCGGGACTAGGTTGGCCCGCCGCCGACGTTTTCTACGACTATGGGGTCGTCCCCACGACCACGAGACGAGGTTGGCCAGCCGCCGACATGTCCGACGACTATAGGGTCGTCCCCACCACCCCGGGTCTAGGTTGGACAGCCGCCGACATGTCCGACGACTATAGGGTCGTCCCCAAGACCACGGGCCAAAGTTGCCCTGCCGCCGACATGTCCGACGACTATAGGGTCGTCCCCACGACCCCGGGTCTAGGTTGGCCCGCCGCCGACTTTTCCGACGACTATACGGTCGTCCCCACGACCACGGGACTAGGTTGGCCAGTCACCGACATGTCCGACGACTATAGGGTCGTCCCCACGCCCCGGGCCAAAGATGGCCAGCCGCCGACATGTCCGAAGACTATAGGGTCGTCCCCACGACCCCGGGACTAGGTTGGACAGTCACCGACATGTCCGACGACTATAGGGTCGTCCCCACGCCCCGGGCCAAAGATGGCCAGCCGCCGACATGTCCGAAGACTATAGGGTCGTCCCCACGACCCCGGGACTAGATTGACCCGCCACCGTCATGTCCGACGACTATACGGTCGTCCCCACGACCCCGGGACTAGGTTGGCCCGCCGCCGACGTTTTCTACGACTATGGGGTCGTCCCCACGACCACGAGACGAGGTTGGCCAGCCGCCGACATGTCCGACGACTATAGGGTCGTCCCCACCACCCCGGGTCTAGGTTGGACAGCCGCCGACATGTCCGACGACTATAGGGTCGTCCCCACGACCACGGGCCAAAGTTGCCCTGCCGCCGACATGTCCGACGACTATAGGGTCGTCCCCACGACCACTGTCCAAAGTTGCCCAGCCGCCGACATGTCCGACGACTATAGGGTCGTCCCCACGACCCCGGGACTAGGTTCGCCGGCCGCCGACTTGTCCGACGAATATACGGTCGTCCCCTCGACCCCGGGACTAGGTTGGCCCGCCGCCGACTTGTCCGACGTCTATAGGGTCGTCCCTACCACCCCGGGACTAGGTTGGCCAGCCGCCGACATGTCCGACGTCTATAGGGTCGTCCCCACGACCCCGGGGCTAGATTGCCCCGGCACCGTCATGTCCGACGCCTATAGGGTCGTCCCCACGACCCCGGAACAAGATTGGCCCGCCACCGTCATGTCCGACGACTATACGGTCGTCCCCTCGACCCCGGCACTAGGTTGGCCCGCCGCCGACGTGTCCTACGACTATGGGGTCGTCCCCACGACCACGAGAATAGGTTGGCCAGCCGCCGACATCTCCGACGACTATAGGGTCGTCCCCAAGACCACGGGCCAAAGTTGCCCTGCCGCCGACATGTCCGACGACTATAGGGTCGTCCCCACGACCCCGCGTCTAGGTTGGCCCGCCGCCGACGTGTCCTACGGCTATGGGGTCGTCCCCACGACCACGAGACGAGGTTGGCCAGCCGCCGACAGGTCCGACGACTATAGGGTCGTCCCCACCACCCCGGGTCTAGGTTGGCCAGCCGCCGACATGTCCGACGACTATAGGGTCGTCCCCACGACCACGGGCCAAAGTTGCCCTGCCGCCGACATGTCCGACGACTATAGGGTCGTCCCCACGACCACTGTCCAAAGTTGCCCAGCCGCCGACTTGTCCGACGACTATAGGGCCGTCTCCACGATCCCGGGACTAGGTTGGCCCGCCGCCGACTTGTCCGACGACTATAGGGTCGTCCCCACGACCACTGGCCAAAGTTGCCCAGCCGCCGACATGTCCGACGACTATAGGGTCGTCCCCACGCCCCGGGCCAAAGATGGCCAGCCGCCGACATGTCCGACGACAATAGGGTCGTCCCCACGACCCCGGGACTAGATTGGCCCGCCACCGTCATGTCCGACGACTATACGGTCGTCCCCACGACCCCGGGACTTGGTTGGCCCGCCGCCGACGAGTCCTACGACTATGGGGTCGTCCCCACGACCACGAGATGAGGTTGGCCAGCCGCCGACATGTCCGTCGACTATAGGGTCGTCCCCACCACCCCGGGTCTAGGTTGGCCAGCCGCCGACATGTCCGACGACTATAGGGTCGTCCCCACGACCCCGGGACTAGGTCGGCCGCCGCCGACTTGTTGTCCGACTATAGGTTCGTCCCCACGACCCCGGGACTAGGTTGGCCAGTCACCGACATGTCCGACGACTATAGGGTCGTCCCCAAGACCACGGGCCAAAGTTGCCCTGCCGCCGACATGTCCGACGACTATAGGGTCGTCCCCACGACCACGGGCCAAAGTTGCCCTGCCGCCGACATGTCCGACGACTATAGGGTCGTCCCCACGACCACTGTCCAAAGTTGCCCAGCCGCCGACATGTCCGACGACTATAGGGTCGTCCCCACGACCCCGGGACTAGGTTCGCCGGCCGCCGACTTGTCCGACGACTATAGGGTCGTCCCCACGACCCCGGGACTAGGTCGGCCCGCCGCCGACTTGTCCGACGACTATAGGGTCGTCCCCACGAACCCGGGACTAGGTTGGCCAGTCACCGACATGTCCGACGACTATAGGGTCGTCCCCAAGACCACGGGCCAAAATTGCCCTGCCGCCGACATGTCCGACGACTATAGGGTCGTCCCCACGACCCCGGGTCTAGGTTGGCCCGCCGCCGACTTGTCCGACGACTATACGGTCGTCCCCACGACCACGGGACTAGGTTGGCACGCCGCCGACTTGTCCGACGTCTATAGGGTCGTCCCTACCACCCCGGGACTAGGTTGGCCAGCCGCCGACATGTCCGACGTCTATAGGGTCGTCCCCGCGACCCCGGGGCTAGATTGCCCCGGCACCGTCATATCCGACGACTATAGGGTCGTCCCCACGACCACGGGAATAGGTTGGCCCGCCGCCGACATGTCCGACGTCTATAGGGTCGTCCCCACGCCCCGGGCCAAAGTTGGCCAGCCGCCGATATGTCCGACGACTATAGGGTCGTCCCCACGACCCCGGGACTAGATTGGCCCGCCGCCGACTTGTCCGACGACTATAGGGTCGTCCCCACGAACCCGGGACTAGGTTGGCCAGTCACCGACATGTCCGACGACTATAGGGTCGTCCCCAAGACCACGGGCCAAAATTGCCCTGCCGCCGACATGTCCGACGACTATAGGGTCGTCCCCACGACCCCGGGTCTAGGTTGGCCCGCCGCCGACTTGTCCGACGACTATACGGTCGTCCCCACGACCACGGGACTAGGTTGGCACGCCGCCGACTTGTCCGACGTCTATAGGGTCGTCCCTACCACCCCGGGACTAGGTTGGCCAGCCGCCGACATGTCCGACGTCTATAGGGTCGTCCCCGCGACCCCGGGGCTAGATTGCCCCGGCACCGTCATATCCGACGACTATAGGGTCGTCCCCACGACCACGGGAATAGGTTGGCCCGCCGCCGACATGTCCGACGTCTATAGGGTCGTCCCCACGCCCCGGGCCAAAGTTGGCCAGCCGCCGATATGTCCGACGACTATAGGGTCGTCCCCACGACCCCGGGACTAGATTGGCCCGCCACCGTCATGTCCGACGACTATAGGGCCGTCTCCACGACCCCGGGACTAGGTTGGCCCGCCGCCGACTTGTCCGACGACTATAGGGTCGACCCCAAGACCACTGGCCAAAGTTGCCCAGCCGCCGACATGTCCGACGACTATAGGGTCGTCCCCACGCCCCGGGCCAAAAATGGCCAGCCGCTGACATGTCCGAAGACTTTAGGGTCGTCCCCACGACCCCGGGACTAGATTGGCCCGCCACCGTCATGTCCGACGACTATACCGTCGTCCCGTCGACCCCGGGACTAGGTTGGCCCGCCGCCGACGTGTCCTACGACTATGGGGTCGTCCCCACGACCACGAGACGAGGTTGGCCAGCCGCCGACATGTCCGACGACTATAGGGTCGTCCCCACCACCCCGGGTCTAGGTTGGCCAGCCGCCGACATGTCCGACGACTATAGGGGCGTCCCCACGACCACGGGCCAAAGTTGCCCTGCCGCCGACATGTCCGACGACTATAGGGTCGTCCCCACGACCACTGTCCAAAGTTGCCCAGCCGCCGACATGTCCGACGACTATAGGGTCGTCCCCACGACCCCGGGACTAGGTTCGCCGGCCGCCGACTTGTCCGACGACTATAGGGTCGTCCCCACGACCACGAGACGAGGTTGGCCAGCCGCCGACATGTCCGACGACTATAGGGTCGTCCCCACCACCCCGGGTCTAGGTTGGACAGCCGCCGACATGTCCGACGACTATAGGGTCGTCCCCACGACCACGGGCCAAAGTTGCCCTGCCGCCGACATGTCCGACGACTATAGGGTCGTCCCCACGACCACTGTCCAAAGTTGCCCAGCCGCCGACATGTCCGACGACTATAGGGTCGTCCCCAAGACCACTGTCCAAAGTTGCCCAGCCGCCGACATGTCCGACGACTATAGGGTCGTCCCCACGACCCCGGGACTAGATTGGCCCGCCACCGTCATGTCCGACGACTATACGGTCGTCCCCACGACCCCGGGACTAGGTTGGCCCGCCGCCGACGTGTCCTACGGCTATGGGGTCGTCCCTACGACCACGAGACGAGGTTGGCCAGCCGCCGACAGGTCCGACGACTATAGGGTCGTCCCCACCACCCCGGGTCTAGGTTGGCCAGCCGCCGACATGTCCGACGACTATAGGGTCGTCCCCACGACCACGGGCCAAAGTTGCCCTGCCGCCGACATGTCCGACGACTATAGGGTCGTCCCCACGACCACTGTCCAAAGTTGCCCTGCCGCCGACATGTCCGACGACTATAGGGTCGTCCCCACGACCACTGTCCAAAGTTGCCGAGCCGCCGACTTGTCCGACGACTATACGGTCGTCCCCACGACCCCGGGACTAGGTCGGCCCGCCGCCGACTTGCCCGACGACTATAGGGTCGTCCCCGCGAACCCGGGACTAGGTTGGCCAGTCACCGACATGTCCGACGACTATAGGGTCGTCCCCAAGACCACGGGCCAAAGTTGCCCTGCCGCCGACATGTCCGACGACTATAGGGTCGTCCCCACGACCCCGGGTCTAGGTTGGCCCGCCGCCGACGTGTCCTACGGCTATGGGGTCGTCCCCACGACCACGAGACGAGGTTGGCCAGCCGCCGACAGGTCCGACGACTATAGGGTCGTCCCCACCACCCCGGGTCTAGGTTGGCCAGCCGCCGACATGTCCGACGACTATAGGGTCGTCCCCACGACCACGGGCCAAAGTTGCCCTGCCGCCGACATGTCCGACGACTATAGGGTCGTCCCCACGACCACTGTCCAAAGTTGCCCAGCCGCCGACTTGTCCGACGACTATAGGGTCGTCCCCACGACCCCGGGACTAGGTCGGCCCGCCGCCGACTTGTCCGACGACTATAGGGTCGTCCCCACGAACCCGGGACTAGGTTGGCCAGTCACCGACATGTCCGACGACTATAGGGTCGTCCCCAAGACCACGGGCCAAAGTTGCCCTGCCGCCGACATGTCCGACGGCTATGGGGTCGTCCCCACGACCACGAGACGAGGTTGGCCAGCCGCCGACAGGTCCGACGACTATAGGGTCGTCCCCACCACCCCGGGTCTAGGTTGGCCAGCCGCCGACATGTCCGACGACTATAGGGTCGTCCCCACGACCACGGGCCAAAGTTGCCCTGCCGCCGACATGTCCGACGACTATAGGGTCGTCCCCACGACCACTGTCCAAAGTTGCTCTGCCGCCGACATGTCCGACGACTATAGGGTCGTCCCCACGACCACTGTCCAAAGTTGCCCAGCCGCCGACTTGTCCGACGACTATAGGGTCGTCCCCACGACCCCGGGACTAGGTCGGCCCGCCGCCGACTTGTCCGACGACTATAGGGTCGTCCCCACGAACCCGGGACTAGGTTGGCCAGTCACCGACATGTCCGACGACTATAGGGTCGTCCCCAAGACCACGGGCCAAAGTTGCCCTGCCGCCGACATGTCCGACGATTATAGGGTCGTCCCCACGACCCCGGGTCTAGGTTGGCCCGCCGCCGACGTGTCCTACGGCTATGGGGTCGTTCCCACGACCACGAGACGAGGTTGGCCAGCCGCCGACTGGTCCGACGACTATAGGGTCGTCCCCACCACCCCGGGTCTAGGTTGGCCAGCCGCCGACATGTCCGACGACTATAGGGTCGTCCCCACGACCACGGGCCAAAGTTGCCCTGCCGCCGACATGTCCGACGACTATAGGGTCGTCCCCACGACCACTGTCCAAAGTTGCCCAGCCGCCGACTTGTCCGACGACTATAGGGTCGTCCCCACGACCCCGGGACTAGGTCGGCCCGCCGCCGACTTGTCCGACGACTATAGGGTCGTCCCCACGAACCCGGGACTAGGTTGGCCAGTCACCGACATGTCCGACGACTATAGGGTCGTCCCCAAGACCACGGGCCAAAGTTGCCCTGCCGCCGACATGTCCGACGACTATAGGGTCGTCCCCACGACCCCGGGACTAGGTTCGTTCGCCGCCGAATTGTCCGACCACTATAGGGTCGTCCCTACCACCCCGGGACTAGGTTGGCCAGTCACCGACATGTCCGACGACTATAGGGTCGTCCCCAAGACCACGGGCCAAAGTTGCCCTGCCGCCGACATGTCCGACGACTATAGGGTCGTCCCCACGACCCCGGGACTAGGTTCGTTCGCCGCCGAATTGTCCGACCACTATAGGGTCGTCCCTACCACCCCGGGACTAGGTTGGGCAGCCGCCGACATGTCCGACGACTATAGGGTCGTCCCCACGACCCCGGAACAAGATTGGCCCGCCACCGTCATGTCCGACGACTATAGGGTCGTCCCCACGACCCCGGGTCTAGGTTGGCCCGCCGCCGACGTGTCCTACGGCTATGGGGTCGTCCCCTCGACCACGAGACGAGGTTGGCCAGCCGCCGACAGGTCCGACGACTATAGGGTCGTCCCCACCACCCCGGGTCTAGGTTGGCCCGCCACTGTCATGTCCGACGACTATAGGGTCGTCCCCACGACCACTGGACAAGGTTGGCCCGCCGCCGACTTTTCCGACGACTATAGGGTCGTCCCCACGGCCCAGGGACTAGGTTGGCCCGCCGCCGACTTGTCCGACGACTATAGGGTGGTCCCCACGACCACTCAACTAGGTTGCCCAGCCGCCGACATGTCCGACGACTATAGGGTCGTCCCCACGACCCCGGGACTAGGTTCGTTCGCCGCCGAATTGTCCGACCACTATAGGGTCGTCCCTACCACCCCGGGACTAGGTTGGGCAGCCGCCGACATGTCCGACGACTATAGGGTCGTCCCCACAACCCCGGGGCTAGATTGGCCCGCCACTGCCATGTCCGACGACTATAGGGTCGTCCCCACGACCCATGGACTAGGATGACCCGCCGCCGACTTGTCCGACGACTATAGAGTCATCCCCACGACCCCGGGACTAGGTTGGCCCGCCGCCGACTAGTCCGACGACTATGGGGTCGTCCCCACGACCCCGGGACTAGATTGGCCCGCCACCGTCATGTCCGACGAATATAGGTTCGTGCCTACGACCCTGGGCATCCGTTGGCCCGCAGCCGACATGTCCGACGACTATAGGGTCGTCCCCACGACCCCGGGCCAAAGTTGCCCAGCCGCCAACATGTCCGACGACTATAGGGTCGTCCCCACGACCCCGGAACAAGATTGGCCCGCCACCGTCATGTCCGACGACTATACGGTCGTCCCCTCGACCACGGGCCAAAGTTGCCCAGCCGCCAACATGTCCAACGACTATAGGGTCGTCCCCACGACCCCGGGACTAGAGTGGCCCCCCACCATCATGTCCGACGGCTATAGGGTCGTCCCCACGACCCCGGGACTAGGATGGCCCGCCGCCGACTTGTCCGATGATTATAGGGTCGTCCCCACGACCCCGGGACTAGGTTGGCCAGCCGCCGTCATGTCCGACGACTATAGGGTCGTCCCCACGACCCCGGGACTAGGTTGGCCCGCCACTTTCATGTCCGACATCTATAGGGTCGTCCCCACGACCCCGGGACTAGATTGGCCCACCACCGTCATGTCCGACGACTACAGGGTCGTCCCCACGACCCCGGGACTAGGATGACCCGCCGCCGACTTGTCCGACCACTATAGAGTCATCCCACGACCCCGGGACTAGGTTGGCCCGCCGCCGACTTGTCCGACGACTATAGGGTCGTCCCTACCACCCCGGGACTACGTTGGCCAGCCGCCGACATTTCCGACGACTATAGGGTCGTCCCCACGACCCCGGGACTAGGTTGGCCCGCCGCCGACTTGTCCGACGACTATCGGTTCGTCCCTACGACCCTGGGCATACGTTGGCCCGCCGCCGACATGTCCGACGACTATAGGGTCGTCCCCACCACCCCGGGACTAGTTTGGCACGCCGCTGACTTCTCCGACGACAACAGGGTCGTCCCTACCACCCCGGGACTAGGTTGGCCAGCCGCCGACATGTCCGACGACTATAGGATCGTCCCCACGACCCCGGGACTAGGTTCGTTCGCCGCCGAATTGTCCGACCACTATAGGGTCGTCCCTACCACCCCGGGACTAGGTTGGGCAGCCGCCGACATGTCCGACGACTATAGGGTCGTCCCCACAACCCCGGGGCTAGATTGGCCCGCCACTGTCATGTCCGACGACTATAGGGTCGTCCCCACGACCACTGGACAAGGTTGGCCCGCCGCCGACTTTTCCGACGACTATAGGGTCGTCCCCACGGCCCAGGGACTAGGTTGGCCCGCCGCCGACTTGTCCGACGACTATAGGGTGGTCCCCACGACCACGCAACTAGGTTGCCCAGCCGCCGACATGTCCGACGACTATAGGGTCGTCCCCACGACCCCGGGACTAGGTTCGTTCGCCGCCGAATTGTCCGACCACTATAGGGTCGTCCCTACCACCCCGGGACTAGGTTGGGCAGCCGCCGACATGTCCGACGACTATAGGGTCGTCCCCACAACCCCGGGGCTAGATTGGCCCGCCACTGCCATGTCCAACGACTATAGGGTCGTCCCCACGACCCATGGACTAGGATGACCCGCCCCCGACTTGTCCGACGACTATAGAGTCATCCCCACGACCCCGGGACTAGGTTGGCCCGCCGCCGACTAGTCCGACGACTATGGGGTCGTCCCCACGACCCCGGGACTAGATTGGCCCGCCACCGTCATGTCCGACGAATATAGGTTCGTGCCTACGACCCTGGGCATACGTTGGCCCGCAGCCGACATGTCCGACGACTATAGGGTCGTCCCCACGACCCCGGGCCAAAGTTGCCCAGCCGCCAACATGTCCAACGACTATAGGGTCGTCCCCACGACCCCGGGACTAGAGTGGCCCCCCACCATCATGTCCGACGGCTATAGGGTCGTCCCCACGACCCCGGGACTAGGATGGCCCGCCGCCGACTTGTCCGACGATTATAGGGTCGTCCCCACGACCCCGGGACTAGGTTGGCCAGCCGCCGACATGTCCGACGACTATAGGGTCGTCCCCACGACCCCGGGACTAGGTTGGCCCGCCACTTTCATGTCCGACGTCTATAGGGTCGTCCCCACGACCCCGGGACTAGATTGGCCCACCACCGTCATGTCCGACGACTACAGGGTCGTCCCCACGACTCCGGGCCAAAGTTGCCCAGCCGCCGGCATGTTCGAAGACTATAGGGTCGTCCTCACGACCCCGGGACTAGATTGGCCCACCACCGTCATGTCCGACGAGTATAGGGTAGTCCACACGACCCCGGGTCTGGGTTGTCCCGCCGCCGACTTGTCCGACGACTATAGGGTCGTCCCCACGACCCCGGGACTAGGATGGCCCGCCGCCGACTTGTCGACGACTATAGGGTCGTCCCCACGACCCCGGGACTATGTTGGCCCGCCGCCGACTTGTCCGACGACTATAGGGCCGCCCCCACGACCCCGGGACTAGATTGGCCCGCCACCATCATGTCGGAGGTCTATAGGGTTGTCCCCACGACCACGGGCCAAAGTTGCCCAGCCGCCGACATGTCCGACGACTATAGGGTCGTCCCACCGACCACGGGCCAAAGTTGCCCAGCCGCCGGCATGTTCGAAGACTATAGGGTCGTCCCCACGACCCCGGGTCTAGGTTGGCCCGCCGCCGACTTGTCCGACGACTATACGGTCGTCCCCACGACCACGGGACTAGGTTGGCCCGCCGCCGACTTGTCCGACGTCAATAGGGTCGTCCCTACCACCCCGGGACTAGGTGGGCCAGCCGCCGACATGTCCGACGTCTATAGGGTCGTCCCCACGACCCCGGGGCTAGATTGCCCCGGCACCGTCATGTCCGACGACTATAGGGTCGTCCCCACGACCCCGGAACAAGATTGGCCCGCCACCGTCATGTCCGACGACTATACGGTCGTCCCCTCGACCACGGGCCAAAGTTGCCCAGCCGCCAACATGTCCAACGACTATAGGGTCGTCCCCACGACCCCGGGACTAGAGTGGCCCCCCACCATCATGTCCGACGGCTATAGGGTCGTCCCCACGACCCCGGGACTAGGATGGCCCGCCGCCGACTTGTCCGATGATTATAGGGTCGTCCCCACGACCCCGGGACTAGGTTGGCCAGCCGCCGTCATGTCCGACGACTATAGGGTCGTCCCCACGACCCCGGGACTAGGTTGGCCCGCCACTTTCATGTCCGACGTCTATAGGGTCGTCCCCACGACCCCGGGACTAGATTGGCCCACCACCGTCATGTCCGACGACTACAGGGTCGTCCCCACGACCCCGGGACTAGGATGACCCGCCGCCGACTTGTCCGACCACTATAGAGTCATCCCACGACCCCGGGACTAGGTTGGCCCGCCGCCGACTTGTCCGACGACTATAGGGTCGTCCCTACCACCCCGGGACTACGTTGGCCAGCCGCCGACATTTCCGACGACTATAGGGTCGTCCCCACGACCCCGGGACTAGGTTGGCCCGCCGCCGACTTGTCCGACGACTATCGGTTCGTCCCTACGACCCTGGGCATACGTTGGCCCGCCGCCGACATGTCCGACGACTATAGGGTCGTCCCCACCACCCCGGGACTAGTTTGGCACGCCGCTGACTTCTCCGACGACAACAGGGTCGTCCCTACCACCCCGGGACTAGGTTGGCCAGCCGCCGACATGTCCGACGACTATAGGATCGTCCCCACGACCCCGGGACTAGGTTCGTTCGCCGCCGAATTGTCCGACCACTATAGGGTCGTCCCTACCACCCCGGGACTAGGTTGGGCAGCCGCCGACATGTCCGACGACTATAGGGTCGTCCCCACAACCCCGGGGCTAGATTGGCCCGCCACTGTCATGTCCGACGACTATAGGGTCGTCCCCACGACCACTGGACAAGGTTGGCCCGCCGCCGACTTTTCCGACGACTATAGGGTCGTCCCCACGGCCCAGGGACTAGGTTGGCCCGCCGCCGACTTGTCCGACGACTATAGGGTGGTCCCCACGACCACGCAACTAGGTTGCCCAGCCGCCGACATGTCCGACGACTATAGGGTCGTCCCCACGACCCCGGGACTAGGTTCGTTCGCCGCCGAATTGTCCGACCACTATAGGGTCGTCCCTACCACCCCGGGACTAGGTTGGGCAGCCGCCGACATGTCCGACGACTATAGGGTCGTCCCCACAACCCCGGGGCTAGATTGGCCCGCCACTGCCATGTCCAACGACTATAGGGTCGTCCCCACGACCCATGGACTAGGATGACCCGCCCCCGACTTGTCCGACGACTATAGAGTCATCCCCACGACCCCGGGACTAGGTTGGCCCGCCGCCGACTAGTCCGACGACTATGGGGTCGTCCCCACGACCCCGGGACTAGATTGGCCCGCCACCGTCATGTCCGACGAATATAGGTTCGTGCCTACGACCCTGGGCATACGTTGGCCCGCAGCCGACATGTCCGACGACTATAGGGTCGTCCCCACGACCCCGGGCCAAAGTTGCCCAGCCGCCAACATGTCCAACGACTATAGGGTCGTCCCCACGACCCCGGGACTAGAGTGGCCCCCCACCATCATGTCCGACGGCTATAGGGTCGTCCCCACGACCCCGGGACTAGGATGGCCCGCCGCCGACTTGTCCGACGATTATAGGGTCGTCCCCACGACCCCGGGACTAGGTTGGCCAGCCGCCGACTTGTCCGGCGACTATAGGGACGTCCCCACGACCACGGGCCAATGTTGCCCAGCCGCCGACATGTCCGACGACTATAGGGTCGTCCCCACGACCCCGGGACTAGATTGGCCCACCACCGTCATGTCCGACGACTACAGGGTCGTCCCCACGACTCCGGGCCAAAGTTGCCCAGCCGCCGGCATGTTCGAAGACTATAGGGTCGTCCTCACGACCCCGGGACTAGATTGGCCCACCACCGTCATGTCCGACGAGTATAGGGTAGTCCACACGACCCCGGGTCTGGGTTGTCCCGCCGCCGACTTGTCCGACGACTATAGGGTCGTCCCCACGACCCCGGGACTAGGATGGCCCGCCGCCGACTTGTCGACGACTATAGGGTCGTCCCCACGACCCCGGGACTATGTTGGCCCGCCGCCGACTTGTCCGACGACTATAGGGCCGCCCCCACGACCCCGGGACTAGATTGGCCCGCCACCATCATGTCGGAGGTCTATAGGGTTGTCCCCACGACCACGGGCCAAAGTTGCCCAGCCGCCGACATGTCCGACGACTATAGGGTCGTCCCACCGACCACGGGCCAAAGTTGCCCAGCCGCCGGCATGTTCGAAGACTATAGGGTCGTCCCCACGACCCCGGGTCTAGGTTGGCCCGCCGCCGACTTGTCCGACGACTATACGGTCGTCCCCACGACCACGGGACTAGGTTGGCCCGCCGCCGTCATGTCCGACGACTACAGGGTCGTCCCCACGACCCCGGGCCAAAGTTGCCCAGCCGCCAACATGTCCAACGACTATAGGGTCGTCCCCACGACCCCGGGACTAGAGTGGCCCCCCACCATCATGTCCGACGGCTATAGGGTCGTCCCCACGACCCCGGGACTAGGATGGCCCGCCGCCGACTTGTCCGACGATTATAGGGTCGTCCCCACGACCCCGGGACTAGGTTGGCCAGCCGCCGACTTGTCCGGCGACTATAGGGACGTCCCCACGACCACGGGCCAATGTTGCCCAGCCGCCGACATGTCCGACGACTATAGGGTCGTCCCCACGACCCCGGGACTAGATTGGCCCACCACCGTCATGTCCGACGACTACAGGGTCGTCCCCACGACTCCGGGCCAAAGTTGCCCAGCCGCCGACATGTCCGACGTCTATAGGGTCGTCCCCACGACCCCGGGGCTAGATTGCCCCGGCACCGTCATGTCCGACGACTATAGGGTCGTCCCCACGACCCCGGAACAAGATTGGCCCGCCACCGTCATGTCCGACGACTATACGGTCGTCCCCTCGACCACGGGCCAAAGTTGCCCAGCCGCCAACATGTCCAACGACTATAGGGTCGTCCCCACGACCCCGGGACTAGAGTGGCCCCCCACCATCATGTCCGATGACTATAGGGTCGTCTCCACGACCCCGGGACTAGGTTGACCCGCCGCCGACTTGTCCGGCGACTATAGGGACGTCCCCACGACCACGGGCCAATGTTGCCCAGCCGCCGACATGTCCGACGACTATAGGGTCGTCCCCACGACCCCGGGACTAGATTGGCCCACCACCGTCATGTCCGACGACTACAGGGTCGTCCCCACGACTCCGGGCCAAAGTTGCCCAGCCGCCGGCATGTTCGAAGACTATAGGGTCGTCCTCACGACCCCGGGACTAGATTGGCCCACCACCGTCATGTCCGACGAGTATAGGGTAGTCCACACGACCCCGGGTCTGGGTTGTCCCGCCGCCGACTTGTCCGACGACTATAGGGTCGTCCCCACGACCCCGGGACTAGGATGGCCCGCCGCCGACTTGTCGACGACTATAGGGTCGTCCCCACGACCCCGGGACTATGTTGGCCCGCCGCCGACTTGTCCGACGACTATAGGGCCGCCCCCACGACCCCGGGACTAGATTGGCCCGCCACCATCATGTCGGAGGTCTATAGGGTTGTCCCCACGACCACGGGCCAAAGTTGCCCAGCCGCCGACATGTCCGACGACTATAGGGTCGTCCCACCGACCACGGGCCAAAGTTGCCCAGCCGCCGGCATGTTCGAAGACTATAGGGTCGTCCCCACGACCCCGGGTCTAGGTTGGCCCGCCGCCGACTTGTCCGACGACTATACGGTCGTCCCCACGACCACGGGACTAGGTTGGCCCGCCGCCGTCATGTCCGACGACTACAGGGTCGTCCCCACGACTCCGGGCCAAAGTTGCCCAGCCGCCGGCATGTCCGAAGACCATAGGGTCGTCCTCACGACCCCGGGACTATATTGGCCCACCACCGTCATGTCCGACGAGTATAGGGTCGTCCACACGACCCCGGGACTAGGTCGGCAAGCCGCCGACATGTCCGATGACTATAGGGTCGTCTCCACGACCCCGGGACTAGGTTGACCCGCCGCCGACTTGTCCGGCGACTATAGGGACGTCCCCACGACCACGGGCCAATGTTGCCCAGCCGCCGACATGTCCGACGACTATAGGGTCGTCCCCACGACCCCGGGACTAGATTGGCCCGCCACCGACATGTCCGGCGACTATAGAGTCGTCCCCACGACCCCGGGACTAGGGTAGCCCGCCGCCGACTTGTCCAACGACTATAGGGTCGTCCCTACCACCCCGAGACTAGGTTGGCCAGCCGCCGACATGTCCGATGACTATAGGGTCGTCCCCACGACCCCGGGACTAGGTTGGCCCGTCGCCGACTTGTCCGACGACTATAGGGTGGTCCCCACGACCACGGGCCAAAGTTGCCCAGCCGTCGACATGTCCGAAGACTATAGGGTCGTCCCCACGACCCCGGGACTAGTTTGCCCCGCCACCGTCATGTCCGACGACTATAGGGTCGTCCCCACGACCCCGGGACTAGGTTGGACCGCCGCCGACTTGTCCGACGACTATAGGGTCGTCCGTACCACCCCGGGACTATATTGGCCCGCCACCGACTTGTCCGACGACTATAGGGTCGTCCCCACGACCCCGGGACTAGGTTGGCCCGCCGCCGACTTGTCCGACGACTATAGGGTCGTCCCCACGACCCCGGGACTAGGTTGGCCCGCCGCCGACTTGTCCGACGACTATAGGGTCGTCCCCACGACCCCGGGGCCAGATTGCCCCGGCACCGACATGTCCGACGACTATAGGGTCGTCCCTACGACCCCGGGACTAGGATGACCCGCCGCCGACTTGTCCGACCACTATAGAGTCATCCCACGACCCCGGGACTAGGTTGGCCCGCCGCCGACTTGTCCGACGACTATAGGGTCGTCCCTACCACACCGGGACTAGGTTGGCCAGCCGCCGACATTTCCGACGACTATAGGGTCGTCCCCACGACCCCGGGACTAGGTTGGCCCGCCGCCGACTTGTCCGACGACTATCGGTTCGTCCCTACGACCCTGGGCATACGTTGGCCCGCCGCCGACATGTCCGACGACTATAGGGTCGTCCCCACCATCCCCGGGACTAGTTTGGCACGCCGCTGACTTCTCCGACGACAACAGGGTCGTCCCTACCACCCCGGGACTAGGTTGGGCAGCCGCCGACATGTCCGACGACTATAGGGTCGTCCCCACAACCCCGGGGCTAGATTGGCCCGCCACTGTCATGTCCGACGACTATAGGGTCGTCCCCACGACCCATGGACTAGGATGACCCGCCGCCGACTTGTCCGACGACTATAGAGTCATCCCCACGACCCCGGGACTATGTTGGCCCGCAGCCGACTTGTCCGACGACTATAGGGCCGCCCCCACGACCCCGGGACTAGATTGGCCCGCCACCATCATGTCGGAGGTCTATAGGGTTGTCCCCACGACCACGGGCCAAAGTTGGCCAGCCGCCGACATGTCCGACGACTATAGGGTCGTCCCACCGACCACGGGCCAAAGTTGCCCAGCCGCCGGCATGTTCGAAGACTATAGGGTCGTCCCCACGACCCCGGGTCTAGGTTGGCCCGCCGCCGACTTGTCCGACGACTATACGGTCGTCCCCACGACCACGGGACTAGGTTGGCCCGCCGCCGACTTGTCCGACGTCAATAGGGTCGTCCCTACCACCCCGGGACTAGGTTGGCCAGCCGCCGACATGTCCGACGTCTATAGGGTCGTCCCCACGACCCCGGGGCTAGATTGCCCCGGCACCGTCATGTCCGACGACTAAAGGGTCGTCCCCACGACCCCGGAACAAGATTGGCCCGCCACCGTCATGTCCGACGACTATACGGTCGTCCCCTCGACCACGGGCCAAAGTTGCCCAGCCGCCAACATGTCCAACGACTATAGGGTCGTCCCCACGACCCCGGGACTAGAGTGGCCCCCCACCATCATGTCCGACGGCTATAGGGTCGTCCCCACGACCCCGGGACTAGGATGGCCCGCCGCCGACTTGTCCGATGACTATAGGGTCGTCCCCACGACCCCGGGACTAGGTTGGCCAGCCGCCGACATGTCCCAAGACTATAGGGTCGTCCCCACGACCCCGGGACTAGATTGGCCCGCCACCGTCATGTCCGACGACTATAGGGTCGTCCCCACGACCCCGGGACTAGGTTCGTTCGCCGCCGAATTGTCCGACGACTATAGGGTCGTCCCTACCACCCCGGGACTAGGTTGGGCAGCCGCCGACATGTCCGACGACTATAGGGTCGTCCCACCGACCACGGGCCAAAGTTGCCCAGCCGCCGGCATGTTCGAAGACTATATGGTCGTCCCCACGACCCCGGGTCTAGGTTGGCCCGCCGCCGACTTGTCCGACGACTATAGGGCCGCCCCCACGACCCCGGGACTAGATTGGCCCGCCACCATCATGTCGGAGGTCTATAGGGTTGTCCCCACGACCACGGGACTAGGTTGGCCAGCCGCCGACATGTCCGACGTCTATAGGGTCGCCCCACGACCCCGGGGCTAGATTGCCCCGGCACCGTCATGTCCGACGACTAAAGGGTCGTCCCCACGACCCCGGAACAAGATTGGCCCGCCACCGTCATGTCCGACGACTATACGGTCGTCCCCTCGACCACGGGCCAAAGTTGCCCAGCCGCCAACATGTCCAACGACTATAGGGTCGTCCCCACGACCCCGGGACTAGAGTGGCCCCCCACCATCATGTCCGACGGCTATAGGGTCGTCCCCACGACCCCGGGACTAGGATGGCCCGCCGCCGACTTGTCCGACGATTATAGGGTCGTCCCCACGACCCCGGGACTAGGTTGGCCAGCCGCCGTCATGTCCGACGACTATAGGGTCGTCCCCACGACCCCGGGACTAGGTTGGCCCGCCACTTTCATGTCCGACGTCTATAGGGTCGTCCCCACGACCCCGGGACTAGATTGGCCCACCACCGTCATGTCCGACGACTACAGGGTCGTCCCCACGACTCCGGGCCAAAGTTGCCCAGCCGCCGGCATGTCCGAAGACCATAGGGTCGTCCTCACGACCCCGGGACTATATTGGCCCACCACCGTCATGTCCGACGAGTATAGGGTCGTCCACACGACCCCGGGACTAGGTTGGCAAGCCGCCGACATGTCCGATGACTATAGGGTCGTCTCCACGACCCCGGGACTAGGTTGACCCGCCGCCGACTTGTCCGGCGACTATAGGGACGTCCCCACGACCACGGGCCAATGTTGCCCAGCCGCCGACATGTCCGACGACTATAGGGTCGTCCCCACGACCCCGGGACTAGATTGGCCCGCCACCGACATGTCCGGCGACTATAGAGTCGTCCCCACGACCCCGGGACTAGGGTAGCCCGCCGCCGACTTGTCCAACGACTATAGGGTCGTCCCTACCACCCCGAGACTAGGTTGGCCAGCCGCCGACATGTCCGATGACTATAGGGTCGTCCCCACGACCCCGAGACTAGGTTGGCCCGCCGCCGACTTGTCCGACGACTATAGGGTCGTCCCTACCACCCCGGGAATAGGTTTGGCCAGCCGCCGACATGTCCGACGACTATAGGGTCGTCCCTACGACCCCGGGACTAGGATGACCCGCCGCCGACTTGTCCGACCACTATAGAGTCATCCCCACGACCCCGGGACTAGGTTGGCCCGCCGCCGACTTGTCCGACGACTATCGGTTCGTCCCTACGACCCTGGGCATACGTTGGCCCGCCGCCGACATGTCCGACGACTATAGGGTCGTCCCCACGACCCCGGGACTAGGTTGGCCCGCCGCCGACTTGTCCGTCGACTATAGGGTCGTCCCCACGACCCCGGGACTAGGTTGGCCCGCCGCCGACTTGTCCGACGACTATAGGGTCGTCCCCACGACCCCGGGACTAGGTTGGCCAGCCGCCGACATGTCCGTCGAATATACGATCGTCCCCACGACCAAGGGACTACGTTGGCCCGCCGCCGACTTGTGCGACGACTATCGGTTCGTCCCTACAACCCTGGGCATACGTTGGCCCGCCGCCGACATGTCCGAGGACTATAGGGTCGTCCCCACGACCCCGGGACTAGGTTGGCCCGCCGCCGACTTGTCCGACGACTATAGGCTCGTCCCCACGAACCCGGGACTAGGTTGGCCCGCCGCCGACTTGTCCGACGACTATAGGGTCGTCCCCGAGACCCAAGGACTAGATTGCCCCGCCACCGTCATGTCCGACGACTATAGGGTCGTCTCCACGACCCCGCGACTAGGTTGGCCCGCCGCCGACTTGTCCGACGACTATATAGTCGTCCCTACCACCCCGGGACTAGGTTGGCCAGCCGCCGACATGTCCGACGACTATAGGGTCGTCCCCACAACCCCGGGGCTAGATTTGCCCGCCCCCGTCATGTCCGACGACTATAGGGTCGTCCCCACGACACCGGGACTAGGTTGGCCCGCCGCCGACTTGTCCGACGACTATAGGGTCGTCCCCACGGCCCAGGGACTAGGATGGCCCGCCGCCGACTTGTCCGACGACTATAGGGTCGTCCCTACGACCCCGGGACGAGGATGACCCGCCGCCGACTTGTCCGACCACTATAGAGTCATCCCCACGACCCCGGGACTAGGTTGGCCCGCCGCCGACATGTCCGACGACTATACGTTCGTCCCCACGACCAAGGGACTACGTTGGCCCGCCGCCGTCTTGTCCGACGACTATAGGGTCGTCCCTACCACCCCGGGACTAGGTTGGAAAGCCGCCGACATGTCCGACGACTATAGGGTCGTCCCCACGAACCCGGGGCTAGATTGCCCCGCCACCGTCATGTCCGACGACTATAGGGTCGTCCCCACGACCCCGCGAATAGGTTGGCCCGCCGCCGACTTGTCCGACGACTATAGGCTCGTCCCCACGACCCCGGGACTAGGTTGGCCAGCCGCCGACATGTCCGACGACTATACGGTCGTCCCCACGACCAAGGGACTACGTTGGCCCGCCGCCGACTTGTCCGACGACTATAGGGTCGTCCCTACCACCCCGGGAATAGGTTGGCCCGCCACCATCATGTCCGACGACTATAGGGTCGTCCCCACGACCCCGGGCCTACGTTCGCCCGCCGCCGACATGTCCGACGACTATAGGGTCGTCCCCACGGCCCTGGGACTAGATTGGCCCGCCACCGTCATGTCCGACGACTATAGGGTCATCCCTACCACCCCGGGACTAGGTTTGGCCAGCCGCCGATATGTCCGACGACTATAGGGTCGTCCCTACGACCCCGGGAATAGGATGACCCGCCGCCGACTTGTCCGACCACTATAGAGTCATCCCCACGACCCCGGGACTAGGTTGGCCCGCCGCCGACTTGTCCGACAACGATCGGTTCGTCCCCACGACCCCGGGACTATGTTGGCCCGCCGCCGACTTGTCCGATGACTATGGGGTCGTCCCCACGACCCCGGGACTAGGTTGGCCCGCCGCCGACTTGTCCGGCGACTATAGGGACGTCTCCACGACCACGGGCCAATGTTGCCCAGGAGCCGACATGTCCGACGACTATAGGGTCGTCCCCACGACCCCGGAGCTAGATTGGCCCGCCGCCGACATGTCCAACGACTATAGGGTCGTCCCTACCACCCCGGGACTAGGTTGGCCAGCCGCCGACATGTCCGACGACTATAGGGTCGTCCCCACGACCCCGGGGCTAGATTGCCCCGGCACCGACATGTCCGACGACTATAGGGTCGTCCCCACGACCCCGCGACTAGGTTGGCCCGCCGCCGACTTGTCCGACGACTATAGGCTCGTCCCCACGACCCCGGGACTAGGTTGGCCAGCCGCCGACATGTCCGACGACTATACGGTCGTCCCCACGACCAAGGGACTACGTTGGCCCGCCGCCGACTTGTCCGACGACTATAGGGTCGTCCCTACCACCCCGGGAATAGGTTGGCCCGCCACCATCATGTCCGACGACTATAGGGTCGTCCCCACGACCCCGGGCCTACGTTCGCCCGCCGCCGACATGTCCGACGACTATAGGGTCGTTCCCACGACCCCGGGACTAGGTTGGCCCGCCGCCGACATGTCCAACGACTATAGGGTCGTCCCTACCACCCCGGGACTAGGTTGGCCAGCCGCCGACATGTCCGACGACTATAGGGTCGTCCCCACGACCCCGGGGCTAGATTGCCCCGGCACCGACATGTCCGACGACTATAGGGTCGTCCCTACGACCCCGGGACTAGGATGACCCGCCGCCGACTTGTCCGACCACTATAGAGTCATCCCACGACCCCGGGACTAGGTTGGCCCGCCGCCGACTTGTCCGACGACTATAGGGTCGTCCCTACCACCCCGAGACTAGGTTGGCCAGCCGCCGACATTTCCGACGACTATAGGGTCGTCCCCACGACCCCGGGACTAGGTTGGCCAGCCGCCGACATGTCCGACGACTATAGGGTCGTCCCCACGACCCCGGGACTAGGTTAGCCCGCCGCCGACTTGTCCAACGACTATAGGGTCGTCCCTACCACCCCGAGACTAGGTTGGCCAGCCGCCAACATGTCCGAAGACTATAGGGTCGTCCCCACGACCCCGGGACTAGATTGCCCCGCCGCCGTCATGTCCGACGACTATAGGGTCGTCCCCACGACCCCGGGACTAGGATGGCCCGCCGCCGACTTGTCCGCCGACTATAGGGTCGTCCCCACGACCACGGGCCAAAGTTGCCCAGCCGCCGACATGTCCGACGACTATAGGGTCGTCCCTACGACCCCGGGACTAGGATGACCCGCCGCCGACTTTTCCGACCACTATTGAGTCATCCCCACGACCCCGGGACTAGGTTGGCCCGCCGCCGACTTGTCCGACGACTGTAGGGTCGTCCCTACCACCCCGGGACTAGGTTGGCCCGCCGCCGACATTTCCGACGACTATAGGGTCGTCCCCACGACCCCGGGACTAGGTTGGCCCGCCGCCGACTTGTCCGATGACTATAGGGTCGTCCCCACGACCACTGGCCAAAGTTGCTCAGCCGCCGACATGTCCGACGACTATAGGGTCGTCCCCACGACGCCGGGACTTGGTTGGCAAGCCGCCGACATGTCCGACGACTATAGGGTCGTCCCCACCACGCCGGGACTAGGTTGGCAAGCCGCCGACTTGTCCGACGACTATAGGGTCGTTCCTACCACTCCGGGACTAGGTTGGCCAGCCGCCGACATGTCCGACGACTATAGGGTCGTCTCCACGACCCCGGGACTAGGTTGGCCCGCCGCCGACTTCTCCGACGACAACAGGGTCGTCCCTACCACCCCGGGACTAGGTTGGCCCGCCGCCGACTTGTCCGACGACTATAGGGTCGTCCCCACGACCCCGGGACTAGGTTGGCCAGCCTACGACATGTCCGACGCCTATTCGGTCGTCCCCACGACCCGAGGACTAGGTTAGCCCGCCGCCGACTTTTCCAACGACTATAGGGTCGTCCCTACCACCCCGAGACTAGGTTGGCCAGCCGCCGACATGTCCGATGACTATAGGGTCGTCCCCACGACCCCGGGACTAGGTTGACTCGCCGCCGTCATGTCCGACGACTATAGGGTCGTCCCCACGACCCCGGGACTAGGTTGGCCCGCCGCCGACTTGTCCGCCGACTATAGGGTCGTCCCCACGACCACGGGCCAAAGTTGCCCAGCCGCCGACATGTCCAACGACTATAGGGTCGTCCCTACGACCCCGGGACTAGGATGACCCGCCGCCGACTTGTCCGACCACTATAGAGTCATCCCCACGACCCCGGGACTAGGTTGGCCCGCCGCCGACTTCTCCGTCGACAACAGGGTCGTCCCTACCACCCCGGGACTAGGTTGGCCCGCCGCCGACTTCTCCGTCGACAACAGGGTCGTCCCTACCACCCCGGGACTAGGTTGGCCAGCCGCCGACATGTCCGATGACTATAGGGTCGTGCCCACGACCCCGGGACTAGGTTGGCCCGCCGCCGACTTCTCCGTCGACAACAGGGTCGTCCCTACCACCCCGGGACTAGGTTGGCCCGCCACCGACTTGTCCGACGACTATAGGGTCGTCCCCACGACCCCGGGACTAGGTTGGCCCGCCGCCGACTTGTCCGACGACTATAGGGTCGTCCCCACGACCCCGGGCCAAAGTTGCCCAGCCGCCGACATGTCCGACGACTATAGGGTCGTCCCCACGACCCCGGGGCCAGATTGCCCCGGCACCGACATGTCCGACGACTATAGGGTCGTCCCTACGACCCCGGGACTAGGATGACCCGCCGCCGACTTGTCCGACCACTATAGAGTCATCCCACGACCCCGGGACTAGGTTGGCCCGCCGCCGACTTGTCCGACGACTATAGGGTCGTCCCTACCACCCCGGGACTAGGATGGCCAGCCGCCGACATTTCCGACGACTATAGGGTCGTCCCCACGACCCCGGGACTAGGTTGGCCCGCCGCCGACTTGTCCGACGACTATCGGTTCGTCCCTACGACCCTGGGCATACGTTGGCCCGCCGCCGACATGTCCGACGACTATAGGGTCTTCCCCACGACCCCGGGACTAGTTTGGCACGCCGCTGACTTCTCCGACGACAACAGGGTCGTCCCTACCACCCCGGGACTAGGTTGGCCCGCCGCCGACTTGTCCGACGACTATAGGGTCGTCCCCACGACCCCGGGACTAGGTTAGCCCGCCGCCGACTTTTCCAACGACTATAGGGTCGTCCCTACCACCCCGAGACTAGGTTGGCCAGCCGCCGACATGTCCGATGACTATAGGGTCGTCCCCACGACCCCGGGACTAGGTTGACCCGCCGCCGTCATGTCCGACGACTATAGGGTCGTCCCCACGACCCCGGGACTAGGTTGGCCCGCCGCCGACTTGTCCGCCGACTATAGGGTCGTCCCCACGACCACGGGCCAATGTTGCCCAGCCGCCGACATGTCCGACGACTATAGGGTCGTCCCTACGACCCCGGGACTAGGATGACCCGCCGCCGACTTGTCCGACCACTATAGAGTCATCCCCACGACCCCGGGACTAGGTTGGCCCGCCGCCGACTTCTCCGTCGACAACAGGGTCGTCCCTACCACCCCGGGACTAGGTTGGCCCGCCGTCGACTTGTCCGACGACTATAGGGTCGTCCCCACGACCCCGGGACTAGGTTAGCCCGCCGCCGACTTTTCCAACGACTATAGGGTCGTCCCTACCACCCCGAGACTAGGTTGGCCAGCCGCCGACATGTCCGATGACTATAGGGTCGTCCCCACGACCCCGGGACTAGGTTGGCCCGCCGCCGACTTGTCCGACGACTATAGGGTCGTCCCCACGACCCCGGGACTAGGTTAGCCCGCCGCCGACTTTTCCAACGACTATAGGGTCGTCCCTACCACCCCGAGACTAGGTTGGCCAGCCGCCGACATGTCCGATGACTATAGGGTCGTCCCTACGACCCCGGGACTAGGATGACCCGCCGCCGACTTGTCCGACCACTATAGAGTCATCCCCACGACCCCGGGACTAGGTTGACCCGCCGCCGTCATGTCCGACGACTATAGGGTCGTCCCCACGACCCCGGGACTAGGTTGGCCCGCCGCCGACTTGTCCGCCGACTATAGGGTCGTCCCCACGACCACGGGCCAAAGTTGCCCAGCCGCCGACATGTCCGACGACTATAGGGTCGTCCCTACGACCCCGGGACTAGGATGACCCGCCGCCGACTTGTCCGACCACTATAGAGTCATCCCCACGACCCCGGGACTAGGTTGGCCCGCCGCCGACTTCTCCGTCGACAACAGGGTCGTCCCTACCACCCCGGGACTAGGTTGGCCCGCCGCCGACTTGTCCGACGACTATAGGGTCGTCCCCACGACCCAGGGACTAGGTTAGCCCGCCGCCGACTTCTCCGTCGACAACAGGGTCGTCCCTACCACCCCGGGACTAGGTTGGCCCGCCGCCGACTTGTCCGACGACTATAGGGTCGTCCCCACGACCCCGGGACTAGGTTGGCCAGCCTACGACATGTCCGACGCCTATACGGTCGTCCCCACGACCCCGGGACTAGGTTAGCCCGCCGCCGACTTTTCCAACGACTATAGGGCCGTCCCTACCACCCCGAGACTAGGTTGGCCAGCCGCCGACATGTCCGATGACTATAGGGTCGTGCCCACGACCCCGGGACTAGGTTGGCCCGCCGCCGACTTCTCCGTCGACAACAGGGTCGTCCCTACCACCCCGGGACTAGGTTGGCCCGCCACCGACTTGTCCGACGACTATAGGGTCGTCCCCACGACCCCGGGACTAGGTTGGCCCGCCGCCGACTTGTCCGACGACTATAGGGTCGTCCCCACGACCCCGGGACTAGGTTGGCCCGCCGCCCACTTGTCCGACGACTATAGGGTCGTCCCCACGACCCCGGGGCCAGATTGCCCCGGCACCGACATGTCCGACGACTATAGGGTCGTCCCTACGACCCCGGGACTAGGATGACCCGCCGCCGACTTGTCCGACCACTATAGAGTCATCCCACGACCCCGGGACTAGGTTGGCCCGCCGCCGACTTGTCCGACGACTATAGGGTCGTCCCTACCACCCCGGGACTAGGATGGCCAGCCGCCGACATTTCCGACGACTATAGGGTCGTCCCCACGACCCCGGGACGAGGTTGGCCCGCCGCCGGCTTGTCCGACGACTATCGGTTCGTCCCTACGACCCTGGGCATACGTTGGCCCGCCGCCGACATGTCCGACGACTATAGGGTCGTCCCCACGACCCCGGGACTAGTTTGGCACGCCGCTGACTTCTCCGACGACAACAGGGTCGTCCCTACCACCCCGGGACTAGGTTGGCCAGCCGCCGACATGTCCGACGACTATAGGATCGTCCCCATGACCCCGGGACTAGGTTATCCCGCCGCCGACTTGTCCAACGACAATAGGGTCGTCCCCACGACCACGGGCCAAAGTTGCCCAGCCGCCGACATGTCCCAAGACTATAGGGTCGTCCCCACGACCCCGGGACTAGATTGGCCCGCCACCGTCATGTCCGACGACTATAGGGTCGTCCCCACGACCCCGGGACTAGGTTGGCCCGCCGCCGACTTGTCCGACGACTATAGGTCGTCCGCACGACCCCGGGGCTAGATTGCCCCGGCACCGTCATGTCCGACGATTATAGGGTCGTCCCCACGACCCCGGGACTAGGTTGGCCCGCCGCCGACTTGTCCGACGACTATAGGGTCGTCCCTACCACCCTGGGACTAGGTTTGGCCAGCCGCCGACATGTCCGACGACTATAGGGTCGTCCCTACGACCCCGGGACTAGGATGACCCGCCGCCGACTTGTCCGACCACTATAGAGTCATCCCCACGACCCCGGGACTAGGTTGGCCCGCCGCCGACTTGTCCGACGACTATCGGTTCGTCCCTACGACCCTGGGCATACGTTGGCCCGCCGCCGACATGTCCGACGACTATAGGGTCGTCCCCACGACCCCGGGACTAGGTTGGCCCGCCGCCGACTTGTCCGTCGACTATAGGGCCGTCCCCACGACCCCGGGACTAGGTTGGCCCGCCGCCGACTTGTCCGACGACTATAGGGTCGTCCCCACGACCCCGGGACTAGGTTGGCCAGCCGCCGACATGTCCGTCGACTATACGATCGTCCCCACGACCAAGGGACTACGTTGGCCCGCCGCCGACTTGTGCGACGACTATCGGTTCGTCCCTACAACCCTGGGCATACGTTGGCCCGCCGCCGACATGTCCGAGGACTATAGGGTCGTCCCCACGACCCCGGGACTAGGTTGGCCCGCCGCCGACTTGTCCGACGACTATAGGCTCGTCCCCACGAACCCGGGACTAGGTTGGCCCGCCGCCGACTTGTCCGACGACTATAGGGTCGTCCCCGAGACCCAAGGACTAGATTGCCCCGCCACCGTCATGTCCGACGACTATAGGGTCGTCTCCACGACCCCGCGACTAGGTTGGCCCGCCGCCGACTTGTCCGACCACTATAGAGTCATCCCCACGACCCCGGGACTAGGTTGGCCCGCCGCCGACTTCTCCGACGACAACAGGGTCGTCCCTACCACCCCGGGACTAGGTTGTCCCGCCGCCGACTTGTCCGACGACTATAGGGTCGTCCCCACGACCCCGGGACTAGGTTGGCCAGCCGCCGACATGTCCGACGACTATAGGGTCGTCCCCACGACCCCGGGACTAGGTTAGCCCGCCGCCGACTTGTCCAACGACTATAGGGTCGTCCCTACCACCCCGAGACTAGGTTGGCCAGCCGCCAACATGTCCGAAGACTATAGGGTCGTCCCCACGACCCCGGGACTAGATTGCCCCGCCGCCGTCATGTCCGACGACTATAGGGTCGTCCCCACGACCCCGGGACTAGGATGGCCCGCCGCCGACTTGTCCGCCGACTATAGGGTCGTCCCCACGACCACGGGCCAAAGTTGCCCAGCCGCCGACATGTCCGACGACTATAGGGTCGTCCCTACGACCCCGGGTCTAGGATGACCCGCCGCCGACTTGTCCGACCACTATAGAGTCATCCCCACGACCCCGGGACTAGGTTGGCCCGCCGCCGACTTGTCCGACGACTGTAGGGTCGTCCCTACCACCCCGGGACTAGGTTGGCCCGCCGCCGACATTTCCGACGACTATAGGGTCGTCCCCACGACCCCGGGACTAGGTTGGCCCGCCGCCGACTTGTCCGATGACTATAGGGTCGTCCCCACGACCACTGGCCAAAGTTGCTCAGCCGCCGACATGTCCGACGACTATAGGGTCGTCCCCACGACGCCGGGACTTGGTTGGCAAGCCGCCGACATGTCCGACGACTATAGGGTCGTCCCCACCACGCCGGGGCTAGGTTGGCAAGCCGCCGACTTGTCCGACGACTATAGGGTCGTCCCTACCACTCCGGGACTAGGTTGGCCAGCCGCCGACATGTCCGACGACTATAGGGTCGTCTCCACGACCCCGGGACTAGGTTGGCCCGCCGCCGACTTCTCCGACGACAACAGGGTCGTCCCTACCACCCCGGGACTAGGTTGGCCCGCCGCCGACTTGTCCGACGACTATAGGGTCGTCCCCACGACCCCGGGACTAGGTTGGCCAGCCTACGACATGTCCGACGCCTATACGGTCGTCCCCACGACCCCGGGACTAGGTTAGCCCGCCGCCGACTTTTCCAACGACTATAGGGTCGTCCCTACCACCCCGAGACTAGGTTGGCCAGCCGCCGACATGTCCGATGACTATAGGGTCGTCCCCACGACCCCGGGACTAGGTTGACCCGCCGCCGTCATGTCCGACGACTATAGGGTCGTCCCCACGACCCCGGGACTAGGTTGGCCCGCCGCCGACTTGTCCGCCGACTATAGGGTCGTCCCCACGACCACGGGCCAAAGTTGCCCAGCCGCCGACATGTCCGACGACTATAGGGTCGTCCCTACGACCCCGGGACTAGGATGACCCGCCGCCGACTTGTCCGACCACTATAGAGTCATCCCCACGACCCCGGGACTAGGTTGGCCCGCCGCCGACTTCTCCGTCGACAACAGGGTCGTCCCTACCACCCCGGGACTAGGTTGGCCCGCCGCCGACTTGTCCGACGACTATAGGGTCGTCCCCACGACCCCGGGACTAGGTTGGCCAGCCTACGACATGTCCGACGCCTATACGGTCGTCCCCACGACCCCGGGACTAGGTTAGCCCGCCGCCGACTTTTCCAACGACTATAGGGTCGTCCCCACGACCCCGGGCCTACGTTGGCCCGCCGCCGACATGTCCGACGACTATAGGGTCGTCCCCACGGCCCTGGGACTAGATTGGCCCGCCACCGTCATGTCCGACGACTATAGGGTCGTCCCCACGACCACGGGCCAAAGTTGCCCAGCCGCCGACATGTCCGACGACTATAGGGTCGTCCCTACGACCCCGGGACTAGGATGACCCGCCGCCGACTTGTCCGACTACTATAGAGTCATCCCCACGACCCCGGGACTAGGTTGGCCCGCCGCCGTCATGTCCGACGACTATAGGGTCGTCCCCACGACCCCGGGACTAGGTTGGCCCGCGGCCGACTTGTCCGACGACTACAGGGTCGTCCCCACGACCCCGGGACTAGGTTGGCCCGCCGCCGACTTGTACGAGGACTATAGGGTCGTCCCTACCACCCCGGGTCTAGGTTGGCCAGCCGCCGACATGTCCGACGACTATAGGATCGTCCCCACAACCCCGGGGCTAGATTGGCCCGCCACCGTCATGTCCGACGACTATAGGGTCGTCCCCACGACCCCGGGACTAGGTTGGCCCGCGGCCGACTTGTCCGACGACTATATGGTCGTCCCTACCACCCGGGGACTAGGTTGGCCAGCCGCCGACATGTCCGACGACTATAGGGTCGTCTCCACGACCCCGGGACTAGGTTGGCCCGCCGCCGACTTCTCCGACGACAACAGGGTCGTCCCTACCACCCCGGGACTAGGTTGGCCCGCCACCATCATGTCCGACGACTATAGGGTCGTCCCCACGACCCCGGGACTAGGTTGGCCCGCCGCCGACTTGTCCGACGACTATAGGGTCGTCCCTACCACGCCGGGACTAGGTTGGCCGGCCGCCGACATGTCCGACGACTATAGGGTCGTTCCCACGACCCCGGGACTAGGTTGGCCCGCCGCCGACATGTCCAACGACTATAGGGTCGTCCCTACCACCCCGGGACTAGGTTGGCCAGCCGCCGACATGTCCGACGACTATAGGGTCGTCCCCACGACCCCGGGGCTAGATTGCCCCGGCACCGACATGTCCGACGACTATAGGGTCGTCCCTACGACCCCGGGACTAGGATGACCCGCCGCCGACTTGTCCGACCACTATAGAGTCATCCCCACGACCCCGGGACTAGGTTGGCCCGCCGCCGACTTGTCCGACGACTATAGGGTCGTCCCTACCACCCCGGGACTAGGTTGGCCAGCCGCCGACATTTCCGACGACTATAGGGTCGTCCCCACGACCCCGGGACTAGGTTGACCCGCCGCCGACTTGTCCGCCGACTATAGGGTCGTCCCCACGACCACGGGCCAAAGTTGCCCAGCCGCCGACATGTCCGACGACTATAGGGTCGTCCCTACGACCCCGGGACTAGGAACTCCCGCCGCCGACTTGTCCGACCACTATAGAGTCATCCCCACGACCCCGGGACTAGGTTGGCCCGCCGCCGACTTCTCCGACGACAACAGGGTCGTCCCTACCACCCCGGGACTAGGTTGGGCCGCCGCCGACTTGTCCGACGACTATAGGGTCGTCCCCACGACCCCGGGACTAGGTTGGCCAGCCTACGACATGTCCGACGCCTATACGGTCGTCCCCACGACCCCGGGACTAGGTTAGCCCGCCGCCGACTTTTCCAACGACTATAGGGTCGTCCCTACCACCCCGACACTAGGTTGGCCAGCCGCCGACATGTCCGATGACTATAGGGTCGTCCCCACGACCCCGGGACTAGGTTGACCCGCCGCCGACTTGTCCGACGACTATAGGGTGGTCCCCACGACCACGGGCCAAAGTTGCCCAGCCGCCGACATGTCTGAAGACTATAGGGTCGTCCCTACGACCGCGGGACCAGGTTGGCCCGCCGCCGACTTGTCCGCCGACTATAGGGTCGTCCCCACGACCACGGGCCAAAGTTGCCCAGCCGCCGACATGTCCGACGACTATAGGGTCGTCCCTACGACCCCGGGACTAGGATGACCCGCCGCCGACTTGTCCGACCACTATAGAGTAATCCCCACGACCCCGGGACTAGGTTGGCCCGCCGCCGACTTGTCCGACGACTATAGGGTCGTCCCCACGACCCCGGGACTAGGTTAGCCCGCCGCCGACTTTTCCAACGACTATAGGGTCGTCCCTACCACCCCGAGACTAGGTTGGCCAGCCGCCGACATGTCCGATGACTATAGGGTCGTCCCCACGACCCCGGGACTAGGTTGACCCGCCGCCGACTTGTCCGACGACTATAGGGTGGTCCCCACGACCACGGGCCAAAGTTGCCCAGCCGCCGACATGTCCGAAGACTATAGGGTCGTCCCCACGACCCCGGGACTAGATTGCCCCGCCGCCGTCATGTCCGACGACTATAGGGTCGTCCCCACGACCCCGGGACTAGGTTGGCCCGCTGCCGACTTGTCCGACGACTACAGGGTCGTCCCCACGACCCCGGGACTAGGTTGGCCCGCCGCCGACTTGTACGAGGACTATAGGGTCGTCCCTACCACCCCGGGACTAGGTTGGCCAGCCGCCGACATGTCCGACGACTATAGGATCGTCCCCACAACCCCGGGGCTAGATTGGCCCGCCACCGTCATGTCCGACGACTATAGGGTCGTCCCCACGACCCCGGGACTAGGTTGGCCCGCGGCCGACTTGTCCGACGACTATATGGTCGTCCCTACCACCCGGGGACTAGGTTGGCCAGCCGCCGACATGTCCGACGACTATAGGGTCGTCTCCACGACCCCGGGACTAGGTTGGCCCGCCGCCGACTTCTCCGACGACAACAGGGTCGTCCCTACCACCCCGGGACTAGGTTGGCCCGCCACCATCATGTCCGACGACTATAGGGTCGTCCCCACGACCCCGGGACTAGGTTGGCCCGCCGCCGACTTGTCCGACGACTATAGGGTCGTCCCTACCACCCCGGGACTAGGTTGGCCGGCCGCCGACATGTCCGACGACTATAGGGTCGTTCCCACGACCCCGGGACTAGGTTGGCCCGCCGCCGACATGTCCAACGACTATAGGGTCGTCCCTACCACCCCGGGACTAGGTTGGCCAGCCGCCGACATGTCCGACGACTATAGGGTCGTCCCCACGACCCCGGGGCTAGATTGCCCCGGCACCGACATGTCCGACGACTATAGGGTCGTCCCTACGACCCCGGGAATAGGATGACCCGCCGCCGACTTGTCCGACCACTATAGAGTCATCCCCACGACCCCGGGACTAGGTTGGCCCGCCGCCGACTTGTCCGACGACTATAGGGTCGTCCCTACCACCCCGGGACTAGGTTGGCCAGCCGCCGACATTTCCGACGACTATAGGGTCGTCCCCACGACCCCGGGACTAGGTTGACCCGCCGCCCACTTGTCCGCCGACTATAGGGTCGTCCCCACGACCACGGGCCAAAGTTGCCCAGCCGCCGACATGTCCGACGACTATAGGGTCGTCCCTACGACCCCGGGACTAGGAACTCCCGCCGCCGACTTGTCCGACCACTATAGAGTCATCCCCACGACCCCGGGACTAGGTTGGCCCGCCGCCGACTCCTCCGACGACAACAGGGTCGTCCCTACCACCCCGGGACTAGGTTGGCCCGCCGCCGACTTGTCCGACGACTATAGGGTCGTCCCCACGACCCCGGGACTAGGTTGGCCAGCCTACGACATGTCCGACGCCTATACGGTCGTCCCCACGACCCCGGGACTAGGTTAGCCCGCCGCCGACTTTTCCAACGACTAAAGGGTCGTCCCTACCACCCCGAGACTAGGTTGGCCAGCCGCCGACATGTCCGATGACTATAGGGTCGTCCCCACGACCCCGGGACTAGGTTGACCCGCCGCCGACTTGTCCGACGACTATAGGGTGGTCCCCACGACCACGGGCCAAAGTTGCCCAGCCGCCGACATGTCCGAAGACTATAGGGTCGTCCCCACGACCCCGGGACTAGATTGCCCCGCCGCCGACTTGTCCGACCACTATAGAGTAATCCCCACGACCCCGGGACTCGGTTGGCCCGCCGCCGACTTGTCCGACGATTATAGGGTCGTCCCTACCACCCCGGGACTAGGTTGGCCAGCCGCCGACATTTCCGACGACTATAGGGTCGTCCCCACGACCCCGGGACTAGGTTGGCCCGCCGCCGACTTGTCCAACGACTATAGGGTCGTCCCCACGACCCCGGGCCTACGTTGGCCCGCCGCCGACATGTCCGACGACTATAGGGTCGTCCCCACGGCCCTGGGACTAGATTGGCCCGCCACCGTCATGTCCGACGACTATAGGGTCGTCCCCACGACCACGGGCCAAAGTTGCCCAGCCGCCGACATGTCCGACGACTATAGGGTAGTCCCCACGACCCCGGGACTAGGTTGGCCCGCCACCGTCATGTCCGACGACTATAGGGTCGTCCCCACGACCCCGGGACTAGGTTGGCCCGCGGCCGACTTGTCCGCCGACTATAGGGGCGTTCCCACGACCCCGGGACTAGATTGCCCCGCCACCGTCATGTCCGACGAATATAGGGTCGTCTCCACGACCCCGGGACTAGGTTGGCCCGCCGCCGACTTGTCCGCCGACAATAGGGTCGTCCCCACGACCACGGGCCAAAGTTGCCCAGCCGCCGACATGTCCGACGACTATAGGGTCGTCCCTACGACCCCGGGACTAGGATGACCCGCCGCCGACTTGTCCGACCACTATAGACTCATCCCCACGACCCCGGGACTAGGTTGGCCCGCCGCCGACTTCTCCGACGATAACAGGGTCGTCCCTACCACCCCGGGACTAGGTTGGCCCGCCGCCGACTTGTCCGACGAGTATAGGGTCGTCCCCACGACCACGGGCCAAAGTTGCCCAGCCGCCGACATGTCCGAAGACTATAGGGTCGTCCCCACGACCCCGGGACTAGATTGCCCCGCCACCGTCATGTCCGACGACTATAGGGTCGTCCCCACGACCCCGGGACTAGGTTGGCCCGCCGCCGACTTGTCCGACGACTATAGGGTCGTCCCTACCACCCCGGGACTAGGTTGGCCAGCCGCCGACATGTCCGACGACTATAGGGTAGTCCCCACTACCCCGGGACTAGGTTGGCCCGCCGCCGACGTGTCCAACGACTATAGGGTCGTCCCTACCACCCCGGGACTAGGTTGGCCAGCCGCCGACATGTCCGACGACTCTAGGGTCGTCCCCACGACCCCGGGGCTAGATTGCCCCGGCACCGTCATGTCCGACGACTACAGGGTCGTCCCCACGACCCCTGGACTAGGTTGGCCTCGCCGCCATCATGTCCGACGACTATAGGGTCGTCCCCACGACCCCGGGACTAGGTTGGCCCGCCGCCGACTTGTCCGCCGACCATAGGGTCGTCCCCACGACCACGGACCAAAGTTGCCCAGCCGCCGACATGTCCGACGACTATAGGGTCGTCCCTACGACCCCGGGACTACGATGACCCGCCGCCGACATGTCCGACCACTATAGAGTCATCCCCACGACCCCGGGACTAGGTTGGCCCGCCGCCGACTTGTCCGACGACTATAGGGTCGTCCCTACCACCCCGGGACTAGGTTGGCCAGCCGCCGACATTTCCGACGACTATAGGGTCGTCCCCACGACCCCGGGACTAGGTTGGCCCGCCGCCGACTTGTCCAACGACTATGGGGTCGTCCCTACCACCCCGGGACGAGGTTGGCCAGCCGCCGATATGTCCGACGACTATAGGGTCGTCCCCACGACCCCGGGACTAGGTTGGCCCGCCGCCGACTTGTCCGACGACTATAGGCTCGTCCCCACGACCCCGGGACTAGGTTGGCCAGCCGCCGACATGTCCGACGACTATACGGTCGTCCCCACGACCAAGGGACTGCGTTGGCCCGCCGCCGACTTGTCCGACGACTATAGGGTCGTCCCTACCACCCCGGGACTAGGTTGGCCCGCCGCCGACTTGTCCGACGACTATAGGGTCGTCCCCACGACCCCGGGACTAGGTTGGCCAGCCGACGACTATAGGATCGTCCCCACGACCCTAGGACTAGATTGGCCCGCCACCGTCATGTCCGACGACTACAGGATCGTCCCCACGACTACGGGCCAAATTTGGCCAGCCGCCGACATGTCCGACGACTATGGGGTCGTGCCCACGACCCCGGCACTAGGTTGGCCCGCCGCCGACTTGTCCGACGACTATAGGGTCGTCCCCACGACCCCGGGACTAGATTGGCCCGACACCGTCATGTCCGACGACAATAGGATCGTCCCCACGACCCCGGGACTAGGTTGGCCCCCCGCGGACGTGTCTGACGACTATAGGGTCGTCTCCACGACCCCGGGACTAGGTTGGCCCGCCGCCGACATGTCCGACGACTATAGGGTCGTCCCCACGACCCCGGGACTAGGTTAGCCCGCCGCCGACTTGTCCAACGACTATAGGGTCGTCCCTACCACCCCGAGACTAGGTTGGCCAGCCGCCGACATGTCCGATGACTATAGGGTCGTCCCCACGACCCCGGGACTAGGTTGACCCGCCGCCGACTTGTCCGACGACTATAGGGTGGTCCCCACGACCACGGGCCAAAGTTGCCCAGCCGCCGACATGTCCGAAGACAATAGGGTCGTCCCCACGACCCCGGGACTAGATTGCCCCGCCGCCATCATGTCCGACGACTATAGGGTCGTCCCCACGACCCCGGGACTAGGTTGGCCCGCCGCCGACTTGTCCGCCGACCATAGGGTCGTCCCCACGACCACGGGCCAAAGTTGCCCAGCCGCCGACATGTCCGACGACTATAGGGTCGTCCCTACGACCCCGGGACTCCGATGACCCGCCGCCGACTTGTCCGACCACTATAGAGTCATCCCCACGACCCCGGGACTAGGTTGGCCCGCCGCCGATTTGTCCGACGACAACAGGGTCGTCCCTACCACCCCGGGACTAGGTTGGCCCGCCACCATCATGTCCGACGACTATAGGGTCGTCCCCACGACCCCGGGACTAGGTTGGCCCGCCGCCGACTTGTCCGACGACTATAGGCTCGTCCCCACGACCCCGGGCCTACGTTGGCCCGCCGCCGACATGTCCGACGACTATAGGGTCGTCCCCACGGCCCTGGGACTAGATTAGCCCGCCACCGTCATGTCCGACGACTATAGGGTCGTCCCCACGACCACGGGACTAGGTTGGCCCGCCGCCGACTTTTCCGACGACTATAGGGTCGTCCCTACGACCCTGGGCCTACGTTGGCCCGCCGCCGGCTATTCCGACGAATATAGGGTCGTCCCCACGAACCCGGGACTAGGTTGGCCAGCCGTCGACATGTCCGACGTCTATAGGGTCGTCCCCTCGACCCCGGGACTAGGTTGGCCCGCCGCCGACTTTTCCGACGACTATAGGGTCGTCCCTACGACCCTGGGCCTACGTTGGCCCGCCGCCGGCAATTCCGACGAATATAGGGTCGTCCCCACGAACCCGGGACTAGGTTGGCCAGCCGTCGACATGTCCGACGTCTATAGGGTCGTCCCCTCGACCCCGGGCCTACATTGGCCCGCCGCCGACTTTTCCGACGACTATAGGGTCGTCCCTACGACCCAGGGACTAGATTGGCCCGCCACCGTCATGTCCGACGACTATAGCGTCGTCCCCACGACCCCGGGACTAGGTTGGCCCGCGGCCGACTTGTCCTACGACTATAGGGTCGTGCCTACCACCCCGGGACTAGGTTGGCCAGCCGACGACTATAGGATCGTCCCCAAAGACCCCGGGTCTAGGTTGGCCCGCCGCCGACACGTCCGACGACTATAGGGTCGTCCCCACGACCCCGGGACTAGATTGGCCCCCCACCATCATGTCCGACGACTATAGGGTCGTCCCCACGACCCAGGGACTAGATTGGCTCGCCACCGTCATGTCCGACGACTATAGCGTCGTCCCTACGACCCCGGGACTAGGAACTCCCGCCGCCGACTTGTCCGACCACTATAGAGTCATCCCCGCGACCCCGGGACTAGGTTGGCCCGCCGCCGACTTCTCCGACGACAACAGGGTCGTCCCTACCACCCCGGGACTAGGTTGGCCCGCCGCCGACTTGTCCGACGACTATAGGGTCGTCCCCACGACCCCGGGACTAGGTTGGCCAGCCTACGACATGTCCGACGCCTATACGGTCGTCCCCACGACCCCGGGACTAGGTTAGCCCGCCGCCGACTTTTCCAACGACTATAGGGTCGTCCCTACCACCCCGAGACTAGGTTGGCCAGCCGCCGACATGTCCGATGACTATAGGGTCGTCCCCACGACCCCGGGACTAGGTTGACCCGCCGCCGACTTGTCCGACGACTATAGGGTGGTCCCCACGACCACGGGCCAAAGTTGCCCAGCCGCCGACATGTCCGAAGACTATAGGGTCGTCCCCACGACCCCGGGACTAGATTGCCCCGCCGCCGTCATGTCCGACGAATATAGGGTCGTCCCCACGACCCCGGGACTAGGTTGGCCCGCCGCCGACTTGTCCGCCGACTATAGGGTCGTCCCCACGACCACGGGCCAAAGTTGCCCAGCCGCCGACATGTCCGACGACTATAGGGTCGTCCCTACGACCCCGGGACTAGGATGACCCGCCGCTGACTTGTCCGACCACTATAGAGTAATCCCCACGACCCCGGGACTAGGTTGGCTCGCCGCCGACTTGTCCGACGACTATAGGGTCGTCCCTACCACCCCGGGACTAGGTTGGCCAGCCGCCGACATGTCCGACGACTATAGGGTCGTCCCCACTACCCCGGGACTAGGTTGGCCCGCCGCCGACGTGTCCAACGACTATAGGGTCGTCCCCACGACCCCTGGACTAGGTTGGCCTCGCCGCCGACTTGTCCGACGACTATAGGGTCGTCCCCACGACCCCGGGACTAGGTTGGCCCGCCGCCGACTTGTCCGCCGACTATAGGGTCGTCCCCACGACCACGGGCCAAAGTTGCCCAGCCGCCGACATGTCCGACGACTATAGGGTCGTCCCTACGACCCCGGGACTAGGATGACCCGCCGCCGACTTGTCCGACCACTATAGAGTCATCCCCACGACCCCGGGACTAGGTTGGCCCGCCGCCGACATCTCCGACGACAACAGGGTCGTCCCTACCACCCCGGGACTAGGTTGGCCCGCCGCCGACTTGTCCGACGACTATAGGGTCGTCCCCACGACCCCGGGACTAGGTTGGCCAGCCTACGACATGTCCGACGACTATAGGGTCGTCCCCACGACCCCGGGACTAGGTTAGCCCGCCGCCGACTTGTCCAACGACTATAGGGTCGTCCCTACCACCCCGAGACTAGGTTGGCCAGCCGCCGACATGTCCGATGACTATAGGGTCGTCCCCACGACCCCGGGACTAGGTTGGCCCGCCGCCGACTTGTCCGCCGACTATAGGGTCGTCCCCACGACCACGGGCCAAAGTTGCCCAGCCGCCGACATGTCCGACGACTATAGGGTCGTCCCTACGACCCCGGGACTAGGATGACCCGCCGCCGACTTGTCCGACCACTATAGAGTCATCCCCACGACCCCGGGACTAGGTTGACCCGCCGCAGACTTGTCCGACGACTATAGGGTGGTCCCCACGGCCACGGGCCAAAGTTGCCCAGCCGCCGACATGTCCGAAGACAATAGGGTCGTCCCCACGACCCCGGGACTAGATTGCCCCGCCACCGTCATGTCCGACGACTATAGGGTCGTCCCCACGACCCCGGGACTAGGTTGGCCCGCCGCCGACTTGTCCGACGACTATAGGGTCGTCCCTACCACCCCGGGACTAGGTTGGCCAGCCGCCGACATGTCCGACGACTATAGGGTAGTCCCCACTACCCCGGGACTAGGTTGGCCCGCCGCCGACGTGTCCAACGACTATAGGGTCGTCCCTACCACCCCGGGACTAGGTTGGCCAGCCGCCGACATGTCCGACGACTCTAGGGTCGTCCCCACGACCCCGGGGCTAGATTGCCCCGGCACCGTCATGTCCGACGACTACAGGGTCGTCCCCACGACCCCTGGACTAGGTTGGCCTCGCCGCCATCATGTCCGACGACTATAGGGTCGTCCCCACGACCCCGGGACTAGGTTGGCCCGCCGCCGACTTGTCCGCCGACCATAGGGTCGTCCCCACGACCACGGACCAAAGTTGCCCAGCCGCCGACATGTCCGACGACTATAGGGTCGTCCCTACGACCCCGGGACTACGATGACCCGCCGCCGACATGTCCGACCACTATAGAGTCATCCCCACGACCCCGGGACTAGGTTGGCCCGCCGCCGACTTGTCCGACGACTATAGGGTCGTCCCTACCACCCCGGGACTAGGTTGGCCAGCCGCCGACATTTCCGACGACTATAGGGTCGTCCCCACGACCCCGGGACTAGGTTGGCCCGCCGCCGACTTGTCCAACGACTATGGGGTCGTCCCTACCACCCCGGGACGAGGTTGGCCAGCCGCCGATATGTCCGACGACTATAGGGTCGTCCCCACGACCCCGGGACTAGGTTGGCCCGCCGCCGACTTGTCCGACGACTATAGGCTCGTCCCCACGACCCCGGGACTAGGTTGGCCAGCCGCCGACATGTCCGACGACTATACGGTCGTCCCCACGACCAAGGGACTGCGTTGGCCCGCCGCCGACTTGTCCGACGACTATAGGGTCGTCCCTACCACCCCGGGACTAGGTTGGCCCGCCGCCGACTTGTCCGACGACTATAGGGTCGTCCCCACGACCCCGGGACTAGGTTGGCCAGCCGACGACTATAGGATCGTCCCCACGACCCTAGGACTAGATTGGCCCGCCACCGTCATGTCCGACGACTACAGGATCGTCCCCACGACTACGGGCCAAATTTGGCCAGCCGCCGACATGTCCGACGACTATGGGGTCGTGCCCACGACCCCGGCACTAGGTTGGCCCGCCGCCGACTTGTCCGACGACTATAGGGTCGTCCCCACGACCCCGGGACTAGATTGGCCCGACACCGTCATGTCCGACGACAATAGGATCGTCCCCACGACCCCGGGACTAGGTTGGCCCCCCGCGGACGTGTCTGACGACTATAGGGTCGTCTCCACGACCCCGGGACTAGGTTGGCCCGCCGCCGACATGTCCGACGACTATAGGGTCGTCCCCACGACCCCGGGACTAGGTTAGCCCGCCGCCGACTTGTCCAACGACTATAGGGTCGTCCCTACCACCCCGAGACTAGGTTGGCCAGCCGCCGACATGTCCGATGACTATAGGGTCGTCCCCACGACCCCGGGACTAGGTTGACCCGCCGCCGACTTGTCCGACGACTATAGGGTGGTCCCCACGACCACGGGCCAAAGTTGCCCAGCCGCCGACATGTCCGAAGACAATAGGGTCGTCCCCACGACCCCGGGACTAGATTGCCCCGCCGCCATCATGTCCGACGACTATAGGGTCGTCCCCACGACCCCGGGACTAGGTTGGCCCGCCGCCGACTTGTCCGCCGACCATAGGGTCGTCCCCACGACCACGGGCCAAAGTTGCCCAGCCGCCGACATGTCCGACGACTATAGGGTCGTCCCTACGACCCCGGGACTCCGATGACCCGCCGCCGACTTGTCCGACCACTATAGAGTCATCCCCACGACCCCGGGACTAGGTTGGCCCGCCGCCGATTTGTCCGACGACAACAGGGTCGTCCCTACCACCCCGGGACTAGGTTGGCCCGCCACCATCATGTCCGACGACTATAGGGTCGTCCCCACGACCCCGGGACTAGGTTGGCCCGCCGCCGACTTGTCCGACGACTATAGGCTCGTCCCCACGACCCCGGGCCTACGTTGGCCCGCCGCCGACATGTCCGACGACTATAGGGTCGTCCCCACGGCCCTGGGACTAGATTAGCCCGCCACCGTCATGTCCGACGACTATAGGGTCGTCCCCACGACCACGGGACTAGGTTGGCCCGCCGCCGACTTTTCCGACGACTATAGGGTCGTCCCTACGACCCTGGGCCTACGTTGGCCCGCCGCCGGCTATTCCGACGAATATAGGGTCGTCCCCACGAACCCGGGACTAGGTTGGCCAGCCGTCGACATGTCCGACGTCTATAGGGTCGTCCCCTCGACCCCGGGACTAGGTTGGCCCGCCGCCGACTTTTCCGACGACTATAGGGTCGTCCCTACGACCCTGGGCCTACGTTGGCCCGCCGCCGGCAATTCCGACGAATATAGGGTCGTCCCCACGAACCCGGGACTAGGTTGGCCAGCCGTCGACATGTCCGACGTCTATAGGGTCGTCCCCTCGACCCCGGGCCTACATTGGCCCGCCGCCGACTTTTCCGACGACTATAGGGTCGTCCCTACGACCCAGGGACTAGATTGGCCCGCCACCGTCATGTCCGACGACTATAGCGTCGTCCCCACGACCCCGGGACTAGGTTGGCCCGCGGCCGACTTGTCCTACGACTATAGGGTCGTGCCTACCACCCCGGGACTAGGTTGGCCAGCCGACGACTATAGGATCGTCCCCAAAGACCCCGGGTCTAGGTTGGCCCGCCGCCGACACGTCCGACGACTATAGGGTCGTCCCCACGACCCCGGGACTAGATTGGCCCCCCACCATCATGTCCGACGACTATAGGGTCGTCCCCACGACCCAGGGACTAGATTGGCTCGCCACCGTCATGTCCGACGACTATAGCGTCGTCCCTACGACCCCGGGACTAGGAACTCCCGCCGCCGACTTGTCCGACCACTATAGAGTCATCCCCGCGACCCCGGGACTAGGTTGGCCCGCCGCCGACTTCTCCGACGACAACAGGGTCGTCCCTACCACCCCGGGACTAGGTTGGCCCGCCGCCGACTTGTCCGACGACTATAGGGTCGTCCCCACGACCCCGGGACTAGGTTGGCCAGCCTACGACATGTCCGACGCCTATACGGTCGTCCCCACGACCCCGGGACTAGGTTAGCCCGCCGCCGACTTTTCCAACGACTATAGGGTCGTCCCTACCACCCCGAGACTAGGTTGGCCAGCCGCCGACATGTCCGATGACTATAGGGTCGTCCCCACGACCCCGGGACTAGGTTGACCCGCCGCCGACTTGTCCGACGACTATAGGGTGGTCCCCACGACCACGGGCCAAAGTTGCCCAGCCGCCGACATGTCCGAAGACTATAGGGTCGTCCCCACGACCCCGGGACTAGATTGCCCCGCCGCCGTCATGTCCGACGAATATAGGGTCGTCCCCACGACCCCGGGACTAGGTTGGCCCGCCGCCGACTTGTCCGCCGACTATAGGGTCGTCCCCACGACCACGGGCCAAAGTTGCCCAGCCGCCGACATGTCCGACGACTATAGGGTCGTCCCTACGACCCCGGGACTAGGATGACCCGCCGCTGACTTGTCCGACCACTATAGAGTAATCCCCACGACCCCGGGACTAGGTTGGCTCGCCGCCGACTTGTCCGACGACTATAGGGTCGTCCCTACCACCCCGGGACTAGGTTGGCCAGCCGCCGACATGTCCGACGACTATAGGGTCGTCCCCACTACCCCGGGACTAGGTTGGCCCGCCGCCGACGTGTCCAACGACTATAGGGTCGTCCCCACGACCCCTGGACTAGGTTGGCCTCGCCGCCGACTTGTCCGACGACTATAGGGTCGTCCCCACGACCCCGGGACTAGGTTGGCCCGCCGCCGACTTGTCCGCCGACTATAGGGTCGTCCCCACGACCACGGGCCAAAGTTGCCCAGCCGCCGACATGTCCGACGACTATAGGGTCGTCCCTACGACCCCGGGACTAGGATGACCCGCCGCCGACTTGTCCGACCACTATAGAGTCATCCCCACGACCCCGGGACTAGGTTGGCCCGCCGCCGACATCTCCGACGACAACAGGGTCGTCCCTACCACCCCGGGACTAGGTTGGCCCGCCGCCGACTTGTCCGACGACTATAGGGTCGTCCCCACGACCCCGGGACTAGGTTGGCCAGCCTACGACATGTCCGACGACTATAGGGTCGTCCCCACGACCCCGGGACTAGGTTAGCCCGCCGCCGACTTGTCCAACGACTATAGGGTCGTCCCTACCACCCCGAGACTAGGTTGGCCAGCCGCCGACATGTCCGATGACTATAGGGTCGTCCCCACGACCCCGGGACTAGGTTGGCCCGCCGCCGACTTGTCCGCCGACTATAGGGTCGTCCCCACGACCACGGGCCAAAGTTGCCCAGCCGCCGACATGTCCGACGACTATAGGGTCGTCCCTACGACCCCGGGACTAGGATGACCCGCCGCCGACTTGTCCGACCACTATAGAGTCATCCCCACGACCCCGGGACTAGGTTGACCCGCCGCAGACTTGTCCGACGACTATAGGGTGGTCCCCACGGCCACGGGCCAAAGTTGCCCAGCCGCCGACATGTCCGAAGACAATAGGGTCGTCCCCACGACCCCGGGACTAGATTGCCCCGCCGCCATCATGTCCGACGACTATAGGGTCGTCCCCACGACCCCGGGACTAGGTTGGCCCGCCGCCGACTTGTCCGCCGACCATAGGGTCGTCCCCACGACCACGGACCAAAGTTGCCCAGCCGCCGACATGTCCGACGACTATAGGGTCGTCCCTACGACCCCGGGACTACGATGACCCGCCGCCGACATGTCCGACCACTATAGAGTCATCCCCACGACCCCGGGACTAGGTTGGCCCGCCGCCGACTTGTCCGACGACTATAGGGTCGTCCCTACCACCCCGGGACTAGGTTGGCCAGCCGCCGACATTTCCGACGACTATAGGGTCGTCCCCACGACCCCGGGACTAGGTTGGCCCGCCGCCGACTTGTCCAACGACTATGGGGTCGTCCCTACCACCCCGGGACGAGGTTGGCCAGCCGCCGACATGTCCGACGACTATAGGGTCGTCCCCACGACCCCGGGGCTAGGTTAGCCCGCCGCCGACTTGTCCAACGACTATAGGGTCGTCCCTACCACCACGAGACTAGGTTGGCCAGCCGCCGATATGTCCGACGACAACAGGGTCGTCCCTACCACCCCGGGACTAGGTTGGCCCGCCACCATCATGTCCGACGACTATAGGGTCGTCCCCACGACCCCGGGACTAGGTTGGCCCGCCGCCGACTTGTCCGACGACTATAGGCTCGTGCCCACGACCCCGGGACTAGGTTGGCCAGCCGCCGACATGTCCGACGACTATACGGTCGTCCCCACGACCAAGGGACTGCGTTGGCCCGCCGCCGACTTGTCCGACGACTATAGGGTCGTCCCTACCACCCCGGGACTAGGTTGGCCCGCCGCCGACTTGTCCGACGACTATAGGGTCGTCCCCACGACCCCGGGACTAGGTTGGCCAGCCGACGACTATAGGATCGTCGCCACGACCCTAGGACTAGGTTGGCCAGCCGCCGACATGTCCGACGACTCTAGGGTCGTCCCCACGACCCCGGGGCTAGATTGCCCCGGCACCGTCATGTCCGACGACTACAGGGTCGTCCCCACGACCCCTGGACTAGGTTGGCCTCGCCGCCATCATGTCCGACGACTATAGGGTCGTCCCCACGACCCCGGGACTAGGTTGGCCCGCCGCCGACTTGTCCGCCGACCATAGGGTCGTCCCCACGACCACGGACCAAAGTTGCCCAGCCGCCGACATGTCCGACGACTATAGGGTCGTCCCTACGACCCCGGGACTACGATGACCCGCCGCCGACATGTCCGACCACTATAGAGTCATCCCCACGACCCCGGGACTAGGTTGGCCCGCCGCCGACTTGTCCGACGACTATAGGGTCGTCCCTACCACCCCGGGACTAGGTTGGCCAGCCGCCGACATTTCCGACGACTATAGGGTCGTCCCCACGACCCCGGGACTAGGTTGGCCCGCCGCCGTCTTGTCCAACGACTATGGGGTCGTCCCTACCACCCCGGGACGAGGTTGGCCAGCCGCCGATATGTCCGACGACTATAGGGTCGTCCCCACGACCCCGGGACTAGGTTGGCCCGCCGCCGACTTGTCCGCCGACCATAGGGTCGTCCCCACGACCACGGGCCAAAGTTGCCCAGCCGCCGACATGTCCGACGACTATAGGGTCGTCCCTACGACCCCGGGACTCCGATGACCCGCCGCCGACTTGTCCGACCACTATAGAGTCATCCCCACGACCCCGGGACTAGGTTGGCCCGCCGCCGATTTGTCCGACGACAACAGGGTCGTCCCTACCACCCCGGGACTAGGTTGGCCCGCCACCATCATGTCCGACGACTATAGGGTCGTCCCCACGACCCCGGGACTAGGTTGGCCCGCCGCCGACTTGTCCGACGACTATAGGCTCGTCCCCACGACCCCGGGCCTACGTTGGCCCGCCGCCGACATGTCCGACGACTATAGGGTCGTCCCCACGGCCCTGGGACTAGATTAGCCCGCCACCGTCATGTCCGACGACTATAGGGTCGTCCCCACGACCACGGGACTAGGTTGGCCCGCCGCCGACTTTTCCGACGACTATAGGGTCGTCCCTACGACCCTGGGCCTACGTTGGCCCGCCGCCGGCTATTCCGACGAATATAGGGTCGTCCCCACGAACCCGGGACTAGGTTGGCCAGCCGTCGACATGTCCGACGTCTATAGGGTCGTCCCCTCGACCCCGGGACTAGGTTGGCCCGCCGCCGACTTTTCCGACGACTATAGGGTCGTCCCTACGACCCTGGGCCTACGTTGGCCCGCCGCCGGCAATTCCGACGAATATAGGGCCGTCCCCACGAACCCGGGACTAGGTTGGCCAGCCGTCGACATGTCCGACGTCTATAGGGTCGTCCCCTCGACCCCGGGCCTACATTGGCCCGCCGCCGACTTTTCCGACGACTATAGGGTCGTCCCTACGACCCAGGGACTAGATTGGCCCGCCACCGTCATGTCCGACGACTATAGCGTCGTCCCCACGACCCCGGGACTAGGTTGGCCCGCGGCCGACTTGTCCTACGACTATAGGGTCGTGCCTACCACCCCGGGACTAGGTTGGCCAGCCGACGACTATAGGATCGTCCCCAAAGACCCCGGGTCTAGGTTGGCCCGCCGCCGACACGTCCGACGACTATAGGGTCGTCCCCACGACCCCGGGACTAGATTGGCCCCCCACCATCATGTCCGACGACTATAGGGTCGTCCCCACGACCCAGGGACTAGATTGGCTCGCCACCGTCTTGTCCGACGACTATAGCGTCGTCCCTACGACCCCGGGACTAGGAACTCCCGCCGCCGACTTGTCCGACCACTATAGAGTCATCCCCGCGACCCCGGGACTAGGTTGGCCCGCCGCCGACTTCTCCGACGACAACAGGGTCGTCCCTACCACCCCGGGACTAGGTTGGCCCGCCGCCGACTTGTCCGACGACTATAGGGTCGTCCCCACGACCCCGGGACTAGGTTGGCCAGCCTACGACATTTCCGACGACTATAGGGTCGTCCCCACGACCCCGGGACTAGGTTAGCCCGCCGCCGACTTGTCCAACGACTATAGGGTCGTCCCTACCACCCCGAGACTAGGTTGGCCAGCCGCCGACATGTCCGATGACTATAGGGTCGTCCCCACGACCCCGGGACTAGGTTGGCCCGCCGCCGACTTGTCCGCCGACTATAGGGTCGTCCCCACGACCACGGGCCAAAGTTGCCCAGCCGCCGACATGTCCGACGACTATAGGGTCGTCCCTACGACCCCGGGACTAGGATGACCCGCCGCCGACTTGTCCGACCACTATAGAGTCATCCCCACGACCCCGGGACTAGGTTGACCCGCCGCAGACTTGTCCGACGACTATAGGGTGGTCCCCACGGCCACGGGCCAAGGTTGCCCAGCCGCCGACATGTCCGGAGACAATAGGGTCGTCCCCACGACCCCGGGACTAGATTGCCCCGCCGCCATCATGTCCGACGACTATAGGGTCGTCCCCACGACCCCGGGACTAGGTTGGCCCGCCGCCGACTTGTCCGCCGACCATAGGGTCGTCCCCACGACCACGGACCAAAGTTGCCCAGCCGCCGACATGTCCGACGACTATAGGGTCGTCCCTACGACCCCGGGACTACGATGACCCGCCGCCGACATGTCCGACCACTATAGAGTCATCCCCACGACCCCGGGACTAGGTTGGCCCGCCGCCGACTTGTCCGACGACTATAGGGTCGTCCCTACCACCCCGGGACTAGGTTGGCCAGCCGCCGACATTTCCGACGACTATAGGGTCGTCCCCACGACCCCGGGACTAGGTTGGCCCGCCGCCGACTTGTCCAACGACTATGGGGTCGTCCCTACCACCCCGGGACGAGGTTGGCCAGCCGCCGACATGTCCGACGACTATAGGGTCGTCCCCACGACCCCGGGGCTAGGTTAGCCCGCCGCCGACTTGTCCAACGACTATAGGGTCGTCCCTACCACCACGAGACTAGGTTGGCCAGCCGCCGATATGTCCGACGACAACAGGGTCGTCCCTACCACCCCGGGACTAGGTTGGCCCGCCACCATCATGTCCGACGACTATAGGGTCGTCCCCACGACCCCGGGACTAGGTTGGCCCGCCGCCGACTTGTCCGACGACTATAGGCTCGTGCCCACGACCCCGGGACTAGGTTGGCCAGCCGCCGACATGTCCGACGACTATACGGTCGTCCCCACGACCAAGGGACTGCGTTGGCCCGCCGCCGACTTGTCCGACGACTATAGGGTCGTCCCTACCACCCCGGGACTAGGTTGGCCCGCCGCCGACTTGTCCGACGACTATAGGGTCGTCCCCACGACCCCGGGACTAGGTTGGCCAGCCGACGACTATAGGATCGTCGCCACGACCCTAGGACTAGATTGGCCCGCCACCGTCATGTCCGACGACTACAGGATCGTCCCCACGACTACGGGCCAAAGGGTCTAGCAGGGTAAGCATGGGCAAACGGCCCTCATGCCGATTCTTGGAGTTGTTATTTTTTAAACAATGCTCCTTGCATGAAACACCATTATGTAAAGTTTTAGATCGCTACCCCTCCATTTAAGGGTAATACGGGGGTAAACGCCCCTAACGTTATTATTCTTTTTCTCGGTTACTACTTAAGATATTTGAATGAAAAAAAAACGAAAACATAGCTACATCCTAACTGTACTTCATATATTTTTCTCTAAATTATAAATCAATTATTAAGGGTAGAAAAAAAATGATTAATTATTTGGGGGTGGTTTTTGGAAACAACCCTTTGAGTGACCACCACCAAAAAAATCCAGAATAATGCTTTACTATCGAGCTATTATATAAAAAAAACCGAAGTTGGTCGAGATGGTGGAACATAGTTAAATAATTAAAAGAAGATCATTATATTATAAATATGTGGGGTTTTGTGACGAGAAAGAGTATTTGTCGCGAGCCTGAGTACGTGTTATTTAAATGCGAATGGACGAAACGATTGAGGTTCGTTTGGGTGATCGAAGTGTGAATGAGGAGTGTTTGGGATTTATTGTTTATGTATAGTGTCGGGCAAAGAAGCGAGTCGCGAAGCGTGTCGTGAGAGTAATCAGTGGGAGTTCGAAAATCATAGGTAATAACGAGAAAGGTTGATATCATTATTGATTATTATTTATTAATCCTCGTCGCTATTTACGTCAATAACTGCCGTTGTGTCAGTTCCATCAAATATATTTGTTAATATTTCGGACGGTTTAACTATTTTGGATTTAAAACGCCCGTGTGATAAATAATAAATAATCGCAGCGACATCCGAACAGCAACCCACTGTCCTGTTGCCATTCGCACAATCGCACGTACATATATCGTTGTATTGCCGTGTAGCTGGTAGAATTTGGTATACATATTCGATATAACATTTGTAAGTTTTGCGATTGATATGTCGCGAGCGGACCTTCATCCTTATAATGTTAGTGGTTTCCTTTAAGTACTCCACGGTCAAATAATTTTCGTTATTCATGAGTTCAGCAAGATTCTGAAAATGGCAACAGGACAGTGGGTTGCTGTTCGCATGTCGCTGCGATTATTTATTATTTATCACACGGACGTTTTAAATCCATAATAGTTCAACCGTCCGAAATATTAACAAATATATTTGATGGAACTGACACAACGGCAGTTATTGACGTAAATAGCGACGAGGATTAATAAATAATAATCAATAATGATATCAACCTTTCTCGTTATTACCTATGATTTTCGAACTCCCACTGATTACTCTCACGACACGCTTCGCGACTCGCTTCTTTGCCCGACACTATACATAAACAATAAATCCCAAACACTCTTCATTCACACTTCGATCACCCAAACGAACCTCAATCGTTTCGTCCATTCGCATTTAAATAACACGTACTCAGGCTCGCGACAAATACTCTTTCTCGTCACAAAACCCCACATATTTATAATATAATGATCTTCTTTTAATTATTTAACTATGTTCCACCATCTCGATCAACTTCGGGGTTTTTTTATATAATAGCTCGATAGCAAAGCATTATTCTGGATTTTTTTGGAGGTGGTCACTCAAAGGGTTGTTTCCAAAAACCACCCCCAAATAATTAATCATTTTTTTTCTACCCTTAATAATTGATTTATAATTTAGAGAAAAATATATGAAGTACAGTTAGGATGTAGCTATGTTTTCGTTTTTTTTTCATTCAAATATCTTAAGTAGTAACCGAGAAAAAGAATAATAACGTTAGGGGCGTTTACCCCCGTATTACCCTTAAACGGGGGGGTAGCGATCTAAAACTTTACATAATGGTGTTTCATGCAAGGAGCATTGTTTAAAAAATAACAACTCCAAGAATCGGCATGAGGGCCGTTTGCCCATGCTTACCCTGCTAGACCCTTTGGCCAGCCGCCGACATGTCCGACGACTATGGGGTCGTGCCCACGACCCCGGCACTAGGTTGGCCCGCCGCCGACTTGTCCGACGACTATAGGGTCGTCCCCACGACCCCGGGACTAGGATAGCCCGCCGCCGACTTGTCCAACGACTATAGGGTCGTCCCTACCACCACGAGACTAGGTTGGCCAGCCGCCGACATGTCCGACGACTATACGGTCGTCCCCACGACCAAGGGACTGCGTTGGCCCGCCGCCGACTTGTCCGACGACTATAGGGTCGTCCCTACCACCCCGGGACTAGGTTGGCCCGCCGCCGACTTGTCCGACGACTATAGGGTCGTCCCCACGACCCCGGGACTAGGTTGGCCCGCCGCCGACTTGTCCGACGACTATAGGCTCGTCCCCACGACCCCGGGACTAGGTTGGCCAGCCGCCGACATGTCCGACGACTATACGGTCGTCCCCACGACCAAGGGACTGCGTTGGCCCGCCGCCGACTTGTCCGACGACTATAGGGTCGTCCCTACCACCCCGGGACTAGGTTGGCCCGCCGCCGAATTGTCCGACGACTATAGGGTCGTCCCCACGACCCCGGGACTAGGTTGGCCAGCCGACGACTATAGGATCGTCCCCACGACCCTAGGACTAGATTGGCCCGCCACCGTCATGTCCGACGACTACAGGATCGTCCCCACGACTACGGGCCAAATTTGGCCAGCCGCCGACATGTCCGACGACTATGGGGTCGTGCCCACGACCCCGGCACTAGGTTGGCCCGCCGCCGACTTGTCCGACGACTATAGGGTCGTCCCCACGACCCCGGGACTAGATTGGCCCGACACCGTCATGTCCGACGACAATAGGATCGTCCCCACGACCCCGGGACTAGGTTGGCCCCCCGCGGACGTGTCTGACGACTATAGGGTCGTCTCCACGACCCCGGGACTAGGTTGGCCCGCCGCCGACATGTCCGACGACTATAGGGTCGTCCCCACGACCCCGGGACTAGGTTAGCCCGCCGCCGACTTGTCCAACGACTATAGGGTGGTCCCCACGACCACGGGCCAAAGTTGCCCAGCCGCCGACATGTCCGAAGACAATAGGGTCGTCCCCACGACCCCGGGACTAGATTGCCCCGCCGCCATCATGTCCGACGACTATAGGGTCGTCCCCACGACCCCGGGACTAGGTTGGCCCGCCGCCGACTTGTCCGCCGACCATAGGGTCGTCCCCACGACCACGGGCCAAAGTTGCCCAACCGCCGACATGTCCGACGACTATAGGGTCGTCCCTACGACCCCGGGACTACGATGACCCGCCGCCGACTTGTCCGACCACTATAGAGTCATCCCCACGACCCCGGGACTAGGTTGGCCCGCCGCCGACTTGTCCGACGACAACAGGGTCGTCCCTACCACCCCGGGACTAGGTTGGCCCGCCACCATCATGTCCGACGACTATAGGGTCGTCCCCACGACCCCGGGACTAGGTTGGCCCGCCGCCGACTTGTCCGACGACTATAGGCTCGTCCCCACGACCCCGGGACTAGGTTGGTCAGCCGCCGACATGTCCGACGACTATACGGTCGTCCCCACGACCAAGGGACTGCGTTGGCCCGCCGCCGACTTGTCCGACGACTATAGGGTCGTCCCTACCACCCCGGGACTAGGTTGGCCCGCCACCATCATGTCCGACGACTATAGGGTCGTCCCCACGACCCCGGGCCTACGTTGGCCCGCCGCCGACATGTCCGACGACTATAGGGTCGTCCCCACGGCCCTGGGACTAGATTAGCCCGCCACCGTCATGTCCGACGACTATAGGGTCGTCCCCACGACCACGGGACTAGGTTGGCCCGCCGCCGACTTTTCCGACGACTATAGGGTCGTCCCTACGACCCTGGGCCTACGTTGGCCAGCCGCCGACATTTCCGACGACTATAGGGTCGTCCCCACGACCCCGGGACTAGGTTGGCCCGCCGCCGACTTGTCCAACGACTATGGGGTCGTGCCTACCACCCCGGGACGAGGTTGGCCAGCCGCCGACATGTCCGACGACTATAGGGTCGTCCCCACGACCCCGGGGCTAGGTTAGCCCGCCGCCGACTTGTCCAACGACTATAGGGTCGTCCCTACCACCACGAGACTAGGTTGGCCAGCCGCCGATATGTCCGACGACAACAGGGTCGTCCCTACCACCCCGGGACTAGGTTGGCCCGCCACCATCATGTCCGACGACTATAGGGTCGTCCCCACGACCCCGGGACTAGGTTGGCCCGCCGCCGACTTGTCCGACGACTATAGGCTCGTGCCCACGACCCCGGGACTAGGTTGGCCAGCCGCCGACTTGTCCTACGACTATAGGGTCGTGCCTGCCACACCGGGACTAGGTTGGCCAGCCGACGACTATAGGATCGTCCCCACGACCCCGGGTCTAGGTTGGCCCGCCGCCGACACGTCCGACGACTATAGGGTCGTCCCCACGACCCCGGGACTAGATTGGCCCGCCACCATCATGTCCGACGACTATAGGGTCGTCCCCACGACCCAGGGACTAGATTGGCTCGCCACCGTCATGTCCGACGACTATAGCGTCGTCCCCACGACCCCGGGACTAGGTTGGCCAGCCGACGACTATAGGATCGTCCCCACGACCCCGGGTCTAGGTTGGCCCGCCGCCGACACGTCCGACGACTATAGGGTCGTCCCCACGACCCCGGGACTAGATTGGCCCGCCACCGTCATGTCCGACGACAATAGGGTCGTCCCCACGACCACCGGCCAAAGCTGGCCAGCCATCGACATGTCGGACGACTATAGGGTCGTCCCCACGACCCTGGGACTAGATTGGCTCGCCACCGTCATGTCCGTCGACTACAGGATCGTCCCCACGACTACGGGCCAAATTTGGCCAGCCGCCGACATGTCCGACGACTATGGGGACGTGCCCACGACCCCGGCACTAGGTTGGCCCGCCGCCGACTTGTCCGACGACTATAGGGTCGTCCCCACGACCCAGGGACTAGATTGGCCCGCCACCGTCATGTCCGACGACAATAGGGTCGTCCCCACGACCACCGGCCAAAGCTGGCCAGCCATCGACATGTCGGACGACTATAGGGTCGTCCCCACGACCCCGGGACTTGGTTGGCCCGCCGCCGACTTGTCCGACAACTATAGGGTCGTCCCCACGACCCCGGGACTAGGTTGGCCCGCCGCCGACTTGTCCGACGACTATAGGGTCGTCCCCACGACCCCGGGACTAGGTTGGCCCGCCGCCGACTTGTCCGACGACTATAGGGTCGTCCCACGACCCCGGGACTAGGTTGGCCAGCCGACGACTATAGGATCGTTCCCACGACCCTAGTACTAGATTGGCCCGCCACCGTCATGTCCGACGACTACAGGGTCGTACCCACGGCCCCGAGACTAGATTGGCCCACGACCGTCATGTCCGACGACTATAGGGTCGTCCCCACGACCCCGGGACTAGGTTGGCCAGCCGACGACTATAGGATCGTCCCCACGACCCTGGGACTAGATTGGCCCGCCACCGTCATGTCCGACGACTACAGGATCGTCCCCACGACTACGGGCCAAATTTGGCCAGCCGCCGACATGTCCGACGACTATGGGGTCGTGCCCACGACCCCGGCACTAGGTTGGCCCGCCGCCGACTTGTCCGACGACTATAGGGTCGTCCCCACGACCCCGGGACTAGGATAGCCCGCCGCCGACTTGTCCAACGACTATAGGGTCGTCCCTACCACCACGAGACTAGGTTGGCCAGCCGCCGACATGTCCGACGACTATACGGTCGTCCCCACGACCAAGGGACTACGTTGGCCCGCCGCCGACTTGTCCGACGACTATAGGGTCGTCCCTACCACCCCGGGACTAGGTTGGCCCGCCACCATCATGTCCGACGACTATTGGGTCGTCCCCACGACCCCGGGCCTACGTTGGCCCGCCGCCGACATGTCCGACGACTATAGGGTCGTCCCCACGGCCCTGGGACTAGATTGGCCCGCCACCGTCATGTCCGACGACTATAGGGTCGTCCCCACGACCACGGGCCAAAGTTGCCCAGCCGCCGACATGTCCGACGACTATAGGGTAGTCCCCACGACCCCGGGACTAGGTTGGCCCGCCACCGTCATGTCCGACGACTATAGGGTCGTCCCCACGACCCCGGGACTAGGTTGGCCCGCGGCCGACTTGTCCGCCGACTATAGGGTCGTTCCCACGACCCCGGGACTAGATTGCCCCGCCACCGTCATGTCCGACGAATATAGGGTCGTCTCCACGACCCCGGGACTAGGTTGGCCCGCCGCCGACTTGTCCGCCGACAATAGGGTTGTCCCCACGACCACGGGCCAAAGTTGCCCAGCCGCCGACATGTCCGACGACTATAGGGTCGTCCCTACGACCCCGGGACTAGGATGACCCGCCGCCGACTTGTCCGACCACTATAGAGTCATCCCCACGACCCCGGGACTAGGTTGGCCCGCCGCCGACTTCTCCGACGGCAACAGGGTCGTCCCTACCACCCCGGGACTAGGTTGGCCAGCCGCCGACATGTCCGACGACTATAGGGTCGTCCCCACGACCCCGGGACTAGGTTAGCCCGCCGCCGACATGTCCGATGACTATAGGGTCGTCCCCACGACCCCGGGACTAGGTTGGCCCGCCGCCGACTTGTCCGACGACTATAGGGTCGTCCCCACGACCACGGGCCAAAGTTGCCCAGCCGCCGACATGTCCGATGACTATGGGGTCGTCCCTACCACCCCGGGACTAGGTTGGCCAGCCGCCGACATGTCCGATGACTATAGGGTCGTCCCCACGACCCCGGGACTAGGTTGGCCCGCCGCCGACTTGTCCGACGACTATAGGGTGGTCCCCACGACCACGGGCCAAAGTTGCCCAGCCGCCGACATGTCCGAAGACTATAGGGTCGTCCCCACGACCCCGGGACTAGATTGCCCCGCCACCGTCATGTCCGACGACTATAGGGTCGTCCCCACGACCCCGGGACTAGGTTGGCCCGCCGCCGACTTGTCCGACGACTATAGGGTCGTCCCTACCACCCCGGGACTAGGTTGGCCAGCCGCCGACATGTCCGACGACTATAGGGTCGTCCCCACTACCCCGGGACTAGGTTGGCCCGCCGCCGACGTGTCCAACGACTATAGGGTCGTCCCTACCACCCCGGGACTAGGTTGGCCAGCCGCCGACATGTCCGACGACTCTAGGGTCGTCCCCACGACCCCGGGACTAGGTTGGCCCGCCTTCGACTTGTCCGACGATTATAGGGTCGTCCCCACGACCCCGGGACTAGTTTGGCCCGCCGCCGGCTTGTCCGACGACTATAGGGTCGTCCCCACGACCCCGGGACTAGGATGGCCCGCCGCCGACTTGTCCGACGACTATAGGGTCGTCCCTACGACCCCGGGACTAGGTTGGCCAGCCGACGACTATGGGATCGTCCCCACGACCCCGGGTCTAGGTTGGCCCGCCGCCGACACGTCCGACGACTATAGGGTCGTCCCCACGACCCCGGGACTAGATTGGCCCGCCACCATCATGTCCGACGACTATAGGGTCGTCCCCACGACCCAGGGACTAGATTGGCTCGCCACCGTCATGTCCGACGACTATAGCGTCGTCCCCACGACCCCGGGACTGGGTTGGCCAGCCGACCACTATAGGGTCGTCCCCACGACCCCGGGCCTACGTTGGCCCGCCGCCGACATGTCCGACGACTATAGGGTCGTCCCCACGGCCCTGGGACTAGATTGGCCCGCCACCGTCATGTCCGACGACTATAGGGTCGTCCCCACGACCACGGGCCAAAGTTGCCCAGCCGCCGACATGTCCGACGACTATAGGGTAGTCCCCACGACCCCGGGTCTAGGTTGGCCCGCCGCCGACTTGTCCGCCGACAATAGGGTCGTCCCCACGACCACGGGCCAAAGTTGCCCAGCCGCCGACATGTCCGACGACTATAGGGTCGTCCCTACGACCCCGGGACTAGGATGACCCGCCGCCGACTTGTCCGACCACTATAGAGTCATCCCCACGACCCCGGGACTAGGTTGGCCCGCCGCCGACTTCTCCGACGATACCAGGGTCGTCCCTACCACCCCGGGACTAGGTTGGCCCGCCGCCGACTTGTCCGACGAGTATAGGGTCGTCCCCACGACCCCGGGTCTAGGTTGCCCCGCCACCGTCATGTCCGACGACTATAGGGTCGTCCCCACATCCCCTGGACTAGGTTGGCCTCGCCGCCGACTTGTCCGACGACTATAGGGTCGTCCCCACGACCCCGGGACTAGGTTGGCCCGCCGCCGACTTGTCCGCCGACTATAGGGTCGTCCCCACGACCACGGGCCAAAGTTGCCCAGCCGCCGACATGTCCGACGACTATAGGGTCGTCCCTACGACCCCGGGACTAGGATGACCCGCCGCCGACTTGTCCGACCACTATAGAGTCATCCCCACGACCCCGGGACTAGGTTGGCCCGCCGCCGACATCTCCGACGACAACAGGGTCGTCCCTACCACCCCGGGACTAGGTTGGCCCGCCGCCGACTTGTCCGACGACTATAGGGTCGTCCCCACGACCCCGGGACTAGGTTGGCCAGCCTACGACATGTCCGACGCCTATAGGGTCGTCCCCACTACCCCGGGACTAGGTTGGCCCGCCGCCGACGTGTCCAACGACTATAGGGTCGTCCCAACCACCCCGGGACTAGGTTGGCCAGCCGCCGACTTGTCCGCCGACTATAGGGTCGTCCCCACGACCACGGGCCAAAGTTGCCCAGCCGCCGACATGTCCGACGACTATAGGGTCGTCCCTACGACCCCGGGACTAGGATGACCCGCCGCCGACTTGTCCGACCACTATAGAGTCATCCCCACGACCCCGGGACTAGGTTGGCCCGCCGCCGACATCTCCGACGACAACAGGGTCGTCCCTACCACCCCGGGACTAGGTTGGCCCGCCGCCGACTTGTCCGACGACTATAGGGTCGTCCCCACGACCCCGGGACTAGGTTGGCCAGCCTACGACATGTCCGACGACTATAGGGTCGTCCCCACGACCCCGGGACTAGGTTAGCCCGCCGCCGACTTGTCCAACGACTATAGGGTCGTCCCTACCACCCCGAGACTAGGTTGGCCAGCCGCCGACATGTCCGATGACTATAGGGTCGTCCCCACGACCCCGGGACTAGGTTGACCCGCCGCAGACTTGTCCGACGACTATAGGGTGGTCCCCACGGCCACGGGCCAAAGTTGCCCAGCCGCCGACATGTCCGAAGACAATAGGGTCGTCCCCACGACCCCGGGACTAGATTGCCCCGCCGCCATCATGTCCGACGACTATAGGGTCGTCCCCACGACCCCGGGACTAAGTTGGCCCGCCGCCGACTTGTCCGCCGACCATAGGGTCGTCCCCACGACCACGGACCAAAGTTGCCCAGCCGCCGACATGTCCGACGACTATAGGGTCGTCCCTACGACCCCGGGACTACGATGACCCGCCGCCGACATGTCCGACCACTATAGAGTCATCCCCACGACCCCGGGACTAGGTTGGCCCGCCGCCGACTTGTCCGACGACTATAGGGTCGTCCCTACCACCCCGGGACTAGGTTGGCCAGCCGCCGACATTTCCGACGACTATAGGGTCGTCCCCACGACCCCGGGACTAGGTTGGCCCGCCGCCGACTTGTCCAACGACTATGGGGTCGTCCCTACCACCCCGGGACGAGGTTGGCCAGCCGCCGACATGTCCGACGACTATAGGGTCGTCCCCACGACCCCGGGACTAGGTTAGCCCGCCGCCGACTTGTCCAACGACTATAGGGTCGTCCCTACCACCACGAGACTAGGTTGGCCAGCCGCCGATATGTCCGACGACAACAGGGTCGTCCCTACCACCCCGGGACTAGGTTGGCCAGCCGCCGACATTTCCGACGACTATGGGGACGTGCCCACGACCCCGGCACTAGGTTGGCCCGCCGCCGACTTGTCCGACGACTATAGGGTCGTCCCCACGACCCCGGGACTAGGTTGGCCCGCCGCCGACTTGTCCGACGACTATAGGGTCGTCCCCACGACCCCGGGACTAGGTTGGCCAGCCGACGACTATAGGATCGTTCCCACGACCCTAGTACTAGATTGGCCCGCCACCGTCATGTCCGACGACTACAGGGTCGTACCCACGGCCCCGAGACTAGATTGGCCCACGACCGTCATGTCCGACGACTATAGGGTCGTCCCCACGACCCCGGGACTAGGTTGGCCAGCCGACGACTATAGGATCGTCCCCACGACCCTGGGACTAGATTGGCCCGCCACCGTCATGTCCGACGACTACAGGATCGTCCCCACGACTACGGGCCAAATTTGGCCAGCCGCCGACATGTCCGACGACTATGGGGTCGTGCCCACGACCCCGGCACTAGGTTGGCCCGCCGCCGACTTGTCCGACGACTATAGGGTCGTCCCCACGACCCCGGGACTAGGATAGCCCGCCGCCGACTTGTCCAACGACTATAGGGTCGTCCCTACCACCACGAGACTAGGTTGGCCAGCCGCCGACATGTCCGACGACTATACGGTCGTCCCCACGACCAAGGGACTACGTTGGCCCGCCGCCGACTTGTCCGACGACTATAGGGTCGTCCCTACCACCCCGGGACTAGGTTGGCCCGCCACCATCATGTCCGACGACTATTGGGTCGTCCCCACGACCCCGGGCCTACGTTGGCCCGCCGCCGACATGTCCGACGACTATAGGGTCGTCCCCACGGCCCTGGGACTAGATTGGCCCGCCACCGTCATGTCCGACGACTATAGGGTCGTCCCCACGACCACGGGCCAAAGTTGCCCAGCCGCCGACATGTCCGACGACTATAGGGTAGTCCCCACGACCCCGGGACTAGGTTGGCCCGCCACCGTCATGTCCGACGACTATAGGGTCGTCCCCACGACCCCGGGACTAGGTTGGCCCGCGGCCGACTTGTCCGCCGACTATAGGGTCGTTCCCACGACCCCGGGACTAGATTGCCCCGCCACCGTCATGTCCGACGAATATAGGGTCGTCTCCACGACCCCGGGACTAGGTTGGCCCGCCGCCGACTTGTCCGCCGACAATAGGGTCGTCCCCACGACCACGGGCCAAAGTTGCCCAGCCGCCGACATGTCCGACGACTATAGGGTCGTCCCTACGACCCCGGGACTAGGATGACCCGCCGCCGACTTGTCCGACCACTATAGAGTCATCCCCACGACCCCGGGACTAGGTTGGCCCGCCGCCGACTTCTCCGACGGCAACAGGGTCGTCCCTACCACCCCGGGACTAGGTTGGCCAGCCGCCGACATGTCCGACGACTATAGGGTCGTTCCCACGACCCCGGGACTAGATTGCCCCGCCACCGTCATGTCCGACGAATATAGGGTCGTCTCCACGACCCCGGGACTAGGTTGGCCCGCCGCCGACTTGTCCGCCGACAATAGGGTCGTCCCCACGACCACGGGCCAAAGTTGCCCAGCCGCCGACATGTCCGACGACTATAGGGTCGTCCCTACGACCCCGGGACTAGGATGACCCGCCGCCGACTTGTCCGACCACTATAGAGTCATCCCCACGACCCCGGGACTAGGTTGGCCCGCCGCCGACTTCTCCGACGGCAACAGGGTCGTCCCTACCACCCCGGGACTAGGTTGGCCAGCCGCCGACATGTCCGACGACTATAGGGTCGTCCCCACGACCCCGGGACTAGGTTAGCCCGCCGCCGACATGTCCGATGACTATAGGGTCGTCCCCACGACCCCGGGACTAGGTTGGCCCGCCGCCGACTTGTCCGACGACTATAGGGTCGTCCCCACGACCACGGGCCAAAGTTGCCCAGCCGCCGACATGTCCGATGACTATGGGGTCGTCCCTACCACCCCGGGACTAGGTTGGCCAGCCGCCGACATGTCCGATGACTATAGGGTCGTCCCCACGACCCCGGGACTAGGTTGGCCCGCCGCCGACTTGTCCGACGACTATAGGGTGGTCCCCACGACCACGGGCCAAAGTTGCCCAGCCGCCGACATGTCCGAAGACTATAGGGTCGTCCCCACGACCCCGGGACTAGATTGCCCCGCCACCGTCATGTCCGACGACTACAGGGTCGTCCCCACGACCCCTGGACTAGGTTGGCCTCGCCGCCGACTTGTCCGACGACTATAGGGTCGTCCCCACGACCCCGGGACTAGGTTGGCCCGCCTTCGACTTGTCCGACGATTATAGGGTCGTCCCCACGACCCCGGGACTAGTTTGGCCCGCCGCCGGCTTGTCCGACGACTATAGGGTCGTCCCCACGACCCCGGGACTAGGATGGCCCGCCGCCGACTTGTCCGACGACTATAGGGTCGTCCCTACGACCCCGGGACTAGGTTGGCCAGCCGACGACTATGGGATCGTCCCCACGACCCCGGGTCTAGGTTGGCCCGCCGCCGACACGTCCGACGACTATAGGGTCGTCCCCACGACCCCGGGACTAGATTGGCCCGCCACCATCATGTCCGACGACTATAGGGTCGTCCCCACGACCCAGGGACTAGATTGGCTCGCCACCGTCATGTCCGACGACTATAGCGTCGTCCCCACGACCCCGGGACTAGGTTGGCCAGCCGACGACTATAGGGTCGTCCCCACGACCCCGGGCCTACGTTGGCCCGCCGCCGACATGTCCGACGACTATAGGGTCGTCCCCACGGCCCTGGGACTAGATTGGCCCGCCACCGTCATGTCCGACGACTATAGGGTCGTCCCCACGACCACGGGCCAAAGTTGCCCAGCCGCCGACATGTCCGACGACTATAGGGTAGTCCCCACGACCCCGGGTCTAGGTTGGCCCGCCGCCGACTTGTCCGCCGACAATAGGGTCGTCCCCACGACCACGGGCCAAAGTTGCCCAGCCGCCGACATGTCCGACGACTATAGGGTCGTCCCTACGACCCCGGGACTAGGATGACCCGCCGCCGACTTGTCCGACCACTATAGAGTCATCCCCACGACCCCGGGACTAGGTTGGCCCGCCGCCGACTTCTCCGACGATACCAGGGTCGTCCCTACCACCCCGGGACTAGGTTGGCCCGCCGCCGACTTGTCCGACGAGTATAGGGTCGTCCCCACGACCACGGGCCAAAGTTGCCCAGCCGCCGACATGTCCGAAGACTATAGGGTCGTCCCCACGACCCCGGGACTAGATTGCCCCGCCACCGTCATGTCCGACGACTATAGGGTCGTCCCCACGACCCCGGGACTAGGTTGGCCCGCCGCCGACTTGTCCGACGACTATAGGGTCGTCCCTACCACCCCGGGACTAGGTTGGCCAGCCGCCGACATGTCCGACGACTATAGGGTCGTCCCCACTACCCCGGGACTAGGTTGGCCCGCCGCCGACGTGTCCAACGACTATAGGGTCGTCCCTACCACCCCGGGACTAGGTTGGCCAGCCGCCGACATGTCCGACGACTCTAGGGTCGTCCCCACGACCCCGGGGCTAGATTGCCCCGGCACTGTCATGTCCGACGACTACAGGGTCGTCCCCACGACCCCGGGCCTACGTTGGCCCGCCGCCGACATGTCCGACGACTATAGGGTCGTCCCCACGGCCCTGGGACTAGATTGGCCCGCCACCGTCATGTCCGACGACTATAGGGTCGTCCCCACGACCACGGGCCAAAGTTGCCCAGCCGCCGACATGTCCGACGACTATAGGGTAGTCCCCACGACCCCGGGTCTAGGTTGGCCCGCCGCCGACTTGTCCGCCGACAATAGGGTCGTCCCCACGACCACGGGCCAAAGTTGCCCAGCCGCCGACATGTCCGACGACTATAGGGTCGTCCCTACGACCCCGGGACTAGGATGACCCGCCGCCGACTTGTCCGACCACTATAGAGTCATCCCCACGACCCCGGGACTAGGTTGGCCCGCCGCCGACTTCTCCGACGATACCAGGGTCGTCCCTACCACCCCGGGACTAGGTTGGCCCGCCGCCGACTTGTCCGACGAGTATAGGGTCGTCCCCACGACCACGGGCCAAAGTTGCCCAGCCGCCGACATGTCCGAAGACTATAGGGTCGTCCCCACGACCCCGGGACTAGATTGCCCCGCCACCGTCATGTCCGACGACTATAGGGTCGTCCCCACGACCCCGGGACTAGGTTGGCCCGCCGCCGACTTGTCCGACGACTATAGGGTCGTCCCTACCACCCCGGGACTAGGTTGGCCAGCCGCCGACATGTCCGACGACTATAGGGTCGTCCCCACTACCCCGGGACTAGGTTGGCCCGCCGCCGACGTGTCCAACGACTATAGGGTCGTCCCTACCACCCCGGGACTAGGTTGGCCAGCCGCCGACATGTCCGACGACTCTAGGGTCGTCCCCACGACCCCGGGGCTAGATTGCCCCGGCACTGTCATGTCCGACGACTACAGGGTCGTCCCCACATCCCCTGGACTAGGTTGGCCTCGCCGCCGACTTGTCCGACGACTATAGGGTCGTCCCCACGACCCCGGGACTAGGTTGGCCCGCCGCCGACTTGTCCGCCGACTATAGGGTCGTCCCCACGACCACGGGCCAAAGTTGCCCAGCCGCCGACATGTCCGACGACTATAGGGTCGTCCCTACGACCCCGGGACTAGGATGACCCGCCGCCGACTTGTCCGACCACTATAGAGTCATCCCCACGACCCCGGGACTAGGTTGGCCCGCCGCCGACATCTCCGACGACAACAGGGTCGTCCCTACCACCCCGGGACTAGGTTGGCCCGCCGCCGACTTGTCCGACGACTATAGGGTCGTCCCCTCCACCCCGGGACTAGGTTGGCCAGCCTACGACATGTCCGACGCCTATAGGGTCGTCCCCACTACCCCGGGACTAGGTTGGCCCGCCGCCGACGTGTCCAACGACTATAGGGTCGTCCCAACCACCCCGGGACTAGGTTGGCCAGCCGCCGACTTGTCCGCCGACTATAGGGTCGTCCCCACGACCACGGGCCAAAGTTGCCCAGCCGCCGACATGTCCGACGACTATAGGGTCGTCCCTACGACCCCGGGACTAGGATGACCCGCCGCCGACTTGTCCGACCACTATAGAGTCATCCCCACGACCCCGGGACTAGGTTGGCCCGCCGCCGACATCTCCGACGACAACAGGGTCGTCCCTACCACCCCGGGACTAGGTTGGCCCGCCGCCGACTTGTCCGACGACTATAGGGTCGTCCCCACGACCCCGGGACTAGGTTGGCCAGCCTACGACATGTCCGACGACTATAGGGTCGTCACCACGACCCCGGGACTAGGTTAGCCCGCCGCCGACTTGTCCAACGACTATAGGGTCGTCCCTACCACCCCGAGACTAGGTTGGCCAGCCGCCGACATGTCCGATGACTATAGGGTCGTCCCCACGACCCCGGGACTAGGTTGACCCGCCGCAGACTTGTCCGACGACTATAGGGTGGTCCCCACGGCCACGGGCCAAAGTTGCCCAGCCGCCGACATGTCCGAAGACAATAGGGTCGTCCCCACGACCCCGGGACTAGATTGCCCCGCCGCCATCATGTCCGACGACTATAGGGTCGTCCCCACGACCCCGGGACTAAGTTGGCCCGCCGCCGACTTGTCCGCCGACCATAGGGTCGTCCCCACGACCACGGACCAAAGTTGCCCAGCCGCCGACATGTCCGACGACTATAGGGTCGTCCCTACGACCCCGGGACTACGATGACCCGCCGCCGACATGTCCGACCACTATAGAGTCATCCCCACGACCCCGGGACTAGGTTGGCCCGCCGCCGACTTGTCCGACGACTATAGGGTCGTCCCTACCACCCCGGGACTAGGTTGGCCAGCCGCCGACATTTCCGACGACTATAGGGTCGTCCCCACGACCCCGGGACTAGGTTGGCCCGCCGCCGACTTGTCCAACGACTATGGGGTCGTCCCTACCACCCGGGGACGAGGTTGGCCAGCCGCCGACATGTCCGACGACTATAGGGTCGTCCCCACGACCCCGGGACTAGGTTAGCCCGCCGCCGACTTGTCCAACGACTATAGGGTCGTCCCTACCACCACGAGACTAGGTTGGCCAGCCGCCGATATGTCCGACGACAACAGGGTCGTCCCTACCACCCCGGGACTAGGTTGGCCAGCCGCCGACATTTCCGACGACTATGGGGACGTGCCCACGACCCCGGCACTAGGTTGGCCCGCCGCCGACTTGTCCGACGACTATAGGGTCGTCCCCACGACCCCGGGACTAGGTTGGCACGCCGCCGACTTGTCCGACGACTATAGGGTCGTCCCCACGACCCCGGGACTAGGTTGGCCAGCCGACGACTATAGGATCGTTCCCACGACCCTAGTACTAGATTGGCCCGCCACCGTCATGTCCGACGACTACAGGGTCGTACCCACGGCCCCGAGACTAGATTGGCCCACGACCGTCATGTCCGACGACTATAGGGTCGTCCCCACGACCCCGGGACTAGGTTGGCCAGCCGACGACTATAGGATCGTCCCCACGACCCTGGGACTAGATTGGCCCGCCACCGCCATGTCCGACGACTACAGGATCGTCCCCACGACTACGGGCCAAATTTGGCCAGCCGCCGACATGTCCGACGACTATGGGGTCGTGCCCACGACCCCGGCACTAGGTTGGCCCGCCGCCGACTTGTCCGACGACTATAGGGTCGTCCCCACGACCCCGGGACTAGGATAGCCCGCCGCCGACTTGTCCAACGACTATAGGGTCGTCCCTACCACCACGAGACTAGGTTGGCCAGCCGCCGACATGTCCGACGACTATACGGTCGTCCCCACGACCAAGGGACTACGTTGGCCCGCCGCCGACTTGTCCGACGACTATAGGGTCGTCCCTACCACCCCGGGACTAGGTTGGCCCGCCACCATCATGTCCGACGACTATTGGGTCGTCCCCACGACCCCGGGCCTACGTTGGCCCGCCGCCGACATGTCCGACGACTATAGGGTCGTCCCCACGGCCCTGGGACTAGATTGGCCCGCCACCGTCATGTCCGACGACTATAGGGTCGTCCCCACGACCACGGGCCAAAGTTGCCCAGCCGCCGACATGTCCGACGACTATAGGGTAGTCCCCACGACCCCGGGACTAGGTTGGCCCGCCACCGTCATGTCCGACGACTATAGGGTCGTCCCCACGACCCCGGGACTAGGTTGGCCCGCGGCCGACTTGTCCGCCGACTATAGGGTCGTTCCCACGACCCCGGGACTAGATTGCCCCGCCACCGTCATGTCCGACGAATATAGGGTCGTCTCCACGACCCCGGGACTAGGTTGGCCCGCCGCCGACTTGTCCGCCGACAATAGGGTCGTCCCCACGACCACGGGCCAAAGTTGCCCAGCCGCCGACATGTCCGACGACTATAGGGTCGTCCCTACGACCCCGGGACTAGGATGACCCGCCGCCGACTTGTCCGACCACTATAGAGTCATCCCCACGACGCCGGGACTAGGTTGGCCCGCCGCCGACTTCTCCGACGGCAACAGGGTCGTCCCTACCACCCCGGGACTAGGTTGGCCAGCCGCCGACATGTCCGACGACTATAGGGTCGTCCCCACGACCCAGGGACTAGGTTAGCCCGCCGCCGACATGTCCGATGACTATAGGGTCGTCCCCACGACCCCGGGACTAGGTTGGCCCGCCGCCGACTTGTCCGACGACTATAGGGTCGTCCCCACGACCACGGGCCAAAGTTGCCCAGCCGCCGACATGTCCGAAGACAATAGGGTCGTCCCCACGACCCCGGGACTAGATTGCCCCGCCGCCATCATGTCCGACGACTATAGGGTCGTCCCCACGACCCCGGGACTAAGTTGGCCCGCCGCCGACTTGTCCGACGACTATAGGGTCGTCCCTACGACCCCGGGACTAGGTTGGCCAGCCGACGACTATGGGATCGTCCCCACGACCCCGGGTCTAGGTTGGCCCGCCGCCGACACGTCCGACGACTATAGGGTCGTCCCCACGACCCCGGGACTAGATTGGCCCGCCACCATCATGTCCGACGACTATAGGGTCGTCCCCACGACCCAGGGACTAGATTGGCTCGCCACCGTCATGTCCGACGACTATAGCGTCGTCCCCACGACCCCGGGACTAGGTTGGCCAGCCGACGACTATAGGGTCGTCCCCACGACCCCGGGCCTACGTTGGCCCGCCGCCGACATGTCCGACGACTATAGGGTCGTCCCCACGGCCCTGGGACTAGATTGGCCCGCCACCGTCATGTCCGACGACTATAGGGTCGTCCCCACGACCACGGGCCAAAGTTGCCCAGCCGCCGACATGTCCGACGACTATAGGGTAGTCCCCACGACCCCGGGTCTAGGTTGGCCCGCCGCCGACTTGTCCGCCGACAATAGGGTCGTCCCCACGACCACGGGCCAAAGTTGCCCAGCCGCCGACATGTCCGACGACTATAGGGTCGTCCCTACGACCCCGGGACTAGGATGACCCGCCGCCGACTTGTCCGACCACTATAGAGTCATCCCCACGACCCCGGGACTAGGTTGGCCCGCCGCCGACTTCTCCGACGATACCAGGGTCGTCCCTACCACCCCGGGACTAGGTTGGCCTCGCCGCCGACTTGTCCGACGACTATAGGGTCGTCCCCACGACCCCGGGACTAGGTTGGCCCGCCTTCGACTTGTCCGACGATTATAGGGTCGTCCCCACGACCCCGGGACTAGTTTGGCCCGCCGCCGGCTTGTCCGACGACTATAGGGTCGTCCCCACGACCCCGGGACTAGGATGGCCCGCCGCCGACTTGTCCGACGACTATAGGGTCGTCCCTACGACCCCGGGACTAGGTTGGCCAGCCGACGACTATGGGATCGTCCCCACGACCCCGGGTCTAGGTTGGCCCGCCGCCGACACGTCCGACGACTATAGGGTCGTCCCCACGACCCCGGGACTAGATTGGCCCGCCACCATCATGTCCGACGACTATAGGGTCGTCCCCACGACCCAGGGACTAGATTGGCTCGCCACCGTCATGTCCGACGACTATAGCGTCGTCCCCACGACCCCGGGACTAGGTTGGCCAGCCGACGACTATAGGGTCGTCCCCACGACCCCGGGCCTACGTTGGCCCGCCGCCGACATGTCCGACGACTATAGGGTCGTCCCCACGGCCCTGGGACTAGATTGGCCCGCCACTGTCATGTCCGACGACTATAGGGTCGTCCCCACGACCACGGGCCAAAGTTGCCCAGCCGCCGACATGTCCGACGACTATAGGGTAGTCCCCACGACCCCGGGTCTAGGTTGGCCCGCCGCCGACTTGTCCGCCGACAATAGGGTCGTCCCCACGACCACGGGCCAAAGTTGCCCAGCCGCCGACATGTCCGACGACTATAGGGTCGTCCCTACGACCCCGGGACTAGGATGACCCGCCGCCGACTTGTCCGACCACTATAGAGTCATCCCCACGACCCCGGGACTAGGTTGGCCCGCCGCCGACTTCTCCGACGATACCAGGGTCGTCCCTACCACCCCGGGACTAGGTTGGCCCGCCGCCGACTTGTCCGACGAGTATAGGGTCGTCCCCACGACCACGGGCCAAAGTTGCCCAGCCGCCGACATGTCCGAAGACTATAGGGTCGTCCCCACGACCCCGGGACTAGATTGCCCCGCCACCGTCATGTCCGACGACTATAGGGTCGTCCCCACGACCCCGGGACTAGGTTGGCCCGCCGCCGACTTGTCCGACGACTATAGGGTCGTCCCTACCACCCCGGGACTAGGTTGGCCAGCCGCCGACATGTCCGACGACTATAGGGTCGTCCCCACTACCCCGGGACTAGGTTGGCCCGCCGCCGACGTGTCCAACGACTATAGGGTCGTCCCTACCACCCCGGGACTAGGTTGGCCAGCCGCCGACATGTCCGACGACTCTAGGGTCGTCCCCACGACCCCGGGGCTAGATTGCCCCGGCACTGTCATGTCCGACGACTACAGGGTCGTCCCCACATCCCCTGGACTAGGTTGGCCTCGCCGCCGACTTGTCCGACGACTATAGGGTCGTCCCCACGACCCCGGGACTAGGTTGGCCCGCCGCCGACTTGTCCGCCGACTATAGGGTCGTCCCCACGACCACGGGCCAAAGTTGCCCAGCCGCCGACATGTCCGACGACTATAGGGTCGTCCCTACGACCCCGGGACTAGGATGACCCGCCGCCGACTTGTCCGACCACTATAGAGTCATCCCCACGACCCCGGGACTAGGTTGGCCCGCCGCCGACATCTCCGACGACAACAGGGTCGTCCCTACCACCCCGGGACTAGGTTGGCCCGCCGCCGACTTGTCCGACGACTATAGGGTCGTCCCCTCCACCCCGGGACTAGGTTGGCCAGCCTACGACATGTCCGACGCCTATAGGGTCGTCCCCACTACCCCGGGACTAGGTTGGCCCGCCGCCGACGTGTCCAACGACTATAGGGTCGTCCCAACCACCCCGGGACTAGGTTGGCCAGCCGCCGACTTGTCCGCCGACTATAGGGTCGTCCCCACGACCACGGGCCAAAGTTGCCCAGCCGCCGACATGTCCGACGACTATAGGGTCGTCCCTACGACCCCGGGACTAGGATGACCCGCCGCCGACTTGTCCGACCACTATAGAGTCATCCCCACGACCCCGGGACTAGGTTGGCCCGCCGCCGACATCTCCGACGACAACAGGGTCGTCCCTACCACCCCGGGACTAGGTTGGCCCGCCGCCGACTTGTCCGACGACTATAGGGTCGTCCCCACGACCCCGGGACTAGGTTGGCCAGCCTACGACATGTCCGACGACTATAGGGTCGTCACCACGACCCCGGGACTAGGTTAGCCCGCCGCCGACTTGTCCAACGACTATAGGGTCGTCCCTACCACCCCGAGACTAGGTTGGCCAGCCGCCGACATGTCCGATGACTATAGGGTCGTCCCCACGACCCCGGGACTAGGTTGACCCGCCGCAGACTTGTCCGACGACTATAGGGTGGTCCCCACGGCCACGGGCCAAAGTTGCCCAGCCGCCGACATGTCCGAAGACAATAGGGTCGTCCCCACGACCCCGGGACTAGATTGCCCCGCCGCCATCATGTCCGACGACTATAGGGTCGTCCCCACGACCCCGGGACTAAGTTGGCCCGCCGCCGACTTGTCCGCCGACCATAGGGTCGTCCCCACGACCACGGACCAAAGTTGCCCAGCCGCCGACATGTCCGACGACTATAGGGTCGTCCCTACGACCCCGGGACTACGATGACCCGCCGCCGACATGTCCGACCACTATAGAGTCATCCCCACGACCCCGGGACTAGGTTGGCCCGCCGCCGACTTGTCCGACGACTATAGGGTCGTCCCTACCACCCCGGGACTAGGTTGGCCAGCCGCCGACATTTCCGACGACTATAGGGTCGTCCCCACGACCCCGGGACTAGGTTGGCCCGCCGCCGACTTGTCCAACGACTATGGGGTCGTCCCTACCACCCGGGGACGAGGTTGGCCAGCCGCCGACATGTCCGACGACTATAGGGTCGTCCCCACGACCCCGGGACTAGGTTAGCCCGCCGCCGACTTGTCCAACGACTATAGGGTCGTCCCTACCACCACGAGACTAGGTTGGCCAGCCGCCGATATGTCCGACGACAACAGGGTCGTCCCTACCACCCCGGGACTAGGTTGGCCAGCCGCCGACATTTCCGACGACTATGGGGACGTGCCCACGACCCCGGCACTAGGTTGGCCCGCCGCCGACTTGTCCGACGACTATAGGGTCGTCCCCACGACCCCGGGACTAGGTTGGCACGCCGCCGACTTGTCCGACGACTATAGGGTCGTCCCCACGACCCCGGGACTAGGTTGGCCAGCCGACGACTATAGGATCGTTCCCACGACCCTAGTACTAGATTGGCCCGCCACCGTCATGTCCGACGACTACAGGGTCGTACCCACGGCCCCGAGACTAGATTGGCCCACGACCGTCATGTCCGACGACTATAGGGTCGTCCCCACGACCCCGGGACTAGGTTGGCCAGCCGACGACTATAGGATCGTCCCCACGACCCTGGGACTAGATTGGCCCGCCACCGCCATGTCCGACGACTACAGGATCGTCCCCACGACTACGGGCCAAATTTGGCCAGCCGCCGACATGTCCGACGACTATGGGGTCGTGCCCACGACCCCGGCACTAGGTTGGCCCGCCGCCGACTTGTCCGACGACTATAGGGTCGTCCCCACGACCCCGGGACTAGGATAGCCCGCCGCCGACTTGTCCAACGACTATAGGGTCGTCCCTACCACCACGAGACTAGGTTGGCCAGCCGCCGACATGTCCGACGACTATACGGTCGTCCCCACGACCAAGGGACTACGTTGGCCCGCCGCCGACTTGTCCGACGACTATAGGGTCGTCCCTACCACCCCGGGACTAGGTTGGCCCGCCACCATCATGTCCGACGACTATTGGGTCGTCCCCACGACCCCGGGCCTACGTTGGCCCGCCGCCGACATGTCCGACGACTATAGGGTCGTCCCCACGGCCCTGGGACTAGATTGGCCCGCCACCGTCATGTCCGACGACTATAGGGTCGTCCCCACGACCACGGGCCAAAGTTGCCCAGCCGCCGACATGTCCGACGACTATAGGGTAGTCCCCACGACCCCGGGACTAGGTTGGCCCGCCACCGTCATGTCCGACGACTATAGGGTCGTCCCCACGACCCCGGGACTAGGTTGGCCCGCGGCCGACTTGTCCGCCGACTATAGGGTCGTTCCCACGACCCCGGGACTAGATTGCCCCGCCACCGTCATGTCCGACGAATATAGGGTCGTCTCCACGACCCCGGGACTAGGTTGGCCCGCCGCCGACTTGTCCGCCGACAATAGGGTCGTCCCCACGACCACGGGCCAAAGTTGCCCAGCCGCCGACATGTCCGACGACTATAGGGTCGTCCCTACGACCCCGGGACTAGGATGACCCGCCGCCGACTTGTCCGACCACTATAGAGTCATCCCCACGACGCCGGGACTAGGTTGGCCCGCCGCCGACTTCTCCGACGGCAACAGGGTCGTCCCTACCACCCCGGGACTAGGTTGGCCAGCCGCCGACATGTCCGACGACTATAGGGTCGTCCCCACGACCCAGGGACTAGGTTAGCCCGCCGCCGACATGTCCGATGACTATAGGGTCGTCCCCACGACCCCGGGACTAGGTTGGCCCGCCGCCGACTTGTCCGACGACTATAGGGTCGTCCCCACGACCACGGGCCAAAGTTGCCCAGCCGCCGACATGTCCGATGACTATGGGGTCGTCCCTACCACCCCGGGACTAGGTTGGCCAGCCGCCGACATGTCCGATGACTATAGGGTCGTCCCCACGACCCCGGGACTAGGTTGGCCCGCCGCCGACTTGTCCGACGACTATAGGGTGGTCCCCACGACCACGGGCCAAAGTTGCCCAGCCGCCGACATGTCCGAAGACTATAGGGTCGTCCCCACGACCCCGGGACTAGATTGCCCCGCCACCGTCATGTCCGACGACTATAGGGTCGTCCCCACGACCCCGGGACTAGGTTGGCCCGCCGCCGACTTGTCCGGCGACTATAGGGTCGTCCCTACCACCCCGGGACTAGGTTGGCCAGCCGCCGACATGTCCGACGACTATAGGGTCGTCCCCACTACCCCGGGACTAGGTTGGCCCGCCGCCGACGTGTCCAACGACTATAGGGTCGTCCCTACCACCCCGGGACTAGGTTGGCCAGCCGCCGACATGTCCGACGACTCTAGGGTCGTCCCCACGACCCCGGGGCTAGATTGCCCCGGCACCGTCATGTCCGACGACTACAGGGTCGTCCCCACGACCCCTGGACTAGGTTGGCCTCGCCGCCGACTTGTCCGACGACTATAGGGTCGTCCCCACGACCCCGGGACTAGGTTGGCCCGCCTTCGACTTGTCCGACGATTATAGGGTCGTCCCCACGACCCCGGGACTAGTTTGGCCCGCCGCCGGCTTGTCCGACGACTATAGGGTCGTCCCCACGACCCCGGGACTAGGATGGCCCGCCGCCGACTTGTCCGACGACTATAGGGTCGTCCCTACGACCCCGGGACTAGGTTGGCCAGCCGACGACTATGGGATCGTCCCCACGACCCCGGGTCTAGGTTGGCCCGCCGCCGACACGTCCGACGACTATAGGGTCGTCCCCACGACCCCGGGACTAGATTGGCCCGCCACCATCATGTCCGACGACTATAGGGTCGTCCCCACGACCCAGGGACTAGATTGGCTCGCCACCGTCATGTCCGACGACTATAGCGTCGTCCCCACGACCCCGGGACTAGGTTGGCCAGCCGACGACTATAGGGTCGTCCCCACGACCCCGGGCCTACGTTGGCCCGCCGCCGACATGTCCGACGACTATAGGGTCGTCCCCACGGCCCTGGGACTAGATTGGCCCGCCACCGTCATGTCCGACGACTATAGGGTCGTCCCCACGACCACGGGCCAAAGTTGCCCAGCCGCCGACATGTCCGACGACTATAGGGTAGTCCCCACGACCCCGGGTCTAGGTTGGCCCGCCGCCGACTTGTCCGCCGACAATAGGGTCGTCCCCACGACCACGGGCCAAAGTTGCCCAGCCGCCGACATGTCCGACGACTATAGGGTCGTCCCTACGACCCCGGGACTAGGATGACCCGCCGCCGACTTGTCCGACCACTATAGAGTCATCCCCACGACCCCGGGACTAGGTTGGCCCGCCGCCGACTTCTCCGACGATACCAGGGTCGTCCCTACCACCCCGGGACTAGGTTGGCCCGCCGCCGACTTGTCCGACGAGTATAGGGTCGTCCCCACGACCGCGGGCCAAAGTTGCCCAGCCGCCGACATGTCCGAAGACTATAGGGTCGTCCCCACGACCCCGGGACTAGATTGCCCCGCCACCGTCATGTCCGACGACTATAGGGTCGTCCCCACGACCCCGGGACTAGGTTGGCCCGCCGCCGACTTGTCCGACGACTATAGGGTCGTCCCTACCACCCCGGGACTAGGTTGGCCAGCCGCCGACATGTCCGACGACTATAGGGTCGTCCCCACTACCCCGGGACTAGGTTGGCCCGCCGCCGACGTGTCCAACGACTATAGGGTCGTCCCTACCACCCCGGGACTAGGTTGGCCAGCCGCCGACATGTCCGACGACTCTAGGGTCGTCCCCACGACCCCGGGGCTAGATTGCCCCGGCACTGTCATGTCCGACGACTACAGGGTCGTCCCCACATCCCCTGGACTAGGTTGGCCTCGCCGCCGACTTGTCCGACGACTATAGGGTCGTCCCCACGACCCCGGGACTAGGTTGGCCCGCCGCCGACTTGTCCGCCGACTATAGGGTCGTCCCCACGACCACGGGCCAAAGTTGCCCAGCCGCCGACATGTCCGACGACTATAGGGTCGTCCCTACGACCCCGGGACTAGGATGACCCGCCGCCGACTTGTCCGACCACTATAGAGTCATCCCCACGACCCCGGGACTAGGTTGGCCCGCCGCCGACATCTCCGACGACAACAGGGTCGTCCCTACCACCCCGGGACTAGGTTGGCCCGCCGCCGACTTGTCCGACGACTATAGGGTCGTCCCCTCCACCCCGGGACTAGGTTGGCCAGCCTACGACATGTCCGACGCCTATAGGGTCGTCCCCACTACCCCGGGACTAGGTTGGCCCGCCGCCGACGTGTCCAACGACTATAGGGTCGTCCCAACCACCCCGGGACTAGGTTGGCCAGCCGCCGACTTGTCCGCCGACTATAGGGTCGTCCCCACGACCACGGGCCAAAGTTGCCCAGCCGCCGACATGTCCGACGACTATAGGGTCGTCCCTACGACCCCGGGACTAGGATGACCCGCCGCCGACTTGTCCGACCACTATAGAGTCATCCCCACGACCCCGGGACTAGGTTGGCCCGCCGCCGACATCTCCGACGACAACAGGGTCGTCCCTACCACCCCGGGACTAGGTTGGCCCGCCGCCGACTTGTCCGACGACTATAGGGTCGTCCCCACGACCCCGGGACTAGGTTGGCCAGCCTACGACATGTCCGACGACTATAGGGTCGTCACCACGACCCCGGGACTAGGTTAGCCCGCCGCCGACTTGTCCAACGACTATAGGGTCGTCCCTACCACCCCGAGACTAGGTTGGCCAGCCGCCGACATGTCCGATGACTATAGGGTCGTCCCCACGACCCCGGGACTAGGTTGACCCGCCGCAGACTTGTCCGACGACTATAGGGTGGTCCCCACGGCCACGGGCCAAAGTTGCCCAGCCGCCGACATGTCCGAAGACAATAGGGTCGTCCCCACGACCCCGGGACTAGATTGCCCCGCCGCCATCATGTCCGACGACTATAGGGTCGTCCCCACGACCCCGGGACTAAGTTGGCCCGCCGCCGACTTGTCCGCCGACCATAGGGTCGTCCCCACGACCACGGACCAAAGTTGCCCAGCCGCCGACATGTCCGACGACTATAGGGTCGTCCCTACGACCCCGGGACTACGATGACCCGCCGCCGACATGTCCGACCACTATAGAGTCATCCCCACGACCCCGGGACTAGGTTGGCCCGCCGCCGACTTGTCCGACGACTATAGGGTCGTCCCTACCACCCCGGGACTAGGTTGGCCAGCCGCCGACATTTCCGACGACTATAGGGTCGTCCCCACGACCCCGGGACTAGGTTGGCCCGCCGCCGACTTGTCCAACGACTATGGGGTCGTCCCTACCACCCCGGGACGAGGTTGGCCAGCCGCCGACATGTCCGACGACTATAGGGTCGTCCCCACGACCCCGGGACTAGGTTAGCCCGCCGCCGACTTGTCCAACGACTATAGGGTCGTCCCTACCACCACGAGACTAGGTTGGCCAGCCGCCGATATGTCCGACGACAACAGGGTCGTCCCTACCACCCCGGGACTAGGTTGGCCAGCCGCCGACATTTCCGACGACTATGGGGACGTGCCCACGACCCCGGCACTAGGTTGGCCCGCCGCCGACTTGTCCGACGACTATAGGGTCGTCCCCACGACCCCGGGACTAGGTTGGCACGCCGCCGACTTGTCCGACGACTATAGGGTCGTCCCCACGACCCCGGGACTAGGTTGGCCAGCCGACGACTATAGGATCGTTCCCACGACCCTAGTACTAGATTGGCCCGCCACCGTCATGTCCGACGACTACAGGGTCGTACCCACGGCCCCGAGACTAGATTGGCCCACGACCGTCATGTCCGACGACTATAGGGTCGTCCCCACGACCCCGGGACTAGGTTGGCCAGCCGACGACTATAGGATCGTCCCCACGACCCTGGGACTAGATTGGCCCGCCACCGCCATGTCCGACGACTACAGGATCGTCCCCACGACTACGGGCCAAATTTGGCCAGCCGCCGACATGTCCGACGACTATGGGGTCGTGCCCACGACCCCGGCACTAGGTTGGCCCGCCGCCGACTTGTCCGACGACTATAGGGTCGTCCCCACGACCCCGGGACTAGGATAGCCCGCCGCCGACTTGTCCAACGACTATAGGGTCGTCCCTACCACCACGAGACTAGGTTGGCCAGCCGCCGACATGTCCGACGACTATACGGTCGTCCCCACGACCAAGGGACTACGTTGGCCCGCCGCCGACTTGTCCGACGACTATAGGGTCGTCCCTACCACCCCGGGACTAGGTTGGCCCGCCACCATCATGTCCGACGACTATTGGGTCGTCCCCACGACCCCGGGCCTACGTTGGCCCGCCGCCGACATGTCCGACGACTATAGGGTCGTCCCCACGGCCCTGGGACTAGATTGGCCCGCCACCGTCATGTCCGACGACTATAGGGTCGTCCCCACGACCACGGGCCAAAGTTGCCCAGCCGCCGACATGTCCGACGACTATAGGGTAGTCCCCACGACCCCGGGACTAGGTTGGCCCGCCACCGTCATGTCCGACGACTATAGGGTCGTCCCCACGACCCCGGGACTAGGTTGGCCCGCGGCCGACTTGTCCGCCGACTATAGGGTCGTTCCCACGACCCCGGGACTAGATTGCCCCGCCACCGTCATGTCCGACGAATATAGGGTCGTCTCCACGACCCCGGGACTAGGTTGGCCCGCCGCCGACTTGTCCGCCGACAATAGGGTCGTCCCCACGACCACGGGCCAAAGTTGCCCAGCCGCCGACATGTCCGACGACTATAGGGTCGTCCCTACGACCCCGGGACTAGGATGACCCGCCGCCGACTTGTCCGACCACTATAGAGTCATCCCCACGACGCCGGGACTAGGTTGGCCCGCCGCCGACTTCTCCGACGGCAACAGGGTCGTCCCTACCACCCCGGGACTAGGTTGGCCAGCCGCCGACATGTCCGACGACTATAGGGTCGTCCCCACGAACCAGGGACTAGGTTAGCCCGCCGCCGACATGTCCGATGACTATAGGGTCGTCCCCACGACCCCGGGACTAGGTTGGCCCGCCGCCGACTTGTCCGACGACTATAGGGTCGTCCCCACGACCACGGGCCAAAGTTGCCCAGCCGCCGACATGTCCGATGACTATGGGGTCGTCCCTACCACCCCGGGACTAGGTTGGCCAGCCGCCGACATGTCCGATGACTATAGGGTCGTCCCCACGACCCCGGGACTAGGTTGGCCCGCCGCCGACTTGTCCGACGACTATAGGGTGGTCCCCACGACCACGGGCCAAAGTTGCCCAGCCGCCGACATGTCCGAAGACTATAGGGTCGTCCCCACGACCCCGGGACTAGATTGCCCCGCCACCGTCATGTCCGACGACTATAGGGTCGTCCCCACGACCCCGGGACTAGGTTGGCCCGCCGCCGACTTGTCCGGCGACTATAGGGTCGTCCCTACCACCCCGGGACTAGGTTGGCCAGCCGCCGACATGTCCGACGACTATAGGGTCGTCCCCACTACCCCGGGACTAGGTTGGCCCGCCGCCGACGTGTCCAACGACTATAGGGTCGTCCCTACCACCCCGGGACTAGGTTGGCCAGCCGCCGACATGTCCGACGACTCTAGGGTCGTCCCCACGACCCCGGGGCTAGATTGCCCCGGCACCGTCATGTCCGACGACTACAGGGTCGTCCCCACGACCCCTGGACTAGGTTGGCCTCGCCGCCGACTTGTCCGACGACTATAGGGTCGTCCCCACGACCCCGGGACTAGGTTGGCCCGCCTTCGACTTGTCCGACGATTATAGGGTCGTCCCCACGACCCCGGGACTAGTTTGGCCCGCCGCCGGCTTGTCCGACGACTATAGGGTCGTCCCCACGACCCCGGGACTAGGATGGCCCGCCGCCGACTTGTCCGACGACTATAGGGTCGTCCCTACGACCCCGGGACTAGGTTGGCCAGCCGACGACTATGGGATCGTCCCCACGACCCCGGGTCTAGGTTGGCCCGCCGCCGACACGTCCGACGACTATAGGGTCGTCCCCACGACCCCGGGACTAGATTGGCCCGCCACCATCATGTCCGACGACTATAGGGTCGTCCCCACGACCCAGGGACTAGATTGGCTCGCCACCGTCATGTCCGACGACTATAGCGTCGTCCCCACGACCCCGGGACTAGGTTGGCCAGCCGACGACTATAGGGTCGTCCCCACGACCCCGGGCCTACGTTGGCCCGCCGCCGACATGTCCGACGACTATAGGGTCGTCCCCACGGCCCTGGGACTAGATTGGCCCGCCACCGTCATGTCCGACGACTATAGGGTCGTCCCCACGACCACGGGCCAAAGTTGCCCAGCCGCCGACATGTCCGACGACTATAGGGTAGTCCCCACGACCCCGGGTCTAGGTTGGCCCGCCGACGACTTGTCCGCCGACAATAGGGTCGTCCCCACGACCACGGGCCAAAGTTGCCCAGCCGCCGACATGTCCGACGACTATAGGGTCGTCCCTACGACCCCGGGACTAGGATGACCCGCCGCCGACTTGTCCGACCACTATAGAGTCATCCCCACGACCCCGGGACTAGGTTGGCCCGCCGCCGACTTCTCCGACGATACCAGGGTCGTCCCTACCACCCCGGGACTAGGTTGGCCCGCCGCCGACTTGTCCGACGAGTATAGGGTCGTCCCCACGACCACGGGCCAAAGTTATCCAGCCGCCGACATGTCCGAAGACTATAGGGTCGTCCCCACGACCCCGGGACTAGATTGCCCCGCCACCGTCATGTCCGACGACTATAGGGTCGTCCCCACGACCCCGGGACTAGGTTGGCCCGCCGCCGACTTGTCCGACGACTATAGGGTCGTCCCTACCACCCCGGGACTAGGTTGGCCAGCCGCCGACATGTCCGACGACTATAGGGTCGTCCCCACTACCCCGGGACTAGGTTGGCCCGCCGCCGACGTGTCCAACGACTATAGGGTCGTCCCTACCACCCCGGGACTAGGTTGGCCAGCCGCCGACATGTCCGACGACTCTAGGGTCGTCCCCACGACCCCGGGGCTAGATTGCCCCGGCACTGTCATGTCCGACGACTACAGGGTCGTCCCCACATCCCCTGGACTAGGTTGGCCTCGCCGCCGACTTGTCCGACGACTATAGGGTCGTCCCCACGACCCCGGGACTAGGTTGGCCCGCCGCCGACTTGTCCGCCGACTATAGGGTCGTCCCCACGACCACGGGCCAAAGTTGCCCAGCCGCCGACATGTCCGACGACTATAGGGTCGTCCCTACGACCCCGGGACTAGGATGACCCGCCGCCGACTTGTCCGACCACTATAGAGTCATCCCCACGACCCCGGGACTAGGTTGGCCCGCCGCCGACATCTCCGACGACAACAGGGTCGTCCCTACCACCCCGGGACTAGGTTGGCCCGCCGCCGACTTGTCCGACGACTATAGGGTCGTCCCCACGACCCCGGGACTAGGTTGGCCAGCCTACGACATGTCCGACGCCTATAGGGTCGTCCCCACTACCCCGGGACTAGGGTGGCCCGCCGCCGACGTGTCCAACGACTATAGGGTCGTCCCAACCACCCCGGGACTAGGTTGGCCAGCCGCCGACTTGTCCGCCGACTATAGGGTCGTCCCCACGACCACGGGCCAAAGTTGCCCAGCCGCCGACATGTCCGACGACTATAGGGTCGTCCCTACGACCCCGGGACTAGGATGACCCGCCGCCGACTTGTCCGACCACTATAGAGTCATCCCCACGACCCCGGGACTAGGTTGGCCCGCCGCCGACATCTCCGACGACAACAGGGTCGTCCCTACCACCCCGGGACTAGGTTGGCCCGCCGCCGACTTGTCCGACGACTATAGGGTCGTCCCCACGACCCCGGGACTAGGTTGGCCAGCCTACGACATGTCCGACGACTATAGGGTCGTCCCCACGACCCCGGGACTAGGTTAGCCCGCCGCCGACTTGTCCAACGACTATAGGGTCGTCCCTACCACCCCGAGACTAGGTTGGCCAGCCGCCGACATGTCCGATGACTATAGGGTCGTCCCCACGACCCCGGGACTAGGTTGACCCGCCGCAGACTTGTCCGACGACTATAGGGTGGTCCCCACGGCCACGGGCCAAAGTTGCCCAGCCGCCGACATGTCCGAAGACAATAGGGTCGTCCCCACGACCCCGGGACTAGATTGCCCCGCCGCCATCATGTCCGACGACTATAGGGTCGTCCCCACGACCCCGGGACTAAGTTGGCCCGCCGCCGACTTGTCCGCCGACCATAGGGTCGTCCCCACGACCACGGACCAAAGTTGCCCAGCCGCCGACATGTCCGACGACTATAGGGTCGTCCCTACGACCCCGGGACTACGATGACCCGCCGCCGACATGTCCGACCACTATAGAGTCATCCCCACGACCCCGGGACTAGGTTGGCCCGCCGCCGACTTGTCCGACGACTATAGGGTCGTCCCTACCACCCCGGGACTAGGTTGGCCAGCCGCCGACATTTCCGACGACTATAGGGTCGTCCCCACGACCCCGGGACTAGGTTGGCCCGCCGCCGACTTGTCCAACGACTATGGGGTCGTCCCTACCACCCCGGGACGAGGTTGGCCAGCCGCCGACATGTCCGACGACTATAGGGTCGTCCCCACGACCCCGGGACTAGGTTAGCCCGCCGCCGACTTGTCCAACGACTATAGGGTCGTCCCTACCACCACGAGACTAGGTTGGCCAGCCGCCGATATGTCCGACGACAACAGGGTCGTCCCTACCACCCCGGGACTAGGTTGGCCCGCCACCATCATGTCCGACGACTATAGGGTCGTCCCCACGACCCCGGGACTAGGTTGGCCCGCCGCCGACTTGTCCGACGACTATAGGCTCGTCCCCACGACCCCGGGACTAGGTTGGCCAGCCGACGACTATAGGATCGTCCCCACGACCCTAGGACTAGATTGGCCCGCCACCGTCATGTCCGACGACTACAGGATCGTCCCCACGACTACGGGCCAAATTTGGCCAGCCGCCGACATGTCCGACGACTATGGGGTCGTGCCCACGACCCCGGCACTAGGTTGGCCCGCCGCCGACTTGTCCGACGACTATAGGGTCGTCCCCACGACCCCGGGACTAGATTGGCCCGACACCGTCATGTCCGACGACAATAGGATCGTCCCCACGACCCCTGGACTAGGTTGGCCCCCCGCGGACGTGTCTGACGACTATAGGGTCGTCTCCACGACCCCGGGACTGGGTTGGCCCGCCGCCGACATGTCCGACGACTATGGGGTCGTGCCCACGACCCCGGCACTAGGTTGGCCCGCCGCCGACTTTTCCGACGACTATAGGGTCGTCCCTACGACCCTGGGCCTACGTTGGCCCGCCGCCGGCTATTCCGACGAATATAGGGTCGTCCCCACGAACCCGGGACTAGGTTGGCCAGCCGTCGACATGTCCGACGTCTATAGGGTCGTCCCCTCGACCCCGGGCCTACATTGGCCCGCCGCCGACTTTTCCGACGACTATAGGGTCGTCCCTACGACCCAGGGACTAGATTGGCCCGCCACCGTCATGTCCGACGACTATAGCGTCGTCCCCACGAACCCGGGACTAGGTTGGCCCGCGGCCGACTTGTCCTACGACTATAGGGTCGTGCCTACCACCCCGGGACTAGGTTGGCCAGCCGACGACTATAGGATCGTCCCCACGACCCCGGGTCTAGGTTGGCCCGCCGCCGACACGTCCGACGACTATAGGGTCGTCCCCACGACCCCGGGACTAGATTGGCCCGCCACCATCATGTCCGACGACTATAGGGTCGTCCCCACGACCCAGGGACTGGATTGGCTCGCCACCGTCATGTCCGACGACTATAGCGTCGTCCCCACGACCCCGGGACTAGGTTGGCCAGCCGACGACTATAGGATCGTCGCCTCGACCCCGGGCCTACATTGGCCCGCCGCCGACACGTCCGACGACTATAGGGTCGTCCCCACGACCCCGGGACTAGGTTGGCCAGCCGACGACTATAGGATCGTCCCCACGACCCCGGGTCTAGGTTGGCCCGCCGCCGACACGTCCGACGACTATAGGGTCGTCCCCACGACCCCGGGACTAGATTGGCCCGCCACCATCATGTCCGACGACTATAGGGTCGTCCCCACGACCCAGGGACTAGATTGGCTCGCCACCGTCATGTCCGACGACTACAGGATCGTCCCCACGACTACGGGCCAAATTTGGCCAGCCGCCGACATGTCCGACGACTATGGGGACGTGCCCACGACCCCGGCACTAGGTTGGCCCGCCGCCGACTTGTCCGACGACTATAGGGTCGTCCCCACGACCCAGGGACTAGATTGGCCCGCCACCGTCATGTCCGACGACAATAGGGTCGTCCCCACGACCACCGGCCAAAGCTGGCCAGCCATCGACATGTCGGACGACTATAGGGTCGTCCCCACGACCCCGGGACTTGGTTGGCCCGCCGCCGACTTGTCCGACAACTATAGGGTCGTCCCCACGACCCCGGGACTAGGTTGGCCCGCCGCCGACTTGTCCGACGACTATAGGGTCGTCCCCACGACCCCGGGACTATGTTGGCCTGCCGCCGACTTGTCCGACGACTATAGGGTCGTCCCCACGACCCCGGGACTAGGTTGGCCAGCCGACGACTATAGGATCGTTCCCACGACCCTAGTACTAGATTGGCCCGCCACCGTCATGTCCGACGACTACAGGGTCGTACCCACGGCCCCGAGACTAGATTGGCCCACGACCGTCATGTCCGACGACTATAGGGTCGTCCCCACGACCCCGGGACTAGGTTGGCCAGCCGACGACTATAGGATCGTCCCCACGACCCTGGGACTAGATTGGCCCGCCACCGTCATGTCCGACGACTACAGGATCGTCCCCACGACTACGGGCCAAATTTGGCCAGCCGCCGACATGTCCGACGACTATGGGGTCGTGCCCACGACCCCGGCACTAGGTTGGCCCGCCGCCGACTTGTCCGACGACTATAGGGTCGTCCCCACGACCCCGGGACTAGGATAGCCCGCCGCCGACTTGTCCAACGACTATAGGGTCGTCCCCACGACCCCGGGCCTACGTTGGCCCGCCGCCGACATGTCCGACGACTATAGGGTCGTCCCCACGGCCCTGGGACTAGATTGGCCCGCCACCGTCATGTCCGACGACTATAGGGTCGTCCCCACGACCACGGGCCAAAGTTGCCCAGCCGCCGACATGTCCGACGACTATAGGGTAGTCCCCACGACCCCGGGTCTAGGTTGGCCCGCCGCCGACTTGTCCGCCGACAATAGGGTCGTCCCCACGACCACGGGCCAAAGTTGCCCAGCCGCCGACATGTCCGACGACTATAGGGTCGTCCCTACGACCCCGGGACTAGGATGACCCGCCGCCGACTTGTCCGACCACTATAGAGTCATCCCCACGACCCCGGGACTAGGTTGGCCCGCCGCCGACTTCTCCGACGATACCAGGGTCGTCCCTACCACCCCGGGACTAGGTTGGCCTCGCCGCCGACTTGTCCGACGACTATAGGGTCGTCCCCACGACCCCGGGACTAGGTTGGCCCGCCTTCGACTTGTCCGACGATTATAGGGTCGTCCCCACGACCCCGGGACTAGTTTGGCCCGCCGCCGGCTTGTCCGACGACTATAGGGTCGTCCCCACGACCCCGGGACTAGGATGGCCCGCCGCCGACTTGTCCGACGACTATAGGGTCGTCCCTACGACCCCGGGACTAGGTTGGCCAGCCGACGACTATGGGATCGTCCCCACGACCCCGGGTCTAGGTTGGCCCGCCGCCGACACGTCCGACGACTATAGGGTCGTCCCCACGACCCCGGGACTAGATTGGCCCGCCACCATCATGTCCGACGACTATAGGGTCGTCCCCACGACCCAGGGACTAGATTGGCTCGCCACCGTCATGTCCGACGACTATAGCGTCGTCCCCACGACCCCGGGACTAGGTTGGCCAGCCGACGACTATAGGGTCGTCCCCACGACCCCGGGCCTACGTTGGCCCGCCGCCGACATGTCCGACGACTATAGGGTCGTCCCCACGGCCCTGGGACTAGATTGGCCCGCCACTGTCATGTCCGACGACTATAGGGTCGTCCCCACGACCACGGGCCAAAGTTGCCCAGCCGCCGACATGTCCGACGACTATAGGGTAGTCCCCACGACCCCGGGTCTAGGTTGGCCCGCCGCCGACTTGTCCGCCGACAATAGGGTCGTCCCCACGACCACGGGCCAAAGTTGCCCAGCCGCCGACATGTCCGACGACTATAGGGTCGTCCCTACGACCCCGGGACTAGGATGACCCGCCGCCGACTTGTCCGACCACTATAGAGTCATCCCCACGACCCCGGGACTAGGTTGGCCCGCCGCCGACTTCTCCGACGATACCAGGGTCGTCCCTACCACCCCGGGACTAGGTTGGCCCGCCGCCGACTTGTCCGACGAGTATAGGGTCGTCCCCACGACCACGGGCCAAAGTTGCCCAGCCGCCGACATGTCCGAAGACTATAGGGTCGTCCCCACGACCCCGGGACTAGATTGCCCCGCCACCGTCATGTCCGACGACTATAGGGTCGTCCCCACGACCCCGGGACTAGGTTGGCCCGCCGCCGACTTGTCCGACGACTATAGGGTCGTCCCTACCACCCCGGGACTAGGTTGGCCAGCCGCCGACATGTCCGACGACTATAGGGTCGTCCCCACTACCCCGGGACTAGGTTGGCCCGCCGCCGACGTGTCCAACGACTATAGGGTCGTCCCTACCACCCCGGGACTAGGTTGGCCAGCCGCCGACATGTCCGACGACTCTAGGGTCGTCCCCACGACCCCGGGGCTAGATTGCCCCGGCACTGTCATGTCCGACGACTACAGGGTCGTCCCCACATCCCCTGGACTAGGTTGGCCTCGCCGCCGACTTGTCCGACGACTATAGGGTCGTCCCCACGACCCCGGGACTAGGTTGGCCCGCCGCCGACTTGTCCGCCGACTATAGGGTCGTCCCCACGACCACGGGCCAAAGTTGCCCAGCCGCCGACATGTCCGACGACTATAGGGTCGTCCCTACGACCCCGGGACTAGGATGACCCGCCGCCGACTTGTCCGACCACTATAGAGTCATCCCCACGACCCCGGGACTAGGTTGGCCCGCCGCCGACATCTCCGACGACAACAGGGTCGTCCCTACCACCCCGGGACTAGGTTGGCCCGCCGCCGACTTGTCCGACGACTATAGGGTCGTCCCCTCCACCCCGGGACTAGGTTGGCCAGCCTACGACATGTCCGACGCCTATAGGGTCGTCCCCACTACCCCGGGACTAGGTTGGCCCGCCGCCGACGTGTCCAACGACTATAGGGTCGTCCCAACCACCCCGGGACTAGGTTGGCCAGCCGCCGACTTGTCCGCCGACTATAGGGTCGTCCCCACGACCACGGGCCAAAGTTGCCCAGCCGCCGACATGTCCGACGACTATAGGGTCGTCCCTACGACCCCGGGACTAGGATGACCCGCCGCCGACTTGTCCGACCACTATAGAGTCATCCCCACGACCCCGGGACTAGGTTGGCCCGCCGCCGACATCTCCGACGACAACAGGGTCGTCCCTACCACCCCGGGACTAGGTTGGCCCGCCGCCGACTTGTCCGACGACTATAGGGTCGTCCCCACGACCCCGGGACTAGGTTGGCCAGCCTACGACATGTCCGACGACTATAGGGTCGTCACCACGACCCCGGGACTAGGTTAGCCCGCCGCCGACTTGTCCAACGACTATAGGGTCGTCCCTACCACCCCGAGACTAGGTTGGCCAGCCGCCGACATGTCCGATGACTATAGGGTCGTCCCCACGACCCCGGGACTAGGTTGACCCGCCGCAGACTTGTCCGACGACTATAGGGTGGTCCCCACGGCCACGGGCCAAAGTTGCCCAGCCGCCGACATGTCCGAAGACAATAGGGTCGTCCCCACGACCCCGGGACTAGATTGCCCCGCCGCCATCATGTCCGACGACTATAGGGTCGTCCCCACGACCCCGGGACTAAGTTGGCCCGCCGCCGACTTGTCCGCCGACCATAGGGTCGTCCCCACGACCACGGACCAAAGTTGCCCAGCCGCCGACATGTCCGACGACTATAGGGTCGTCCCTACGACCCCGGGACTACGATGACCCGCCGCCGACATGTCCGACCACTATAGAGTCATCCCCACGACCCCGGGACTAGGTTGGCCCGCCGCCGACTTGTCCGACGACTATAGGGTCGTCCCTACCACCCCGGGACTAGGTTGGCCAGCCGCCGACATTTCCGACGACTATAGGGTCGTCCCCACGACCCCGGGACTAGGTTGGCCCGCCGCCGACTTGTCCAACGACTATGGGGTCGTCCCTACCACCCGGGGACGAGGTTGGCCAGCCGCCGACATGTCCGACGACTATAGGGTCGTCCCCACGACCCCGGGACTAGGTTAGCCCGCCGCCGACTTGTCCAACGACTATAGGGTCGTCCCTACCACCACGAGACTAGGTTGGCCAGCCGCCGATATGTCCGACGACAACAGGGTCGTCCCTACCACCCCGGGACTAGGTTGGCCAGCCGCCGACATTTCCGACGACTATGGGGACGTGCCCACGACCCCGGCACTAGGTTGGCCCGCCGCCGACTTGTCCGACGACTATAGGGTCGTCCCCACGACCCCGGGACTAGGTTGGCACGCCGCCGACTTGTCCGACGACTATAGGGTCGTCCCCACGACCCCGGGACTAGGTTGGCCAGCCGACGACTATAGGATCGTTCCCACGACCCTAGTACTAGATTGGCCCGCCACCGTCATGTCCGACGACTACAGGGTCGTACCCACGGCCCCGAGACTAGATTGGCCCACGACCGTCATGTCCGACGACTATAGGGTCGTCCCCACGACCCCGGGACTAGGTTGGCCAGCCGACGACTATAGGATCGTCCCCACGACCCTGGGACTAGATTGGCCCGCCACCGCCATGTCCGACGACTACAGGATCGTCCCCACGACTACGGGCCAAATTTGGCCAGCCGCCGACATGTCCGACGACTATGGGGTCGTGCCCACGACCCCGGCACTAGGTTGGCCCGCCGCCGACTTGTCCGACGACTATAGGGTCGTCCCCACGACCCCGGGACTAGGATAGCCCGCCGCCGACTTGTCCAACGACTATAGGGTCGTCCCTACCACCACGAGACTAGGTTGGCCAGCCGCCGACATGTCCGACGACTATACGGTCGTCCCCACGACCAAGGGACTACGTTGGCCCGCCGCCGACTTGTCCGACGACTATAGGGTCGTCCCTACCACCCCGGGACTAGGTTGGCCCGCCACCATCATGTCCGACGACTATTGGGTCGTCCCCACGACCCCGGGCCTACGTTGGCCCGCCGCCGACATGTCCGACGACTATAGGGTCGTCCCCACGGCCCTGGGACTAGATTGGCCCGCCACCGTCATGTCCGACGACTATAGGGTCGTCCCCACGACCACGGGCCAAAGTTGCCCAGCCGCCGACATGTCCGACGACTATAGGGTAGTCCCCACGACCCCGGGACTAGGTTGGCCCGCCACCGTCATGTCCGACGACTATAGGGTCGTCCCCACGACCCCGGGACTAGGTTGGCCCGCGGCCGACTTGTCCGCCGACTATAGGGTCGTTCCCACGACCCCGGGACTAGATTGCCCCGCCACCGTCATGTCCGACGAATATAGGGTCGTCTCCACGACCCCGGGACTAGGTTGGCCCGCCGCCGACTTGTCCGCCGACAATAGGGTCGTCCCCACGACCACGGGCCAAAGTTGCCCAGCCGCCGACATGTCCGACGACTATAGGGTCGTCCCTACGACCCCGGGACTAGGATGACCCGCCGCCGACTTGTCCGACCACTATAGAGTCATCCCCACGACGCCGGGACTAGGTTGGCCCGCCGCCGACTTCTCCGACGGCAACAGGGTCGTCCCTACCACCCCGGGACTAGGTTGGCCAGCCGCCGACATGTCCGACGACTATAGGGTCGTCCCCACGACCCAGGGACTAGGTTAGCCCGCCGCCGACATGTCCGATGACTATAGGGTCGTCCCCACGACCCCGGGACTAGGTTGGCCCGCCGCCGACTTGTCCGACGACTATAGGGTCGTCCCCACGACCACGGGCCAAAGTTGCCCAGCCGCCGACATGTCCGATGACTATGGGGTCGTCCCTACCACCCCGGGACTAGGTTGGCCAGCCGCCGACATGTCCGATGACTATAGGGTCGTCCCCACGACCCCGGGACTAGGTTGGCCCGCCGCCGACTTGTCCGACGACTATAGGGTGGTCCCCACGACCACGGGCCAAAGTTGCCCAGCCGCCGACATGTCCGAAGACTATAGGGTCGTCCCCACGACCCCGGGACTAGATTGCCCCGCCACCGTCATGTCCGACGACTATAGGGTCGTCCCCACGACCCCGGGACTAGGTTGGCCCGCCGCCGACTTGTCCGGCGACTATAGGGTCGTCCCTACCACCCCGGGACTAGGTTGGCCAGCCGCCGACATGTCCGACGACTATAGGGTCGTCCCCACTACCCCGGGACTAGGTTGGCCCGCCGCCGACGTGTCCAACGACTATAGGGTCGTCCCTACCACCCCGGGACTAGGTTGGCCAGCCGCCGACATGTCCGACGACTCTAGGGTCGTCCCCACGACCCCGGGGCTAGATTGCCCCGGCACCGTCATGTCCGACGACTACAGGGTCGTCCCCACGACCCCTGGACTAGGTTGGCCTCGCCGCCGACTTGTCCGACGACTATAGGGTCGTCCCCACGACCCCGGGACTAGGTTGGCCCGCCTTCGACTTGTCCGACGATTATAGGGTCGTCCCCACGACCCCGGGACTAGTTTGGCCCGCCGCCGGCTTGTCCGACGACTATAGGGTCGTCCCCACGACCCCGGGACTAGGATGGCCCGCCGCCGACTTGTCCGACGACTATAGGGTCGTCCCTACGACCCCGGGACTAGGTTGGCCAGCCGACGACTATGGGATCGTCCCCACGACCCCGGGTCTAGGTTGGCCCGCCGCCGACACGTCCGACGACTATAGGGTCGTCCCCACGACCCCGGGACTAGATTGGCCCGCCACCATCATGTCCGACGACTATAGGGTCGTCCCCACGACCCAGGGACTAGATTGGCTCGCCACCGTCATGTCCGACGACTATAGCGTCGTCCCCACGACCCCGGGACTAGGTTGGCCAGCCGACGACTATAGGGTCGTCCCCACGACCCCGGGCCTACGTTGGCCCGCCGCCGACATGTCCGACGACTATAGGGTCGTCCCCACGGCCCTGGGACTAGATTGGCCCGCCACCGTCATGTCCGACGACTATAGGGTCGTCCCCACGACCACGGGCCAAAGTTGCCCAGCCGCCGACATGTCCGACGACTATAGGGTAGTCCCCACGACCCCGGGTCTAGGTTGGCCCGCCGCCGACTTGTCCGCCGACAATAGGGTCGTCCCCACGACCACGGGCCAAAGTTGCCCAGCCGCCGACATGTCCGACGACTATAGGGTCGTCCCTACGACCCCGGGACTAGGATGACCCGCCGCCGACTTGTCCGACCACTATAGAGTCATCCCCACGACCCCGGGACTAGGTTGGCCCGCCGCCGACTTCTCCGACGATACCAGGGTCGTCCCTACCACCCCGGGACTAGGTTGGCCCGCCGCCGACTTGTCCGACGAGTATAGGGTCGTCCCCACGACCGCGGGCCAAAGTTGCCCAGCCGCCGACATGTCCGAAGACTATAGGGTCGTCCCCACGACCCCGGGACTAGATTGCCCCGCCACCGTCATGTCCGACGACTATAGGGTCGTCCCCACGACCCCGGGACTAGGTTGGCCCGCCGCCGACTTGTCCGACGACTATAGGGTCGTCCCTACCACCCCGGGACTAGGTTGGCCAGCCGCCGACATGTCCGACGACTATAGGGTCGTCCCCACTACCCCGGGACTAGGTTGGCCCGCCGCCGACGTGTCCAACGACTATAGGGTCGTCCCTACCACCCCGGGACTAGGTTGGCCAGCCGCCGACATGTCCGACGACTCTAGGGTCGTCCCCACGACCCCGGGGCTAGATTGCCCCGGCACTGTCATGTCCGACGACTACAGGGTCGTCCCCACATCCCCTGGACTAGGTTGGCCTCGCCGCCGACTTGTCCGACGACTATAGGGTCGTCCCCACGACCCCGGGACTAGGTTGGCCCGCCGCCGACTTGTCCGCCGACTATAGGGTCGTCCCCACGACCACGGGCCAATGTTGCCCAGCCGCCGACATGTCCGACGACTATAGGGTCGTCCCTACGACCCCGGGACTAGGATGACCCGCCGCCGACTTGTCCGACCACTATAGAGTCATCCCCACGACCCCGGGACTAGGTTGGCCCGCCGCCGACATCTCCGACGACAACAGGGTCGTCCCTACCACCCCGGGACTAGGTTGGCCCGCCGCCGACTTGTCCGACGACTATAGGGTCGTCCCCTCCACCCCGGGACTAGGTTGGCCAGCCTACGACATGTCCGACGCCTATAGGGTCGTCCCCACTACCCCGGGACTAGGTTGGCCCGCCGCCGACGTGTCCAACGACTATAGGGTCGTCCCAACCACCCCGGGACTAGGTTGGCCAGCCGCCGACTTGTCCGCCGACTATAGGGTCGTCCCCACGACCACGGGCCAAAGTTGCCCAGCCGCCGACATGTCCGACGACTATAGGGTCGTCCCTACGACCCCGGGACTAGGATGACCCGCCGCCGACTTGTCCGACCACTATAGAGTCATCCCCACGACCCCGGGACTAGGTTGGCCCGCCGCCGACATCTCCGACGACAACAGGGTCGTCCCTACCACCCCGGGACTAGGTTGGCCCGCCGCCGACTTGTCCGACGACTATAGGGTCGTCCCCACGACCCCGGGACTAGGTTGGCCAGCCTACGACATGTCCGACGACTATAGGGTCGTCACCACGACCCCGGGACTAGGTTAGCCCGCCGCCGACTTGTCCAACGACTATAGGGTCGTCCCTACCACCCCGAGACTAGGTTGGCCAGCCGCCGACATGTCCGATGACTATAGGGTCGTCCCCACGACCCCGGGACTAGGTTGACCCGCCGCAGACTTGTCCGACGACTATAGGGTGGTCCCCACGGCCACGGGCCAAAGTTGCCCAGCCGCCGACATGTCCGAAGACAATAGGGTCGTCCCCACGACCCCGGGACTAGATTGCCCCGCCGCCATCATGTCCGACGACTATAGGGTCGTCCCCACGACCCCGGGACTAAGTTGGCCCGCCGCCGACTTGTCCGCCGACCATAGGGTCGTCCCCACGACCACGGACCAAAGTTGCCCAGCCGCCGACATGTCCGACGACTATAGGGTCGTCCCTACGACCCCGGGACTACGATGACCCGCCGCCGACATGTCCGACCACTATAGAGTCATCCCCACGACCCCGGGACTAGGTTGGCCCGCCGCCGACTTGTCCGACGACTATAGGGTCGTCCCTACCACCCCGGGACTAGGTTGGCCAGCCGCCGACATTTCCGACGACTATAGGGTCGTCCCCACGACCCCGGGACTAGGTTGGCCCGCCGCCGACTTGTCCAACGACTATGGGGTCGTCCCTACCACCCCGGGACGAGGTTGGCCAGCCGCCGACATGTCCGACGACTATAGGGTCGTCCCCACGACCCCGGGACTAGGTTAGCCCGCCGCCGACTTGTCCAACGACTATAGGGTCGTCCCTACCACCACGAGACTAGGTTGGCCAGCCGCCGATATGTCCGACGACAACAGGGTCGTCCCTACCACCCCGGGACTAGGTTGGCCAGCCGCCGACATTTCCGACGACTATGGGGACGTGCCCACGACCCCGGCACTAGGTTGGCCCGCCGCCGACTTGTCCGACGACTATAGGGTCGTCCCCACGACCCCGGGACTAGGTTGGCACGCCGCCGACTTGTCCGACGACTATAGGGTCGTCCCCACGACCCCGGGACTAGGTTGGCCAGCCGACGACTATAGGATCGTTCCCACGACCCTAGTACTAGATTGGCCCGCCACCGTCATGTCCGACGACTACAGGGTCGTACCCACGGCCCCGAGACTAGATTGGCCCACGACCGTCATGTCCGACGACTATAGGGTCGTCCCCACGACCCCGGGACTAGGTTGGCCAGCCGACGACTATAGGATCGTCCCCACGACCCTGGGACTAGATTGGCCCGCCACCGCCATGTCCGACGACTACAGGATCGTCCCCACGACTACGGGCCAAATTTGGCCAGCCGCCGACATGTCCGACGACTATGGGGTCGTGCCCACGACCCCGGCACTAGGTTGGCCCGCCGCCGACTTGTCCGACGACTATAGGGTCGTCCCCACGACCCCGGGACTAGGATAGCCCGCCGCCGACTTGTCCAACGACTATAGGGTCGTCCCTACCACCACGAGACTAGGTTGGCCAGCCGCCGACATGTCCGACGACTATACGGTCGTCCCCACGACCAAGGGACTACGTTGGCCCGCCGCCGACTTGTCCGACGACTATAGGGTCGTCCCTACCACCCCGGGACTAGGTTGGCCCGCCACCATCATGTCCGACGACTATTGGGTCGTCCCCACGACCCCGGGCCTACGTTGGCCCGCCGCCGACATGTCCGACGACTATAGGGTCGTCCCCACGGCCCTGGGACTAGATTGGCCCGCCACCGTCATGTCCGACGACTATAGGGTCGTCCCCACGACCACGGGCCAAAGTTGCCCAGCCGCCGACATGTCCGACGACTATAGGGTAGTCCCCACGACCCCGGGACTAGGTTGGCCCGCCACCGTCATGTCCGACGACTATAGGGTCGTCCCCACGACCCCGGGACTAGGTTGGCCCGCGGCCGACTTGTCCGCCGACTATAGGGTCGTTCCCACGACCCCGGGACTAGATTGCCCCGCCACCGTCATGTCCGACGAATATAGGGTCGTCTCCACGACCCCGGGACTAGGTTGGCCCGCCGCCGACTTGTCCGCCGACAATAGGGTCGTCCCCACGACCACGGGCCAAAGTTGCCCAGCCGCCGACATGTCCGACGACTATAGGGTCGTCCCTACGACCCCGGGACTAGGATGACCCGCCGCCGACTTGTCCGACCACTATAGAGTCATCCCCACGACGCCGGGACTAGGTTGGCCCGCCGCCGACTTCTCCGACGGCAACAGGGTCGTCCCTACCACCCCGGGACTAGGTTGGCCAGCCGCCGACATGTCCGACGACTATAGGGTCGTCCCCACGAACCAGGGACTAGGTTAGCCCGCCGCCGACATGTCCGATGACTATAGGGTCGTCCCCACGACCCCGGGACTAGGTTGGCCCGCCGCCGACTTGTCCGACGACTATAGGGTCGTCCCCACGACCACGGGCCAAAGTTGCCCAGCCGCCGACATGTCCGATGACTATGGGGTCGTCCCTACCACCCCGGGACTAGGTTGGCCAGCCGCCGACATGTCCGATGACTATAGGGTCGTCCCCACGACCCCGGGACTAGGTTGGCCCGCCGCCGACTTGTCCGACGACTATAGGGTGGTCCCCACGACCACGGGCCAAAGTTGCCCAGCCGCCGACATGTCCGAAGACTATAGGGTCGTCCCCACGACCCCGGGACTAGATTGCCCCGCCACCGTCATGTCCGACGACTATAGGGTCGTCCCCACGACCCCGGGACTAGGTTGGCCCGCCGCCGACTTGTCCGGCGACTATAGGGTCGTCCCTACCACCCCGGGACTAGGTTGGCCAGCCGCCGACATGTCCGACGACTATAGGGTCGTCCCCACTACCCCGGGACTAGGTTGGCCCGCCGCCGACGTGTCCAACGACTATAGGGTCGTCCCTACCACCCCGGGACTAGGTTGGCCAGCCGCCGACATGTCCGACGACTCTAGGGTCGTCCCCACGACCCCGGGGCTAGATTGCCCCGGCACCGTCATGTCCGACGACTACAGGGTCGTCCCCACGACCCCTGGACTAGGTTGGCCTCGCCGCCGACTTGTCCGACGACTATAGGGTCGTCCCCACGACCCCGGGACTAGGTTGGCCCGCCTTCGACTTGTCCGACGATTATAGGGTCGTCCCCACGACCCCGGGACTAGTTTGGCCCGCCGCCGGCTTGTCCGACGACTATAGGGTCGTCCCCACGACCCCGGGACTAGGATGGCCCGCCGCCGACTTGTCCGACGACTATAGGGTCGTCCCTACGACCCCGGGACTAGGTTGGCCAGCCGACGACTATGGGATCGTCCCCACGACCCCGGGTCTAGGTTGGCCCGCCGCCGACACGTCCGACGACTATAGGGTCGTCCCCACGACCCCGGGACTAGATTGGCCCGCCACCATCATGTCCGACGACTATAGGGTCGTCCCCACGACCCAGGGACTAGATTGGCTCGCCACCGTCATGTCCGACGACTATAGCGTCGTCCCCACGACCCCGGGACTAGGTTGGCCAGCCGACGACTATAGGGTCGTCCCCACGACCCCGGGCCTACGTTGGCCCGCCGCCGACATGTCCGACGACTATAGGGTCGTCCCCACGGCCCTGGGACTAGATTGGCCCGCCACCGTCATGTCCGACGACTATAGGGTCGTCCCCACGACCACGGGCCAAAGTTGCCCAGCCGCCGACATGTCCGACGACTATAGGGTAGTCCCCACGACCCCGGGTCTAGGTTGGCCCGCCGACGACTTGTCCGCCGACAATAGGGTCGTCCCCACGACCACGGGCCAAAGTTGCCCAGCCGCCGACATGTCCGACGACTATAGGGTCGTCCCTACGACCCCGGGACTAGGATGACCCGCCGCCGACTTGTCCGACCACTATAGAGTCATCCCCACGACCCCGGGACTAGGTTGGCCCGCCGCCGACTTCTCCGACGATACCAGGGTCGTCCCTACCACCCCGGGACTAGGTTGGCCCGCCGCCGACTTGTCCGACGAGTATAGGGTCGTCCCCACGACCACGGGCCAAAGTTGCCCAGCCGCCGACATGTCCGAAGACTATAGGGTCGTCCCCACGACCCCGGGACTAGATTGCCCCGCCACCGTCATGTCCGACGACTATAGGGTCGTCCCCACGACCCCGGGACTAGGTTGGCCCGCCGCCGACTTGTCCGACGACTATAGGGTCGTCCCTACCACCCCGGGACTAGGTTGGCCAGCCGCCGACATGTCCGACGACTATAGGGTCGTCCCCACTACCCCGGGACTAGGTTGGCCCGCCGCCGACGTGTCCAACGACTATAGGGTCGTCCCTACCACCCCGGGACTAGGTTGGCCAGCCGCCGACATGTCCGACGACTCTAGGGTCGTCCCCACGACCCCGGGGCTAGATTGCCCCGGCACTGTCATGTCCGACGACTACAGGGTCGTCCCCACATCCCCTGGACTAGGTTGGCCTCGCCGCCGACTTGTCCGACGACTATAGGGTCGTCCCCACGACCCCGGGACTAGGTTGGCCCGCCGCCGACTTGTCCGCCGACTATAGGGTCGTCCCCACGACCACGGGCCAAAGTTGCCCAGCCGCCGACATGTCCGACGACTATAGGGTCGTCCCTACGACCCCGGGACTAGGATGACCCGCCGCCGACTTGTCCGACCACTATAGAGTCATCCCCACGACCCCGGGACTAGGTTGGCCCGCCGCCGACATCTCCGACGACAACAGGGTCGTCCCTACCACCCCGGGACTAGGTTGGCCCGCCGCCGACTTGTCCGACGACTATAGGGTCGTCCCCACGACCCCGGGACTAGGTTGGCCAGCCTACGACATGTCCGACGCCTATAGGGTCGTCCCCACTACCCCGGGACTAGGGTGGCCCGCCGCCGACGTGTCCAACGACTATAGGGTCGTCCCAACCACCCCGGGACTAGGTTGGCCAGCCGCCGACTTGTCCGCCGACTATAGGGTCGTCCCCACGACCACGGGCCAAAGTTGCCCAGCCGCCGACATGTCCGACGACTATAGGGTCGTCCCTACGACCCCGGGACTAGGATGACCCGCCGCCGACTTGTCCGACCACTATAGAGTCATCCCCACGACCCCGGGACTAGGTTGGCCCGCCGCCGACATCTCCGACGACAACAGGGTCGTCCCTACCACCCCGGGACTAGGTTGGCCCGCCGCCGACTTGTCCGACGACTATAGGGTCGTCCCCACGACCCCGGGACTAGGTTGGCCAGCCTACGACATGTCCGACGACTATAGGGTCGTCCCCACGACCCCGGGACTAGGTTAGCCCGCCGCCGACTTGTCCAACGACTATAGGGTCGTCCCTACCACCCCGAGACTAGGTTGGCCAGCCGCCGACATGTCCGATGACTATAGGGTCGTCCCCACGACCCCGGGACTAGGTTGACCCGCCGCAGACTTGTCCGACGACTATAGGGTGGTCCCCACGGCCACGGGCCAAAGTTGCCCAGCCGCCGACATGTCCGAAGACAATAGGGTCGTCCCCACGACCCCGGGACTAGATTGCCCCGCCGCCATCATGTCCGACGACTATAGGGTCGTCCCCACGACCCCGGGACTAAGTTGGCCCGCCGCCGACTTGTCCGCCGACCATAGGGTCGTCCCCACGACCACGGACCAAAGTTGCCCAGCCGCCGACATGTCCGACGACTATAGGGTCGTCCCTACGACCCCGGGACTACGATGACCCGCCGCCGACATGTCCGACCACTATAGAGTCATCCCCACGACCCCGGGACTAGGTTGGCCCGCCGCCGACTTGTCCGACGACTATAGGGTCGTCCCTACCACCCCGGGACTAGGTTGGCCAGCCGCCGACATTTCCGACGACTATAGGGTCGTCCCCACGACCCCGGGACTAGGTTGGCCCGCCGCCGACTTGTCCAACGACTATGGGGTCGTCCCTACCACCCCGGGACGAGGTTGGCCAGCCGCCGACATGTCCGACGACTATAGGGTCGTCCCCACGACCCCGGGACTAGGTTAGCCCGCCGCCGACTTGTCCAACGACTATAGGGTCGTCCCTACCACCACGAGACTAGGTTGGCCAGCCGCCGATATGTCCGACGACAACAGGGTCGTCCCTACCACCCCGGGACTAGGTTGGCCCGCCACCATCATGTCCGACGACTATAGGGTCGTCCCCACGACCCCGGGACTAGGTTGGCCCGCCGCCGACTTGTCCGACGACTATAGGCTCGTCCCCACGACCCCGGGACTAGGTTGGCCAGCCGACGACTATAGGATCGTCCCCACGACCCTAGGACTAGATTGGCCCGCCACCGTCATGTCCGACGACTACAGGATCGTCCCCACGACTACGGGCCAAATTTGGCCAGCCGCCGACATGTCCGACGACTATGGGGTCGTGCCCACGACCCCGGCACTAGGTTGGCCCGCCGCCGACTTGTCCGACGACTATAGGGTCGTCCCCACGACCCCGGGACTAGATTGGCCCGACACCGTCATGTCCGACGACAATAGGATCGTCCCCACGACCCCTGGACTAGGTTGGCCCCCCGCGGACGTGTCTGACGACTATAGGGTCGTCTCCACGACCCCGGGACTGGGTTGGCCCGCCGCCGACATGTCCGACGACTATGGGGTCGTGCCCACGACCCCGGCACTAGGTTGGCCCGCCGCCGACTTTTCCGACGACTATAGGGTCGTCCCTACGACCCTGGGCCTACGTTGGCCCGCCGCCGGCTATTCCGACGAATATAGGGTCGTCCCCACGAACCCGGGACTAGGTTGGCCAGCCGTCGACATGTCCGACGTCTATAGGGTCGTCCCCTCGACCCCGGGCCTACATTGGCCCGCCGCCGACTTTTCCGACGACTATAGGGTCGTCCCTACGACCCAGGGACTAGATTGGCCCGCCACCGTCATGTCCGACGACTATAGCGTCGTCCCCACGAACCCGGGACTAGGTTGGCCCGCGGCCGACTTGTCCTACGACTATAGGGTCGTGCCTACCACCCCGGGACTAGGTTGGCCAGCCGACGACTATAGGATCGTCCCCACGACCCCGGGTCTAGGTTGGCCCGCCGCCGACACGTCCGACGACTATAGGGTCGTCCCCACGACCCCGGGACTAGATTGGCCCGCCACCATCATGTCCGACGACTATAGGGTCGTCCCCACGACCCAGGGACTGGATTGGCTCGCCACCGTCATGTCCGACGACTATAGCGTCGTCCCCACGACCCCGGGACTAGGTTGGCCAGCCGACGACTATAGGATCGTCGCCTCGACCCCGGGCCTACATTGGCCCGCCGCCGACACGTCCGACGACTATAGGGTCGTCCCCACGACCCCGGGACTAGGTTGGCCAGCCGACGACTATAGGATCGTCCCCACGACCCCGGGTCTAGGTTGGCCCGCCGCCGACACGTCCGACGACTATAGGGTCGTCCCCACGACCCCGGGACTAGATTGGCCCGCCACCATCATGTCCGACGACTATAGGGTCGTCCCCACGACCCAGGGACTAGATTGGCTCGCCACCGTCATGTCCGACGACTACAGGATCGTCCCCACGACTACGGGCCAAATTTGGCCAGCCGCCGACATGTCCGACGACTATGGGGACGTGCCCACGACCCCGGCACTAGGTTGGCCCGCCGCCGACTTGTCCGACGACTATAGGGTCGTCCCCACGACCCAGGGACTAGATTGGCCCGCCACCGTCATGTCCGACGACAATAGGGTCGTCCCCACGACCACCGGCCAAAGCTGGCCAGCCATCGACATGTCGGACGACTATAGGGTCGTCCCCACGACCCCGGGACTTGGTTGGCCCGCCGCCGACTTGTCCGACAACTATAGGGTCGTCCCCACGACCCCGGGACTAGGTTGGCCCGCCGCCGACTTGTCCGACGACTATAGGGTCGTCCCCACGACCCCGGGACTATGTTGGCCTGCCGCCGACTTGTCCGACGACTATAGGGTCGTCCCCACGACCCCGGGACTAGGTTGGCCAGCCGACGACTATAGGATCGTTCCCACGACCCTAGTACTAGATTGGCCCGCCACCGTCATGTCCGACGACTACAGGGTCGTACCCACGGCCCCGAGACTAGATTGGCCCACGACCGTCATGTCCGACGACTATAGGGTCGTCCCCACGACCCCGGGACTAGGTTGGCCAGCCGACGACTATAGGATCGTCCCCACGACCCTGGGACTAGATTGGCCCGCCACCGTCATGTCCGACGACTACAGGATCGTCCCCACGACTACGGGCCAAATTTGGCCAGCCGCCGACATGTCCGACGACTATGGGGTCGTGCCCACGACCCCGGCACTAGGTTGGCCCGCCGCCGACTTGTCCGACGACTATAGGGTCGTCCCCACGACCCCGGGACTAGGATAGCCCGCCGCCGACTTGTCCAACGACTATAGGGTCGTCCCTACCACCACGAGACTAGGTTGGCCAGCCGCCGACATGTCCGACGACTATACGGTCGTCCCCACGACCAAGGGACTACGTTGGCCCGCCGCCGACTTGTCCGACGACTATAGGGTCGTCCCTACCACCCCGGGACTAGGTTGGCCCGCCACCATCATGTCCGACGACTATTGGGTCGTCCCCACGACCCCGGGCCTACGTTGGCCCGCCGCCGACATGTCCGACGACTATAGGGTCGTCCCCACGACCCCGGGACTAGGTTGGACCGCGGCCGACTTGTCCGCCGACTATAGGGTCGTTCCCACGACCCCGGGACTAGATTGCCCCGCCACCGTCATGTCCGACGACTATAGGGTCGTCCCCACGACCCCGGGACTAGGTTGGCCCGCCGCCGACTTGTCCGACGACTATAGGGTCGTCCCTACCACCCCGGGACTAGGTTGGCCAGCCGCCGACATGTCCGCCGACTATAGGGTCGTCCCCACGACCCCGGGACTAGATTGCCCCGCCACCGTCATGTCCGACGACTATAGGGTCGTCCCCACGACCCCGGGACTAGGTTGGCCCGCCGCCGACTTGTCCGACGACTATAGGGTCGTCCCTACCACCCCGGGACTAGGTTGGCCAGCCGCCGACATGTCCGACGACTCTAGGGTCGTCCCCACGACCCCGGGGCTAGATTGGCCCGGCACCGTCATGTCCGACGACTACAGGGTCGTCCCCACGACCCCTGGACTAGGTTGGCCTCGCCGCCGACTTGTCCGACGACTATAGGGTCGTCCCCACGACCCCGGGACTAGGTTGGCCCGCCTTCGACTTGTCCGACGATTATAGGGTCGTCCCCACGACCACGGGCCAAAGTTGCCCACCCGCCGACATGTCCGACGACTATAGGGTCGTCCCTACGACCCCGGGACTAGGATGACCCGCCGCCGACTTGTCCGACCACTATAGAGTCATCCCCACGACCCCGGGACTAGGTTGGCCCGCCGCCGACTTCTCCGACGACAACAGGGTCGTCCCTACCACCCCGGGACTAGGTTGGCCAGCCGCCGACATGTCCGACGACTATAGGGTCGTCCCCACGACCCCGGGACTAGGTTAGCCCGCCGCCGACATGTCCGATGACTATAGGGTCGTCCCCACGACCCCGGGACTAGGTTGGCCCGCCGCCGACTTGTCCGACGACTATAGGGTCGTCCCCACGACCACGGGCCAAAGTTGCCCAGCCGCCGACATGTCCGACGACTATAGGGTCGTCCCTACGACCCCGGGACTAGGATGACCCGCCGCCGACTTGTCCGACCACTATAGAGTCATCCCCACGACCCAGGGACTAGGTTGGCCCGCCGCCGACTTCTCCGACGACAACAGGGTCGTCCCTACCACCCCGGGACTAGGTTGGCCAGCCGCCGACATGTCCGACGACTATAGGGTCGTCCCCACGACCCCGGAACTAGGTTAGCCCGCCGCCGACATGTCCGATGACTATGGGGTCGTCCCTACCACCCCGGGACTAGGTTGGCCAGCCGCCGACATGTCCGATGACTATAGGGTCGTCCCCACGACCCCGGGACTAGGTTGGCCCGCCGCCGACTTGTCCGACGACTATAGGGTGGTCCCCACGACCACGGGCCAAAGTTGCCCAGCCGCCGACATGTCCGAAGACTATAGGGTCGTCCCCACGACCCCGGGACTAGGTTGCCCCGCCACCGTCATGTCCGACGACTATAGGGTCGTCCCCACGACCCCGGGACTAGGTTGGCCCGCCGCCGACTTGTCCGACGACTATAGGGTCGTCCCTACCACCCCGGGACTAGGTTGGCCAGCCGCCGACATGTCCGACGACTATAGGGTCGTCCCCACTACCCCGGGACTAGGTTGGCCCGCCGCCGACGTGTCCAACGACTATAGGGTCGTCCCTACCACCCCGGGACTAGGTTGGCCAGCCGCCGACATGTCCGACGACTCTAGGGTCGTCCCCACGACCCCGGGGCTAGATTGCCCCGGCACCGTCATGTCCGACGACTACAGGGTCGTCCCCACGACCCCTGGACTAGGTTGGCCTCGCCGCCGACTTGTCCGACGACTATAGGGTCGTCCCCACGACCCCGGGACTAGGTTGGCCCGCCTTCGACTTGTCCGACGATTATAGGGTCGTCCCCACGACCCCGGGACTAGTTTGGCCCGCCGCCGGCTTGTCCGACGACTATAGGGTCGTCCCCACGACCCCGGGACTAGGATGGCCCGCCGCCGACTTGTCCGACGACTATAGGGTCGTCCCTACGACCCCGGGACTAGGTTGGCCAGCCGACGACTATAGGATCGTCCCCACGACCCCGGGTCTAGGTTGGCCCGCCGCCGACACGTCCGACGACTATAGGGTCGTCCCCACGACCCCGGGACTAGATTGGCCCGCCACCATCATGTCCGACGACTATAGGGTCGTCCCCACGACCCAGGGACTAGATTGGCTCGCCACCGTCATGTCCGACGACTATAGCGTCGTCCCCACGACCCCGGGACTAGGTTGGCCAGCCGACGACTATAGGATCGTCCCCACGACCCCGGGTCTAGGTTGGCCCGCCGCCGACACGTCCGACGACTATAGGGTCGTCCCCACGACCCCGGGACTAGATTGGCCCGCCACCGTCATGTCGACGACAATAGGGTCGTCCCCACGACCACGGGACTAGGTTGGCCCGCCGCCGACTTTTCCGACGACTATAGGGTCGTCCCTACGACCCTGGGCCTACGTTGGCCCGCCGCCGGCTATTCCGACGAATATAGGGTCGTCCCCACGAACCCGGGACTAGGTTGGCCAGCCGTCGACATGTCCGACGTCTATAGGGTCGTCCCCTCGACCCCGGGCCTACATTGGCCCGCCGCCGACACGACCGACGACTATAGGGTCGTCCCCACGACCCTGGGACTAGGTTGGCCCGCCGCCGACTTGTCCGACGACTATAGGGTCGTCCCTACCACCCCGGGACTAGGTTGGCCAGCCGCCGACATGTCCGACGACTCTAGGGTCGTCCCCACGACCCCGGGGCTAGATTGGCCCGGCACCGTCATGTCCGACGACTACAGGGTCGTCCCCACGACCCCTGGACTAGGTTGGCCTCGCCGCCGACTTGTCCGACGACTATAGGGTCGTCCCCACGACCCCGGGACTAGGTTGGCCCGCCTTCGACTTGTCCGACGATTATAGGGTCGTCCCCACGACCACGGGCCAAAGTTGCCCACCCGCCGACATGTCCGACGACTATAGGGTCGTCCCTACGACCCCGGGACTAGGATGACCCGCCGCCGACTTGTCCGACCACTATAGAGTCATCCCCACGACCCCGGGACTAGGTTGGCCCGCCGCCGACTTCTCCGACGACAACAGGGTCGTCCCTACCACCCCGGGACTAGGTTGGCCAGCCGCCGACATGTCCGACGACTATAGGGTCGTCCCCACGACCCCGGGACTAGGTTAGCCCGCCGCCGACATGTCCGATGACTATAGGGTCGTCCCCACGACCCCGGGACTAGGTTGGCCCGCCGCCGACTTGTCCGACGACTATAGGGTCGTCCCCACGACCACGGGCCAAAGTTGCCCAGCCGCCGACATGTCCGACGACTATAGGGTCGTCCCTACGACCCCGGGACTAGGATGACCCGCCGCCGACTTGTCCGACCACTATAGAGTCATCCCCACGACCCAGGGACTAGGTTGGCCCGCCGCCGACTTCTCCGACGACAACAGGGTCGTCCCTACCACCCCGGGACTAGGTTGGCCAGCCGCCGACATGTCCGACGACTATAGGGTCGTCCCCACGACCCCGGGACTAGGTTAGCCCGCCGCCGACATGTCCGATGACTATAGGGTCGTCCCCACGACCCCGGGACTAGGTTGGCCCGCCGCCGACTTGTCCGACGACTATAGGGTCGTCCCCACGACCACGGGCCAAAGTTGCCCAGCCGCCGACATGTCCGACGACTATAGGGTCGTCCCTACGACCCCGGGACTAGGATGACCCGCCGCCGACTTGTCCGACCACTATAGAGTCATCCCCACGACCCAGGGACTAGGTTGGCCCGCCGCCGACTTCTCCGACGACAACAGGGTCGTCCCTACCACCCCGGGACTAGGTTGGCCAGCCGCCGACATGTCCGACGACTATAGGGTCGTCCCCACGACCCCGGAACTAGGTTAGCCCGCCGCCGACATGTCCGATGACTATGGGGTCGTCCCTACCACCCCGGGACTAGGTTGGCCAGCCGCCGACATGTCCGATGACTATAGGGTCGTCCCCACGACCCCGGGACTAGGTTGGCCCGCCGCCGACTTGTCCGACGACTATAGGGTGGTCCCCACGACCACGGGCCAAAGTTGCCCAGCCGCCGACATGTCCGAAGACTATAGGGTCGTCCCCACGACCCCGGGACTAGGTTGCCCCGCCACCGTCATGTCCGACGACTATAGGGTCGTCCCCACGACCCCGGGACTAGGTTGGCCCGCCGCCGACTTGTCCGACGACTATAGGGTCGTCCCTACCACCCCGGGACTAGGTTGGCCAGCCGCCGACATGTCCGACGACTATAGGGTCGTCCCCACTACCCCGGGACTAGGTTGGCCCGCCGCCGACGTGTCCAACGACTATAGGGTCGTCCCTACCACCCCGGGACTAGGTTGGCCAGCCGCCGACATGTCCGACGACTCTAGGGTCGTCCCCACGACCCCGGGGCTAGATTGCCCCGGCACCGTCATGTCCGACGACTACAGGGTCGTCCCCACGACCCCTGGACTAGGTTGGCCTCGCCGCCGACTTGTCCGACGACTATAGGGTCGTCCCCACGACCCCGGGACTAGGTTGGCCCGCCTTCGACTTGTCCGACGATTATAGGGTCGTCCCCACGACCCCGGGACTAGTTTGGCCCGCCGCCGGCTTGTCCGACGACTATAGGGTCGTCCCCACGACCCCGGGACTAGGATGGCCCGCCGCCGACTTGTCCGACGACTATAGGGTCGTCCCTACGACCCCGGGACTAGGTTGGCCAGCCGACGACTATAGGATCGTCCCCACGACCCCGGGTCTAGGTTGGCCCGCCGCCGACACGTCCGACGACTATAGGGTCGTCCCCACGACCCCGGGACTAGATTGGCCCGCCACCATCATGTCCGACGACTATAGGGTCGTCCCCACGACCCAGGGACTAGATTGGCTCGCCACCGTCATGTCCGACGACTATAGCGTCGTCCCCACGACCCCGGGACTAGGTTGGCCAGCCGACGACTATAGGATCGTCCCCACGACCCCGGGTCTAGGTTGGCCCGCCGCCGACACGTCCGACGACTATAGGGTCGTCCCCACGACCCCGGGACTAGATTGGCCCGCCACCGTCATGTCGACGACAATAGGGTCGTCCCCACGACCACGGGACTAGGTTGGCCCGCCGCCGACTTTTCCGACGACTATAGGGTCGTCCCTACGACCCTGGGCCTACGTTGGCCCGCCGCCGGCTATTCCGACGAATATAGGGTCGTCCCCACGAACCCGGGACTAGGTTGGCCAGCCGTCGACATGTCCGACGTCTATAGGGTCGTCCCCTCGACCCCGGGCCTACATTGGCCCGCCGCCGACACGACCGACGACTATAGGGTCGTCCCCACGACCCTGGGACTAGGTTGGCCCGCCGCCGACTTGTCCGACGACTATAGGCTCGTCCCCACGACCCCGGGACTAGGTTGGCCAGCCGCCGACATGTCCGACGACTATACGGTCGTCCCCACGACCAAGGGACTGCGTTGGCCCGCCGCCGACTTGTCCGACGACTATAGGGTCGTCCCTACCACCCCGGGACTAGGTTGGCCCGCCACCATCATGTCCGACGACTATAGGGTCGTCCCCACGACCCCGGGCCTACGTTGGCCCGCCGCCGACTTGTCCGACGACTATAGGGTCGTCCCCACGACCACGGGCCAAAGTTGCCCAGCCGCCGACATGTCCGACGACTATAGGGTCGTCCCTACGACCCCGGGACTAGGATGACCCGCCGCCGACTTGTCCGACCACTATAGAGTCATCCCCACGACCCAGGGACTAGGTTGGCCCGCCGCCGACTTCTCCGACGACAACAGGGTCGTCCCTACCACCCCGGGACTAGGTTGGCCAGCCGCCGACATGTCCGACGACTATAGGGTCGTCCCCACGACCCCGGAACTAGGTTAGCCCGCCGCCGACATGTCCGATGACTATGGGGTCGTCCCTACCACCCCGGGACTAGGTTGGCCAGCCGCCGACATGTCCGATGACTATAGGGTCGTCCCCACGACCCCGGGACTAGGTTGGCCCGCCGCCGACTTGTCCGACGACTATAGGGTGGTCCCCACGACCACGGGCCAAAGTTGCCCAGCCGCCGACATGTCCGAAGACTATAGGGTCGTCCCCACGACCCCGGGACTAGGTTGCCCCGCCACCGTCATGTCCGACGACTATAGGGTCGTCCCCACGACCCCGGGACTAGGTTGGCCCGCCGCCGACTTGTCCGACGACTATAGGGTCGTCCCTACCACCCCGGGACTAGGTTGGCCAGCCGCCGACATGTCCGACGACTATAGGGTCGTCCCCACTACCCCGGGACTAGGTTGGCCCGCCGCCGACGTGTCCAACGACTATAGGGTCGTCCCTACCACCCCGGGACTAGGTTGGCCAGCCGCCGACATGTCCGACGACTCTAGGGTCGTCCCCACGACCCCGGGGCTAGATTGCCCCGGCACCGTCATGTCCGACGACTACAGGGTCGTCCCCACGACCCCTGGACTAGGTTGGCCTCGCCGCCGACTTGTCCGACGACTATAGGGTCGTCCCCACGACCCCGGGACTAGGTTGGCCCGCCTTCGACTTGTCCGACGATTATAGGGTCGTCCCCACGACCCCGGGACTAGTTTGGCCCGCCGCCGGCTTGTCCGACGACTATAGGGTCGTCCCCACGACCCCGGGACTAGGATGGCCCGCCGCCGACTTGTCCGACGACTATAGGGTCGTCCCTACGACCCCGGGACTAGGTTGGCCAGCCGACGACTATAGGATCGTCCCCACGACCCCGGGTCTAGGTTGGCCCGCCGCCGACACGTCCGACGACTATAGGGTCGTCCCCACGACCCCGGGACTAGATTGGCCCGCCACCATCATGTCCGACGACTATAGGGTCGTCCCCACGACCCAGGGACTAGATTGGCTCGCCACCGTCATGTCCGACGACTATAGCGTCGTCCCCACGACCCCGGGACTAGGTTGGCCAGCCGACGACTATAGGATCGTCCCCACGACCCCGGGTCTAGGTTGGCCCGCCGCCGACACGTCCGACGACTATAGGGTCGTCCCCACGACCCCGGGACTAGATTGGCCCGCCACCGTCATGTCGACGACAATAGGGTCGTCCCCACGACCACGGGACTAGGTTGGCCCGCCGCCGACTTTTCCGACGACTATAGGGTCGTCCCTACGACCCTGGGCCTACGTTGGCCCGCCGCCGGCTATTCCGACGAATATAGGGTCGTCCCCACGAACCCGGGACTAGGTTGGCCAGCCGTCGACATGTCCGACGTCTATAGGGTCGTCCCCTCGACCCCGGGCCTACATTGGCCCGCCGCCGACACGACCGACGACTATAGGGTCGTCCCCACGACCCCGGGACTAGGTTGGCCCGCCGCCGACTTGTCCGACGACTATAGGCTCGTCCCCACGACCCCGGGACTAGGTTGGCCAGCCGCCGACATGTCCGACGACTATACGGTCGTCCCCACGACCAAGGGACTGCGTTGGCCCGCCGCCGACTTGTCCGACGACTATAGGGTCGTCCCTACCACCCCGGGACTAGGTTGGCCCGCCACCATCATGTCCGACGACTATAGGGTCGTCCCCACGACCCCGGGCCTACGTTGGCCCGCCGCCGACTTGTCCGACGACTATAGGGTCGTCCCCACGACCACGGGCCAAAGTTGCCCAGCCGCCGACATGTCCGACGACTATAGGGTCGTCCCTACGACCCCGGGACTAGGATGACCCGCCGCCGACTTGTCCGACCACTATAGAGTCATCCCCACGACCCAGGGACTAGGTTGGCCCGCCGCCGACTTCTCCGACGACAACAGGGTCGTCCCTACCACCCCGGGACTAGGTTGGCCAGCCGCCGACATGTCCGACGACTATAGGGTCGTCCCCACGACCCCGGAACTAGGTTAGCCCGCCGCCGACATGTCCGATGACTATGGGGTCGTCCCTACCACCCCGGGACTAGGTTGGCCAGCCGCCGACATGTCCGATGACTATAGGGTCGTCCCCACGACGCCGGGACTAGGTTGGCCCGCCGCCGACTTGTCCGACGACTATAGGGTGGTCCCCACGACCACGGGCCAAAGTTGCCCAGCCGCCGACATGTCCGAAGACTATAGGGTCGTCCCCACGACCCCGGGACTAGGTTGCCCCGCCACCGTCATGTCCGACGACTATAGGGTCGTCCCCACGACCCCGGGACTAGGTTGGCCCGCCGCCGACTTGTCCGACGACTATAGGGTCGTCCCTACCACCCCGGGACTAGGTTGGCCAGCCGCCGACATGTCCGACGACTATAGGGTCGTCCCCACTACCCCGGGACTAGGTTGGCCCGCCGCCGACGTGTCCAACGACTATAGGGTCGTCCCTACCACCCCGGGACTAGGTTGGCCAGCCGCCGACATGTCCGACGACTCTAGGGTCGTCCCCACGACCACGGGCCAAAGTTGCCCAGCCGCCGACATGTCCGAAGACTATAGGGTCGTCCCCACGACCCCGGGACTAGGTTGCCCCGCCACCGTCATGTCCGACGACTATAGGGTCGTCCCCACGACCCCGGGACTAGGTTGGCCCGCCGCCGACTTGTCCGACGACTATAGGGTCGTCCCTACCACCCCGGGACTAGGTTGGCCAGCCGCCGACATGTCCGACGACTATAGGCTCGTCCCCACGACCCCGGGACTAGGTTGGCCAGCCGCCGACATGTCCGACGACTATACGGTCGTCCCCACGACCCAGGGACTAGATTGGCCCGCCACCGTCATGTCCGACGACAATAGGGTCGTCCCCACGACCACCGGCCAAAGCTGGCCAGCCATCGACATGTCGGACGACTATAGGGTCGTCCCCACGACCCCGGGACTAGGTTGGCCCGCCGCCGACTTGTCCGACAACTATAGGGTCGTCCCCACGACCCCGGGACTAGGTTGGCCCGCCGCCGACTTGTCCGACGACTATAGGGTCGTCCCCACGACCCCGGGACTAGGTTGGCCAGCCGACGACTATAGGATCGTCCCCACGACCCTAGAACTAGATTGGCCCGCCACTGTCATGTCCGACGACTACAGGGTCGTCCCCACGGCCCCGAGACTAGATTGGCCCACGACCGTCATGTCCGACGACCATAGGGTCGTCCCCACGACCCCGGGACTAGGTTGGCCAGCCGACGACTATAGGATCGTCCCCACGACCCTGGGACTAGATTGGCCCGCCACCGTCATGTCCGACGACTACAGGATCGTCCCCACGACTACGGGCCAAATTTGGCCAGACGCCGACATGTCCGACGACTATGGGGTCGTGCCCACGACCCCGGCACTAGGTTGGCCCGCCGCCGACTTGTCCGACGACTATAGGGTCGTCCCCACGACCCCGGGACTAGATTGGCCCGACACCGTCATGTCCGACGACAATAGGATCGTCCCCACGACCCCGGGACTAGGTTGGCCCGCCGCCGACTTGTCCGACAACTATAGGGTCGTCCCCACGACCCCGGGACTAGGTTGGCCCGCCGCCGACTTGTCCGACGACTATAGGGTCGTCCCCACGACCCCGGGACTAGGTCGTGGGGACGACCCTATAGTCGTCGGACATGTCGGCGGCTGTCCAACTTTGGCCCGGGTCGTGGGGACGACCCTATAGTCGTCGGACAAGTCGGCGGCGGGCCGACCTAGTCCCGTGGTCGTGGGGACGACCGTATAGTCGTCGGACAAGTCGGCGGCGGGCCAACCTAGTCCCGTGGTCGTGAGGACGACCGTATAGTCGTCGGACATGTCGGCGGCGGGTCAACCTAGTCCCGGGGTCGTGGGGACGACCCTATAGTCGTAGGACATGTCGGTGCCGGGGCAATCTAGCCCCGGGGTCGAGGGGACGACCCTATAGACGTCGGACATGTCGGCGGCTGGCCAACCTAGTCCCGGGGTGGTGGGGACGACCCTATAGTCGTCGGACTAGTCGGCGGCGGGCCAACCTAGTCCCGGGGTCGTGGGGACGACCCTATAGTCGTAGGACATGTCGGTGCCGGGGCAATCTAGCCCCGGGGTCGTGGGGACGACCCTATAGTCGTCGGACATGTCGGCGGCTGGGCAACTTTGGCCTGTGGTCGTGGGGACGACCCTATAGTCGTCGGACATGTCGGTGACTGGCCAACCTAGTCCCGTGGTCGTGGGGACGACCCTATAGTCGTCGGAGTAGTCGGCGGCGGGCCAACCTAGTCCCGGGGTCGTGGGGACGACCCTATAGTCGTAGGACATGTCGGCGGCGGGCCAACCTAGTCCCTGGGCCTTGGGGACGACCCTATAGTCGTCGGACAAGTCGGCGGCAGGCCAACCTACTCCCGGGGTCGTGGGGACGACCCTATAGTCGTCGGACATGACGGTGCCGGGGCAATCTAGCCCCGGGGTCGAGCGACGACCCTATAGACGTCGGACATGTCGGCGGCTGGCCAACCTAGTCCCGGGGTGGTAGGGACGACCCTATAATCGTCGGACAAGTCGGCGGCTGGCCAGCTTTGGCCCGGGGTAGTGGGGACGACCCTATAGTCGTCGGACATGTCGGCGGCTGGGCAACTTTGGCCAGTGGTCGTGGGGACGACCCTATAGTCGTCGGACATGTCGGCGGCTGGGCAACTTTGGCCAGTGGTCGTAGGGACGAACCTATAGTCGTCGGACATGACGGTGGCGGGCCAATCTAGCCCCGGGGTCGTGGGGACGACCCTATAGACGTCGGACATGTCGGCGGCGGGCCAACCTAGTCCCGGGGTCGTGGGGACGACCCTATAGTCGTCGGAAAAGTCAGCGGCGGGCCAGCCTAGACCCGGGGTCGTGGGGCGACCCTATAGTCGTCGGACATGTCGGCGGCAGGGCAACTTTGGCCCGTGGTCGTGGGGACGACCCTATAGTCGTCGGACATGTCGGTGACTGGCCAACGTAATCCCGGGTTCGCGGGGACGACCCTATAGTCGTCGGACATGTCGGCGGCTGGCCAACTTTGGCCCGTGGTCGTGGGGACGACCCTATAGTCGTCGGACATATCGGTGACTGGCCAACGTAGTCCCGTGGTCGTGAGGACGACCGTATAGTCGTCGGACATGTCGGCGGCGGGCCAACCTAGTCCCGGGGTCATCGGGACGACCCTATAGTCGTCGGACATGTCGGCGGCTGGCCAACTTTGGCCCGGGTCGTGGGGACGACCCTATAGTCGTCGGACATGACGGTGCCGGGGCAATCTAGCCCCGGGGTCGTGGGGACGACCCTATAGTCATCGGACATGTCGGCAGCTGGGCAACTTTGGCCTGTGGTCGTGGGGACGACCCTATAGTCGTCGGACATGTCGGTGACTGGCCAACCTAGTCCCGGGGTCGTGGGGGCGACCCTATAGTCGTCGGAAAAGTCGGCGGCGGGCCAACCTAGACCCGGGGTCGTGGGGACGACCCTATAGTCGTCGGACATGACGGTGCCGGGGCAATCTAGACCCGGGGTCGAGGGGACGACCCTATAGACGTCGGACAGGTCGGCGGCGGGCCAACCTAGTCCCGGGGTCGTGGGGACGACCCTATAGTCGTAGGACATGTCGGCGGCGGGCCAACCTAGTCCCTGGGCCTTGGGGACGACCCTATAGTCGGCGGACAATTCGGCCCCAGGCCAACCTACTCCCGGGGTCGTGGGGACGACCCTATAGTCGTCGGACATGACGGTGCCGGGGCAATCTAGCCCCGGGGTCGAGGGGACGACCCTATAGACGTCGGACATGTCGGCGGCTGGCCAACCTAGTCCCGGGGTGGCAGGGACGACCCTATAATCGTCGGACAAGTCGGCGGCTGGCCAGCTTTGGCCCGGGGTAGTGGGGACGACCCTATAGTCGTCGGACATGTCGGCGGCAGGGCAACATTGGCCCATGGTCGTGGGGACGACCCTATAGTCGTCGGACATGTCGGCGGCTGGCCAACCTAGACCCGGGGTGGTGGGGACGACCCTATAGTCGTCGGACATGTCGGCGGCTGGCCAACCTAGTCCCGTGGTCGTGGGGACGACCCCATAGTCGTAGGACACGTCGGCGGCGGGCCAAATTTGGCCCGGGGCGTGGGGACGACCCAATAGTCGTCGGACATGTCGGCGGCTGGCCAACTTTGGCCCGGGGCGTGGGGACGACCCAATAGTCGTCGGACATGTCGGCGGCGGCCAACCTAGTCCCGAGGTCGTGGGGACGACCCTATAGTCGTCGCACATGTCGGCGGCAGGGCAACTTTGGCCCGTGGTCGTGGGGACGACCCTATAGTCGTCGGACATGTCGGTGACTGGCCAACCTAGTCCCGGGGTCGTGGAGACGACCCTATAGTCGTCGGACAAGTCGGCGGCGGGCCAACCTAGTCCCGGGGTCGTGGGGACGACCCTATAGTCGTCGGACATGTCGGCGGCTGGCCAACTTTGGCCCGGGGCGTGGGGACGACCCTATAGTCTACGGACATGTCGGCGGCGGGCCAACCTAGTCCCGGGGTCGTGGGGACGACCCTATAATCGTCGGACATGTCGGCGGCGGGCCAACCTAGTCCCGGGGTCGTGGGGACGACCCTATAGTCGTCGGACAAGTCGGCGGCGGGCCAACCTAGTCCTGGGGTCGTGGGGACGACCCTATAGTCGTCGGACATGTCGGTGGCAGGCCAACGTATGCCCAGGGTCGTAGGGACGAACCTATAGTCGTCGGACATGACGGTGGCGGGCCAATCTAGCCCCGGGGTCGTGGGGACGACCCTATAGACGTCGGACATGTCGGCGGCGGGCCAACCTAGTCCCGGGGTCGTGGGGACGACCCTATAGTCGTCGGAAAAGTCAGCGGCGGGCCAACCTAGACCCGGGGTCGTGGGGACGACCCTATAGTCGTCGGACTTGTCGGCGGCAGGGCAACTTTGGCCCGTGGGCGTGGGGACGACTCTATAGTCGTCGGACATGTCGGTGACTGGCCATCGTAGTCCCGTGTTCGCGGGGACGACCCTATAGTCGTCGGACATGTCGGCGGCTGGCCAACTTTGGCCCGTGGTCGTGGGGACGACCCTATAGTCGTCGGACATGTCGGTGACTGGCCAACGTAGTCCCGGGTTCGCGGGGACGACCCTATAGTCGTCGGACATGTCGGCGGCTGTCCAACTTTGGCCCGGGTCATGGGGACGACCCTATAGTCGTCGGACAAGTCGGCGGCGGGCCGACCTAGTCCCGGGGTCCTGGGGACGACCCTATAGTCGTCGGACAAGTCGGCGGCGGGCCAACCTAGTCCCGTGGTCGTGGAGACGACCGTATAGTCGTCGGACAAGTCGGCGGCGGGCCAACCTAGTCCCGTGGTCGCGAGGACGACCGTATAGTCGTCGGACATGTCGGCGGCGGGCCAACCTAGTCCCGGGGTCATGGGGACGACCCTATAGTCGTCGGACATGTCGGCGGCTGGCCAACTTTGGCCCGGGTCGTGGGGACGACCCTATAGTCGTCGGACATGACGGTGCCGGGGCAATCTAGCCCCGGGGTCCAGGGGACGACCCTATAGTCGTCGGACATGTCGGCGGCTGGGCAACTTTGGCCTGTGGTCGTGGGGACGACCCTATAGTCGTCGGACATGTCGGCGGCAGGGCAACTTTGGCCCGTGGTCGTGGGGACGACCCTATAGTCGTCGGACATGTCGGTGACTGGCCAACGTAGTCCCGGGTTCGCGGGGACGACCCTATAGTCGTCGGACATGTCGGCGGCTGGCCAAATTTGGCCCGTGGTCGTGGGGACGACCCTATAGTCGTCGGACATGTCGGTGACTGGCCAACGTAGTCCCGGGTTCGCGGGGACGACCCTATAGTCGTCGGACATGTCGGCGGCTGTCCAACTTTGGCCCGGGTCATGGGGACGACCCTATAGTCGTCGGACAAGTCGGCGGCGGGCCGACCTAGTCCCGGGGTCGTGGGGACGACCCTATAGTCGTCGGACAAGTCGGCGGCGGGCCAACCTAGTCCCGGGGTCATGGGGACGACCCTATAGTCGTAGGCCATGTCGGCGGCGGGCCAACCTAGTCCCTGGGCCTTGGGGACGACCCTATAGTCGTCGGACAAGTCGGCGGCAGGCCAACCTAGTCCCGGGGTCGTGGGGACGACCCTATAGTCGTCGGACATGTCGGCGGCTGGGCAACTTTGGCCCGTGGTCGTGGGGACGACCCTATAGTCGTCGGACATGACGGTGCCGGGGCAATCTAGCCCCGGGGTCGAGGGGACGACCCTATAGACGTCGGACATGTCGGCGGCTGGCCAACCTAGTCCCGGGGTGGTAGGGACGACACTATAATCGTCGGACAAGTCGGCGGCTGGCCAGCTTTGGCCCGGGGTAGTGGGGACGACCCTATAGTCGTCGGACATGTCGGCGGCTGGGCAACTTTGGCCAGTGGTGGTGGGGACGACCCTATAGTCGTCGGACATGTCGGCGGCAGGGCAACTTTGGCCCATGGTCGTGGGGACGACCCTATAGTCGTCGGACATGTCGGCGGCTGGCCAACCTAGACCCGGGGTGGTGGGGACGACCCTATAGTCGTCGGACATGTCGGCGGCTGGCCAACCTAGTCCCGTGGTCGTGGGGACGACCCCATAGTCGTAGGACACGTTGGCGGCTGGCCAACTTTGGCCCGGGGCGTGGGGACGACCCTATAGCCTACGGACATGTCGGCGGCGGGCCAACCTAGTCCCGGGGTCGTGGGGACGACCCTATAATCGTCGGACATGTCGGCGGCGGGCCATCCTAGTCCCGGGGTCGTGGGGACGACCCTATAGTCGTCGGACAATTCGGCGGCGGGCCAACCTAGTCCTGGGGTCGTGGGGACGACCCTATAGTCGTCGGACATGTCGGCGGCTGTCCAACTTTGGCCCGGGTCGTGGGGACGACCCTATAGTCGTCGGACATGTCGGTGACTGGCCAACGTAGTCCCGGGTTCGCGGGGACGACCTTATAGTCGTCGGACAAGTCGGCGGCTGACCAACTTTGGCCCGGGTCGTGGGGACGACCCTATAGTCGTCGGACAAGTCGGCGGCGGGCCAACCTAGTCCCGTGGTCGTGGGGACGACCGTATAGTCGTCGGACAAGTCGGCGGCGGGCCAACCTAGTCCCGTGGTCGTGAGGACGACCGTATAGTCGTCGGACATGTCGGCGGCTGGGCAACTTTGGCCAGTGGTCGTGGGGACGACCCTATAGTCGTCGGACATGTCGGCGGCAGGCCAACGTATGCCCAGGGTCGTAGGGACGAACCTATAGTCGTCGGACATGACGGTGGCGGGCCAATCTAGCCCCGGGGTCGTGGGGACGACCCTATAGTCGTCGGACATCTCGGCGGCTGGCCAACTTTGGCCCGGGTCGTGGGGACGACCCTATAGTCGTCGGACATGACGGTGCCGGGGCAATCTAGCCCCGGGGTCGTGGGGACGACCCTATAGTCATCGGACATGTCGGCGGCTGGGCAACTTTGGCCCGTGGTCGTGGGGACGACCCTATAGTCGTCGGACATGACGGTGCCGGGGCAATCTAGCCCCGGGGTCGAGGGGACGACCCTATAGACGTCGGACATGTCGGCGGCTGGCCAACCTAGTCCCGGGGTGGTAGGGACGACACTATAATCGTCGGACAAGTCGGCGGCTGGCCAGCTTTGGCCCGGGGTAGTGGGGACGACCCTATAGTCGTCGGACATGTCGGCGGCTGGGCAACTTTGGCCAGTGGTGGTGGGGACGACCCTATAGTCGTCGGACATGTCGGCGGCAGGGCAACTTTGGCCCATGGTCGTGGGGACGACCCTATAGTCGTCGGACATGTCGGCGGCTGGCCAACCTAGACCCGGGGTGGTGGGGACGACCCTATAGTCGTCGGACATGTCGGCGGCTGGCCAACCTAGTCCCGTGGTCGTGGGGACGACCCCATAGTCGTAGGACACGTTGGCGGCTGGCCAACTTTGGCCCGGGGCGTGGGGACGACCCTATAGCCTACGGACATGTCGGCGGCGGGCCAACCTAGTCCCGGGGTCGTGGGGACGACCCTATAATCGTCGGACATGTCGGCGGCGGGCCATCCTAGTCCCGGGGTCGTGGGGACGACCCTATAGTCGTCGGACAATTCGGCGGCGGGCCAACCTAGTCCTGGGGTCGTGGGGACGACCCTATAGTCGTCGGACATGTCGGCGGCTGTCCAACTTTGGCCCGGGTCGTGGGGACGACCCTATAGTCGTCGGACATGTCGGTGACTGGCCAACGTAGTCCCGGGTTCGCGGGGACGACCTTATAGTCGTCGGACAAGTCGGCGGCTGACCAACTTTGGCCCGGGTCGTGGGGACGACCCTATAGTCGTCGGACAATTTGGCGGCGGGCCGACCTAGTCCCGGGGTCGTGGGGACGACCCTATAGTCGTCGGACAATTCGGCGGCGGGCCAACCTAGTCCTGGGGTCGTGGGGACGACCCTATAGTCGTCGGACATGTCGGCGGCTGTCCAACTTTGGCCCGGGTCGTGGGGACGACCCTATAGTCGTCGGACAAGTCGGCGGCGGGCCAACCTAGTCCCGTGGTCGTGGGGACGACCGTATAGTCGTCGGACAAGTCGGCGGCGGGCCAACCTAGTCCCGTGGTCGTGAGGACGACCGTATAGTCGTCGGACATGTCGGCGGCTGGGCAACTTTGGCCAGTGGTCGTGGGGACGACCCTATAGTCGTCGGACATGTCGGCGGCAGGCCAACGTATGCCCAGGGTCGTAGGGACGAACCTATAGTCGTCGGACATGACGGTGGCGGGCCAATCTAGTCCCGGGGTCGTGGGGACGACCCTATAGACGTCGGACATGTCGGCGGCGGGCCAACCTAGTCCCGGGGTCGTGGGGACGACCCTATAGTCGTCGGAAAAGTCGGCGGCGGGCCAACCTAGACCCGGGGTCGTGGGGACGACCCTATAGTCGTCGGACATGTCGGCGGCCGGGCAACTTTGGCCCGTGGTCGTGGGGACGACCCTATAGTCGTCGGACATGTCGGTGACTGGCCAACGTAGTCCCGGGTTCGTGGGGACGACCCTATAGTCGTCGGACATGTCGGCGGCTGGCCAACCAAGACCCGTGGTCGTGGGGACGACCCCATAGTCGTAGGACACGTCGGCGGCGGGCCAACCTAGTCCCGGGGTCGTGGGGACGACCGTATAGTCGTCGGACATGACGGTGGCGGGCCAATCTAGTCCCGGGGTCGTGGGGACGACCCTATAGTCGTCGGGCATGTCGGCGGCTGGGCAACTTTGGCCCGTGGTCGTGGGGACGACCGTATAGTCGTCGGACAAGCCGGCGGCGGGCCAACCTAGTCCCGTGGTCGTGAGGACGACCGTATAGTCGTCGGACATGTCGGCGGCGGGCCAACCTAGTCCCGGGGTCATCGGGACGACCCTATAGTCGTCGGACATCTCGGCGGCTGGCCAACTTTGGCCCGGGTCGTGGGGACGACCCTATAGTCGTCGGACATGACGGTGCCGGGGCAATCTAGCCCCGGGGTCGTGGGGACGACCCTATAGTCATCGGACATGTCGGCGGCTGGGCAACTTTGGCCTGTGGTCGTGGGGACGACCCTATAGTCGTCGGACATGTCGGCGGCGGGCCAACCTAGTCCCGGGGTCGTGGGGACGACCCTATAGTCGTCGGAAAAGTCAGCGGCGGGCCAGCCTAGACCCGGGGTCGTGGGGACGACCCTATAGTCGTCGGACATGTCGGCGGCAGGGCAACTTTGGCCCGTGGGCGTGGGGACGACCCTATAGTCGTCGGACATGTCGGTGACTGGCCAACGTAATCCCGGGTTCGCGGGGACGACCCTATAGTCGTCGGACATGTCGGCGGCTGGCCAACTTTGGCCCGTGGTCGTGGGGACGACCCTATAGTCGTCGGACATGTCGGTGACTGGCCAACGTAGTCCCGGGTTCGCGGGGACGACCCTATAGTCGTCGGACATGTCGGCGGCTGTCCAACTTTGGCCCGGGTCATGGGGACGACCCTATAGTCGTCGGACAAGTCGGCGGCGGGCCGACCTAGTCCCGGGGTCGTGGGGACGACCCTATAGTCGTCGGACAAGTCGGCGGCGGGCCAACCTAGTCCCGGGGTCATGGGGACGACCCTATAGTCGTAGGCCATATCGGCGGCGGGCCAACCTAGTCCCTGCGCCTTGGGGACGACCCTATAGTCGTCGGACAAGTCGGCGGCAGGCCAACCTAGTCCCGGGGTCGTGGGGACGACCCTATAGTCGTCGGACATGTCGGCGGCTGGGCAACTTTGGCCCGTGGTCGTGGGGACGACCCTATAGTCGTCGGACATGACGGTGCCGGGGCAATCTAGCCCCGGGGTCGAGGGTCGACCCTATAGACGTCGGACATGTCGGCGGCTGGCCAACCTAGTCCCGGGGTCGTAGGGACGAACCTATAGTCGTCGGACATGACGGTGGCGGGCCAATCTAGCCCCGGGGTCGTGGGGACGACCCTATAGACGTCGGACATGTCGGAGGCGGGCCAACCTAGTCCCGGGGTCGTGGGGACGACCCTATAGTCGTCGGAAAAGTCGGCGGCGGGCCAACCTAGACCCGGGGTCGTGGGGACGACCCTATAGTCGTCGGACATGTCGGCGGCCGGGCAACTTTGGCCCGTGGTCGTGGGGACGACCCTATAGTCGTCGGACATGTCGGTGACTGGCCAACGTAGTCCCGGGTTCGTGGGGACGACCCTATAGTCGTCGGACATGTCGGCGGCTGGCCAACCAAGACCCGTGGTCGTGGGGACGACCCCATAGTCGTAGGACACGTCGGCGGCGGGCCAACCTAGTCCCGGGGTCGTGGGGACGACCGTATAGTCGTCGGACATGACGGTGGCGGGCCAATCTAGTCCCGGGGTCGTGGGGACGACCCTATAGTCGTCGGGCATGTCGGCGGCTGGGCAACTTTGGCCCGTGGTCGTGGGGACGACACTATAGTCTTCGGACATGTCGGTGACTGGCCAACCTAGTCCCGGGGTCGTGGAGACGACCCTATAGGTGTCGGACATGTCGGCGGCGGGCCAACCTAGTCCCGGGGTCGTGGGGACGACCCTATAGTCGTCGGACATGTCGGCGGCTGGGCAACTTTGGCCAGTGGTCGTGGGGACGACCCTATAGTCGTCGGACATGTCGGCGGCAGGCCAACGTATGCCCAGGGTCGTAGGGACGAACCTATAGTCGTCGGACATGACCGTGGCGGGCCAATCTAGCCCCGGGGTCGTGGGGACGACCCTATAGACGTCGGACATGTCGGCGGCGGGCCAACCTAGTCCCGGGGTCGTGGGGACGACCCTATAGTCGTCGGACATGTCGGCGGCTGGGCAACTTTGTCCAGTGGTCGTGGGGACGACCCTATAGTCGTCGGACATGTCGGCGGCAGGCCAACGTATGCCCAGGGACGTAGGGACGAACCTATAGTCGTCGGACATGACCGTGGCGGGCCAATCTAGTCCCGGGGTCGTGGGGACGACCCTATAGTCGTCGGACATGACGGTGCCGGGGCAATCTAGCCCCGGGGTCGTGGGGACGACCCTATAGTCGTCGGACATTTCGGCGGCTGGCCAACTTTGGCCCGGGGCGTGGGGACGACCCTATAGTCGTCGGACATGTCGGCGGCGGGCCAACCTAGTCCCGGGATCGTGGGGACGACCCTATAGTCGTCGGACATGTCGGCGGCAGGGCAACTTTGGCCCGTCGTCGTGGGGACGACCCTATAGTCGTCGGACAAGTAGGCGGCGGGCCAACCTAGTCCCTGGGTCGTGGAGACGACCCTATAGTCGTCGGACATCACGGTGGCGGGCCAATCTAGTCCCGGGGTCGTGGGGACGACCCTATAGTCGTCGGACATGTCTGCGGCTGGGAAACTTTGGCCAGTGGTCGTGGGGACGACCCTATAGTCGTCGGACAAGTCGGCGGCGGGCCAACCTAGTCCCGGGGTCGTGGGGACGACCGTATAGTCGTCGGACATGACGGTGGCGGGCCAATCTAGTCCCGGGGTCGTGGGGACGACCCTATAGTCGTCGGACATGTCGGCGGCTGGCCAACTTTGGGCCGGGGCGTGGGGACGACCCTATAGTCGTCGGACATGTCGGCGGCGGGCCAACCTAGTCCCGGGGTCGTGGGGACGACCCTATAGTCGTCGGACATGTCGGCGGCTGGGCAACTTTGGCCTGTGGTCGTGGGGACGACCCTATAGTCGTCGGACATGTCGGTGACTGGCCAACCTAGTCCCGGGGTCGTGGGGACGACCCTATAGTCGTCGGACATGTCGGTGACTGGCCAACCTAGTCCCGGGGTCGTGGAGACGACCCTATAGTCGTCGGACATGTCGGTGACTGGCCAACCTAGTCCCGGGGTCGTGGGGACGACCCTATAGTCGTCGGACATGTCGGCGGCTGGCCAACCTAGTCCCGGGGTCGTGGGGACGACCCTATAGTCGTCGCACACGTCGGCGGCGGGCCAACCTAGTCCCGGGGTCGTGGAGACGACCCTATAGTCGTCGGACATGCCGGTGACTGGCCAACCTAGTCCCGGGGTCGTGGAGGCGACCCTATAGTCGTCGGACGTGACGGTGCCGGGGCAATCTAGCCCCGGGGTCGAGGGGACGACCCTATAGACGTCGGACATGTCGGCGGCTGGCCAACCTAGTCCCGGGGTGGTAGGGACGACCCTATAGTAGTCGGACAAGTCGGCGGCGGGCCAACCTAGTCCCGGGGTCGTGGGGAGGACCCTATAGTCGTCGGACATGACGGTGGCGGGCCAATCTAGTCCCGGGGTCGTGAGGACGACCCCATAGTCTTTGGACATGACGGCGGCAGGGCAACTTTCGCCCGTGGTCGTGGGGACGACCCTATAGTCGTCGGACATGTCGGTGACTGGCCAACCTAGTCCCGGGGTCGTGGAGACGACCCTATAGTCGTCGGACATGTCGGTGACTGGCCAACCTAGTCCCGGGGTCGTGGAGACGACCCTATAGTCGTCGGACAAGTCGGCGGCGGGCCAACCTAGTCCCGGGGTCGTGGGGACGACCCTATAGTCGTCGGATATGACGGTGCCGGGGCAATCCAGCCCCGGGGTCGTGGGGACGACCCTATAGACGTCGGACATGTCGGCGGCGGGCCAACCTAGTCCCGGGGTCGTGGGGATGACCCTATAGTCGTCGGACATGTCGGCGGCAGGCCAACGTATGCCCAGGGTCGTAGGGACGAACCTATAGTCGTCGGACATGACCGTGGCGGGCCAATCTAGTCCCGGGGTCGTGGGGACGACCCTATAGTCATCGGACATGTCGGCGGCTGGGCAACTTTGGCCTGTGGTCGTGGGGACGACCCTATAGTCGTCGGACATGTCGGCGGCGGGCCAACCTAGTCCCGGGGTCGTGGGGACGACCCTATAGTCGTCGGAAAAGTCAGCGGCGGGCCAGCCTAGACCCGGGGTCGTGGGGACGACCCTATAGTCGTCGGACATGTCGGCGGCAGGGCAACTTTGGCCCGTGGGCGTGGGGACGACCCTATAGTCGTCGGACATGTCGGTGACTGGCCAACGTAATCCCGGGTTCGCGGGGACGACCCTATAGTCGTCGGACATGTCGGCGGCTGGCCAACTTTGGCCCGTGGTCGTGGGGACGACCCTATAGTCGTCGGACATGTCGGTGACTGGCCAACGTAGTCCCGGGTTCGCGGGGACGACCCTATAGTCGTCGGACATGTCGGCGGCTGTCCAACTTTGGCCCGGGTCATGGGGACGACCCTATAGTCGTCGGACAAGTCGGCGGCGGGCCGACCTAGTCCCGGGGTCGTGGGGACGACCCTATAGTCGTCGGACAAGTCGGCGGCGGGCCAACCTAGTCCCGGGGTCATGGGGACGACCCTATAGTCGTAGGTCATATCGGCGGCGGGCCAACCTAGTCCCTGCGCCTTGGGGACGACCCTATAGTCGTCGGACAAGTCGGCGGCAGGCCAACCTAGTCCCGGGGTCGTGGGGACGACCCTATAGTCGTCGGACATGTCGGCGGCTGGGCAACTTTGGCCCGTGGTCGTGGGGACGACCCTATAGTCGTCGGACATGACGGTGCCGGGGCAATCTAGCCCCGGGGTCGAGGGTCGACCCTATAGACGTCGGACATGTCGGCGGCTGGCCAACCTAGTCCCGGGGTGGTAGGGACGACACTATAATCGTCGGACAAGTCGGCGGCTGGCCAGCTTTGGCCCGGGGTAGTGGGGACGACCCTATAGTCGTCGGACATGTCGGCGGCTGGGCAACTTTGGCCAGTGGTGGTGGGGACGACCCTATAGTCGTCGGACATGTCGGCGGCAGGGCAACTTTGGCCCATGGTCGTGGGGACGACCCTATAGTCGTAGGTCATATCGGCGGCGGGCCAACCTAGTCCCTGCGCCTTGGGGACGACCCTATAGTCGTCGGACAAGTCGGCGGCAGGCCAACCTAGTCCCGGGGTCGTGGGGACGACCCTATAGTCGTCGGACATGTCGGCGGCTGGGCAACTTTGGCCCGTGGTCGTGGGGACGACCCTATAGTCGTCGGACATGACGGTGCCGGGGCAATCTAGCCCCGGGGTCGAGGGTCGACCCTATAGACGTCGGACATGTCGGCGGCTGGCCAACCTAGTCCCGGGGTGGTAGGGACGACACTATAATCGTCGGACAAGTCGGCGGCTGGCCAGCTTTGGCCCGGGGTAGTGGGGACGACCCTATAGTCGTCGGACATGTCGGCGGCTGGGCAACTTTGGCCAGTGGTGGTGGGGACGACCCTATAGTCGTCGGACATGTCGGCGGCAGGGCAACTTTGGCCCATGGTCGTGGGGACGACCCTATAGTCGTCGGACATGTCGGCGGCGGGCCAACCTAGTCCCGGGGTCGTGGGGACGACCCTATAGTCGTCGGACAAGTCGGCGGCTGGCCAACCTAGACCCGGGGTGGTGGGGACGACCCTATAGTCGTCGGACATGTCGGCGGCTGGCCAACCTAGTCCCGTGGTCGTGGGGACGACCCCATAGTCGTAGGACACGTTGGCGGCTGGCCAACTTTGGCCCGGGGCGTGGGGACGACCCTATAGCCTACGGACATGTCGGCGGCGGGCCAACCTAGTCCCGGGGTCGTGGGGACGACCCTATAATCGTCGGACATGTCGGCGGCGGGCCAACCTAGTCCCGGGGTCGTGGGGACGACCCTATAGTCGTCGGACAAGTCGGCGGCGGGCCAACCTAGTCCCGTGGTCGTGAGGACGACCGTATAGTCGTCGGACATGTCGGCGGCTGGGCAACTTTGGCCAGTGGTCGTGGGGACGACCCTATAGTCGTCGGACATGTCGGCGGCAGGCCAACGTATGCCCAGGGTCGTAGGGACGAACCTATAGTCGTCGGACATGACGGTGGCGGGCCAATCTAGCCCCGGGGTCGTGGGGACGACCCTATAGACGTCGGACATGTCGGCGGCGGGCCAACCTAGTCCCGGGGTCGTGGGGACGACCCTATAGTCGTCGGAAAAGTCGGCGGCGGGCCAACCTAGACCCGGGGTCGTGGGGACGACCCTATAGTCGTCGGACATGTCGGCGGCCGGGCAACTTTGGCCCGTGGTCGTGGGGACGACCCTATAGTCGTCGGACATGTCGGTGACTGGCCAACGTAGTCCCGGGTTCGTGGGGACGACCCTATAGTCGTCGGACATGTCGGCGGCTGGCCAACCAAGACCCGTGGTCGTGGGGACGACCCCATAGTCGTAGGACACGTCGGCGGCGGGCCAACCTAGTCCCGGGGTCGTGGGGACGACCGTATAGTCGTCGGACATGACGGTGGCGGGCCAATCTAGTCCCGGGGTCGTGGGGACGACCCTATAGTCGTCGGGCATGTCGGCGGCTGGGCAACTTTGGCCCGTGGTCGTGGGGACGACACTATAGTCTTCGGACATGTCGGTGACTGGCCAACCTAGTCCCGGGGTCGTGGAGACGACCCTATAGGTGTCGGACATGTCGGCGGCGGGCCAACCTAGTCCCGGGGTCGTGGGGACGACCCTATAGTCGTCGGACATGTCGGCGGCTGGGCAACTTTGGCCAGTGGTCGTGGGGACGACCCTATAGTCGTCGGACATGTCGGCGGCAGGCCAACGTATGCCCAGGGTCGTAGGGACGAACCTATAGTCGTCGGACATGACCGTGGCGGGCCAATCTAGCCCCGGGGTCGTGGGGACGACCCTATAGACGTCGGACATGTCGGCGGCGGGCCAACCTAGTCCCGGGGTCGTGGGGACGACCCTATAGTCGTCGGACATGTCGGCGGCTGGGCAACTTTGTCCAGTGGTCGTGGGGACGACCCTATAGTCGTCGGACATGTCGGCGGCAGGCCAACGTATGCCCAGGGACGTAGGGACGAACCTATAGTCGTCGGACATGACCGTGGCGGGCCAATCTAGTCCCGGGGTCGTGGGGACGACCCTATAGTCGTCGGACATGACGGTGCCGGGGCAATCTAGCCCCGGGGTCGTGGGGACGACCCTATAGTCGTCGGACATTTCGGCGGCTGGCCAACTTTGGCCCGGGGCGTGGGGACGACCCTATAGTCGTCGGACATGTCGGCGGCGGGCCAACCTAGTCCCGGGATCGTGGGGACGACCCTATAGTCGTCGGACATGTCGGCGGCAGGGCAACTTTGGCCCGTCGTCGTGGGGACGACCCTATAGTCGTCGGACAAGTAGGCGGCGGGCCAACCTAGTCCCTGGGTCGTGGAGACGACCCTATAGTCGTCGGACATCACGGTGGCGGGCCAATCTAGTCCCGGGGTCGTGGGGACGACCCTATAGTCGTCGGACATGTCTGCGGCTGGGAAACTTTGGCCAGTGGTCGTGGGGACGACCCTATAGTCGTCGGACAAGTCGGCGGCGGGCCAACCTAGTCCCGGGGTCGTGGCGACGACCGTATAGTCGTCGGACATGACGGTGGCGGGCCAATCTAGTCCCGGGGTCGTGGGGACGACCCTATAGTCGTCGGACATGTCGGCGGCTGGCCAACTTTGGGCCGGGGCGTGGGGACGACCCTATAGTCGTCGGACATGTCGGCGGCGGGCCAACCTAGTCCCGGGGTCGTGGGGACGACCCTATAGTCGTCGGACATGTCGGCGGCAGGGCAACTTTGGCCCGTGGTCGTGGGGACGACCCTATAGTCGTCGGACATGTCGGCGGCTGGGCAACTTTGGCCTGTGGTCGTGGGGACGACCCTATAGTCGTCGGACATGTCGGTGACTGGCCAACCTAGTCCCGGGGTCGTGGGGACGACCCTATAGTCGTCGGACAAGTCGGCGGCGGGCCAACCTAGTCCCGGGGCCTTGGGGACGACCCTATAGTCGTCGGACAAGTCGGCGGCGGGCCAACCTAGTCCCGGAGTCGTGGGGACGACCCTATAGTCGTCGGACATGTCGGCGGCTGGCCAACCTAGTCCCGGGGTCGTGGGGACGACCCTATAGTCGTCGGACACGTCGGCGGCGGGCCAACCTAGTCCCGGGGTCGTGGAGACGACCCTATAGTCGTCGGACATGCCGGTGACTGGCCAACCTAGTCCCGGGGTCGTGGAGGCGACCCTATAGTCGTCGGACGTGACGGTGCCGGGGCAATCTAGCCCCGGGGTCGAGGGGACGACCCTATAGACGTCGGACATGTCGGCGGCTGGCCAACCTAGTCCCGGGGTGGTAGGGACGACCCTATAGTAGTCGGACAAGTCGGCGGCGGGCCAACCTAGTCCCGGGGTCGTGGGGAGGACCCTATAGTCGTCGGACATGACGGTGGCGGGCCAATCTAGTCCCGGGGTCGTGAGGACGACCCCATAGCCTTTGGACATGACGGCGGCAGGGCAACTTTCGCCCGTGGTCGTGGGGACGACCCTATAGTCGTCGGACATGTCGGTGACTGGCCAACCTAGTCCCGGGGTCGTGGAGACGACCCTATAGTCGTCGGACATGTCGGTGACTGGCCAACCTAGTCCCGGGTTCGTGGGGACGTCCCTATAGTCGTCGGACATGTCGGCGGCAGGCCAACGTATGCCCAGGGTCGTTGGGACGAACCTATAGTCGTGGACATGACGGTGGCGGGCCAATCTAGTCCCGGGGTCGTGAGGACGACACCATAGTCGTCGGACATGACGGTGGTGGGCCAACCTAGTCCCGGGGTCGTGGGGACGACCCTATAGTCGTCGGACATGTCGGCGGCCGGGCAACTTTGGCCCGTGGTCGTGGGGACGACCCTATAGTCGTCGGACATGTCGGTGACTGGCCAACGTAGTCCCGGGTTCGTGGGGACGACCCTATAGTCGTCGGACATGTCGGCGGCTGGCCAACCAAGACCCGTGGTCGTGGGGACGACCCCATAGTCGTAGGACACGTCGGCGGCGGGCCAACCTAGTCCCGGGGTCGTGGGGACGACCCTATAGTCGTCGGACATGTCGGCGGCTGGCCAACCTAGTCCCGGGGTCGTGGGGACGACCCTATAGTCGTCGGACATGTCGGTGACTGGCCAACCTAGTCCCGGGGTCGTGGAGACGACCCTATAGTCGTCGGACATGTCGGTGACTGGCCAACCTAGTCCCGGGGTCGTGGGGACGACCCTATAGTCGTCGGACATGTCGGCGGCTGGCCAACCTAGTCCCGGGGTCGTGGGGACGACCCTATAGTCGTCGCACACGTCGGCGGCGGGCCAACCTAGTCCCGGGGTCGTGGAGACGACCCTATAGTCGTCGGACATGCCGGTGACTGGCCAACCTAGTCCCGGGGTCGTGGAGGCGACCCTATAGTCGTCGGACGTGACGGTGCCGGGGCAATCTAGCCCCGGGGTCGAGGGGACGACCCTATAGACGTCGGACATGTCGGCGGCGGGCCAACCTAGTCCCGGGGTGGTAGGGACGACCCTATAGTAGTCGGACAAGTCGGCGGCGGGCCAACCTAGTCCCGGGGTCGTGGGGAGGACCCTATAGTCGTCGGACATGACGGTGGCGGGCCAATCTAGTCCCGGGGTCGTGAGGACGACCCCATAGTCTTTGGACATGACGGCGGCAGGGCAACTTTCGCCCGTGGTCGTGGGGACGACCCTATAGTCGTCGGACATGTCGGTGACTGGCCAACCTAGTCCCGGGGTCGTGGAGACGACCCTATAGTCGTCGGACATGTCGGTGACTGGCCAACCTAGTCCCGGGGTCGTGGAGACGACCCTATAGTCGTCGGACAAGTCGGCGGCGGGCCAACCTAGTCCCGGGGTCGTGGGGACGACCCTATAGTCGTCGGATATGACGGTGCCGGGGCAATCCAGCCCCGGGGTCGTGGGGACGACCCTATAGACGTCGGACATGTCGGCGGCGGGCCAACCTAGTCCCGGGGTCGTGGGGATGACCCTATAGTCGTCTTACATGTCGGCGGCAGGGCAACTTTGGCCGTGGTCGTGGGGACGACCCTATAGTCGTCGGACATGTCGGTGACTGGTCAACCTAGTCCCGGGGTCGTGGGGACGACCCTATAGTCGTCGGACAAGTCGGCGGCGGGCCAACCTAGTCCCGGGGCCTTGGGGACGACCCTATAGTCGTCGGACAAGTCGGCGGCGGGCCAACCTAGTCCCGGGGTCGTGGGGACGACCCTATAGTCGTCGGACATGTCGGCGGCTGGCCAACCTAGTCCCGGGGTCGTGGGGACGACCCTATAGTCGTCGGACACGTCGGCGGCGGGCCAACCTAGTCCCGGGGTCGTGGAGACGACCCTATAGTCGTCGGACATGCCGGTGACTGGCCAACCTAGTCCCGGGGTCGTGGAGGCGACCCTATAGTCGTCGGACGTGACGGTGCCGGGGCAATCTAGCCCCGGGGTCGAGGGGACGACCCTATAGACGTCGGACATGTCGGCGGCTGGCCAACCTAGTCCCGGGGTGGTAGGGACGACCCTATAGTAGTCGGACAAGTCGGCGGCGGGCCAACCTAGTCCCGGGGTCGTGGGGAGGACCCTATAGTCGTCGGACATGTCGGCGGCTGGGCAACTTTGTCCAGTGGTCGTGGGGACGACCCTATAGTCGTCGGACATGTCGGCGGCAGGCCAACGTATGCCCAGGGACGTAGGGACGAACCTATAGTCGTCGGACATGACCGTGGCGGGCCAATCTAGTCCCGGGGTCGTGGGGACGACCCTATAGTCGTCGGACATGACGGTGCCGGGGCAATCTAGCCCCGGGGTCGTGGGGACGACCCTATAGTCGTCGGACATGTCGGCGGCTGGCCAACTTTGGCCCGGGGCGTGGTGACGACCCTATAGTCGTCGGACATGTCGGCGGCGGGCCAACCTAGTCCCGGGATCGTGGGGACGACCCTATAGTCGTCGGACATGTCGGCGGCAGGGCAACTTTGGCCCGTCGTCGTGGGGACGACCCTATAGTCGTCGGACAAGTAGGCGGCGGGCCAACCTAGTCCCTGGGTCGTGGAGACGACCCTATAGTCGTCGGACATCACGGTGGCGGGCCAATCTAGTCCCGGGGTCGTGGGGACGACCCTATAGTCGTCGGACATGTCTGCGGCTGGGAAACTTTGGCCAGTGGTCGTGGGGACGACCCTATAGTCGTCGGACAAGTCGGCGGCGGGCCAACCTAGTCCCGGGGTCGTGGGGACGACCGTATAGTCGTCGGACATGACGGTGGCGGGCCAATCTAGTCCCGGGGTCGTGGGGACGACCCTATAGTCGTCGGACATGTCGGCGGCTGGCCAACTTTGGGCCGGGGCGTGGGGACGACCCTATAGTCGTCGGACATGTCGGCGGCGGGCCAACCTAGTCCCGGGGTCGTGGGGACGACCCTATAGTCGTCGGACATGTCGGCGGCAGGGCAACTTTGGCCCGTGGTCGTGGGGACGACCCTATAGTCGTCGGACATGTCGGCGGCTGGGCAACTTTGGCCTGTGGTCGTGGGGACGACCCTATAGTCGTCGGACATGTCGGTGACTGGTCAACCTAGTCCCGGGGTCGTGGGGACGACCCTATAGTCGTCGGACAAGTCGGCGGCGGGCCAACCTAGTCCCGGGGCCTTGGGGACGACCCTATAGTCGTCGGACAAGTCGGCGGCGGGCCAACCTAGTCCCGGGGTCGTGGGGACGACCCTATAGTCGTCGGACATGTCGGCGGCTGGCCAACCTAGTCCCGGGGTCGTGGGGACGACCCTATAGTCGTCGGACACGTCGGCGGCGGGCCAACCTAGTCCCGGGGTCGTGGAGACGACCCTATAGTCGTCGGACATGCCGGTGACTGGCCAACCTAGTCCCGGGGTCGTGGAGGCGACCCTATAGTCGTCGGACGTGACGGTGCCGGGGCAATCTAGCCCCGGGGTCGAGGGGACGACCCTATAGACGTCGGACATGTCGGCGGCTGGCCAACCTAGTCCCGGGGTGGTAGGGACGACCCTATAGTAGTCGGACAAGTCGGCGGCGGGCCAACCTAGTCCCGGGGTCGTGGGGAGGACCCTATAGTCGTCGGACATGACGGTGGCGGGCCAATCTAGTCCCGGGGTCGTGAGGACGACCCCATAGTCTTTGGACATGACGGCGGCAGGGCAACTTTCGCCCGTGGTCGTGGGGACGACCCTATAGTCGTCGGACATGTCGGTGACTGGCCAACCTAGTCCCGGGGTCGTGGAGACGACCCTATAGTCGTCGGACATGTCGGTGACTGGCCAACCTAGTCCCGGGGTCGTGGAGACGACCCTATAGTCGTCGGACAAGTCGGCGGCGGGCCAACCTAGTCCCGGGGTCGTGGGGACGACCCTATAGTCGTCGGATATGACGGTGCCGGGGCAATCTAGCCCCGGGGTCGTGGGGACGACCCTATAGACGTCGGACATGTCGGCGGCGGGCCAACCTAGTCCCGGGGTCGTGGGGACGACCCTATAGTCGTCGGACATGTCGGCGGCTGGGCAACTTTGGCCAGTGGTCGTGGGGACGACCCTATAGTCGTCGGACAAGTCGGCGGCGGGCCAACCTAGTCCCGTGGTCGTGGGGACGACCGTATAGTCGTCGGACATTTCGGCGGCAGGCCAACCTAGTCCCGGGGTCGTGGGGACGACCCTATAGTCGTCGGACATGTCGGCGGCAGGGCAACTTTGGCCCGTGGTCGTGGGGACGACCCTATAGTGGTCGGACAGGTCGGTGACTGGCCAACATATTCCCGGGTTCGTGGGGACGACCCTATAGTCGTCGGACATGTCGGCGGCAGGCCAACGTATGCCCAGGGTCGTTGGGACGAACCTATAGTCGTCGGACATGACGGTGGCGGGCCAATCTAGTCCCGGGGTCGTGAGGACGACACCATAGTCGTCGGACATGACGGTGGTGGGCCAACCTAGTCCCGGGGTCGTGGGGACGACCCTATAGTCGTCGGACATGTCGGTGACTGGCCAACCTAGTCCCGGGGTCGTGGAGACGACCCTATAGTTGTCGGACATGTCGGTGACTGGCCAACCTAGTCCCGGGGTCGTGGAGACGACCCTATAGTCGTCGGACATGTCGGTGACTGGCCAACCTAGTCCCGGGGTCGTGGGGACGACCCTATAGTCGTCGGACATGTCGGCGGCTGGCCAACCTAGTCCCGGGGTCGTGGGGACGACCCTATAGTCGTCGGACACGTCGGCGGCGGGCCAACCTAGTCCCGGGGTCGTGGAGACGACCCTATAGTCGTCGGACATGCCGGTGACTGGCCAACCTAGTCCCGGGGTCGTGGAGGCGACCCTATAGTCGTCGGACGTGACGGTGCCGGGGCAATCTAGCCCCGGGGTCGAGGGGACGACCCTATAGACGTCGGACATGTCGGCGGCTGGCCAACCTAGTCCCGGGGTGGTAGGGACGACCCTATAGTAGTCGGACAAGTCGGCGGCGGGCCAACCTAGTCCCGGGGTCGTGGGGAGGACCCTATAGTCGTCGGACATGTCGGCGGCTGGCCAACCTAGTCCCGGGGTCGTGGGGACGACCGTATAGTCGTCGGACAAGTCGGCGGCGGGCCAACCTAGTCCCGGGGTCGTGGGGACGACCCTATAGTCGTCGGACAAGACGGCGGCGGGCCAACCTAGTCCCGGGGTCGTGGGGACGACCCTATAGTCGTAGGACATGTCGGCGGCGGGCCAACCTAGTCCCTGGGCCTTGGGGACGACCCTAGAGTCGTCGGACAAGTCGGCGGCGGGCCAACCTAGTCCCGGGGTCGTGGGGACGACCCTATAGTCGTCGGACATGTCGGCGGCAGGGCAACTTTGGCCCGTGGTCGTGGGGACGACCCTATAGTCGTCGGACATGTCGGTGACTGGCCAACCTAGTCCCGGGGTCGTGGGGACGACCCTATAGTCGTCGGACAAGTCGGCGGCGGGCCAACCTAGTCCCGGGGTCGTGGGGACGACCCTATAGTCGTAGGACATGTCGGCGGCGGGCCAACCTAGTCCCGGGGTCGTGGGGACGACCCTATAGTCGTAGGACATGTCGGCGGCGGGCCAACCTAGTCCCTGGGCCTTGGGGACGACCCTATAGTCGTCGGACAAGTCGGCGGCGGGCCAACCTAGTCCCGGGGTCGTGGGGACGACCCTATAGTCGTCGGACATGTCGGCGGCAGGGCAACTTTGGCCCGTGGTCGTGGGGACGACCCTATAGTCGTCGGACATGTCGGTGACTGGCCAACCTAGTCCCGGGGTCGTGGGGACGACCCTATAGTCGTCGGACAAGTCGGCGGCGGGCCAACCTAGTCCCGGGGTCGTGGGGACGACCCTATAGTCGTCGGACATGTCGGCGGCAGGGCAACTTTGGCCCGTGGTCGTGGGGACGACCCTATAGTCGTCGGACATGTCGGCGGCAGGACAACTTTGGCCGTGGTCGTGGGGACGACCCTATAGTCGTCGGACATGTCGGTGACTGGCCAACCTAGTCCCGGGGTCGTGGAGACGACCCTATAGTCGTCGGACATGTCGGCGGCTGGCCAACCTAGTCCCGGGGTCGTGGGGACGACCCTATAGTCGTCGGACACGTCGGCGGCGGGCCAACCTAGTCCCGGGGTCGTGGAGACGGCCCTATAGTCGTCGGACATGCCGGTGACTGGCCAACCTAGTCCCGGGGTCGTGGAGGCGACCCTATAGGCGTCGGACGTGACGGTGCCGGGGCAATCTAGCCCCGGGGTCGTGGGGACGACCCTATAGACGTCGGACATGTCGGCGGCGGGGCAACCTAGTCCCGGGGTCGTGGGGACGACCCTATAGTCGTCGGACATGTCTGCGGCTGGGCAACTTTGGCCGTGGTCGTGGGGACGACCCTATAGTCGGGGACATGTCGGTGACTGGCCAACCTAGTCCCGGGGTCGTGGAGACGACCCTATAGTCGTCGGACATGTCGGTGACTGGCCAACCTAGTCCCGGGGTCGTGGAGACGACCCTATAGTCGTCGGACATGCCGGTGACTGGCGAACCTAGTCCCGGGGTCGTGGAGGCGACCCTATAGTCGTCGGACGTGACGGTGCCGGGGCAATCTAGTCCCGGGGTCGTGGGGACGACCCTATAGTCGTCGGACATGTCGGCGGCAGGGCAACTTTGGCCGTGGTCGTGGGGACGACCCTATAGTCGTCGGACATGTCGGTGACTGGCCAACCTAGTCCCGGGGTCGTGGAGACGACCCTATAGTCGTCGGACATGTCGGTGACTGGCCAACCTAGTCCCGGGGTCGTGGAGACGACCCTATAGTCGTCGGACAAGTCGGCGGCGGGCCAACCTAGTCCCGGGGTCGTGGGGACGACCGTATAGTCGTCGGACATGACGGTGGCGGGCCAATCTAGTCCCGGGGTCGTGGGGACGACCCTATAGTCGTCGGACATGTCGGCGACTGGCCAACTTTGGACCGGGGCGTGGGGACGACCCTATAGTCGTCGGACATGTCGGCGGCGGGCCAACCTAGTCCCGGGGTCGTGGAGACGACCCTATAGTCGTCGGACATGTCGGCGGCAGGGCAACTTTGGCCCGTGGTCGTGGGGACGACCCTATAGTCGTCGGACATGTCGGCGGCGGGCCAACCTAGTCCCTGGGCCTTGGGGACGACCCTATAGTCGTCGGACAAGTCGGCGGCAGGGCAACTTTGGCCGTGGTCGTGGGGACGACCCTATAGTCGTCGGACATGTCGGCGGCAGGGCAACTTTGGCCCGTGGTCGTGGGGACGACCCTATAGTCGTCGGACGTGTCGGCGGCGGGCCAACCTAGTCCCGGGGTCGTGGGGACGACCCTATAGTCGTCGGACATGTCGGCGGCAGGGCAACTTTGGCCGTGGTCGTGGGGACGACCCTATAGTCGTCGGACATGTCGGCGGCAGGGCAACTTTGGCCCGTGGTCGTGGGGACGACCCTATAGTCGTCGGACATGTCGGTGACTGGCCAACCTATTCCCGGGTTCGTGGGGACGACCCTATAGTCGTCGGACAAGCCGGCGGCAGGCCAACGTATGCTCAGGGTCGTTGGGACGAACCTATAGTCGTCGGACATGTCGGCGGCTGGGCAACTTTGGCCAGTGGTCGTGGGGACGACCCTATAGTCGTCGGACATGTCGGCGGCAGGCCAACGTATGCCCAGGGTCGTAGGGACGAACCTATAGTCGTCGGACATGACCGTGGCGGGCCAACCTAGTCCCGGGGTCGTGGGGACGACCCTATAGTCGTCGGACATGTCGGCGGCTGGGCAACTTTGGCCAGTGGTCGTGGGGACGACCCTATAGTCGTCGGACAAGTCGGCGGCAGGCCAACGTATGCTCAGGGTCGTTGGGACGAACCTATAGTCGTCGGACATGACGGTGGCGGGCCAATCTAGTCCCGGGGTCGTGAGGACGGCCCCATAGTCGTCGGACATGACGGTGGTGGGCCAACCTAGTCCCGGGGTCGTGGGGACGATCCTATAGTCGTCGGACATGTCGGCGGCAGGGCAACTTTGGCCCGTGGTCGTGGGGACGACCGTATAGTGGTCGGACATGTCGGTGACTGGCCAACCTATTCCCGGGTTCGTGGGGACGACCCTATAGTCGTCGGACATGTCGGCGGCAGGCCAACGTATGCCCAGGGTCGTTGGGACGAACCTATAGTCGTCGGACATGACGGTGGCGGGCCAATCTAGTCCCGGGGTCGTGAGGACGACACCATAGTCGTCGGACATGACGGTGGTGGGCCAACCTAGTCCCGGGGTCGTGGGGACGACCCTATAGTCGTCGGACATGTCGCCGGCCTGGCAACTTTGGCCGTGGTCGTGGGGACGACCCTATAGTCGTCGGACATGTCGGTGACTGGCCAACCTAGTCCCGGGGTCGTGGAGACGACCCTATAGTCGTCGGACATGTCGGCGGCAGGCCAACGTATGCCCAGGGTCGTAGGGACGAACCTATAGTCGTCGGACATGACGGTGCCGGGGCAATCTAGCCCCGGGGTCGTGGGGACGACCCTATAGTCGTCGGACATGTCGGCGGCTGGCCAACTTTGGCCCGGGGCGTGGGGACGACCCTATAGTCGTCGGACATGTCGGCGGCGGGCCAACCTAGTCCCGGGATCGTGGGGACGACCCTTTAGTCGTCGGACATGTCGGCGGCAGGGCAACTTTGGCCCGTGGTTGTGGGGACGACCCTATAGTCGTCGGACAAGTCGGCGGCGGGCCAACCTAGTCCCGGGGTCGTGGAGACGACCCTATAGTCGTCGGACATCACGGTGGCGGGCCAATCTAGTCCCGGGGTCGTGGGGATGACCCTATAGTCGCCGGACATGTCTGCGGCTGGGCAACGTTGGCCAGTGGTCGTGGGGACGACCCTATAGTCGTCGGACAAGTCGGCGGCGGGCCAACCTAGTCCCGGGGTCGTGGGGACGACCGTATAGTCGTAGGACATGACGGTGGCGGGCCAATCTAGTCCCGGGGTCGTGGGGACGACCCTATAGTCGTCGGACATGTCGGCGGCTGGCCAACTTTGGACCGGGGCGTGGGGACGACCCTATAGTCGGGGACATGTCGGTGACTGGCCAACCTAGTCCCGGGGTCGTGGAGACGACCCTATAGTCGTCGGACATGTCGGTGACTGGCCAACCTAGTCCCGGGGTCGTGGAGACGACCCTATAGTCGTCGGACATGCCGGTGACTGGCGAACCTAGTCCCTGGGTCGTGGAGGCGACCCTATAGTCGTCGGACGTGACGGTGCCGGGGCAATCTAGTCCCGGGGTCGTGGGGACGACCCTATAGTCGTCGGACATGTCGGCGGCAGGGCAACTTTGGCCGTGGTCGTGGGGACGACCTTATAGTCGTCGGACATGTCGGTGACTGGCCAACCTAGTCCCGGGGTCGTGGAGACGACCCTATAGTCGTCGGACATGTCGGTGACTGGCCAACCTAGCCCCGGGGTCGTGGAGACGACCCTATAGTCGTCGGACAAGTCGGCGGCGGGCCAACCTAGTCCCGGGGTCGTGGGGACGACCGTATAGTCGTCGGACATGACGGTGCGGGGCAATCTAACCCCGGGGTCGTGGGGACGACCCTATAGACATCGGACATGTCGGCGGCGGGCCAACCCAGTCCCGGGGTCGTGGGGACGACCCTATAGTCGTCGGACATGTCTGCGGCTGGGCAACTTTGGCCAGTGGTCGTGGGGACGACCCTATAGTCGTCGGACAAGTCGGCGGCGGGCCAACCTAGTCCCGGGGTCGTGGGGACGACCGTATAGTCGTCGGACATGACGGTGGCGGGCCAATCTAGTCCCGGGGTCGTGGGGACGACCCTATAGTCGTCGGACATGTCGGCGGCTGGCCAACTTTGGACCGGGGCGTGGGGACGACCCTATAGTCGTCGGACATGTCGGCGGCGGGCCAACCTAGTCCCGGGGTCGTGGGGACGACCCTATAGTCGTCGGACATGTCGGCGGCAGGGCAACTTTGGCCCGTGGTCGTGGGGACGACCCTATAGTCGTCGGACATGTCGGCGGCGGGCCAACCTAGTCCCTGGGCCTTGGGGACGACCCTATAGTCGTCGGACAAGTCGGCGGCAGGGCAACTTTGGCCGTGGTCGTGGGGACGACCCTATAGTCGTCGGACATGTCGGCGGCAGGGCAACTTTGGCCCGTGGTCGTGGGGACGACCCTATAGTCGTCGGGCATGTCGGCGGCGGGCCAACCTAGTCCCGGGGTCGTGGGGACGACCCTATAGTCGTCGGACATGTCGGCGGCATGGCAACTTTGGCCGTGGTCGTGGGGACGACCCTATAGTCGTCGGACATGTCGGCGGCAGGGCAACTTTGGCCCGTGGTCGTGGGGACGACCCTATAGTCGTCGGACATGTCGGTGACTGGCCAACCTATTCCCGGGTTCGTGGGGACGACCCTATAGTCGTCGGACAAGCCGGCGGCAGGCCAACGTATGCTCAGGGTCGTTGGGACGAACCTATAGTCGTCGGACATGTCGGCGGCTGGGCAACTTTGGCCAGTGGTCGTGGGGACGACCCTATAGTCGTCGGACATGTCGGCGGCAGGCCAACGTATGCCCAGGGTCGTAGGGACGAACCTATAGTCGTCGGACATGACCGTGGCGGGCCAATCTAGCCCCGGGGTCGTGGGGACGACCCTATAGACGTCGGACATGTCGGCGGCGGGCCAACCTAGTCCCGGGGTCGTGGGGACGACCCTATAGTCGTCGGACATGTCGGCGGCTGGGCAACTTTGGCCAGTGGTCGTGGGGACGACCCTATAGTCGTCGGACAAGTCGGCGGCAGGCCAACGTATGCTCAGGGTCGTTGGGACGAACCTATAGTCGTCGGACATGACGGTGGCGGGCCAATCTAGTCCCGGGGTCGTGAGGACGACCCCATAGTCGTCGGACATGACGGTGGTGGGCCAACCTAGTCCCGGGGTCGTGGGGACGACCCTATAGTCGTCGGACATGTCGGCGGCAGGGCAACTTTGGCCCGTGGTCGTGGGGACGACCCTATAGTGGTCGGACATGTCGGTGACTGGCCAACCTATTCCCGGGTTCGTGGGGACGACCCTATAGTCGTCGGACATGTCGGCGGCAGGCCAACGTATGCCCAGGGTCGTTGGGACGAACCTATAGTCGTCGGACATGACGGTGGCGGGCCAATCTAGTCCCGGGGTCGTGAGGACGACACCATAGTCGTCGGACATGACGGTGGTGGGCCAACCTAGTCCCGGGGTCGTGGGGACGACCCTATAGTCGTCGGACATGTCGGCGGCCTGGCAACTTTGGCCGTGGTCGTGGGGACGACCCTATAGTCGTCGGACATGTCGGTGAATGGCCAACCTATTCCCGGGTTCGTGGGGACGACCCTATAGTCGTCGGACATGTCGGCGGCAGGCCAACGTATGCCCAGGGTCGTTGGGACGAACCTATAGTCGTCGGACATGACGGTGGCGGGCCAATCTAGTCCCGGGGTCGTGAGGACGACACCATAGTCGTCGGACATGACGGTGGTGGGCCAACCTAGTCCCGGGGTCGTGGGGACGACCCTATAGTAGTCGGACATGTCGGCGGCCTGGCAACTTTGGCCGTGGTCGTGGGGACGACCCTATAGTCGTCGGACATGTCGGTGACTGGCCAACCTAGTCCCGGGGTCGTGGAGACGACCCTATAGTCGTCGGACATGTCGGCGGCAGGCCAACGTATGCCCAGGGTCGTAGGGACGAACCTATAGTCGTCGGACAAGTCGGCGGCAGGGCAACTTTGGCCGTGGTCGTGGGGACGACCCTATAGTCGTCGGACATGTCGGCGGCAGGGCAACTTTGGCCCGTGGTCGTGGGGACGACCCTATAGTCGTCGGACGTGTCGGCGGCGGGCCAACCTAGTCCCGGGGTCGTGGGGACGACCCTATAGTCGTCGGACAAGCCGGCGGCAGGCCAACGTATGCTCAGGGTCGTTGGGACGAACCTATAGTCGTCGGACATGTCGGCGGCTGGGCAACTTTGGCCAGTGGTCGTGGGGACGACCCTATAGTCGTCGGACATGTCGGCGGCAGGCCAACGTATGCCCAGGGTCGTAGGGACGAACCTATAGTCGTCGGACATGACCGTGGCGGGCCAATCTAGCCCCGGGGTCGTGGGGACGACCCTATAGACGTCGGACATGTCGGCGGCGGGCCAACCTAGTCCCGGGGTCGTGGGGACGACCCTATAGTCGTCGGACATGTCGGCGGCAGGCCAACGTATGCCCAGGGTCGTTGGGACGAACCTATAGTCGTCGGACATGACGGTGGCGGGCCAATCTAGTCCCGGGGTCGTGAGGACGACACCATAGTCGTTGGACATGACGGTGGTGGGCCAACCTAGTCCCGGGGTCGTGGGGACGACCCTATAGTCGTCGGACATGTCGGTGACTGGCCAACCTAGTCCCGGGGTCGTGGAGACGACCCTATAGTCGTCGGACATGTCGGCGGCAGGCCAACGTATGCCCAGGGTCGTAGGGACGAACCTATAGTCGTCGGACATGACGGTGCCGGGGCAATCTAGCCCCGGGGTCGTGGGGACGACCCTATAGTCGTCGGACATGTCGGCGGCTGGCCAACTTTGGCCCGGGGCGTGGGGACGACCCTATAGTCGTCGGACATGTCGGCGGCGGGCCAACCTAGTCCCGGGATCGTGGGGACGACCCTTTAGTCGTCGGACATGTCGGCGGCAGGGCAACTTTGGCCCGTGGTCGTGGGGACGACCCTATAGTCGTCGGACAAGTCGGCGGCGGGCCAACCTAGTCCCGGGGTCGTGGAGACGACCCTATAGTCGTCGGACATCACGGTGCCGGGGCAATCTAGTCCCGGGGTCGTGGGGATGACCCTATAGTCGCCGGACATGTCTGCGGCTGGGCAACGTTGGCCAGTGGTCGTGGGGACGACCCTATAGTCGTCGGACAAGTCGGCGGCGGGCCAACCTAGTCCCGGGGTCGTGGGGACGACCGTATAGTCGTAGGACATGACGGTGGCGGGCCAATCTAGTCCCGGGGTCGTGGGGACGACCCTATAGTCGTCGGACATGTCGGCGGCTGGCCAACTTTGGACCGGGGCGTGGGGACGACCCTATAGTCGGGGACATGTCGGTGACTGGCCAACCTAGTCCCGGGGTCGTGGAGACGACCCTATAGTCGTCGGACATGTCGGTGACTGGCCAACCTAGTCCCGGGGTCGTGGAGACGACCCTATAGTCGTCGGACATGCCGGTGACTGGCGAACCTAGTCCCGGGGTCGTGGAGGCGACCCTATAGTCGTCGGACGTGACGGTGCCGGGGCAATCTAGTCCCGGGGTCGTGGGGACGACCCTATAGTCGTCGGACATGTCGGCGGCAGGGCAACGTTGGCCGTGGTCGTGGGGACGACCTTATAGTCGTCGGACATGTCGGTGACTGGCCAACCTAGTCCCGGGGTCGTGGAGACGACCCTATAGTCGTCGGACATGTCGGTGACTGGCCAACCTAGTCCCGGGGTCGTGGAGACGACCCTATAGTCGTCGGACAAGTCGGCGGCGGGCCAACCTAGTCCCGGGGTCGTGGGGACGACCGTATAGTCGTCGGACATGACGGTGCGGGGCAATCTAGCCCCGGGGTCGTGGGGACGACCCTATAGACATCGGACATGTCGGCGGCGGGCCAACCCAGTCCCGGGGTCGTGGGGACGACCCTATAGTCGTCGGACATGTCTGCGGCTGGGCAACTTTGGCCAGTGGTCGTGGGGACGACCCTATAGTCGTCGGACAAGTCGGCGGCGGGCCAACCTAGTCCCGGGGTCGTGGGGACGACCGTGTAGTCGTCGGACATGACGGTGGCGGGCCAATCTAGTCCCGGGGTCGTGGGGACGACCCTATAGTCGTCGGACATGTCGGCGGCTGGCCAACTTTGGACCGGGGCGTGGGGACGATCCTATAGTCGTCGGACATGTCGGCGGCGGGCCAACCTAGTCCCGGGGTCGTGGGGACGACCCTATAGTCGTCGGACATGTCGGCGGCAGGGCAACTTTGGCCCGTGGTCGAGGGGACGACCCTATAGTCGTCGGACATGTCGGCGGCTGGGCAACTTTGGCCGTGGTCGTGGGGACGACCCTATAGTCGTCGGACATGTCGGTGACTGGCCAACCTAGTCCCGGGGTCGTGGAGACGACCCTATAGTCGTCGGACATGTCGGTGACTGGCCAACCTAGTCCCGGGGTCGTGGAGACGACCCTATAGTCGTCGGACATGCCGGTGACTGGCGAACCTAGTCCCGGGGTCGTGGAGGCGACCCTATAGTCGTCGGACGTGACGGTGCCGGGGCAATCTAGTCCCGGGGTCGTGGGGACGACCCTATAGTCGTCGGACATGTCGGCGGCAGGGCAACGTTGGCCGTGGTCGTGGGGACGACCTTATAGTCGTCGGACATGTCGGTGACTGGCCAACCTAGTCCCGGGGTCGTGGAGACGACCCTATAGTCGTCGGACATGTCGGTGACTGGCCAACCTAGTCCCGGGGTCGTGGAGACGACCCTATAGTCGTCGGACAAGTCGGCGGCGGGCCAACCTAGTCCCGGGGTCGTGGGGACGACCGTATAGTCGTCGGACATGACGGTGCGGGGCAATCTAGCCCCGGGGTCGTGGGGACGACCCTATAGACATCGGACATGTCGGCGGCGGGCCAACCCAGTCCCGGGGTCGTGGGGACGACCCTATAGTCGTCGGACATGTCTGCGGCTGGGCAACTTTGGCCAGTGGTCGTGGGGACGACCCTATAGTCGTCGGACAAGTCGGCGGCGGGCGAACCTAGTCCCGGGGTCGTGGAGGCGACCCTATAGTCGTCGGACGTGACGGTGCCGGGGCAATCTAGTCCCGGGGTCGTGGGGACGACCCTATAGTCGTCGGACATGTCGGCGGCAGGGCAACTTTGGCCGTGGTCGTGGGGACGACCCTATAGTCGTCGGACATGTCGGCGGCAGGGCAACTTTGGCCGTGGTCGTGGGGACGACCCTATAGTCGTCGGACATGTCGGTGACTGGCCAACCTAGTCCCGGGGTCGTGGAGACGACCCTATAGTCGTCGGACAGGTCGGCGGCGGGCCAACCTAGTCCCGGGGTCGTGGGGACGACCGTATAGTCGTCGGACATGACGGTGCCGGGGCAATCTAGCCCCGGGGTCGTGGGGACGACCCTATAGACTTCGGACATGTCGGCGGCGGGCCAACCCAGTCCCGGGGTCGTGGGGACGACCCTATAGTCGTCGGACATGTCTGCGGCTGGGCAACTTTGGCCAGTGGTCGTGGGGACGACCCTATAGTCGTCGGACAAGTCGGCGGCGGGCCAACCTAGTCCCGGGGTCGTGGGGACGACCGTATAGTCGTCGGACATGACGGTGGCGGGCCAATCTAGTCCCGGGGTCGTGGGGACGACCCTATAGTCGTCGGACATGTCGGCGGCTGGCCAACTTTGGACCGGGGCGTGGGGACGACCCTATAGTCGTCGGACATGTCGGCGGCGGGCCAACCTAGTCCCGGGGTCGTGGGGACGACCCTATAGTCGTCGGACAAGTCGGCGGCGGGCCAACCTAGTCCCGGGGTCGTGGGGACGACCGTATAGTCGTAGGACATGACGGTGGCGGGCCAATCTAGTCCCGGGGTCGTGGGGACGACCCTATAGTCGTCGGACATGTCGGCGGCTGGCCAAATTTGGACCGGGGCGTGGGGACGACCCTATAGTCGTCGGACATGTCGGCGGCGGGCGAACCTAGTCCCGGGGTCGTGGGGACGACCCTATAGTCGTCGGACAAGTCGGCGGCAAGCAACTTTGGCCCGTGGTCGTGGGGACGACCCTATATTCGTCGGACATGTCGGCGGCTGGGCAACTTTGGCCTGTGGTCGTGGGGACGACCCTATAGTCGTCGGACATGTCGGTGACTGGCCAACCTAGTCCCGGGGTCGTGGGGACGACCCTATAGTCGTCGGACAAGTCGGCGGCGGGCCAACCTAGTCCCGGGGTCGTGGGGACGACCCTATAGTCGTTGGACATGTCGGCGGCTGGCCAACTTTGGACCGGGGCGTGGGGACGACCCTATAGTCGTCGGACATGTCGGCGGCGGGCGAACCTAGTCCCGGGGTGGTGGGGACGACCCTATAGTCGTCGGACATGTCTGCGGCTGGGCAACTTTGGCCGTGGTCGTGGGGACGACCCTATAGTCGGGGACATGTCGGTGACTGGCCAACCTAGTCCCGGGGTCGTGGAGACGACCCTATAGTCGTCGGACATGTCGGTGACTGGCCAACCTAGTCCCGGGGTCGTGGAGACGACCCTATAGTCGTCGGACATGTCGGTGACTGGCCAACCTAGTCCCGGGGTCGTGGAGACGACCCTATAGTCGTCGGACATGCCGGTGACTGGCGAACCTAGTCCCGGGGTCGTGGAGGCGACCCTATAGTCGTCGGACGTGACGGTGCCGGGGCAATCTAGCCCCGGGGTCGTGGGGACGACCCTATAGTCGTCGGACATGTCGGCGGCAGGGCAACTTTGGCCGTGGTCGTGGGGACGACCCTATAGTCGTCGGACATGTCGGTGACTGGCCAACCTAGTCCCGGGGTCGTGGAGACGACCCTATAGTCGTCGGACAAGTCGGCGGCGGGCCAACCTAGTGCCGGGGTCGTGGGGACGACCGTATAGTCGTCGGACATGACGGTGCCGGGGCAATCTAGCCCCGGGGTCGTGGGGACGACCCTATAGACTTCGGACATGTCGGCGGCGGGCCAACCCAGTCCCGGGGTCGTGGGGACGACCCTATAGTCGTCGGACATGTCTGCGGCCTGGCAACTTTGGCCAGTGGTCGTGGGGACGACCCTATAGTCGTCGGACAAGTCGGCGGCGGGCCAACCTAGTCCCGGGGTCGTGGGGACGACCGTATAGTCGTCGGACATGACGGTGGCGGGCCAATCTAGTCCCGGGGTCGTGGGGACGACCCTATAGTCGTCGGACATGTCGGCGGCTGGCCAACTTTGGACCGGGGCGTGGGGACGACCCTATAGTCGTCGGACATGTCGGCGGCGGGCCAACCTAGTCCCGGGGTCGTGGGGACGACCCTATAGTCGTCGGACAAGTCGGCGGCGGGCCAACCTAGTCCCGGGGTCGTGGGGACGACCGTATAGTCGTAGGACATGACGGTGGCGGGCCAATCTAGTCCCGGGGTCGTGGGGACGACCCTATAGTCGTCGGACATGTCGGCGGCTGGCCAACTTTGGACCGGGGCGTGGGGACGACCCTATAGTCGTCGGACATGTCGGCGGCGGGCGAACCTAGTCCCGGGGTCGTGGGGACGACCCTATAGTCGTCGGACAAGTCGGCGGCAAGCAACTTTGGCCCGTGGTCGTGGGGACGACCCTATATTCGTCGGACATGTCGGCGGCTGGGCAACTTTGGCCTGTGGTCGTGGGGACGACCCTATAGTCGTCGGACATGTCGGTGACTGGCCAACCTAGTCCCGGGGTCGTGGGGACGACCCTATAGTCGTCGGACAAGTCGGCGGCGGGCCAACCTAGTCCCGGGGTCGTGGGGACGACCCTATAGTCGTTGGACATGTCGGCGGCGGACCAACCTAGTCCCTGGGCCTTGGGGACGACCCTATAGTCGTCGGACAAGTCGGCGGCGGGCCAACCTAGTCCCGGGGTCGTGGGGACGACCGTATAGTCGTCGGACATTTCGGCGGCAGGCCAACCTAGTCCCGGGGTCGTGGGGACGACCCTATAGTCGTCGGACAAGTCGGCGGCGGGCCAACCTACTCCCGGGGTCGAGGGGACGACCCTAAAGTCGTTGGAAAATTCGGCGGCGGGCCAACCTAGACCCGGGGTCGTGGGGACGACCCTATAGTCGTCGGACATGTCGGCGGCAGGGCAACTTTGGCCCGTGGTCGTGGGGACGACCCTATAGTGGTCGGACATGTCGGTGACTGGCCAACCTATTCCCGGGTTCGTGGGGACGACCCTATAGTCGTCGGACATGTCGGCGGCAGGGCAACGTATGCCCAGGGTCGTTGGGACGAACCTATAGTCGTCGGACATGACGGTGGCGGGCCAATCTAGTCCCGGGGTCGTGAGGACGACACCATAGTCGTCGGACATGACGGTGGTGGACCAACCTAGTCCCGGGGTCGTGGGGACGACCCTATAGTCGTTGGACATGTCGGCGGCGGACCAACCTAGTCCCTGGGCCTTGGGGACGACCCTATAGTCGTCGGACAAGTCGGCGGCGGGCCAACCTAGTCCCGGGTTCGTGGGGACGACCGTATATTCGTCGGACATTTCGGCGGCAGGACAACCTAGTCCCGGGGTCGTGGGGACGACCCTATAGTCGTCGGACAAGTCGGCGGCGGGCCAACCTACTCCCGGGGTCGAGGGGACGACCCTATAGTCGTTGGAAAATTCGGCGGCGGGCCAACCTACACCCGGGGTCGTGGGGACGACCCTATAGTCGTCGGACATGTCGGCGGCAGGGCAACTTTGGCCCGTGGTCGTGGGGACGACCCTATAGTGGTCGGACATGTCGGTGACTGGCCAACCTATTCCCGGGTTCGTGGGGACGACCCTATAGTCGTCGGACAGGTCAGTGACTGGCCAACCTAGTCCCGGGGTCGTGGAGACGACCCTATAGTCGTCGGACATGTCGGCGGCAGGGCAACTTTGGCCCGTGGTCGTGGGGACGACCCTATAGTCGTCGGACATGTCGGCGGCGGGCCAACCTAGTCCCGGGGTCGTGGGGACGACCCTATAGTCGTCGGACATGTCGGCGGCTGGCCAACCTAGTCCCGGGGTCGTGGGGACGACCCTATAGTCGTAGGACATGTCGGCGGCGGGCCAACCTAGTCCCTGGGCCTTGGGGACGACCCTATAGTCGTCGGACAAGTCGGCGGCGGGCCAACCTAGTCCCGGGGTCGTGGGGACGACCGTATAGTCGTCGGACATTTCGGCGGCAGGCCAACCTAGTCCCGGGGTCGTGGGGACGACCCTATAGTCGTCGGACAAGTCGGTGACTGGCCAACCTAGTCCCGGGGTCGTGGGGACGACCCTATAGTCGTCGGACATGTCGGCGGCAGGGCAACTTTGGCCCGTGGTCGTGGGGACGACCCTATAGTCGTCGGACATGTCGGCGGCGGGCCAACCTAGTCCCTGGGCCTTGGGGACGACCCTATAGTCGTCGGACAAGTCGGCGGCGGGCCAACCTAGTCCCGGGGTCGTGGGGACGACCCTATAGTCGTCGGACATGTCGGCGGCTGGCCAACCTATTCCCGTGGTCGTGGGGACGACCCTATAGTCGTCGGACAAGTCGGCGGCGGGCCAACCTAGTCCCGGGGTCGTGGGGACGACCGTATAGTCGTCGGACATGACGGTGGCGGGCCAATCTAGTCCCGGGGTCGTGGGGACGACCCTATAGTCGTCGGACATGTCGGCGGCTGGCCAACTTTGGCCCGGGACGTGGGGACGACCCTATAGTCGTCGGACATGTCGGCGGCGGGCCAACCTAGTCCCGGGGTCGTGGGGACGACCCTATAGTCGTCGGACATGTCGGCGGCTGGGCAACTTTGGCCTGTGGTCGTGGGGACGACCCAATAGTCGTCGGACATGTCGGTGACTGGCCAACCTAGTCCCGGGGTCGTGGGGACGACCCTATAGTCGTCGGACATGTCGGCGGCAGGGCAACTTTGGCCCGTGGTCGTGGGGACGACCCTATAGTCGTCGGACATGTCGGCGGCGGGCCAACCTAGTCCCTGGGCCTTGGGGACGACCCTATAGTCGTCGGACAAGTCGGCGGCGGGCCAACCTAGTCCCGGGGTCGTGGGGACGACCCTATAGTCGTCGGACATGTCGGCGGCTGGCCAACCTATTCCCGGGGTCGTGGGGACGACCCTATAGTCGTCGGACACGTCGGCGGCGGGCCAGCCTAGTCCCGGGGTCGTGGAGACGACCCTATAGTCGTCGGACATGCCGGTGACTGGCCAACCTAGTCCCGGGATCGTGGAGGCGACCCTATAGTCGTCGGACGTGACGGTGCCGGGGCAATCTAGCCCCGGGGTCGAGGGGACGACCCTATAGACGTCGGACATGTCGGCGGCTGGCCAACCTAGTCCCGGGGTGGTAGGGACGACCCTATAGTCGTCGGACAAGTCGGCGGCGGGCCAACCTAGTGCCGGGGTCGTGGGGACGACCGTATAGTCGTCGGACATGACGGTGGCGGGCCAATCTAGTCCCGGGGTAGTGGGGACGACCCTATAGTCGTCGGACATGACGGTGGCGGGCCAACCTAGTCCCGTGGTCGTGGGGACGACCCTATAGTCGTCGGACATGTCGGCGGCAGGGCAACTTTGGCCCGTGGTCGTGGGGACGACCCTATAGTCGTCGGACATGTCGGCGACTGGCCAACCTATTCCCGGGTTCGTGGGGACGACCCTATAGTCGTCGGACAAGTCGGCGGCAGGCCAACGTATGCTCAGGGTCGTTGGGACGAAACTATAGTCGTCGGACATGTCGGCGGCTGGGCAACTTTGGCCAGTGGTCGTGGGGACGACCCTATAGTCGTCGGACATGTCGGCGGCAGGCCAACGTATGCCCAGGGTCGTAGGGACGAACCTATAGTCGTCGGACATGACCGTGGCGGGCCAATCTAGCCCCGGGGTCGTGGGGACGACCCTATAGACGTCGGACATGTCGGCGGCGGGCCAACCTAGTCCCGGGGTCGTGGGGACGACCCTATAGTCGTCGGACATGTCGGCGGTTGGGCAACTTTGGCCAGTGGTCGTGGGGACGACCCTATAGTCGTCGGACAAGTCGGCGGCAGGCCAACGTATGCTCAGGGTCGTTGGGACGAACCTATAGTCGTCGGACATGACGGTGGCGGGCCAATCTAGTCCCGGGGTCGTGAGGACGACCCCATAGTCGTCGGACATGACGGTGGTGGGCCAACCTAGTCCCGGGGTCGTGGGGACGACCCTATAGTCGTCGCACATGTCGGCGGCAGGGCAACTTCGGCCCGTGGTCGTGGGGACGACCCTATAGTGGTCGGACATGTCGGTGACTGGCCAACCTATTCCCGGGTTCGTGGGGACGACCCTATAGTCGTCGGACATGTCGGCGGCAGGCCAACGTATGCCCAGGGTCGTTGGGACGAACCTATAGTCGTCGGACATGACGGTGGCGGGCCAATCTATTCCCGCGGTCGTGAGGACGACACCATAGTCGTCGGACATGACGGTGGTGGGCCAACCTAGTCCCGGGGTCGTGGGGACGACCCTATAGTCGTCGGACATGTCGGCGGCCTGGCAACTTTGGCCGTGGTCGTGGGGACGACCCTATAGTCGTCGGACATGTCGGTGACTGGCCAACCTAGTCCCGGGGTCGTGGAGACGACCCTATAGTCGTCGGACATGTCGGCGGCAGGCCAACGTATGCCCAGGGTCGTAGGGACGAACCTATAGTCGTCGGACATGACGGTGCCGGGGCAATCTAGCCCCGGGGTCGTGGGGACGACCCTATAGTCGTCGGACATGTCGGCGTCTGGCCAACTTTGGCCCGGGGCGTGGGGACGACCCTATAGTCGTCGGACATGTCGGCGGCGGGCCAACCTAGTCCCGGGATCGTGGGGACGACCCTTTAGTCGTCGGACATGTCGGCGGCAGAGCAACTTTGGCCCGTGGTCGTGGGGACGACCCTATAGTCGTCGGACAAGTCGGCGGCGGGCCAACCTAGTCCCGGGGTCGTGGGGACGACCCTATAGTCGTAGGACATGTCGGCGGCGGACCAACCTAGTCCCTGGGCCTTGGGGACGACCCTATAGTCGTCGGACAAGTCGGCGGCGGGCCAACCTAGTCCCGGGGTCGTGGGGACGACCGTATAGTCGTCGGACATTTCGGCGGCAGGCCAACCTAGTCCCGGGGTCGTGGAGACGACCCTATAGTCGTCGGACATGTCGGCGGCAGGCCAACGTATGCCCAGGGTCGTAGGGACGAACCTATAGTCGTCGGACATGACGGTGCCGGGGCAATCTAGCCCCGGGGTCGTGGGGACGACCCTATAGTCGTCGGACATGTCGGCGGCTGGCCAACTTTGGCCCGGGGCGTGGGGACGACCCTATAGTCGTCGGACATGTCGGCGGCGGGCCAACCTAGTCCCGGGGTCGTGGGGACGACCCTATAGTCGTCGGACAAGTCGGCGGCGGGCCAACCTAGTCCCGGGGTCGTGGGGACGACCCTATAGTCGTCGGACAAGTCGGCGGCGGGCCAACCTAGTCCCGGGGTCGTGGGGACGACCGTATAGTCGTCGGACATTTCGGCGGCAGGCCAACCTAGTCCCGGGGTCGTGGAGACGACCCTATAGTCGTCGGACATGTCGGCGGCGGGCCAACCTAGTCCCGGGATCGTGGGGACGACCCTTTAGTCGTCGGACATGTCGGCGGCAGGGCAACTTTGGCCCGTGGTCGTGGGGACGACCCTATAGTCGTCGGACAAGTCGGCGGCGGGCCAACCTAGTCCCGGGGTCGTGGGGACGACCCTATAGTCGTAGGACATGTCGGCGGCGGACCAACCTAGTCCCTGGGCCTTGGGGACGACCCTATAGTCGTCGGACAAGTCGGCGGCGGGCCAACCTAGTCCCGGGGTCGTGGGGACGACCGTATAGTCGTCGGACATTTCGGCGGCAGGCCAACCTAGTCCCGGGGTCGTGGAGACGACCCTATAGTCGTCGGACATGTCGGCGGCAGGCCAACGTATGCCCAGGGTCGTAGGGACGAACCTATAGTCGTCGGACATGACGGTGCCGGGGCAATCTAGCCCCGGGGTCGTGGGGACGACCCTATAGTCGTCGGACATGTCGGCGGCTGGCCAACTTTGGCCCGGGGCGTGGGGACGACCCTATAGTCGTCGGACATGTCGGCGGCGGGCCAACCTAGTCCCGGGGTCGTGGGGACGACCCTATAGTCGTCGGACATGTCGGCGGCTGGCCAACTTTGGCCCGGGGCGTGGGGACGACCCTATAGTCGTCGGACAAGTCGGCGGCGGGCCAACCTAGTCCCGGGGTCGTGGGGACGACCCTATAGTCGTAGGACATGTCGGCGGCGGACCAACCTAGTCCCTGGGCCTTGGGGACGACCCTATAGTCGTCGGACAAGTCGGCGGCGGGCCAACCTTGTCCCGGGGTCGTGGGGACGACCGTATAGTCGTCGGACATTTCGGCGGCAGGCCAACCTAGTCCCGGGGTCGTGGGGACGACCCTATAGTCGTCGGACATGTCGGCGGCAGGCCAACGTATGCCCAGGGTCGTTGGGACGAACCTATAGTCGTCGGACATGACGGTGGCGGGCCAATCTAGTCCCGGGGTCGTGAGAACGACACCATAGTCGTCGGACATGACGGTGGTGGACCAACCTAGTCCCGGGGTCGTGGGGACGACCCTATAGTCGTCGGACATGTCGGCGGCCTGTCAACTTTGGCCGTGGTCGTGGGGACGACCCTATAGTCGTCGGACATGTCGGTGTCTGGCCAACCTAGTCCCGGGGTCGTGGAGACGACCCTATAGTCGTCGGACATGTCGGCGGCAGGGCAACTTTGGCCCGTGGTCGTGGGGACGACCCTATAGTCGTCGGAAAATTCGGCGGCGGGCCAACCTAGACCCGGGGTCGTGGGGACGACCCTATAGTCGTCGGACATGTCGGCGGCGGGCCAACCTAGTCCCGGGGTCGTGGGGACGACCCTATAGTCGTCGGACATGTCGGCGGCAGGGCAACTTTGGCCCGTGGTCGTGGGGACGACCCTATAGTCGTCGGACATGTCGGCGGCGGGCCAACCTAGTCCCGGGGTCGTGGGGACGACCCTATAGTCGTCGGACATGTCGGCGGCTGGCCAACCTAGTCCCGGGGTCGTGGGGACGACCCTATAGTCGTAGGACATGTCGGCGGCGGGCCAACCTAGTCCCTGGGCCTTGGGGACGACCCTATAGTCGTCGGACAAGTCGGCGGCGGGCCAACCTAGTCCCGGGGTCGTGGGGACGACCGTATAGTCGTCGGACATTTCGGCGGCAGGCCAACCTAGTCCCGGGGTCGTGGGGACGACCCTATAGTCGTCGGACAAGTCGGCGGCGGGCCAACCTACTCCCGGGGTCGTGGGGACGACCGTATAGTCGTCGGACATTTCGGCGGCAGGCCAACCTAGTCCCGGGGTCGTGGGGACGACCCTATAGTCGTCGGACAAGTCGGTGACTGGCCAACCTAGTCCCGGGGTCGTGGAGACGACCCTATAGTCGTCGGACATGTCGGCGGCAGGGAAACTTTGGCCCGTGGTCGTGGGGACGACCCTATAGTCGTCGGAAAATTCGGCGGCGGGCCAACCTAGACCCGGGGTCGTGGGGACGACCCTATAGTCGTCGGACATGTCGGCGGCAGGGCAACTTTGGCCCGTGGTCGTGGGGACGACCCTATAGTCGTCGGACATGTCGGCGGCTGGGCAACTTTGGCCTGTTGTCGTGGGGACGACCCTATAGTCGTCGGACATGTCGGCGACTGGCCAACCTAGTCCCGGGGTCGTGGGGACGACCCTATAGTCGTCGGACATGTCGGCGGCAGGGCAACTTTGGCCGTGGTCGTGGGGACGACCCTATAGTCGTCGGACATGTCGGTGACTGGCCAACCTAGTCCCGGGGTCGTGGAGACGACCCTATAGTCGTCGGACATGTCGGTGACTGGCCAACCTAGTCCCGGGGTCGTGGAGACGACCCTATAGTCGTCGGACAAGTCGGCGGCGGGCCAACCTAGTCCCGGGGTCGTGGGGACGACCGTATAGTCGTCGGACATGACGGTGCCGGGGCAATCTAGCCCCGGGGTCGTGGGGACGACCCTATAGACGTCGGACATGTCGGCGGCGGGCCAACCTAGTCCCGGGGTCGTGGGGACGACCCTATAGTCGTCGGACATGTCTGGGGCTGGGCAACTTTGGCCAGTGGTCGTGGGGACGACCCTATAGTCGTCGGACAAGTCGGCGGCGGGCCAACCTAGTCCCGGGGTCGTAGGGACGACCGTATAGTCGTCGGACATGACGGTGGCGGGCCAATCTAGTCCCGGGGTCGTGGGGACGACCCTATAGTCGTCGGACATGTCGGCGGCTGGCCAACTTTGGCCCGGGGCGTGGGGACGACCCTATAGTCGTCGGACATGTCGGCGGCGGGCCAACCTAGTCCCGGGGTCGTGGGGACGACCCTATAGTCGTCGGACATGTCGGCGGCAGGGCAACTTTGGCCCGTGGTCGTGGGGACGACCCTATAGTCGTCGGACATGTCGGCGGCTGGGCAACTTTGGCCTGTGGTCGTGGGGACGACCCTATAGTCGTCGGACATGTCGGTGACTGGCCAACCTAGTCCCGGGGTAGTGGGGACGACCCTATAGTCGTCGGACATGTCGGCGGCAGGGCAACTTTGGCCCGTGGTCGTGGGGACGACCCTATAGTCGTCGGACATGTCGGCGGCGGGCCAACCTAGTCCCTGGGCCTTGGGGACGACCCTATAGTCGTCGGACAAGTCGGCGGCGGGCCAACCTAGTCCCGGGGTCGTGGGGACGACCCTATAGTCGTCGGACATGTCGGCGGCTGGCCAACCTAGTCCCGGGGTCGTGGGGACGACCCTATAGTCGTCGGACACGTCGGCGGCGGGCCAGCCTAGTCCCGGGGTCGTGGAGACGACCCTATAGTCGTCGGACATGCCGGTGACTGGCCAACCTAGTCCCGGGATCGTGGAGGCGACCCTATAGTCGTCGGACGTGACGGTGCCGGGGCAATCTAGCCCCGGGGTCGAGGGGACGACCCTATAGACGTCGGACATGTCGGCGGCTGGCCAACCTAGTCCCGGGGTGGTAGGGACGACCCTATAGTCGTCGGACAAGTCGGCGGCGGGCCAACCTAGTGCCGGGGTCGTGGGGACGACCGTATAGTCGTCGGACATGACGGTGGCGGGCCAATCTAGTCCCGGGGTAGTGGGGACGACCCTATAGTCGTCGGACATGACGGTGGCGGGCCAACCTAGTCCCGTGGTCGTGGGGACGACCCTATAGTCGTCGGACATGTCGGCGGCAGGGCAACTTTGGCCCGTGGTCGTGGGGACGACCCTATAGTCGTCGGACATGTCGGTGACTGGCCAACCTATTCCCGGGTTCGTGGGGACGACCCTATAGTCGTCGGACAAGTCGGCGGCAGGCCAACGTATGCTCAGGGTCGTTGGGACGAAACTATAGTCGTCGGACATGTCGGCGGGTAGGCAACTTTGGCCAGTGGTCGTGGGGACGACCCTATAGTCGTCGGACATGTCGGCGGCAGGCCAACGTATGCCCAGGGTCGTAGGGACGAACCTATAGTCGTCGGACATGACCGTGGCGGGCCAATCTAGCCCCGGGGTCGTGGGGACGACCTTATAGACGTCGGACATGTCGGCGGCGGGCCAACCTAGTCCCGGGGTCGTGGGGACGACCCTATAGTCGTCGGACATGTCGGCGGTTGGGCAACTTTGGCCAGTGGTCGTGGGGACGACCCTATAGTCGTCGGACAGGTCGGCGGCAGGCCAACGTATGCTCAGGGTCGTTGGGACGAACCTATAGTCGTCGGACATGACGGTGGCGGGCCAATCTAGTCCCGGGGTCGTGAGGACGACCCCATAGTCGTCGGACATGACGGTGGTGGGCCAACCTAGTCCCGGGGTCGTGGGGACGACCCTATAGTCGTCGGACATGTCGGCGGCAGGGCAACTTTGGCCCGTGGTCGTGGGGACGACCCTATAGTGGTCGGACATGTCGGTGACTGGCCAACCTATTCCCGGGTTCGTGGGGACGACCCTATAGTCGTCGGACATGTCGGCGGCAGGCCAACGTATGCCCAGGGTCGTTGGGACGAACCTATAGTCGTCGGACATGACGGTGGCGGGCCAATCTAGTCCCGGGGTCGTGAGGACGACACCATAGTCGTCGGACATGACGGTGGTGGGCCAACCTAGTCCCGGGGTCGTGGGGACGACCCTATAGTCGTCGGACATGTCGGCGACCTGGCAACTTTGGCCGTGGTCGTGGGGACGACCCTATAGTCGTCGGACATGTCGGTGACTGGCCAACCTAGTCCCGGGGTCGTGGAGACGACCCTATAGTCGTCGGACATGTCGGCGGCAGGCCAACGTATGCCCAGGGTCGTAGGGACGAACCTATAGTCGTCGGACATGACGGTGCCGGGGCAATCTAGCCCCGGGGTCGTGGGGACGACCCTATAGTCGTCGGACATGTCGGCGGCTGGCCAACTTTGGCCCGGGGCGTGGGAACGACCCTATAGTCGTCGGACATGTCGGCGGCGGGCCAACCTAGTCCCGGGATCGTGGGGACGACCCTTTAGTCGTCGGACATGTCGGCGGCAGGGCAACTTTGGCCCGTGGTCGTGGGGACGACCCTATAGTCGTCGGACAAGTCGGCGGCGGGCCAACCTAGTCCCGGGGTCGTGGGGACGACCCTATAGTCGTAGGACATGTCGGCGGCGGACCAACCTAGTCCCTGGGCCTTGGGGACGACCCTATAGTCGTCGGACAAGTCGGCGGCGGGCCAACCTAGTCCCGGGGTCGTGGGGACGACCGTATAGTCGTCGGACATTTCGGCGGCAGGCCAACCTAGTCCCGGGGTCGTGGAGACGACCCTATAGTCGTAGGACATGTCGGCGGTTGGGCAACTTTGGCCAGTGGTCGTGGGGACGACCCTATAGTCGTCGGACAAGTCGGCGGCAGGCCAACGTATGCTCAGGGTCGTTGGGACGAACCTATAGTCGTCGGACATGACGGTGGCGGGCCAATCTAGTCCCGGGGTCGTGAGGACGACCCCATAGTCGTCGGACATCACGGTGGCGGGCCAATCTAGTCCCGGGGTCGTGGGGACGACCCTATAGTCGTCGGACATGTCGGCGGCAGGCCAACGTATGCCCAGGGTCGTGGGGACGACCCTATAGTCGTCGGACAAGTCGGCGGCGGGCCAACCTAGTCCCGGGGTCGTGGGGACGACCCTATAGTCGTCGGACATGTCGGCGGTTGGGCAACTTTGGCCAGTGGTCGTGGGGACGACCCTATAGTCGTCGGACAAGTCGGCGGCAGGCCAACGTATGCTCAGGGTCGTTGGGACGAACCTATAGTCGTCGGACATGACGGTGGCGGGCCAATCTTGTCCCGGGGTCGTGAGGACGACCCCATAGTCGTCGGACATCACGGTGGCGGGCCAATCTAGTCCCGGGGTCGTGGGGACGACCCTATAGTCGTCGGACATGTCGGCGGCAGGCCAACGTATGCCCAGGGTCGTTGGGACGAACCTATAGTCGTCGGACATGACGGTGGCGGGCCAATCTAGTCCCGGGGTCGTGAGGACGACACCATAGTCGTCGGACATGACGGTGGTGGGCCAACCTAGTCCCGGGGTCGTGGGGACGACCCTATAGTCGTTGGACATGTCGGCGGCCTGGCAACTTTGGCCGTGGTCGTGGGGACGACCCTATAGTCGTCGGACAAGTCGGCGGCGGGCCAACCTAGTCCCGGGGTCGTGGGGACGACAGTATAGTCGTCGGACATTTCGGCGGCAGGCCAACCTAGTCCCGGGGTCGTGGGGACGACCCTATAGTCGTCGGACAAGTCGGCGGCGGGCCAACCTACTCCCGGGGTCGAGGGGACGACCCCATAGTCGTCGGAAAATTCGGCGGCGGGCCAACCTAGACCCGGGGTCGTGGGGACGACCCTATAGTCGTCGGACATGTCGGCGGCAGGGCAACTTTGGCCCGTGGTCGTGGGGACGACCCTATAGTGGTCGGACATGTCGGTGACTGGCCAACCTATTCCCGGGTTCGTGGGGACGACCCTATAGTCGTCGGACATGTCGGCGGCAGGCCAACGTATGCCCAGGGTCGTTGGGACGAACCTATAGTCGTCGGACATGACGGTGGCGGGCCAATCTAGTCCCGGGGTCGTGAGGACGACACCATAGTCGTCGGACATGACGGTGGTGGACCAACCTAGTCCCGGGGTCGTGGGGACGACCCTATAGTCGTCGGACATGTCGGCGGCCTGGCAACTTTGGCCGTGGTCGTGGGGACGACCCTATAGTCGTCGGACATGTCGGTGACTGGCCAACCTAGTCCCGGGGTCGTGGAGACGACCCTATAGTCGTCGGACATGTCGGCGGCAGGGCAACTTTGGCCCGTGGTCGTGGGGACGACCCTATAGTCGTCGGAAAATTCGGCGGCGGGCCAACCTAGACCCGGGGTCGTGGGGACGACCCTATAGTCGTCGGACATGTCGGCGGCGGGCCAACCTAGTCCCGGGGTCGTGGGGACGACCCTATAGTCGTCGGACATGTCGGCGGCAGGGCAACTTTGGCCCGTGGTCGTGGGGACGACCCTATAGTCGTCGGACATGTCGGCGGCGGGCCAACCTAGTCCCGGGGTCGTGGGGACGACCCTATAGTCGTCGGACATGTCGGCGGCTGGCCAACTTTGGACCGGGGCGTGGGGACGACCCTATAGTCGTCGGACATGTCGGCGGCGGGCCAACCTAGTCCCGGGGTCGTGGGGACGACCCTATATTCGTCGGACATGTCGGCGGCTGGGCAACTTTGGCCTGTGGTCGTGGGGACGACCCTATAGTCGTCGGACATGTCGGTGACTGGCCAACCTAGTCCCGGGGTCGTGGGGACGACCCTATAGTCGTCGGAAAATTCGGCGGCGGGCCAACCTAGACCCGGGGTCGTGGGGACGACCCTATAGTCGTCGGACATGTCGGCGGCGGGCCAACCTAGTCCCGGGGTCGTGGGGACGACCCTATAGTCGTCGGACATGTCGGCGGCAGGGCAACTTTGGCCCGTGGTCGTGGGGACGACCCTATAGTCGTCGGACATGTCGGCGGCGGGCCAACCTAGTCCCGGGGTCGTGGGGACGACCCTATAGTCGTCGGACATGTCGGCGGCAGGGCAACTTTGGCCCGTGGTCGTGGGGACGACCCTATAGTCGTCGGAAAATTCGGCGGCGGGCCAACCTAGACCCGGGGTCGTGGGGACGACCCTATAGTCGTCGGACATGTCGGCGGCGGGCCAACCTAGTCCCGGGGTCGTGGGGACGACCCTATAGTCGTCGGACATGTCGGCGGCTGGCCAACCTAGTCCCGGGGTCGTGGGGACGACCCTATAGTCGTAGGACATGTCGGCGGCGGGCCAACCTAGTCCCTGGGCCTTGGGGACGACCCTATAGTCGTCGGACAAGTCGGCGGCGGGCCAACCTAGTCCCGGGGTCGTGGGGACGACCGTATAGTCGTCGGACATTTCGGCGGCAGGCCAACCTAGTCCCGGGGTCGTGGGGACGACCCTATAGTCGTCGGACAAGACGGCGGCGGGCCAACCTACTCCCGGGGTCGTGGGGACGACCGTATAGTCGTCGGACATTTCGGCGGCAGGCCAACCTAGTCCCGGGGTCGTGGGGACGACCCTATAGTCGTCGGACATGTCGGTGACTGGCCAACCTAGTCCCGGGGTCGTGGAGACGACCCTATAGTCGTCGGACATGTCGGCGGCAGGGCAACTTTGGCCCGTGGTCGTGGGGACGACCCTATAGTCGTCGGAAAATTCGGCGGCGGGCCAACCTAGACCCGGGGTCTTGGGACGACCCTATAGTCGTCGGACATGTCGGCGGCAAGGCAACTTTGGCCCGTGGTCGTGGGGACGACCCTATAGTGGTCGGACATGTCGGTGACTGGCCAACCTATTCCCGGGTTCGTGGGGACGACCCTATAGTCGTCGGACATGTCGGCGGCAGGCCAACGTATGCCCAGGGTCGTTGGGACGAACCTATAGTCGTCGGACATGACGGTGGCCGGCCAATCTAGTCCCGGGGTCGTGAGGACGACACCATAGTCGTCGGACATGACGGTGGTGGACCAACCTAGTCCCGGGGTCGTGGGGACGACCCTATAGTCGTCGGACATGTCGGCGGCCTGTCAACTTTGGCCGTGGTCGTGGGGACGACCCTATAGTCGTCGGACATGTCGGTGACTGGCCAACCTAGTCCCGGGGTCGTGGAGACGACCCTATAGTCGTCGGACATGTCGGCGGCAGGGCAACTTTGGCCCGTGGTCGTGGGGACGACCCTATAGTCGTCGGAAAATTCGGCGGCGGGCCAACCTAGACCCGGGGTCGTGGGGACGACCCTATAGTCGTCGGACATGTCGGCGGCGGGCCAACCTAGTCCCGGGGTCGTGGGGACGACCCTATAGTCGTCGGACATGTCGGCGGCAGGGCAACTTTGGCCCGTGGTCGTGGGGACGACCCTATAGTCGTCGGACATGTCGGCGGCGGGCCAACCTAGTCCCGGGGTCGTGGGGACGACCCTATAGTCGTCGGACATGTCGGCGGCTGGCCAACCTAGTCCCGGGGTCGTGGAGACGACCCTATAGTCGTCGGACATGTCGGCGGCAGGGCAACTTTGGCCCGTGGTCGTGGGGACGACCCTATAGTCGTCGGAAAATTCGGCGGCGGGCCAACCTAGACCCGGGGTCGTGGGGACGACCCTATAGTCGTAGGACATGTCGGCGGCGGGCCAACCTAGTCTCTGGGCCTTGGGGACGACCCTATAGAGGTCGGACAAGTCGGCGGCGGGCCAACCTAGTCCCGGGGTCGTGGGGACGACCGTATAGTCGTCGGACATTTCGGCGGCAGGCCAACCTAGTCCCGGGGTCGTGGGGACGACCCTATAGTCGTCGGACTAGTCGGCGGCGGGCCAACCTACTCCCGGGGTCGTGGGGACGACCGTATAGTCGTCGGACATTTCGGCGGCAGGCCAACCTAGTCCCGGGGTCGTGGGGACGACCCTATAGTCGTCGGACATGTCGGTGACTGGCCAACCTAGTCCCGGGGTCGTGGAGACGACCCTATAGTCGTCGGACATGTCGGCGGCAGGGCAACTTTGGCCCGTGGTCGTGGGGACGACCCTATAGTCGTCGGAAAATTCGGCGGCGGGCCAACCTAGACCCGGGGTCGTGGGGACGACCCTATAGTCGTCGGACATGTCGGCGGCGGTCCAACCTAGTCCCGGGGTCGTGGGGACGACCCTATAGTCGTCGGACATGTCGGCGGCAGGGCAACTTTGGCCCGTGGTCGTGGGGACGACCCTATAGTCGTCGGACATGTCGGCGGCTGGGCAACTTTGGCCTGTTGTCGTGGGGACGACCCTATAGTCGTCGGACATGTCGGCGACTGGCCAACCTAGTCCCGGGGTCGTGGGGACGACCCTATAGTCGTCGGACAAGTCGGCGGCGGGCCAACCTAGTCCCGGGGTCGTGGGGACGACCGTATAGTCGTCGGACATGACGGTGGCGGGCCAACCTAGTCCCGGGGTCGTGGGGACGACCCTATAGTCGTCGGACACGTCGGCGGCGGGCCAGCCTAGTCCCGGGGTCGTGGAGACGACCCTATAGTCGTCGGACATGCCGGTGACTGGCCAACCTAGTCCCGGGATCGTGGAGGCGACCCTATAGTCGTGGGACGTGACGGTGCCGGGGCAATCTAGCCCCGGGGTCGAGGGGACGACCCTATAGACGTCGGACATGTCGGCGGCTGGCCAACCTAGTCCCGGGGTGGTAGGGACGACCCTATAGTCGTCGGACAAGTCGGCGGCGGGCCAACCTAGTGCCGGGGTCGTGGGGACGACCGTATAGTCGTCGGACATGACGGTGGCGGGCCAATCTAGTCCCGGGGTAGTGGGGACGACCCTATAGTCGTCGGACATGACGGTGGCGGGCCAACCTAGTCCCGTGGTCGTGGGGACGACCCTATAGTCGTCGGACATGTCGGCGGCAGGGCAACTTTGGCCCGTGGTCGTGGGGACGACCCTATAGTCGTAGGACATGTCGGCGGCGGGCCAACCTAGTCCCTGGGCCTTGGGGACGACCCTATAGTCGTCGGACAAGTCGGCGGCGGGCCAACGTAGTCCCGGGGTCGTGGGGACGACCCTATAGTCGTCGGACATGTCGGCGGCTGGCCAACCTAGTCCCGGGGTCTAGGGGACGACCCTATAGTCGTCGGACACGTCGGCGGCGGGCCAACCTAGTCCCGGGGTCGTGGAGACGACCCTATAGTCGTCGGACATGCCGGTGACTGGCCAACCTAGTCCCGGGGTCGTGGAGGCGACCCTATAGTCGTCGGACGTGACGGTGCCGGGGCAATCTAGCCCCGGGGTCGTGGGGACGACCCTATAGACGTCGGACATGTCGGCGGCTGGCCAACCTAGTCCCGGGGTCGTGGGGACGACCCTATAGTCGTCGGACATGTCTGCGGCTGGGCAACTTTGGCCGTGGTCGTGGGGACGACCCTATAGTCGTCGGACATGTCGGTGACTGGCCAACCTAGTCCCGGGGTCGTGGAGACGACCCTATAGTCGTCGGACATGTCGGTGACTGGCCAACCTAGTCCCGGGGTCGTGGAGACGACCGTATAGTCGTCGGACATGCCGGTGACTGGCCAACCTAGACCCGGGGTCGTGGAGGCGACCCTATAGTCGTCGGACGTGACGGTGCCGGGGCAATCTAGTCCCGGGGTCGTGGGGACGACCCTATAGTCGTCGGACATGTCGGCGGCAGGGCAACTTCGTTCGTGGTCGTGGGGACGACCCTATAGTCGTCGGACATGTCGGTGACTGGCCAACTTAGTCCCGGGGTCGTGGAGACGACCCTATAGTCGTCGGACATGTCGGTGACTGGGCAACTTTGGCCAGTGGTCGTGGGGACGACCCTATAGTCGTCGGACAAGTCGGCGGCGGGCCAACCTAGTCCCGGGGTCGTGGGGACGACCCTATAGTCGTCGGACATGTCTGCGGCTGGGCAACTTTGGCCAGTGGTCGTGGGGACGACCCTATAGTCGTCGGACAAGTCGGCGGCGGGCCAACCTAGTCCCGGGGTCGTGGGGACGACCCCATAGTCGTCGGACATGACGGTGGTGGGCCAACCTAGTCCCGGGGTCGTGGGGACGACCCTATAGTCGTCGGACATGTCGGCGGCTGGCCAACTTTGGACCGGGGCGTGGGGACGACCCTATAGTCGTCGGACATGTCGGCGGCGGGCGAACCTAGTCCCGGGGTCGTGGGGACGACCCTATAGACGTCGGACATGTCGGCGGCGGGCCAACCTAGTCCCGGGGTCGTGGGGACGACCCTATAGTCGTCGGACATGTCGGCGGCTGGGCAACTTTGGCCAGTGGTCGTGGGGACGACCCTATAGTCGTCGGACTAGTCGGCGGCAGGCCAACGTATGCTCAGGGTCGTTGGGACGAACCTATAGTCGTCGGACATGACGGTGGCGGGCCAATCTAGTCCCGGGGTCGTGAGGACGACCCCATAGTCGTCGGACATGACGGTGGTGGGCCAACCTAGTCCCGGGGTCGTGGGGACGACCCTATAGTCGTCGGACATGTCGGCGGCAGGGCAACTTTGGCCGTGGTCGTGGGGACGACCCTATAGTCGTCGGACATGTCGGTGACTGGCCAACCTAGTCCCGGGGTCGTGGAGACGACCCTATAGTCGTCGGACATGTCGGTGACTGGCCAACCTAGTCCCGGGGTCGTGGAGACGACCCTATAGTCGTCGGACATGACCGTGGCGGGCCAATCTAGCCCCGGGGTTCGTGAGGACGACCCCATAGTCGTCGGACATGACGGTGGTGGGCCAACCTAGTCCCGGGGTCGTGGAGACGACCCTATAGTCGTCGGACGTCACGGTGGCGGGCCAATCTAGTCCCGGGGTCGTGGGGACGACCCTATAGTCGTCGGACATGTCGGCGGCAGGCCAACGTATGCCCAGGGTCGTTGGGACGAACCTATAGTCGTCGGACATGACGGTGGCGGGCCAATCTAGTCCCGGGGTCGTGAGGACGACACCATAGTCGTCGGACATGACGGTGGTGGGCCAACCTAGTCCCGGGGTCGTGGGGACGACCCTATAGTCGTTGGACATGTCGGCGGCCTGGCAACTTTGGCCGTGGTCGTGGGGACGACCCTATAGTCGTCGGACAAGTCGGCGGCGGGCCAACCTAGTCCCGGGGTCGTGGGGACGACAGTATAGTCGTCGGACATTTCGGCGGCAGGCCAACCTAGTCCCGGGGTCGTGGGGACGACCCTATAGTCGTCGGACAAGTCGGCGGCGGGCCAACCTACTCCCGGGGTCGAGGGGACGACCCCATAGTCGTCGGAAAATTCGGCGGCGGGCCAACCTAGACCCGGGGTCGTGGGGACGACCCTATAGTCGTCGGACATGTCGGCGGCAGGGCAACTTTGGCCCGTGGTCGTGGGGACGACCCTATAGTGGTCGGACATGTCGGTGACTGGCCAACCTATTCCCGGGTTCGTGGGGACGACCCTATAGTCGTCGGACATGTCGGCGGCAGGCCAACGTATGCCCAGGGTCGTTGGGACGAACCTATAGTCGTCGGACATGACGGTGGCGGGCCAATCTAGTCCCGGGGTCGTGAGGACGACACCATAGTCGTCGGACATGACGGTGGTGGACCAACCTAGTCCCGGGGTCGTGGGGACGACCCTATAGTCGTCGGACATGTCGGCGGCCTGGCAACTTTGGCCGTGGTCGTGGGGACGACCCTATAGTCGTCGGACATGTCGGTGACTGGCCAACCTAGTCCCGGGGTCGTGGAGACGACCCTATAGTCGTCGGACATGTCGGCGGCAGGGCAACTTTGGCCCGTGGTCGTGGGGACGACCCTATAGTCGTCGGAAAATTCGGCGGCGGGCCAACCTAGACCCGGGGTCGTGGGGACGACCCTATAGTCGTCGGACATGTCGGCGGCGGGCCAACCTAGTCCCGGGGTCGTGGGGACGACCCTATAGTCGTCGGACATGTCGGCGGCAGGGCAACTTTGGCCCGTGGTCGTGGGGACGACCCTATAGTCGTCGGACATGTCGGCGGCGGGCCAACCTAGTCCCGGGGTCGTGGGGACGACCCTATAGTCGTCGGACATGTCGGCGGCTGGCCAACTTTGGACCGGGGCGTGGGGACGACCCTATAGTCGTCGGACATGTCGGCGGCGGGCCAACCTAGTCCCGGGGTCGTGGGGACGACCCTATATTCGTCGGACATGTCGGCGGCTGGGCAACTTTGGCCTGTGGTCGTGGGGACGACCCTATAGTCGTCGGACATGTCGGTGACTGGCCAACCTAGTCCCGGGGTCGTGGGGACGACCCTATAGTCGTCGGAAAATTCGGCGGCGGGCCAACCTAGACCCGGGGTCGTGGGGACGACCCTATAGTCGTCGGACATGTCGGCGGCGGGCCAACCTAGTCCCGGGGTCGTGGGGACGACCCTATAGTCGTCGGACATGTCGGCGGCAGGGCAACTTTGGCCCGTGGTCGTGGGGACGACCCTATAGTCGTCGGACATGTCGGCGGCGGGCCAACCTAGTCCCGGGGTCGTGGGGACGACCCTATAGTCGTCGGACATGTCGGCGGCAGGGCAACTTTGGCCCGTGGTCGTGGGGACGACCCTATAGTCGTCGGAAAATTCGGCGGCGGGCCAACCTAGACCCGGGGTCGTGGGGACGACCCTATAGTCGTCGGACATGTCGGCGGCGGGCCAACCTAGTCCCGGGGTCGTGGGGACGACCCTATAGTCGTCGGACATGTCGGCGGCTGGCCAACCTAGTCCCGGGGTCGTGGGGACGACCCTATAGTCGTAGGACATGTCGGCGGCGGGCCAACCTAGTCCCTGGGCCTTGGGGACGACCCTATAGTCGTCGGACAAGTCGGCGGCGGGCCAACCTAGTCCCGGGGTCGTGGGGACGACCGTATAGTCGTCGGACATTTCGGCGGCAGGCCAACCTAGTCCCGGGGTCGTGGGGACGACCCTATAGTCGTCGGACAAGACGGCGGCGGGCCAACCTACTCCCGGGGTCGTGGGGACGACCGTATAGTCGTCGGACATTTCGGCGGCAGGCCAACCTAGTCCCGGGGTCGTGGGGACGACCCTATAGTCGTCGGACATGTCGGTGACTGGCCAACCTAGTCCCGGGGTCGTGGAGACGACCCTATAGTCGTCGGACATGTCGGCGGCAGGGCAACTTTGGCCCGTGGTCGTGGGGACGACCCTATAGTCGTCGGAAAATTCGGCGGCGGGCCAACCTAGACCCGGGGTCTTGGGACGACCCTATAGTCGTCGGACATGTCGGCGGCAAGGCAACTTTGGCCCGTGGTCGTGGGGACGACCCTATAGTGGTCGGACATGTCGGTGACTGGCCAACCTATTCCCGGGTTCGTGGGGACGACCCTATAGTCGTCGGACATGTCGGCGGCAGGCCAACGTATGCCCAGGGTCGTTGGGACGAACCTATAGTCGTCGGACATGACGGTGGCCGGCCAATCTAGTCCCGGGGTCGTGAGGACGACACCATAGTCGTCGGACATGACGGTGGTGGACCAACCTAGTCCCGGGGTCGTGGGGACGACCCTATAGTCGTCGGACATGTCGGCGGCCTGTCAACTTTGGCCGTGGTCGTGGGGACGACCCTATAGTCGTCGGACATGTCGGTGACTGGCCAACCTAGTCCCGGGGTCGTGGAGACGACCCTATAGTCGTCGGACATGTCGGCGGCAGGGCAACTTTGGCCCGTGGTCGTGGGGACGACCCTATAGTCGTCGGAAAATTCGGCGGCGGGCCAACCTAGACCCGGGGTCGTGGGGACGACCCTATAGTCGTCGGACATGTCGGCGGCGGGCCAACCTAGTCCCGGGGTCGTGGGGACGACCCTATAGTCGTCGGACATGTCGGCGGCAGGGCAACTTTGGCCCGTGGTCGTGGGGACGACCCTATAGTCGTCGGACATGTCGGCGGCGGGCCAACCTAGTCCCGGGGTCGTGGGGACGACCCTATAGTCGTCGGACATGTCGGCGGCTGGCCAACCTAGTCCCGGGGTCGTGGAGACGACCCTATAGTCGTCGGACATGTCGGCGGCAGGGCAACTTTGGCCCGTGGTCGTGGGGACGACCCTATAGTCGTCGGAAAATTCGGCGGCGGGCCAACCTAGACCCGGGGTCGTGGGGACGACCCTATAGTCGTAGGACATGTCGGCGGCGGGCCAACCTAGTCTCTGGGCCTTGGGGACGACCCTATAGAGGTCGGACAAGTCGGCGGCGGGCCAACCTAGTCCCGGGGTCGTGGGGACGACCGTATAGTCGTCGGACATTTCGGCGGCAGGCCAACCTAGTCCCGGGGTCGTGGGGACGACCCTATAGTCGTCGGACTAGTCGGCGGCGGGCCAACCTACTCCCGGGGTCGTGGGGACGACCGTATAGTCGTCGGACATTTCGGCGGCAGGCCAACCTAGTCCCGGGGTCGTGGGGACGACCCTATAGTCGTCGGACATGTCGGTGACTGGCCAACCTAGTCCCGGGGTCGTGGAGACGACCCTATAGTCGTCGGACATGTCGGCGGCAGGGCAACTTTGGCCCGTGGTCGTGGGGACGACCCTATAGTCGTCGGAAAATTCGGCGGCGGGCCAACCTAGACCCGGGGTCGTGGGGACGACCCTATAGTCGTCGGACATGTCGGCGGCGGTCCAACCTAGTCCCGGGGTCGTGGGGACGACCCTATAGTCGTCGGACATGTCGGCGGCAGGGCAACTTTGGCCCGTGGTCGTGGGGACGACCCTATAGTCGTCGGACATGTCGGCGGCTGGGCAACTTTGGCCTGTTGTCGTGGGGACGACCCTATAGTCGTCGGACATGTCGGCGACTGGCCAACCTAGTCCCGGGGTCGTGGGGACGACCCTATAGTCGTCGGACAAGTCGGCGGCGGGCCAACCTAGTCCCGGGGTCGTGGGGACGACCGTATAGTCGTCGGACATGACGGTGGCGGGCCAACCTAGTCCCGGGGTCGTGGGGACGACCCTATAGTCGTCGGACACGTCGGCGGCGGGCCAGCCTAGTCCCGGGGTCGTGGAGACGACCCTATAGTCGTCGGACATGCCGGTGACTGGCCAACCTAGTCCCGGGATCGTGGAGGCGACCCTATAGTCGTGGGACGTGACGGTGCCGGGGCAATCTAGCCCCGGGGTCGAGGGGACGACCCTATAGACGTCGGACATGTCGGCGGCTGGCCAACCTAGTCCCGGGGTGGTAGGGACGACCCTATAGTCGTCGGACAAGTCGGCGGCGGGCCAACCTAGTGCCGGGGTCGTGGGGACGACCGTATAGTCGTCGGACATGACGGTGGCGGGCCAATCTAGTCCCGGGGTAGTGGGGACGACCCTATAGTCGTCGGACATGACGGTGGCGGGCCAACCTAGTCCCGTGGTCGTGGGGACGACCCTATAGTCGTCGGACATGTCGGCGGCAGGGCAACTTTGGCCCGTGGTCGTGGGGACGACCCTATAGTCGTAGGACATGTCGGCGGCGGGCCAACCTAGTCCCTGGGCCTTGGGGACGACCCTATAGTCGTCGGACAAGTCGGCGGCGGGCCAACGTAGTCCCGGGGTCGTGGGGACGACCCTATAGTCGTCGGACATGTCGGCGGCTGGCCAACCTAGTCCCGGGGTCTAGGGGACGACCCTATAGTCGTCGGACACGTCGGCGGCGGGCCAACCTAGTCCCGGGGTCGTGGAGACGACCCTATAGTCGTCGGACATGCCGGTGACTGGCCAACCTAGTCCCGGGGTCGTGGAGGCGACCCTATAGTCGTCGGACGTGACGGTGCCGGGGCAATCTAGCCCCGGGGTCGTGGGGACGACCCTATAGACGTCGGACATGTCGGCGGCTGGCCAACCTAGTCCCGGGGTCGTGGGGACGACCCTATAGTCGTCGGACATGTCTGCGGCTGGGCAACTTTGGCCGTGGTCGTGGGGACGACCCTATAGTCGTCGGACATGTCGGTGACTGGCCAACCTAGTCCCGGGGTCGTGGAGACGACCCTATAGTCGTCGGACATGTCGGTGACTGGCCAACCTAGTCCCGGGGTCGTGGAGACGACCGTATAGTCGTCGGACATGCCGGTGACTGGCCAACCTAGACCCGGGGTCGTGGAGGCGACCCTATAGTCGTCGGACGTGACGGTGCCGGGGCAATCTAGTCCCGGGGTCGTGGGGACGACCCTATAGTCGTCGGACATGTCGGCGGCAGGGCAACTTCGTTCGTGGTCGTGGGGACGACCCTATAGTCGTCGGACATGTCGGTGACTGGCCAACTTAGTCCCGGGGTCGTGGAGACGACCCTATAGTCGTCGGACATGTCGGTGACTGGGCAACTTTGGCCAGTGGTCGTGGGGACGACCCTATAGTCGTCGGACAAGTCGGCGGCGGGCCAACCTAGTCCCGGGGTCGTGGGGACGACCCTATAGTCGTCGGACATGTCTGCGGCTGGGCAACTTTGGCCAGTGGTCGTGGGGACGACCCTATAGTCGTCGGACAAGTCGGCGGCGGGCCAACCTAGTCCCGGGGTCGTGGGGACGACCCCATAGTCGTCGGACATGACGGTGGTGGGCCAACCTAGTCCCGGGGTCGTGGGGACGACCCTATAGTCGTCGGACATGTCGGCGGCTGGCCAACTTTGGACCGGGGCGTGGGGACGACCCTATAGTCGTCGGACATGTCGGCGGCGGGCGAACCTAGTCCCGGGGTCGTGGGGACGACCCTATAGACGTCGGACATGTCGGCGGCGGGCCAACCTAGTCCCGGGGTCGTGGGGACGACCCTATAGTCGTCGGACATGTCGGCGGCTGGGCAACTTTGGCCAGTGGTCGTGGGGACGACCCTATAGTCGTCGGACTAGTCGGCGGCAGGCCAACGTATGCTCAGGGTCGTTGGGACGAACCTATAGTCGTCGGACATGACGGTGGCGGGCCAATCTAGTCCCGGGGTCGTGAGGACGACCCCATAGTCGTCGGACATGACGGTGGTGGGCCAACCTAGTCCCGGGGTCGTGGGGACGACCCTATAGTCGTCGGACATGTCGGCGGCAGGGCAACTTTGGCCGTGGTCGTGGGGACGACCCTATAGTCGTCGGACATGTCGGTGACTGGCCAACCTAGTCCCGGGGTCGTGGAGACGACCCTATAGTCGTCGGACATGTCGGTGACTGGCCAACCTAGTCCCGGGGTCGTGGAGACGACCCTATAGTCGTCGGACATGACCGTGGCGGGCCAATCTAGCCCCGGGGTTCGTGAGGACGACCCCATAGTCGTCGGACATGACGGTGGTGGGCCAACCTAGTCCCGGGGTCGTGGAGACGACCCTATAGTCGTCGGACGTCACGGTGGCGGGCCAACCTAGTCCCGGGGTCGTGGGGACGACCCTATAGTCGTCGGACATGTCGGCGGCTGGGCAACTTTGGCCAGTGGTCGTGGGGACGACCCTATAGTCGTCGGACTAGTCGGCGGCAGGCCAACGTATGCTCAGGGTCGTTGGGACGAACCTATAGTCGTCGGACATGACGGTGGCGGGCCAATCTAGTCCCGGGGTCGTGAGGACGACCCCATAGTCGTCGGACATGACGGTGGTGGGCCAACCTAGTCCCGGGGTCGTGGGGACGACCCTATAGTCGTCGGACGTCACGGTGGCGGGCCAACCTAGTCCCGGGGTCGTGGGGACGACCCTATAGTCGTCGGACATGTCGGCGGCGGGCCAACCTAGTCCCGGGGTCGTGGGGACGACCCTATAGTCGTCGGACATGACGGTGCCGGGCCAACCTAGTCCCGGGATCGTGGGGACGACCCTATTGTCGTCGGACATGTCGGTGGCGGGCCAACCTAGTCCCGGGGTCGTGGGGACGACCCTATAGTCGTCGGACATGTCGGCGGCAGGGCAACTTTGGCCGTGGTCGTGGGGACGACCCTATAGTCGTCGGACATGTCGGCGGCAGGGCAACTTTGGCCCGTGGTCGTGGGGACGACGCTATAGTCGTCGGACATGTCGGTGACTGGCCAACCTATTCCCGGGTTCGTGGGGACGACCCTATAGTCGTCGGACAAGTCGGCGGCAGCCCAACGTATGCTCAGGGTCGTTGGGACGAACCTATAGTCGTCGGACATGACGGTGGCGGACCAATCTAGTCCCGGGGTTCGTGAGGACGACCCCATAGTCGTCGGACATGACGGTGGTGGGCCAACCTAGTCCCGGGGTCGTGGAGACGACCCTATAGTCGTCGGACGTCACGGTGGCGGGCCAACCTAGTCCCGGGGTCGTGGGGACGACCCTATAGTCGTCGGACATGTCGGCGGCTGGCCAACCTAGTCCCGGGGTCGTGGGGACGACCCTATAGTCGTCGGACACGTCGGCGGCGGGCCAACCTAGTCCCGGGGTCGTGGAGACGACCCTATAGTCGTCGGACATGTCGGTGACTGGCCAACCTAGTCCCGGGGTCGTGGAGACGACCCTATAGTCGTCGGACAAGTCGGCGGCGGGCCAACCTAGTCCCGGGGTCGTGGGGACGACCCTATAGTCGTCGGACATGACGGTGCCGGGCCAACCTAGTCCCGGGATCGTGGGGACGACCCTATTGTCGTCGGACATGTCGGTGGCGGACCAATCTAGTCCCGGGGTCGTGAGGACGACCCCATAGTCGTCGGACATGACGGTGGTGGGCCAACCTAGTCCCGGGGTCGTGGAGACGACCCTATAGTCGTCGGACGTCACGGTGGCGGGCCAACCTAGTCCCGGGGTCGTGGGGACGACCCTATAGTCGTCGGACATGTCGGCGGCTGGCCAACCTAGTCCCGGGGTCGTGGGGACGACCCTATAGTCGTCGGACACGTCGGCGGCGGGCCAACCTAGTCCCGGGGTCGCCTCGTAGCTATCCTGGAGGTCTTCGAGCTGCTCCAGGAAGTCCTCGGCGCCCTTTCCTCCGTCATAATGACCTCCCCACCTTCGTACTCGGTCCATCATGTATTGGACGGGGGGTGGACCATGGTCGCTCGCTGCCTCTGTTTTCCCCTTAGTTTTGGGGGAAAAACTGACGAGCGGCGTTTCTTCGGGGTCCGGAGCGTTCTCTACAGTGGCTACCGTGGAGATCGCTTTGGACGTGGTGGGTGGGATGTCTGCTTCGATGTCCCGCTGCATGGTGGTGTTGCGAAGGTGCGCCACTATTCGCGCTCGTAGCGCGTCGATGGATCCGGTGGTGTCGAGCTTGTATGACACCGCGAGCTCGACGAGGTCGGCTTTGGACTTGTCGTACACCCAGCTGACCCCCGTCATTCGATCGTCCTCCGTACTTTTGTAAGTCCCTGTTTGGGCGCCAAAATGTAACCGTTATACCGCGGGGTTACCGGTGGGACGGTGGAGGAACCGTATCGCCAGCTCAGGACGGTGGTCCAGGGCCGCCGATCGAATGAATTGGTACGCAGAGGTAAGGTGGAGTACGAGAGTTTATTCACGCTGAGGTTGTACAGAGTATGCCGGCCAGGTCTATGCTGGCAAACAGAGTATGCACGGCTTAAACCTAGACTTAGCCTATCGCGGGTATCGGCGCGTATCGCGGCGCGGATCGCGTCGCGTACTTCGGGGCGTGGGTCGGCGGCGCGTATCGCGGCGCGTGTCGTGGCGCGTATCTCGGTGCGTGTCTCGATGGTCGATTCGGCGAGAGGGGAGGGGAAAGACGATTTGACCCTTCGGTGTCCAGGCGGGCCAACCCTGCCAATGGACCCTGGTCGGAGAGTCGGGGGGGTTCCGGTCACCCAGTGGGCACAGCCCGCGGGTGAGTCGGCGACTGTAAGGACGCTCTCGAGAACAGAGATAACTCTGTTCGGGAGATCGATGGCGGTTATCGGTATTTCGTCCAGAGGATGGCTCACGCTGTCCTTCTGGGAACCGTGGAGGTATGGAGGCAAAAAATGCACAGAGACTCAGTCTGTGGACGCACGAGAACTGGTGTAAAACACGGACGCTTGGCTTTCGCAAGAACGAGTGTTACTGCACAAGGACGTGGAATCGCACAGAAGGTCTCCGGGAGAGGCGTACTGTGTACTAAACGCTCTAGGCGGTCTCTGTCTATTAGGCCTATGCCCTCGACCTTTATGTCCTCGTCCGCACATTTTCGGCAGCGAGAGAGTCTCTCTTTGTGAATCCCTCTCGCGCCAGTTCTCGGTATTGCGGACGAGTGGTGGGGGGCAAGACCGTTGGCGTCGCGCGGTACGCTCTGCCTCGGTCGGGCGCGGGGTGGGGGGTAAGATCGTCGTCCCACCGGCGTAACTCGTTACAATCCTTGTTCCCCGTTGCATTCCGAACGTATTACTCTAATCGTTCGACCATGGTCGTCGTGCTCGTTTACGAGATAATCGCGAAAAACTCCAATCGCTCCGAAAATATCAGTCCTTCGGAACCGTGGTCCGACCGACCATCAGACTCGACCAATCCTCGAAACAACCATTGATCCGTGTTCCCCGTTGCAATTGCGAACGTATTACTCTAATGGTTCGACCGCGGTCGTCGTGCTCGTTTTCGAGATAATCGCGAAAAAATCCAATCGCTCCGAAAATTTCAAAGTCCCCATAGATATCAGTCGTTCGGCACCGTCGTCCGACCGACCACCAAACTCGACCAATCTTCGAAACAACCATTGATCCTTGTTCCCCGTGGCATTGCGAACGTATTACTCTAATGGTTCGACCGCGGTCGTCGTGCTCGTTTTCGAGATAATCGCGAAAAAATCCAATCGCTCCGAAAATGTGGGGTACTTGAATTCAATAGACTGGGATAATGAGACTGGAAATGTTGAGCCTAATCTAGCTGTTGAGCGGTTGTACTACCATCTTAATTATGCAATTAATGCCTTTGTCCCTGTTCGGCCTATGGTGAGCTCCACTTTTCCTCGCTGGTTTTCCTCCGGATTGAAGATCCTTATCCGACGTAAGAAATCTGCGCATAAAAACTTCAAGCGATCATGTTCTTATTTATTTATTTATTTATTTATTTATTTATTAAACGGGTTAGCCCCAATATTCAACAGAAGGAAAAACAGTAATGTACAGAACGCGATATACATAGATACACGAAGACTAGTAGAAATAAAAATATGCCTGATAGCAATAACAAATTACATTTTATGGCAACGACGTGCGAAATGAGGAAGTTACAATCCGTTTAAAGATGTCAACAGAGGATCCGAAGAAGTTTATAGTGTCTTCTTATGCTGATTATCTCAGTTTTTCCACTCTCCGATCGCAGTGCAAGGCCTCACTGTCGCGGGACTACCGAGATTATATTGATGGTATCGAGAGTACTGTCCAAGAAAACATATCATGCTTCTGGAAATATGTAAACACCAAGCGTGGGGGGCATAATATTCCCAGTAATGTACACCTCGACCAAACCTCTGCGTCGACGCACATGTCGGTTGCTGACCTCTTTGCGAAGTTCTTCAGTTCCGTTTATAATCCACCGGCCGCTGTGACGCCTGCCTTGTATCCATGCCCGTCCTATGATAGCAGAGTAAATATCCACTCGTTGACCGTTCCTATCGCCGAAATATACGCCAAGCTGGATTCGCTTGACACGGTCAAAGGACCGGGCTTTGACGGTATTCCGGCGTTGCTTTTGAAAGAATGTCGATTTATTCTATCAAGGCCCCTCTGGCACATCTTTAACTTCTCTCTATCAAGGGGTACGTTCCCCGCCGCCTGGAAGACCAGCCTGGTTACACCTGTATTCAAGGCAGGTGACCACGCAGATGTCCGAAACTATCGACCAATCTGCAAGTTATCCGTACTGCCTAAGATCTTCGAGGAAATTGTTACCGAATATTTAACGCCCCTCCTTGTAGATGTCATAGTTGAGGAACAACATGGATTTGTCCCAAGTCGATCGACGACAACTAATCTGGCGATATATCACTGCTTCGTCTCAAATGCATTGGATGCTGGTCTACAAGTGGATACTGTGTACACGGACTTCCGGAAAGCCTTCGATACGGTGGATCATGGTATATTGCTGCAGAAGTTGTCTTCGATCGGTTTTGGAGGTTCGCTGAAGTCATGGATTTGCAGTTATCTGGAGGGCCGGGTACAAGTTATCAGGGTGCGAGATCAGTTATCCTCCCCTGTTAAGGTACCTTCAGGTGTCCCGCAGGGATCGCACCTGGGGCCCCTCCTGTTTCTACTATTCATTAACGACCTTAAAGATGTATTCCGTCATAGTAATATACTTTTATATGCCGATGACTTGAAAATATTTCGGACCATTAGTTCAGCAATCGATGCGGAAAAGTTGCAGGAGGATCTCGGTAGATTTGAGCAGTGGTGTGTTGCCAATAAACTGGGGCTAAATGCGGCGAAATGTGTAGTCCTCAGAAACCATAGGGCGGTTAGTGGCATGGGAGTGACTTATAAGTTGGGTGACACACCACTAACCGAGGTCTCTGAAGTATTGGACCTTGGGGTTACAATTTCGGCCGGGCTTGATTTCCGTAACCACTATCGGAACATTACTTGCAAGGCAATGAAAACCCTTGGTTTTATAGCTCGAGTCGCTAAACATTTTAGGCAAATCAAAACATTAAGGTTGTTATACGTTGCACTGGTTAGGCCGCAGTTGGAATATGCATCTGTAATCTGGAACCCGCGGCATGCGCACTATGTCAGCTTAATCGAAAGGGTCCAACATAAGTTCCTGAGGTTAGCCATGCGGATGACTGGTTGCCCTATGCGTTTCTGCGATCATGATTATAGCCCAGCACTGCGTAAGTTTAGGCTAGATACACTAACCGATCGCCGTGTCGGCTCTGATCTGCTCTTTTTATACAAAGTAATCCGTGGTCATATTAACTGTCCTGATTTAGTTTCACTTGTCGGTTACCATGCCCCCCAGAGGTCATTGCGTCAGAGACCTCTTTTTGTATCTAGGGTTCCCAACTACAGACACTACACTGCGGATCCTATTAACCGAGCTATGGAGGAGGTAAATCAAAATATCGACGACATTGACTTGTTCACGGTCTCGCTCGACTCGTTCCGCGATCTTTTGTTTACGCGACGTTCTAACATGACCTAACCTACTCCCGCAAGATATCGAATATCATGTTTTAAAGACAGACTGTCAAGTTTTCAAGTATTAGGTATTATGTATTATGTATTAAGTTTATGTTTATGTTATATATTTTATGTTTTCTTTTGTGTTATGCACGATAACACTTAATTTTAAGTTTCTTATGTTATTTTATGCCGTAAATCGTTCTAATTGTACTAAAGGGTTTCCCGTCCATTTAATAAATAATAAATAATAAATAAATAATAAAATTTCAAAGTCCCCATAGATATCAGTCCTTCGGCACCGTCGTCCGACCGACCACCAAACTCGACCAATCTTCGAAACAACCATTGATCCTTGTTCACCGTTACATTGCGAACGTATTACTCTAATGGTTCGACCGCGGTCGTCGTGCTCGTTTTCGAGATAATCGCGAAAAACTCCAATCGCTTCGAAAATTTCAGTCCTTCGGGACCGTGGTCCGACCGACCATCAGACTCGACCAATCCTCGAAACAACCATTGATCCTTGTTCCCCGTTGCATTGCGAACGTATTACTCTAATGGTTCGACCGCGGTCGTCGTGCTACGTTTTCGAGATAATTGCGAAAAACTTCAATCGCTCCGAAAATTTCAAAGTCCGACAGATTTCAGTCCTTCGGCACCGTCGTCCGACCGACCATCAGACTCGACCAATCCTCGAAACAACCATTGATCCGTGTTCCCCGTTGCAATTGCGGACGTATTACTCTAATGATTCGACCGCGGTCGTCGTGCTCGTTTTCGAGATAATCGCGAAAATATCCAATCGCTCCGAAAATTTCAGTCCTTCGGCACCGTCGTCCGGCCGACCATCAGACTCGACCAATCCTCGAAACAACCATTGATCCGTGTTCCCCGTTGCATTGCGAACGTATTACTCTAATGGTTCGACCGCGGTCGTCGTGCTTCGTTTTCGAGATAATCGCGAAAAACTTCAATCGCTCCGAAAATTTCAAAGTCCGACAGATTTCAGTCCTTCGGCACCGTCGTCCGACCGACCACCAAACTCGACCAATCCTCGAAACAACCATTGACCCTTGTTCCCCGTTGCATTGCGAACGTATTACTCTAATGGTTCAACCGCGGTCGTCGTGCTTCGTTTTCGAGATAATCGCGAAAAACTTCAATCGCTCCGAAAATTTCAAAGTCCGACAGATTTCCGTCCTTCGGCACCGTCGTCCGACCGACCACCAAACTCGACCAATCTTCGAAACAACCATTGATCCTTGTTCCCCGTTGCATTGCGAACGTATTACTCTAATGGTTCGACCGCGGTCGTCGGGCTCGTTTTCGAGATAATCGCGAAAAACTCCAAACGCTCCGAAAATTTCAAAGTCCCCACAGATATCAGTCCTTCGGCACCGTCGTCCGACCGACCACCAAACTCGACCAATCTTCGAAACAACCATTGATCTTTGTCCCCCGTTGCATTGCGAACGTATTACTCTAATGGTTCGACCGCGGTCGTCGTGCTTGTTTTCGAGATAATCGCGAAAAACTCCAATCGCTTCGAAAATTTCAGTCCTTCGGGACCGTGGTCCGACCGACCATCAGACTCGACCAATCCTCGAAACAACAATTGATCTGTGGCGGCACGTGCAACGAGCACGCCGTCTCATTACGACCAGGCGTTGAGTCTGGCCATCGGCGACATCAACGATGTCGGCGACGCATCGAATTTCGACGCCGATGCGTCGCGCTAAGATTGCAACTTGAGGGTTCTCGGAAAGCGGCGAGGACCGTCGTCGATACGTTATTGTATAAACATCCTTTATGGCGCGAGAGACGACGGTCCCCGAAAGATCCGCGCCGAGAGCCCACAAAGGCAGTCGAGACGAAACCAGCGAACGGGACGGACGACACCGTTGCCTGTTCGACGTCGTGAATAAAACTCCACAAGTATTACGATAAACCTGCAGTATTTCACTTTCCCGTCACCCACATAATTGGTGACCCCGACGTGATCTGTCGCGTAAAGGCAGATTAGTGTTTTCTATTGTACAACGTTCGCGTAGTGTGGAACGTGGAAAGTGCGAACTTTTTGACTAAGTGAACCGACTGCGATGGTGGACCCCACGGACGATCCAGAGGCGGCCACCGCGAGCAATCCGGGGACGGACTCCTCGAGCAGTCTGGAGATGTTCCCTGCGAACGACGCCGAGGCGACAACCGCCGCACCTCCACCGGCGGTAGCGCGTGTTTCCATTCGGGTCCCGCCGTTTAGGGAGAAGAACCCGACAACATGGTTCCGGCAACTCGAGTCGCAATTCGTCCTGTCTGGAATTACGCAGGATTCGACGAAATACCACTACGTTAGCGCGAATCTGGAGAATAAGTACGCCGACGTGGTGATCGACATTATCAATAACCCGCCGGCGACGGGTATGTACGATAAGTTGAAGACGGAACTGATTCGGCGATTATCGGACTCGAAGGAACAGAATATACGACGCCTGCTGGAACACGAGGAGATCGGCGACCGAAGGCCCTCGATTTTTCTAAGGCGTTTGCAGAACCTCGCGGGCGATACTGTGACGGATAGTTTTTTGAAGACCCTCTGGATGGGCCGCCTTCCGAGAGGGGTGCACGCCGTTCTCGTCACGCGACAGAGTGAGCCCCTGGACGAGCTCGCCGCCCTCGCCGACGCGGTAATGGAAGTAGCGCCGGGCGCCCAGGTCGCTGCCGCATCGAGGCCGAAAGACGATCTTCATGCGGAATTATCCGAACTTCGTCGCGAAATCGCGGCCCTTCGCTTGGGCAGAGACAATTTCCGCCGGGCGCGTTCGAAGTCCCGAGGACGACGCCGCGGTGCCTCGCAATCGCGCGACCACAGTCGGGAGAACATCCCCGACGATGGTTTATGCTGGTACCACCGGAAGCTCGGGGCACGCGCGAGAAAGTGCCGCGATCCATGCACGTTCGTGTCGGGAAACGGTCAGGCCGATCGTTAATGGCGGCAAGCGATTCCGAGCCTACCACCAACCGCCTATTCGTCACAGATCGCGATACGAAACTTACATTTATGGTGGATACCGGATCCGATCTGTGCGTTTTTCCGCGCTCGCGGGTGCGCGGGTTACGTGAGAAGTCCACGTACGAGCTTTACGCGGCAAACGGCTCAACGATTTCGACGTACGGGTGTGTTACTTTTCACCTAAATCTCGGGCTACGACGGGATTTTTCGTGGCGATTCGTCATCGCGGACGTCACGACACCCATCATCGGAGCGGATTTTCTGGGTTTCTACGGCCTCCTCGTCGATCTACGCTCCAAGAGACTAATCGACGGCGTCACTACGTTGTCCACGGTTGGGCGCGTCGTCGCAGGCCGTTCCGGTAGCGTCAAAGCAATAGCCGGAGAAACGAGATATCACGCGATTCTCGCCGAGTTCCCGGATGTCACGCGGCCGTCGGGAGGACATCGTAAAATTAAACACGCGACGTGTCACCACATTCGGACCACGCCTGGTCCACCCGTGTCCTGCAAACCTCGACGTCTAGCTCCCGATAAATTGAGGATTGCGAAGGCCGAATTCGAGAGAATGGTGAACGACGGAACGGCGCGCCGATCTGAGAGCTGCTGGTCGTCGGGCCTGCACATGGTTCTCAAGAAAACCAACGCAGTTCCCAAAAGAAACAACGCAGTTCCCAAGAAGGTCAACGCGGTTCCCAAGGAAACCAACAAAGAGGATCCAGAGGTAATGGCGACTGGTCGGTGATTATCGCGGGATGAACGCGAGGACAATTCCGGATAAATATCCTGTGCCGCACATCGAGGATTTCGCACAATGTTTGTCCGGCAAGACAATGTTCTCGACGGTCGATCTGGTGCGCGCATACAACCAGATCCCGGTGCATCCGGAGGATATACCGAAGACCGCGATCACGACACCGTTCGGGTTGTTCGAGTTCCCATACATGTCGTTTGGACTACGAAACGCGGCCCAGACTTTTCAGCGGTTCATGGACGAGGTGTTGCGTGGCTTCGAGTGGTGCTACGTGTACATCGACGACATCCTCGTGGCGTCCAGTTCCAACGAGGAACACGAGCGCCATTTACGTGAATTGTTCGGTCGTCTGAGTGAGTACGGCGTATTGGTGAACTCGCGGAAGTGCGTTTTCGGTGCTCCAGAAGTGACTTTCCTGGGGTACGCGGTGTCTGCACAGGGCACTCGGCCGCTTCCGCAGAAGGTCGAAGCGATTCGAACCTTTCCGCGCCCGGAGACCGTCAAACAGCTGCGGCAGTTCTTGGGCATGCTGAATTTTTACCGACGGTTCGTGCCGGAGGCTGCCGGGACCCAGGCACCTCTCAACGCAGCCCTACAGGGGAACGTCAAGGGTCGAGCTCCCGTCGAGTGGACAGCGGACAGGATCGAGGCTTTCGACCGATGCAAGGAGAGCCTCGCACGTGCAGCCCTCCTGGCGCATCCCGATGTCACGCTGCCCCTGGCAATTTTTGCGGATGCTTCGGACTTTACGGTAGGCGCTGCGCTACAGCAGCGGTCGCGCGACGGATGGCAACCCTTAGCTTTCTTTACCAAGAAGCTAACGGGAGCCGAGCGGAATTACAGCCCATATGATCGGGAGCTTTTGGCGATATATAAAGCCGTCAGATTTTTCAGGCATATGGTTGAGGGTCGCGTGTTCACGATTTTCACCGATCATAAGCCGCTGACTTTCGCGTTCGCGCAGAAACCGGAGAAACACACTCCGCGGCAGTTCCGTTATCTCGACTTGATCGGGCAATTTTCCACCGATGTCCGGCACGTGTCCGGTAAGGAAAACGTCGTTGCCGATGCGTTATCGCGGATCGCGGAGATATCGCCGGCGTTAGATTACGCGAAACTTGCCGAATCACAGCAATTGGACGAGGAGTTGCACGCGCTCCTACGCTCAGATTCGTCCCTTGCCCTAAAGAAGGTCACGTTGCCCGGAACGAATATCGAATTATATTACGATTCCGCGACCTCCTCGTTGCGACCGTTTGTTACGAAGCCATTCCGCCGTCAAGCGTTCGCGTCATTGCATGATCTCGCGCATCCTGGAGCTAAGGCAACCGCGAGACTCGTATCACAGCGTTTCGTGTGGCCGGGTATCCAAAAGGATAGCAAAACCTTGTCTATTGATATAAGCGAAATCTTCACTAAACTCGGTAAACTGAATGTCAACATTGGCCCGGGGATAGATGGTATACCCGCTTTATTCTTTAAATCGTGCGGTTTTATAATATCTCGCCCACTGTGGATCATATTTAACCGCTCCTTAACTACCGGTAAATTTCCAACTGCATGGAAAACCAGCTCGATAACTCCTGTTTTCAAGTCCGGCGATTCCTCTGATGTCAAGAACTACCGGCCGATTTGCGTCATGGATGTGATTCCAAAAGTCTTTGAGAGCATAATTGTAGACAAGTTGGGACCGTTACTACAGAACATTATTTGTGACGAACAGCATGGTTTTATGCCGGGTCGCTCAACGGTATCTAACTTATCCGTCTACTGTAATTTTGTATCTTCTGCACTGGAGTCCAATCATCAAGTGGATACAATATACACAGACTTCAGGAAAGCTTTTGATACTATTGATCACAGTATCTTAATATCTAAACTATCCGCTATTGGTTTCCATGGTAACTGCCTTTTATGGTTTCAAGATTACCTATCTAATAGAACTCAGATTGTAAAAGTCGCGAATTCGTACTCGTCGCCAATTAATGTAACGTCAGGAATCCCTCAAGGCTCACATCTTGGCCCTCTCTTATTCATTTTGTTCATCAATGATCTCTCTGACATTTTTTCAAATTGCCACTTTTTGTTATACGCGGACGATTTAAAATTATTCAAAAGAATATCTACCATAGCTGACTGTAATCTTTTGCAATCTGATCTGTTCAAATTTGAGCTCTGGTGCGAACGAAACAATATGTCCTTAAACGCGGGTAAATGTTACGTCATGCGATCTTCTAGGAAAAGATGTCCGATATCCTTCGAGTACAGTCTGAATAATTCAGCGCTTACTCATGTATCTGAAATTTCTGATTTAGGAGTCCGCTTTACCTCAGTACTCAACTTCTCCAATCACTATCGTAATGTCGCTAAGGATGCCGCGAGGATGTTAGGTTTCGTTATGCGTAACACAGCCGATTTCAGGAATCTGAGTTCCCTCAAACTCTTGTATTTCTCACTTGTTAGATCGCGACTTGAATATGCCTCTACTATCTGGTCACCCCAGCATTCAAAATATATTTATCTCCTGGAGAAGATACAACATAGATTCCTGAGATATGCTGCATATAAAACTGGTCAACGTATGGCGAGGCGCGATCATAACTATGTACCACTCATGCAATCTTTTAATATTCCTACTTTACAGATACGCAGAATTGGATCTGATTTACTTTTTATTCACAAGATCGTCAATGGTCTAGTTAACTGTCCACAGATATTGTGTTCCATCAATTTTCATATTCCGCCTAGGCAGTTCAGGGATGCCAGACTGTTTTACACGACTTCTTATAAGTCGAATTTTGGCTACTCTGATCCAATTAATCGTATTTGTGAAGTAGCTAATAAGTATACTGGCTCTTTTGATCTTTTCACTATATCTCATTCTGCACTCAAACGTCATCTGAATAATATTCTAAATAATGTACTGTGACATCCTTCGTCTTTTCTCTATTTTTAGCTCTTACACTTTACTGTTTGCGGTTGATTTCGATTACTGGTGTTTCTCACTCAAATTATTTTATAACATGCACCCTCTCACTCCTGTACACTAAAGGGATCTCTTTCCCGTTTACAAACAATAAATAAATAAAAAAAAAACCTGGGCACGAGCGTGCGTACCTTGCCAGCGAGCGAAGACAAGCAGACACGTGTCTACTCCGGTCGGCCGATTCCAAGCACCCTCGTCCCGTTTCGAACACTTACACGTGGACATCGTCGGTCCTTTGCCGATTTCGAAGGGTTACCGATATTGCGTAACATGCGTCGACCGTTTTACGCGATGGCCGGAGGCTTTCCCCGTCGAGGATATCACCGCTGAAACGGTGGCTTACGCGCTATTCTCCGGTTGGATTTCGAGGTTCGGAACACCTCAACGACTCACGACCGATCAGGGTCGACAGTTTGAATCGGCGTTGTTTCAGCAGTTGTCGCGCTTAATCGGCACACAGCACCTGCGCACGACCGCGTACCATCCCGCAGCGAACGGTATGGTGGAACGATTCCATCGGCAATTAAAATCCGCGATTGTTTGCCACGCCGACACGGGATGGGCAGATTCACTGCCTGTCGTTCTCTTAGGCATTCGAGCTGTCTGGAAGGACGACATCCAAGCAACGCCCGCGGAGATGATTTATGGCGAACCGATTCGCCTACCGGGTGAATTTTTAGCCGACTCGCGAGCCCCCATCGATGAGGGAGAGGCGTTCGTTTCGCGGCTTCGCCAGCATTTCCGTGGTCTACGACCGTCTCCGGCATCGCGCCACGGAGACAAGAAGACATTTATTTTCAAGGACTTGTCAACAGCGTCGCACGCGTTCGTGCGACACGGCGGAGTCAAGTGCTCCTTGCAACCGGCATACGACGGTCCATACGAAATAATCCAGCGACACTCGAAACACTTTAACATCCGTGTTAAAAACCGAGTTATTCCAGTGTCGTTGGACCGCTTGAAACCCGCGTACCTGCTGCGAGACGAAGGGCAGGACGAACCGCGGAGATCGACTCCGCAGGTGGTCCCCGCAGAGACCATTGCGGATAAATAGGGCTGCCAGTGGCATTGTGGCGATGTATAAGCTTTGCGACACCCCATTGATTGAAGTGGTTGAAGTCAGTGACCTTGGAGTCACGTTCGGGTCAGGGCTTGATTTTCGGAACCACTATCGGAAGATCTCGGGTAAGGCTATGAAAACCCTCGGGTTTATAGCTCGAGTTGGGAAACACTTCAGGCAGATCCGTACGCTCAAGCTGTTATACGTAGCCCTGGTGAGACCTCATTTAGAGTACGCGTCTGTAATTTGGAACCCTAGACATAAGCTGTATATAAGCTTAATCGAAAGGGTCCAGCACAAGTTTCTGAGGCTAGCCATGAGGTTATCTGGTAGCCCTATGCGGTTTAGCGATCATTATTATCATCCAGCCTTACAGACTACTGGGCTTATGTCTCTCACTAGTCGCCGAGTCTGTTCCGATCTGCTCTTCCTCTATAAGGTAATCAACGGTCATATAAACTGTCACGAGCTTGTGGCACTGGTTTGTTATCATGCCCCACAAAGGTCACTACGCCCAAGACCCCTTTTTGTACCGAGGGTCCCCACCTATAGTCATTATACCGCAGATCCCATACATCGGGCTATGGAAGAGCTGAATCAGTGCTGCGATGGCATTGACCTATTTGCATATTCGCTGGATCGGTTTCGTGAGCATTTGTTTAGGCATCTCCTATCGCAATAGCAATAGTTTTCTCATGCGTCGTAGTTAGCGCATGAACAGGCAGACTGATATCTGATTTGTGATATAATTATTAGTTATCTCATCGATGTAATTTATTAATATTAAGTTATGTTAAAATATGGTATTTTATTTTATAGTATTCTATTTTTGTTATGGTATTTTATATATTTATATTTTTCTGTTTTATTTAATTATTTATTCATACTATGTAGCAATCTGTATTAATTGTAGCTCTGTATACTAAAGGGTTTCCCGTTAAATAATAATAATAATAATAATAATAATAAAGCGACCGACCGAACGACACGGTCGGGAAGACGCGTACGATTCCCCGATCGCTACAACGCAAGTACGTAGATGTGGCGTAAACACGGAATCCGCGAACGCGTCCTAGTTGTAAGCATGTACATAGTAGTTGGTAAGGTGTATATATGTATATATGTATATGTGTGTATAGTAGTTATAAGCGCGAGCGCACCCTTAATTTCACTAAGGGGGGTGATGTGGCGGCACGTGCAACGAGCACGCCGTCTCATTACGACCAGGCGTTGAGTCTGGCCATCGGCGACATCAACGATGTCGGCGACGCATCGAATTTCGGCGCCGATGCGTCGCGCTAAGATTGCAACTTGAGGGTTCTCGGAAAGCGGCGAGGACCGTCGTCGATACGTTATTGTATAAACATCCTTTATGGCGCGAGAGACGACGGTCCCCGAAAGATCCGCGCCGAGAGCCCACAAAGGCAGTCGAGACGAAACCAGCGAACGGGACGGACGACACCGTTGCCTGTTCGACGTCGTGAATAAAACTCCACAAGTATTACGATAAACCTGCAGTATTTCACTTTCCCGTCACCCACAGATCCTTGTTCCCCGTTGCATTGCGAATGTATTACTCTAATGGTTCGACCGCGGTCGTCGTGCTTCGTTTTCGAGATAATCGCGAAAAACTTCAATCGCTCCGAAAATTTCAAAGTCCCCACAGATATCAGTCCTTCGGCACCGTCGTCCGACCGACCACCAAACTCGACCAATCATCGAAACAACCATTGATACTTGTTCCCCGTTGCATTGCGAACGTATTACTCTAATGGTTCGACCGCGGTCGTCGTGCTTCGTTTTCGAGATAATCGCGAAAAACTCCAATCGCTCCGAAAATTTCAAATTCCCCACAGATATCAGTCCTTCGGCACCGTCGATCGACCGACCACCAAACTCGAACAATCTTCGAAACAACCATTGATCCTTGTTCCCCGTTGCATTGCGAACGTATTACTCTAATGATTCGACCGCGGTCGACGTGCTCGTTTACGAGATAATCGCGAAAAACCCCAATCGCTCCGAAAAGTTCAGTCCTTAGGCACCGTCGTCCGGCCGACCATCAGACTCGACCAATCCTCGAAACAACCATTGATCCGTGTTCCCCGTTGCATTGCGAACGTATTACTCTAATGGTTCGACCGCGGTCGTCGTGCTTCGTTTTCGAGATAATCGCGAAAAACTTCAATCGCTCCGAAAATTTCAAAGTCCGACAGATTTCAGTCCTTCGGCACCGTCGTCCGACCGACCACCAAACTCGACCAATCCTCGAAACAACCATTGACCCTTGTTCCCCGTTGCATTGCGAACGTATTACTCTAATGGTTCGAACGCGGTCGTTGTGCTCGTTTTCGAGATAATACACTCTGGGCGATTCCTCTCTGACAGAGGTCGCGGAAGTCCTGGATCTTGGGGTTACGTTTACGTCAGGGCTGGGCTTTCGTAACCACTATCGTAATATTAATCCCCTCAAAAACTTAAAAAAAGTAAAAAAATTACGCCAAGTACATCAAATCAAGTAAATCACAAAACATAGAAGATAATAATAAATACAAAATTAAAAAAAGAAGTGAAATCAAAATGAGCTGCCAGTACATAAAGATGCAGTCCAACTACGCTTTAGATGACACAACTACATATGCACAGCTAAGATTCCATTACTCATAATGGCTATTTATACAAAGAAAAAATGTATTAAATAATATTAAGCAAATATATTTTTACACAAATAAATATTTTAATACGAATAAATATTTGATTCAAAATACTTGGCGCTGCGCAACCGAAAAAATGTTAATTGCCTTAGTATTAATTAATAATTTACAACAACTCCATTACAATATAAAATACATATACATAGACATATTAGAAACGCTGTCATATTTATTCTACATATATGTAATTCTAATACCATACGTAGCATATGCACACGCACACGCACACGCGCACGCGCACGCACGCACACACACACACACACACACATGCACGTACAAGAAAGAAAGAAAAGATAATCCAATTTATACATATTTATTGAGTTTAGCAACACCAATTCGGGGCGCAGCGCCAAGTATTTTGAATCAAATATTTATTCGTATTAAAATATTTATTTGTGTAAAAATATATTTGCTTAATATTATTTAATACATTTTTTCTTTGTATAAATAGCCATTATGAGTAATGGAATCTTAGCTGTGCATATGTAGTTGTGTCATCTAAAGCGTAGTTGGACTGCATCTTTATGTACTGGCAGCTCATTTTGATTTCACTTCTTTTTTTAATTTTGTATTTATTATAATCTTCTATGTTTTGTGATTTACTTGATTTGATGTACTTGGCGTAATTTTATTACTTTTTTTAAGTTTTTCAGGGGATCTCACTTATTTTTTCAAAGATTAATTGTACTATTATTTGCAAATTCATATTCATACACACGTATTAATTGTTTATTTATCCTGAATGCATGGAAAATCTTCCAGACGATTAGATCGAAACATTTGGATCAAATGTTGACGCATTAACGCATGATTGTACGTTACTTTGTCTGGCAATTTATTGATGAATAATAACGAAACAGCAAATGCACTCGCAACAACTCCGCAATCCCGACTGTTAGGTTGATACACGTTCAAGGGTAAAGGGTGCAAGGGTAAAGGGCGCAAGGGTAAAGGGCGCAAGGGTAAAGGGCGCAAGGGTGCAGGGTAAAGGTTGCAGGGTAAAGGGCGCAAGGGTAAAGGGCGCAAGGGTAAAGGGTGCAAGGGTAAAGGGTGCAAGGGTAAAGGGTGCAAGGGTAAAGGGCGCAAGGGTAAAGGGCGCAAGGGTTAAGGGTGCAAGGGTAAAGGGTGCAAGGGTAAAGGGTGCAAGGGTAAAGGGTGCAAGGGCGCAAGGGTAAAAGGGCGCAAGGGTAAAGGGTGCAAGGGTAAATGTTGCAGGTTAAAGGGTGCAAGGGTAAAGGGTGCAGGGTAAAGGGCGCAAGGGTAAAGGGCGCAAGGGTAAAGGGCGCAAGGGTAAAGGGCGGAAGGGTGCAGGGTAAAGGGTGCAGGGTAAAGGGCGCAAGGGTAAAGGGTGCAAGGGTAAAGGGCGCAAGGGTAAAGGGCGCAAGGGTAAAGGGCGCAAGGGTGCAGGGTAAAGGGTGCAGGGTAAAGGGCGCAAGGGTAAAGGCTGCAAGGGTAAAGGGTGCAAGGGTAAAGGGTGCAGGGTAAAGGGTGCAAGGGTAAAGGGTGCAGGGTAAAGGGCGCAAGGGTAAAGGGCGCAAGGGTAAAGGGTGCAAGGGTAAAGGGCGCAAGGGTAAAGGGTGCAAGGGTAAAGGGTGCAAGGGTAAAGGGTGCAAGGGCGCAAGGGTAAAGGGCGCAAGGGTAAAGGGTGCAAGGGTAAAGGGTGCAGGGTAAAGGGTGCAAGGGTAAAGGGTGCAGGTTAAAGGGCGCAAGGGTAAAGGGCGCAAGGGTAAAGGGCGCAAGGGTAAAGGGCGCAAGGGTAAAGGGTGCAAGGGTAAAGGGTGCAAGGGTAAAGGGTGCAAGGGTAAAGGGTGCAAGGGTAAAGGGTGCAAGGGTAAAGGGTGCAAGGGTAAAGGGTGCAAGGGTAAAGGGTGAAGGGTAAAGGGTGTAAGGGTAAAGGGTGTAAGGGTAATGGGTGTAAGGGTGAAGGGTGCAAGGGTGAAGGGTGCAAGAGTAAAGGGTGCAAGGGTAAAGGGTGCAAGGGTAAAGGGTGCAAGGGTGAAGGGTGCAAGGGTGAAGGGTGCAACGGTAAAGGGTGCAAAGGTAAAGAGTGCAAGGGTAAAGGGTGCAAGGGTAAAGGGTGTAAGGGCAATGGGTGTAAGGGTGAAGGGTGCAAGGGTAAAGGGTGCAAGGGTAAAGGGTGCAAGTGTAAAGGGTGCAAGGGTAAAGGGTGCAAGGTAAAGGGTGCAAGGGTAAAGGGTGCAAGGTAAAGGGTGTAAGGGTATAAGGGTAAAGGGTGCAAGGGTAAAGGGTGCAAGGGTAAAGGGTGCAAGGGTAAAGGGTGCAAGGGTAAAGGGTGCAAGTGTAAAGGGTGCAAGGGTAAAAGGTGCAAGGGTAAAGGGTGCAAGGGTAAAGGGTGCAAGTGTAAAGGGTGCAAGGGTAAAGGGTGCAAGGGTAAAGGGTGCAAGGGTAAAGGGTGCAAGGGTGAAGGGTGCAAGGGTGAAGGGTGCAAGGGTAAAGGGTGCAAGGGTAAAGGGTGCAAGGTAAAGGGTGCAAGGTAAAGGGTGTAAGGGTATAAAGGTAAAGGGTGCAAGGGTAAAGGGTGCAAGGGTAAAGGGTGCAAGTGTAAAGGGGCAAGGGTAAAGGGTAAAGGGTATAAGGGTGAAGGGTGTAAGGGTATAGGGTATAAGGGTAAAGGGTGCAAGGGTAAATGGTGCAAGGATAAAGGGTGCAAGGGTAAAGGGTATAAGGGTAAATGGTAAAAGGTGTAACGGTATATAAGGGTATAAGGGTATACGGGTATATAAGGGTGTAAGGGCATAAGGATGTAAGGATATAAGGGTATATAAGAGTATAAGGGTATATAAGGGTGTAAAGTTATAAAGGTATAGAAGGGTGTATATATAAGAGTATAAGGGTGTAGGGGAATATATATGAGTATAAGGGTATAAGGGTATAACGGTATATAAGGGTGTAAGGGTATAAGGGTATATAAGGGTATACAGGGTGTTCCGAAAATGGTGCGGTATATTAAAGGGGGTGATTCGGGGTGTGATTGCAAACAACTTTTTCCTTTGCGAAAATGCCCTCCGAGGTTTCGTTAACGAGATATTAATAAAAAGCACCGACCAATCAGAGCGCGAGCCTTCCGCTGGAGGTCCCGCGCTAGCGTGGCCGCGCGCCGGGCCGCGCTGCGACTACGAACAAGCAAGGCGGCATGCATCGAAGGAAATTGCGTAGAATGGCAAATGAAAAAGACGTAACAAAAAAATCGAACCTTTTGCCATGGTTTGTTTGCCATTTAAAGTGAATAATGAATAAAGGATAAATGGATGAAAATCACGTGTAACGTAAAAAGACGAATACACATTTTTTTTCGAAGATTCGAAAATAATAATTATTTGAAGTGGGAGGATAAGGAATACGTAAAATTCCTTGTGTTAATAACATATCCACGAAAAGGTAATGTAACAGGAAATTAACGAAAAGTGATCGTAGTTCGTTATTGTGATAAAAATCCGTAACTCAATAACGGCCAACACTGTTGTTGATAATGAATAAGTTGGTTTAAAAACTCGGAAGAAAAATTTACGTACGTAAATTTTGAGAATTATCTCCGGAAATAAGCCGTAGCCTGCGTTAAATTTAAAAAATAATAGTCGCCAATAATGTAACTAAAACTCACCCTTTCGGAAATTCACCTGCAGCTTAAAAACCTGGGTGACTAGGTCACTGAACCGATCCTGGTCATCGACAGACGCGTCGAGTGCACAGCTGATCTCAGGTACACGACACCATCCAAAGTTAAGGGTCGCAACGTCAAGTGCGTCCGGGTTAATGCACCGAATATTCACTTCACTGCACGGCTACTAACACTGATCACTTAATTTATTTTTCATGGAACGTGTTGTTGCTACGTTATAAAAATTGGTGGAAATGAATTTTTACTTGGCGTTCGGAGCCGTGGGTAATTCATGCGCAAATTCTCACGCTGCAGCACTTGCGTCCTCGTTGTTCGGGGGGTACACACAGAACATCGCGTAATACTCTCGAGCAGAGAACATTTGTCTGCGACGCGATTGCTAACTGCTGACTGACAAGATTTTTTCCAAGCGACTTCTTCTACCCCCAAATAGTTTCTCTCGTTCCATTATGAGTTGACCCCCACCAGGCCAAGAGGCTTCAGGTAAAAAGAAGCCAGCACATTTTCGGAACACACGTGTTTTGCACAAGTGCAACGAAAACTTTCACAAAAGCCCGCGCTCCGTCCTTCTACTGCCAATGTACCCATTGCTTCGAGATAGAAAACAGATACCACGTGTATCGGTTCGAAAGGGTCCGAAGAGAAGAGAAACAGAAAGTCTTCGAGTTGCTATAAAGAAAAAAATCCTGCTTCCTGTTTCCCTTTTCCGATACCCTGAGTTCCCGTCTGCTACGAGGCGGAACCAAGTAAGTCATAAATTATCCGAAACTGTAGGAAACCGTTCTCTACCGCCGACTTGCGGGACAATACGGTCATAAACCGCGACCCTGGCGAAATGCTCTGGCTGATCAGCCTGATTAATTTTGGAGAACTAGAAATTACAGAGTATTATCCAGCATCAATACGTCTCGCGGAGAGACACAGGAAAAGAAGGGATAGTCCGCTGACTGCGCGTAGTCCCGCCTGCTTCGTCCTACCCTCAAATTAAAGACGGATCCCTTGTCTCTCGAGTATAAACACGTGCTCGAATTTCAAAACACAAGCACGCGTCGACGTATTCGGTGCGAGAGACTGTGGGCTTGAGGTCCGATTGGCCCCAAACTAACCAATCTGCCCTGGATCCCTCCCAAACGGCCACTGTCCTGAAGAGGCCCTCTTCACAGCGATATCTCCTCCACAAGGCCCACCTTCTCTCGCACGGAATACGTCGACGCGTGCTTGTGTTTTGAAATTCGAGCACGTGTTTATACTCGAGAGACAAGGGATCCGTCTTTAATTTGAGGGTAGGACGAAGCAGGCGGGACTACGCGCAGTCAGCGGACTATCCCTTCTTTTCCTGTGTCTCTCCGCGAGACGTATTGATGCTGGATAATACTCTGTAACTTCGAGTTCTCCAAAATTAATCAGGCTGATCAGCCAGAGCATTTCGCCAGGGTCGCGGTTTATGACCGTATTGTCCCGCAAGTCGGCGGTAGAGAACGGTTTCCTACAGTTTCGGATAATTTATGACTTACTTGGTACCGCCTCGTAGCAGACGGGAACTCAGGGTATCGGAAAAGGGAAACAGGAAGCAGGATTTTTTTCTTTATAGCAACTCGAAGACTTTCTGTTTCTCTTCTCTTCGGACCCTTTCGAACCGATACACGTGGTATCTGATTTCTATCTCGAAGCAATGGGTACATTGGCAGTAGAAGGACGGAGCGCGGGCTTTTGTGAAAGTTTTCGTTGCACTTGTGCCAAACACGTGTGTTCCGAAAATGTGCTGGCTTCTTTTTACCTGAAGCCTCTTGGCCTGGTGGGGGTCAACTCATAATGGAACGAGAGAAACTATTTGGGGGTAGAAGAAGTCGCTTGGAAAAAATCTTGTCAGTCAGCAGTTAGCAATCGCGTCGCAGACAAATGTTCTCTGCTCGAGAGTATTACGCGATGTTCTGTGTGTACCCCCCGAACAACGAGGACGCAAGTGCTGCAGCGTGAGAATTTGCGCGGGAATTACCCACGCCTCCGAACGCCAAGTAAAAATTCATTTCCACCAATTTTTATAACGTAGCAACAACACGCTCCATGAAAAGTAAATTAAGTGATCAGTGTTAGTAGCCGTGCAGTGAAGTGAATATTCGGTACGTTGACCTGAACGCACCTGACATTGCGACCCTTAACTTTGGGTAGTGTCGTATACCTGGGATCAGCTGTGCACTGGGCTCGTCCATCGATGACCAGGATCGGTTCAGTGACCCAGTGACACAAGTTTTCAAGTTGCAGGTGAATTTTCTACAAGGGTGAGTTTTAGTTCCTTTAATGGTGATCATTCATTTTTAAATTTAACGCAAGCTATGGCTTATTTCCGGCGATAATTCTCAAAATTCTCGTACGAAAATATTTATTCGGGCTTTTTAAACAGACTTATTCGTTATCAGCAACAGTGCTGGCCGTTATTGAGTTACGGATTTTTATCACAATAACGAACTACGATCACTTTTCGTTAATTTCCTGTTACATTACCTTTTCGTGGATATGTTATTAACACAAGGAATTTTACGTATTCCTTATCCTCCCACTTCAAATAATTATTATTTTCGAATCTTCGAAAAAAAATGTGTATTCGTCTTTTTACGTTACACGTGATTTTCATCCATTTATCCTTTATTCATTATTCACTTTAAATGGCAAACAAACCATGGCAAAAGGTTCGATTTTTTTGTTACGTCTTTTTCATTTGCCATTCTACGCAATTTCCTTCGATGCATGCCGCCTTGCTTGTTCGTAGTCGCAGCGCGGCCCGGCGCGCGGCCACGCTAGCGCGGGACCTCCAGCGGAAGGCTCGCGCTCTGATTGGTCGGTGCTTTTTATTAATATCTCGTTAACGAAACCTCGGAGGGCATTTTCGCAAAGGAAAAAGTTGTTTGCAATCACACCCCGAATCACCCCCTTTAATATACCGCACCATTTTCGGAACACCCTGTATACTCTGCGGAATGATCCCGAGAGTCGACGAACGAAACATGTGTGCGAATCTGATAGGTGTGTGTAACGCGTAGTATACGTATTTGGTTGACGAAACTTATTTGGTTGACGAAATTTTCGACTGGAGAAGAAAAAATTTTCTTACCAGAAATGACATTTCCATGAGACGATATTACGATATCTCTAGCATGCGTGGACCGATTTTATTGAAATTGGTCTTATTCGAAAGCTGATATGCGGTTTACATAAGAAAAATGCCTTTAAATTTAGAAAATATTGCAGGCGTAATAAGATATAATGAAATAAGTGTCAGAATGCCTCCGCGACGAGTAAAGATACACGGTAGCGGCAGGGACAGTTCGATCGACAGGGACAGTTCGATATACAGGGTGTTTTTTTTTTTCATGTACTTGGCGTCGAGACGCTACCGCGTCTCTAGATTGTAAGGCGTTGAAAACCCTTGGGTTTATAGCCCGATTCGGTAAAGACTTTAAACATATCAGAACATTTCAATTACTATACGTAGCATTGGTGAGGCCGCATGTTGAATATGCGTCGGTGATCTGGAGTCCCAGGCATAAACACTACATTAATTTGATCGAGAGGGTCCAGCACAAGTTCCTTAGGTTGGCCATGTGGGTAACTGGCAGCCCTATGCGGTTTAGTGACCATGATTATGGTTTTGCCCTGCAAAAAACTATTCTCTTGACTCTCAGTGACCGTCGTGTATGCTCTGATATATTATTTCTGTATAAAGTACTTCACGGTCAGATAAACTGCCAGGAGCTCGTTGGTCTGATTTGCTTTCACGCACCGCAACGCTCTCTGCGTTCAAGACCCCTATTCTCAACATGTGTCCCTGATTATCTAGAGACGCGGTAGCGTCTCGACGCCAAATACATGAAAAAAAAAAAACACCCTGTATATCGAACTGTCCCTGTCGATCGAACTGTCCCTGCCGCTACCGTGTATCTTTACTCGTCGCGGAGGCATTCTGACACTTATTTCATTATATCTTATTACGCCTGCAATATTTTCTAAATTTAAAGGCATTTTTCTTATGTAAACCGCATATCAGCTTTCGAATAAGACCAATTTCAATAAAATCGGTCCACGCATGCTAGAGATATCGTAATATCGTCTCATGGAAATGTCATTTCTGGTAAGAAAAATTTTTCTTCTCCAGTCGAAAATTTCGTCAACCAAATAAGTTTCGTCAACCAAATACGTATACTACGCGTTACACACACCTATCAGATTCGCACACATGTTTCGTTCGTCGACTCTCGGGATCATTCCGCAGAGTATATACCCTTATATACCCTTATACCCTTACACCCTTATATACCGTTATACCCTTATACCCTTATACTCATATATATTCCCCTACACCCTTATACTCTTATATATACACCCTTCTATACCTTTATAACTTTACACCCTTATATACCCTTATACTCTTATATACCCTTATATCCTTACATCCTTATGCCCTTACACCCTTATATACCCGTATACCCTTATACCCTTATATACCGTTACACCTTTTACCATTTACCCTTATACCCTTTACCTTTGCACCCTTTATCCTTGCACCATTTACCCTTGCACCCTTTACCCTTATACCCTATACCCTTACACCCTTCACCCTTATACCCTTTACCCTTTACCCTTGCACCCTTTAGACTTGCACCCTTTACCCTTGCACCCTTTACCCTTGCACCCTTTACCTTTATACCCTTACACCCTTTACCTTGCACCCTTTACCCTTGCACCCTTTACCTTGCACCCTTTACCCTTGCACCCTTTACCCTTGCACCCTTCACCCTTGCACCCTTCACCCTTGCACCCTTTACCCTTGCACCCTTTACCCTTGCACCCTTTACCCTTGCACCCTTTACACTTGCACCCTTTACCCTTGCACCCTTTACCCTTGCACCCTTTACCCTTGCACCCTTTACCCTTGCACCCTTTACCCTTGCACCCTTTACCCTTGCACCCTTTACCCTTATACCCTTACACCCTTTACCTTGCACCCTTTACCCTTGCACCCTTTACCCTTGCACCCTTCACCCTTACACCCATTGCCCTTACACCCTTTACCCTTGCACCCTTTACCCTTGCACTCTTTACCTTTGCACCCTTTACCGTTGCACCCTTCACCCTTGCACCCTTCACCCTTGCACCCTTTACCCTTGCACCCTTTACCCTTGCACCCTTTACTCTTGCACCCTTTACCCTTGCACCCTTCACCCTTGCACCCTTCACCCTTACACCCATTACCCTTACACCCTTTACCCTTACACCCTTTACCCTTCACCCTTTACCCTTGCACCCTTTACCCTTGCACCCTTTACCCTTGCACCCTTTACCCTTGCACCCTTTACCCTTGCACCCTTTACCCTTGCACCCTTTACCCTTGCACTCTTTACCTTTGCACCCTTTACCGTTGCACCCTTCACCCTTGCACCCTTCACCCTTGCACCCTTTACCCTTGCACCCTTTACTCTTGCACCCTTTACCCTTGCACCCTTCACCCTTGCACCCTTCACCCTTACACCCATTACCCTTACACCCTTTACCCTTACACCCTTTACCCTTCACCCTTTACCCTTGCACCCTTTACCCTTGCACCCTTTACCCTTGCACCCTTTACCCTTGCACCCTTTACCCTTGCACCCTTTACCCTTGCACCCTTTACCCTTGCACCCTTTACCCTTGCACCCTTTACCCTTGCACCCATTACCCTTGCACCCTTTACCCTTGCACCCTTTACCCTTGCACCCTTTACCCTTGCACCCTTTACCCTTGCACCCTTTACCCTTGCACCCTTTACCCTTGCACCCTTTACCCTTGCACCCTTTACCCTTGCACCCTTTACCCTTGCACCCTTTACCCTTGCACCCTTTACCCTTGCACCCTTTACCCTTGCACCCTTTACCCTTGCACCCTTTACCCTTGCACCCTTTACCCTTGCACCCTTTACCCTTGCACCCTTTACCCTTGCACCCTTTACCCTTGCACCCTTTACCCTTGCACCCTTTACCCTTGCACCCTTTACCCTTGCACCCTTTACCCTTGCACCCTTTACCCTTGCACCCTTTACCCTTGCACCCTTTACCCTTGCACCCTTTACCCTTGCACCCTTTACCCTTGCACCCTTCACCCTTACACCCATTGCCCTTACACCCTTCACCCTTGCACCCTTTACCCTTGCACCCTTTACCCTTATACCCTTTACCCTTGCACCCTTTACCCTTGCACCCTTCACCCTTGCACCCTTCACCCTTGCACCCTGCACCCTTGCACCCTTTACCCTTGCACCCTTTACCTTGCACCCTTTACCTTGCAGCCTTTACCTTGCACCCTTTACCCTTTACCCTTGCACCCTTTACCCTTATACCCTATACCCTTACACCCTTACACCCTTACACCCTTCACCCTTATACCCTTTACCCTTATACCATTTACCCTTTACCCTTGCACCCTTTACCCTTGCACCCTTTACCCTTGCACCCTTTACCCTTGCACCCTTTAGCCTTGCACCCTTTACCCTTGCACCCTTTACCCTTGCACCCTTTGCCCTTGCACCCTTTGCCCTTGCACCCTTTGCCCTTGCACCATTTGCCCTTGCACCCATTGCCCTTACACCCTTCACCCTTGCACCCTTTACCCTTGCACTCTTTACCCTTGCACCCTTTACCCTTGCACCCTTTACCCTTGCACCCTTCACCCTTGCACCCTTGCAACAAAGCGGTCTATGGACACACCACGCATTCCGTGTGTTTCCTGCGAGAAAGTCTGTTTTAAAAGAGAGGTTCTTAAGTTTGATATTTCTAAAAGAACATATAAGGGAAATGTAATGCAAACATTGTTAAATCATATTGGATACAAAGTTGGTGACATGCATTTTATTTGCCGATATTGTCACGATAAAATTCGCAACGATTCCATACCACCAAAATGTATTTTAAATCAGCTTGATGTACGTTCAATTCCAGAAATAGCAGTGTTGAACGATTACGAACGAATTCTCATTCAAAGAGCTAAACCGTTTCAAACGATTGTGAGAATGGATACAGTAATGCGTAAAAATATGCCACATAAACATATGTTTCCAAAAGTAAAGGGGAGAACATTTCACCTTCCTTTGCCGTTACAAGAAAATTTAAAAAAAATCTGTCCTTCGACTGAACCTTTAAATCAAAATCATGAATTATACATATTGGTGCGAGGCATTCCAACAAAATCTAAAATAGTTTGGGAAAAGTTAGTTGACTTGAAGAAAGTATGGAATGCCTTAGTATGGTTGAAAGCCAATAATCCTCTGTACTCAGAAATTGTTTTACCACAATCGTACGATTTATTGCTAAATGCCAAATTACCAGATACAGAATTTCAAGAAGAAGTTGTTATCGAGGACGTTGACGGTAAAATACTTAATATCGATGAAAATATCAAACGTGCATTATTGACGCAAATGTCACAATCTGATGCATATTATGATCAGTTTACGATTTATCCAATGTATGACAAAAGGGTTAATGAATCTGCTACCGCACTCTATCAAATGCTTAAAGTTCATGACATTCCGTTGGGCCATCGTGCTGAACACTTAGATGTGAAATGTTTCCCAGATTTATATCCTTATGGGGTGAACGGACAGCATGAAGAAAGATTGGTACGTTTGACTGATCATGAATTCATTAAGTCCAAACTGATGTCCAAGCATTCGCAATTTCGATTGAACATGCAATATATTTTTCATTTATTTCACGATACCAATATGCGGCAATTGAACGCTGGAATTTTTCACAAAATGAACGTCGTAAATCCACGTGAAAAATACACAGCTGCTGGTTTTCTAGAGCAACTCTCTAAAGATCAGCTACAAACGAACTTGAACACTATTTTTTCCAGATTACGTAATACAGCACAGTATTGGCGCAAACCGAGAAACGATTTGAACTGTATGATACACCATTATGGACCAGCTACATGGTTCCTCACGCTTAGTCCAAGTGAGTGGCTATGGACAGATTTAATAGAATATCTTCGTGAAGTAAACGGCCCATCGGTGGCTAAAATGTCCCCGAACGAACTCATTGCTTCTGATCCTGTTTCAACTGCTCGATTTATAGATAATGCATTCCACGCTATGCTGGATTTCATTTGTTCGCCCGACAATCCGATTGGCAAGGTGACACATTACTTTTGGCGCAGAGAATATCAAAGCAGAGGATCACAACATTTTTATCTTTTAATTTGGATTGAAGATGCTCCTATAATCGATAAATCTTCGAAGGAAGATGTAGCACGATTCATTAGGAAATACGTCACTTGCAGATTGCCCTCACCGCATGTGTCGCCAGAATTATATAGTCGTGTAATTGCACATCAAATGCATAAATGCAATAGCTATTGTCTACGCAACAAAAAAACTAAAAATTCCTTCCGTAAAGTATGTAGATTTTCATTTCCACGTCCAGTTACAGATACTTTGGTAATAAGGGATGTAGCTGTTTCTATAGGTGCTAGAAAACAATTGAAAGCAAAAGGTAGACTCTATGATCTTCCACGTTCAACACAGGAAGTACGCATCAATGATTATAATGCTCCCGTTCTCACGGTTTGGAGAGGTAACATGGATATACAATATATTGGAGAAAAGACAGGGTTGGTAACATGTTACTGTACTAAGTACGTGTCAAAGCCGGAAAAAAGTTACGCTACGGACACTTTGGCAGCAATCACTTCTACTAAGTCATTAGCTAGTCTGCTGTGCAACCTTGGAATGCGCATGCTAAATCATAGAGAATGTGGAGCGCCTGAATGCGCTGATACTCTTTTAGGATTATCATTGTATGGCACTGACTGCAGTACTACTATTAGATGGTTAGATGTAAATATACTGAGAAGTAGGAAATTGAAAACTCGCAAAGAGATTGAGGATCTGGAAGGTGAATCCACAGACATATTTTGTCCATCCCTCATAGATGATCACTATCCTAACAGACCCAAGGAATTAGAATCTATGCATCTGTACGATTTTGCTATGTGGTATGACGTTACTAAAATTAGACCGTCTGAAAAAACTGAATACTATGAAATCCGTGCATCTTTGTTTTTGAAAAAAAGGCAAAGAGGATATCTTATCAATCATTATAAGTACAATGTTCAAACCCAACCTGAGAATTATTATTTCTCATTATTATTATTATTCCAACCTTGGAGAAACACCGACGAATTGAAAAATGGATTTAACACATATGCGGAATCTTTTTTGTCGCTAGAATCATCACAATTGACAGATGCAGTTCAGTATCACGAACGAATAACGGATATTCGAGAAGCGCGTGATCATATAAAGGAAGAAATTGAAAAGAACGTGTTGAATACTGTAGAACAAGAAGAAAATGATCAAGGCGATCACCCCTTAGAGTGTGTCCCCATTGAAACTGTTGGTGCCATGAAAGACTTTAAAGACACGGAAAAAAAATTGGACTGTGGTGATCTTCAAGAAATGATTTCGGAATTGAACCATGATCAGAAGCGGATATTTGATAAAGTTACTAAGTCCTTGACGTCTAACGATAACATTCTTAGACTTTATGTCAGTGGAGAAGGTGGCACTGGGAAAAGTTTTTTAATAAAAACTATCAGACAGTGGATCAAGCAGAGTATCGGAAAAGACACAGCAGTAACTGCTCCTACTGGAATCGCAGCTTTTAATATCGAAGGTCTTACCATACACCGATTATTTCAATTACCTGTAGAACATGGACATACAGCCCAGTATAGGCAACTTAGCGATGCAGCCCTTCAAATTGTACGAGATCAATTAAAAAATGTTGCTTTAGTAATTATCGATGAAATATCGATGGTTTCTAACGTAACTTTCCTGTACATACATCTACGACTTACAGAAATATTTGATACTGCAGATTCAGATGATGCTTGGTTCGGAAAAATACCTATTCTGTTATTTGGTGACTTATTACAACTTCCTCCTGTTCACGAAGAACCTGCTTTTATACAATTATCTAATAAGAGTATGGAGAAAAATGTTGGAGGATTAGGTTCTTATAATTTATGGTCTGCCTTGTTTAGCTATGACGAATTGAGAATAAACATGCGACAGCAGGGTGATAATATTTACAAAGAGATCTTGTCGAGAATTCGCACTGGAGTAGTGACCGCTTCGGATACAAAGCTTTTAGAAACGAGGAAATTAAATTTCAAAGCGACAAATTGTAATGCCCGATTAAAGGAATTAAGTGATTACATGCTTAATGTAGGATCTAATACGGTGTGTTTACTTCCCACATGTGTTCAGTGTGATGTTTTGAACGCTGCAATGCTGAGTCGATTTCCATCCGAAGAAATACATTTGATTGCTCATGATACAACGAATTGTGCACCGTATTTGAAAAAAAAGGTGTCAAAGGTACTAAACAATAATGACGAGGATAGCTCCCGAACGGCGGGACTTGCAAGAGTCGTAATTGTTAAAACAGGAGTGCAAATCATGATTAGAAGAAATATTGATGTTACATTAGGTCTTGTCAACGGTACCATTGCTAAACTTGTTTCAGTTACACGAGGTGTTGATAATGACGTTGAAAAATTGAAAATTATATTACCCACGGGGCAAGAACATATGATAGAACGGGTAAGTGTTAAATTTGAAGTAATGGATAGAGCGTTCGTTATTAGAAAACAATTTCCGATTTGCCTCAGCTATGGTATAACTATTCACAAAAGTCAGGGACTAAGCTTGCAGAATGCTGTCGTAGAAGCAGGTAATTCAATATTTATTTGCGGACAAATTTACGTTGCTCTTTCACGGGTGACCACATTACAAGGATTGCATCTTATCAATTATGATCCATCTTCCGTAAAGGCACAAGAATCGGCTATAATAGAGTACAATAGATTGCGAAAAAAATATAGACCTGATCTTATGACTATTTCAATTTCTAAAAAACGCATCCTCAAAGTTTGTGATGCTGTTTGGGCGGTACCTAATTATAATGTATCTGAATCTGAATGTCAGAATACTAATGATCACATGGTGGATATCACTCAATACTACGTAAGAGGTCTCCCGAATTTTGATGGTGTGTCTTGTTATGCGAATGCCACAATCCAATGCATGTTATATTGTTCATCCATAAGAGAAAACTTATTAACGACTGAAAAAGCTGATCATATTATAAAAATCTTTATGGACCAATATAAATCGGATCAAAATCCAAACATAATATCATTACGGCAATTCGCAGGAGAAAAATACGCTTACAATCAGCTGCATGATGCAGCTGAGTTTATTACCTCTCTTTGTGATCATGAGATTCTTATTAAGAATGAAGTACAACACGAAATAACAACGGTATTAAGATGTTTAGCGTGTAATTACACAAGTACTACTATTAGTACAAATTGTGTGGCACATCTTGCACTGCCAAAGATGGTAAAAAAAAAATCATTTGAATTTCACGATATAATAAAACACAATTTCACAGGATGGAAAAATCTGAAAGATCCGTGCAATAATTGTGATAATGCAAATTCAAACACAATGAAGAAAGTCGATATAACTGCTTCCAAACAAATTCTTATTGCAAAATTACATTTGTTCGATCACGATAGTAATGGAACAACGAAAGTAGAAAATTTCTACATCAAAGCAATACCTACTACTAAAATACAAATGGTAGATCACTATTACAAACTTAAGGCAGCGATTTTCCACCACGGTAAAAGTATTTCCGATGGTCATTACACTAGTATGGTAAGGGGTAAGGGCACAACGTGGGTATCCGTTGATGATTTACGAGTAGAAAAACAAGCTTGGCCACGAAATGCTAAAAATGCATACATATTTTTCTTCGAAAGGTGTTAATTGTGGTTGTTAATACAGTTCAATGTTAAATACGTTCAGCGCCATAAGCTGCTTCGCGCACCATGACTGTACACAAAGTACTATACATATAATTCATATAGATCGGCAATGCAGGGCACATGGTTTCTTTTCGTAGATGTTAAACTTACGTAGAAGTTATCCTTAATCAAAAAATAAGTAAAGTAAACTCGCTGAGCTGCTTTGCGCTTTTCCGAGTATTCCGCGTAAGCTTTACTGGCTGCATACGCGCCTTATGTTCTAAACATCACTCGATAGGCTGCAGTGCGCCGTAAACACGTGGACGTGTGACGAAGATAGATCAGAATTTATCATTAATTGGGATTTTCTTACTTTTTCCTTATTTTTAGGACCTGTGACAGTGCTTTAATAATAATATAGAAGATCCCCAGTCCATGTATTATATGTTTCTGAGGCAGAATTTAGCTGGCTATAAGGTACGTGTGTTATTTTATGCTTTTGTAAATAATGTTTCGGGCAGTGTTCATATGTATGATTATTATAGTCAGACGAGAAGGGGTATGACAGGGTAATGAAAGTGACAGTTACCCATCATGCCCCTCACAAACCTAGATATAAAAATCAAAGTTTCTTATTGTTCCAGGATGGTTTTAAACTACATACGTAAGACGGACCGAGGAAAATGATACTTCTTTTCTAATAATTAGACCAAAATAATTGATTCTCGTGCCAATCACAGAGCAAAAGACTCATATATCAAGAAAACGTGGAAACACCGCAATTATAACATCCTCATTTCATCAGGATCACATACAGATTTTGCACAAATTAAAATTTACCTTAAGAAGTTATACCCTTTTTTGACCAAACATGGCGGAAAAATCGACGAAGAATTTATTAAATGTCCACATGTACAAATTCAACCGAACAATCGGGAGAAAGGACTTTTTCTGAAATTTTCTATTAAAACCTGTATAGAGATTAGGTTGGTGCATAGTTAAACTGAAAGACTTGTTACCAAAGAATGATTCAAACAAAAAAAAAATGATTAGTTGATTATGAAAACCTGTTTTATTCATCATCAAACCTTAACTACCCCATCTTGTCCCACCTTCCCCTACAAGCTCAACCTAACAGTCGGGATTGCGGAGATGTTGCGAGTGCATTTGCTGTTTCATTATTATTCATCAATAAATTACCAGACAAAAGTAGTAAGGCAAAGCCGATTCTAACCCAGGTCCTCTGAGGGGAGCGCGGGGGCGGGAGGAAGTGAGGGCGCGCGGGGGAGCGCGGTGGAGAGAACTATGGGCGCGGGGGGGGGAGTGGGGAGTGGAAGACCGGTTGCGCGCGCATGAGCCGCGGAGTGGGGGAAGTCGCAATCGTGGTGGGGATCAGTCCGGACCGAGCCGCCACGGAGACCTCTCCAGACCTGACTCATTGCTGGAAAATTTTCAGAGGGTTGCCCCCTCCCTCTAAAAATTTCTGGGGCCGGGTCTTGTATGAAAAAAAATCTTTTTTCAGACTCGATCCGGCCCCAGAAATTTTTTTCCCCAAAATATTGGTTCTAAATCAGATCTACCGCCAGAATATTTTTTTTCCAAACCAACCGAGCAAACAAATATACATCATACATTCTAAAGCTACCAATTTTTTCAAACTCTAGCAAACAAATATGCATCACGCTAAAAATTTCTGGGGCCGGGTTTTGTATGAAAAAAAATCTTTTTTTCAGACTCGATCCGGCCCCAGAAAATTTTTTCCCCAAATATTGGTTCTAAATCAGATCTACCGCCAGAATATTTTTTTCCAAACTAACCGAGCAAACAAATATGCATCATACATTCTAAAGCTACCAATTTTTCAAACTCTATCAAACAAATATGCATCACGCATTCATAGCACTATGAAAATGGTATCATCTCGCGCGATAACGCGTGTAATTTGATTCTTCTTCTGGCGCAATCGCGCGAGACGATACCATTTCTTCACAGTGCGAAGAATGCATGATACATATTTGTTTGTCGCGCGAGACGATACCATTTTCACAGTGCTAAGAATGCATGATGCATCTTTGTTTGTTTTAAAATTATGCGAAGAGGAAAGAAGGAGGATGGATGACAAGTAAATAAAATTGAGAAGTAATGTATGTTTAAGAAATTATATATATTGTTACATAACATAAAATAAAATAAAAATAGAACAAAATATATATATAATGATGACGATGATGATAATGTTACGAAACATAAAATAAAATAAAAATAGAACAAAAAATATATATATATATAATGATGATGATGATGATGATGATGATGATGATGATGATAATAATGATCATGATAATGATCATGATAATGATAAATACTATTCGGGTGGTGATGGTGGGGGTGTGAAAAACCCCTCGGGCCACAGAGAAGGCGGAGATGGTGGTGACACCGGTGGCGTAAACAGCCCGAGGGGCCACTCAGGGGATGGAGATGCTACTGATGGGGGCTCTACAGATGATGATGATGATGATGATGATGTTGGCGTTGATGTGTATGGAGTAGAGGGAGTGGATGGTGGCCACCAGGGCGGCGTGCCAAGTGATGTCGATGATGATGATGATCCAACCGCCGTCGCCATCGATGGTGATGGTGAGGGGGGCCTCATCGCCACAGATGGTGATCGTCGCAACCGCCCCACATCTATCCAGGGTGGAGACGGCGGCGACGATGTTGGGGGTGGCGATGAGGGTCGCAGTCGCCTCGGCTGCAGGGGTCCCATTCGTCTATATGGCACCCACGGGCGCTGCAGCCGAGCCGCCATCGATGAGCTGACAACCATGCCAGATTGCCGTCGCATGATCGGCTCCCGGGGAGGTACCACCGGAGATACAATCTCCTCCAGAGGTACCCTCCCCGACATGATACATGCCAGCAATCTCAACCGCTCCAGCAATAATTGATTATCGTAGAACACAAACACCAGTATAAGAATACTACATCAAAATACACACACACACACACACACACACACACACACACACACACACACACAACACGCACGCACACACATGGACACCAATGCAATGTATTACATACCACTGAAGGCAGCGGCGGCGAAAGCGATGGCGATGGTGTTCTCGATAGCGATGGCGATGGCGACCGCGACAGCGATGGCGACGACGATGATGATGATGACGATGATAATTGTGGCGGTAATTGCTAAAACACAGAAAACCAGCGATATAATATTAGTATGATTTAATCTCACACGATTTAAACGGTTAAATGTGATAAAATATTAAAAATATTGATATGTACATACCTCTGGATTGTGTTGGCACGGTTCAGGGTCCCACTCGGGAGCAATTCTTGTGAATCCCATGGTGGCACTTCCACATATGAATGACAACTAGGCTGGCAGCATCTTCAAGCTCTTGCGTATAGAAACTCTTCCAAGCTCACGCATGCAAAAACCCCCACTATCATGAAATCGAGAAGTGCACAGCTTTGCAAAGTAAGATGTTGTTGTTCTCCACCTTCAGTTTCTTCTTCGTTGGTAATCCTCTCAATATTTATACGCATCTTCTTCGAATTCTTCTTTGGACACATTATTCGACTAGATCATACCACTCTGAACATGTATTGAACATGTATCGAACTTGTATGGTACCAGTCTGAACATGTATTGAACGTGTATGATACCACTCTGAACGTGTATCGTACCACTTCTAAATAATTACAACTACCATCTTAATCTAGCGTACATCATATTAAGGAGGTTGGGTTTGGAAAGGGTGAAGAAAAAACATTTATACCTTAAAAATTGATTATATTTATTTATGAATTTCCATCTGATGTTTAGACCACCAGTTGAATATTTTAAATACATTTTGCAAAGCACAATGCTTTACGTGTCTACAGCATCGCAGAGTATTAACTACATTTAGCTTATTTAGAGATTTGATAGCATCGTAGTCAATGTCCAACGTCTCAATGATCACATTCGCTCTCGTATTTTCATCGAGGAAATCCGCAAGCCAACCGCATTTCTGCAGCCCTTTAACGTATACGATATGGGATGTGTCATCTTCTTCGTCGACAGCATCAGCTATAGCTTTCGTAATTAGCTGTTTAGCCATACTGTATGGAACGGCTCCATCATCCCACCGTAGCCCATGATGTTTTGCAACCAACCATCGGATGCTTGATTTGTCGGATTTTGTAAGAAGATATTGAGGCATCGAACTCCCAAAAATATAGTGTGAGAGAATTGTTCCCATTCGTAGGATAGCCACTTCCTTGACAACAAATCTTCCATCAACGATGAATCCTTGCAGATCAACAAATGTTGGTACAACCATTATCGATACGATTTAGAGGTCCACTCGCTTCCACAACAGATGGGAGAATGCAGTCTTTCTTGTAAAGCACCTCAATTTTCATGATGAAATTTTTGTATGAATTTTGATATAGGAGAGGGCGTGTAAGTAGCATGACAATTTTAATTGATTTTGCGCACCACGTTTGTCAGCGGATTGTATTCAACCACCCGATCGTGCAGAATCAGGCAGTAGGCTGTAGTATTTGCAGGCACATTCTCTTTACAATCAAATTCTATGCGCACATCCACGGTGCTATTCTTGATCGACTCGTTTTGTCGCGAACAATCAATCACCACGAGGGGACCAAATTGTAAAAATTGGGCCACGGTGAATAATGCCTCGTTGCAACTATGTCCATAATACGATTTACGGAAATGTGTATACATGTTAAACAAGATGGCGTGCTTATTCTTGTCAAAGTCCAAGTTCAGATCATCATATGGGTAAAATTCCGAGTTGAGAAAAAGTTTTACATTGGTCAATTTACAATGGTCGAACCGAGTAGCATCTTCGGTCATCACATTCTTTCGAGCAGTCTGTAGAGCAAAGATAACATATCGCGGCTTCTCCAACTGTGCAGCTGCCTTTACAGCCCACGAATGCTTGGTTGTGCTCTGTAAGAGAGGATACTCGTACAGATCCCATGAGCGAAAACTAATGCTCAGGTTTTGTCCACTTTCCAAAGCATGTAGCAACGATAGCTTATTAACATCGTTCAGCGTCACATGAGGCATCCGCCATTGCACTTTAAGTAATTCAATTTCCGGTTCCAACGTTGATGATCCTATTAGAGAATTGTTATCGTTGCGCGATCGTATTAAAATCAATTCGTGACGTGCATTAATAATCATGCGTTTGTAATCCTCGCAAAATCCCAGCAAATATTTGAGCGGGATGCAAAAGTTGAAATAATTTTTCACTATTAGTTCATCGTGTCGTTTCAAGCCCCATCCAGCATTCTCCATATTTTTGTCTTCGTCAGATGTCAACGATATATAGTTTTTAAGCGTGCTAGTTATTCCAACGTTTCTGTTACGGTCAATCTCCACGCCATTCAGCTCATATCGAATCTCATCAAATATGAACGCCATACAATTATTTCCCAACATCACTGTTAATGCATCGTTTGGCTTATTTATCACCAATTTCCCCTCCACGTAGAGGAAACTTTCACACGGCAATGTGTATAAATCCTGCTGCTGTATAGGTATTCTTATCTCATCACTATGTCCAAACGTTGTGTTGACGTATGGGTTGTACGTGTGAGTCTCGAGCTTGACGATGCGATCGTCAAACGTCGGCGTCCCTCCAATGCTTAGAATGTCAGCCATTTTTCAACTTATATGCGTACAATAAATCCCAATGATTTCAAAAATGCAATGTTTACAGCACTGAGTCTCTTCTTTTTAGCGTAATCAGAGCTATTGTAGTTGTAAACAATTTCACTTGGAAGAAACGGGTTTCTGGAGTCGTTCAGCACAAGCATCTCAATCATTCACACCACACGTATTATCGCCGCCGTCGCATGTGCAGCCTGATGGTAATCTCTTCACCTCGAAAATCGAGCAACCGTCCGTCTTGATCCACAACGCGTATCGTTAGATCCGTAATGACCCGTGCGGTGATTGGAAGATAAATGATCTGTGCAGGCGTTTCCGATATCTTATATCCTGGAGGGACTCTCGGAGAAAATTCATGTATCGTATGTACACGCTTCCCATTGTTGTATGCACCAGCGGTCACACTACATTCTACGCGAATAATGTTCACGTTCATGATATTAATCGGATCATCCGATTCGTGCCACCGTCCTGGTTCTAATACCCGATTCATCGAGAATCCTAGTAGTGATCCAATGTTATTGCGCTTCGTAAAATCTACGGTGAATGAGCAGTACAGCTCGCTTTTCATGGTGTTATTGTTGGGACGCAACACTATAGGATACACATCGTTGTCATCATCAGTGTCATCGGGATTTTTAGGATACCGCTCGAGTAATCGCTGCCTCAAATACTTGGCAATGGCGTCTAGTTCGTAGGAGCCGTGTGGAATCCTAATAGTTTCAGGAGTGGTATCAACACTGTTGTTTTTGATGCCATAGTTCGAGGTGAAGTAGAATTTATCATTGCTCCAGTCGATGTTCGGTATTGTATGATAAGTTTCAAAGGTTGTTAAACCAAGCTCGTAATCATCATCGCTCAAATCTATGGGTGGAAAGTAGCTCACTGCGAGGGTGCTACTCTTGCCGGTTAGAGTGAATGTTAACGACATATTCCGAGCTGTACGACTCGGCTAGTACTGAATCATAGCGGCGGGAAGTCAATCCTTAAATTTGCGACCGATCGTTTGTAGAAAGCGTAGGCAGAGTTGTCCACAATTGCTCTGATTGTACTCCTGATAAGACGTTCGATTGTATTCGATTTTCACAGCATCATTATCAAGATATTGCACCAATTCCTTAGGTGGTCGAAGATTCCCAAAGCTGTCGAAATATATAGCTCGACACCCTCTCTTCACATATGCCACCCAATGAGTCCCTGACCCCTCGACATTGTCCAAATTTACGATACCGCTCTCGTTTCGATGTACTCCTCCGGCAGGTAGTGCATTGCGCATAAAAACACCTCTAAAGAATGGAATACGCATACGTTTTGCCAACTCCTCCAATTGAACATCGGTAGTTACACCCACCGGCATTTTTATTTTCTTTTCGGCGTTTTTTTTTTTTTTCGTTTTGATATTCCCTGCCCGCGCTTGTAAGGTGTGAGATAAAGTCCACGACCTTCCATGGAGCGATTATGACGCTGCATTTCCTGTAGCTGATGTTGCGCCGCCTTATTATCGTTTACCGCCTTGGCGATCCCCGCTGCTCCACCAGCTAATGATCCGAGAACACCTAGCAGTGGGAGAAGTGGTAATATACCACCACGTTTTGCAATCGGAAGAATCCGCTTTTTCAATGCTCTCTTTGGAGTCCTTTTGCGAGTTTTTGTTTTCATTCCCATCCCAATTTTCGTCTTAGCCTTCATAGCTGCCCAAACAGCTGTAGCAGCACCTCTTTCACCCAGTGTCGAGTCTCGCGCAACGATGCGTTTTCGCGCTTTGTCAGCGAGAACGTTATCTGCAGCGTGTCGTTCGCCGAGGTCGTTGCTACGCGAATACGCAATATCGTGTTCGCGACACGCTGCGTCCAACGGATTGATACCTTGATCACCTCTAGCCAATCGTTTTGCCAGATGAGTTCCTGGACCGCAAAACTGATATCCTGGGATATGTAATTCGATAGGTAGCGCGTTTATCACCCGATTTAACAAACCACAACCTTTCTTTATTCTCGTCGACGACATTCGCCACAGTTTTTAATCAATGGTGCTGGACCGTCGATATGCGTTCGCTGCCAAGGACAATTATAATGTTTCAAACACCGACGATACTGCTGAACCTCAGAATCGGCTTTTATATGCTTGGGGAGTCTGTCCCACAACTGATGAATGTGTCTGCCAAACTCTCGCAGTAGAATAATCTTTGGTATATATTTCAGCTGCTCAGAGGTTAGGTTTCGAATGTTGAAATTATCCGACAGGACCAGAAGCATTTTGAATACTGAGCTGTTTTGCATCGGCACAGACCTATAAATAGGTCGCATCACCGCTTCAATGTATCAAAATCATTTTTTACAGTTCGCGGAGAGGATGCGATTCGTGCGACAACCTGTAACGATACGCGTGACAAATTTTGACGATAAATCGCAAATGATGTCTTCGAAAACAATGCACAGACATGGTAGCATGCTACCAAACACTATACGCTGCCTCATTTGTGGTCCAACAAATTGCGGAAAGACCAACGTGCTGGTGAGCTTGTTGGAAAGTCCACACGGCGTCCGCTTCGAGAACGTGTACGTGTATTCCAAGTCGTTGCAACAACCAAAATATCAATATTTGGAGAATTTATTGACTTCGATAGATGAAATTGGCTACTTTACGTTTTCGAATAACAGTGATGTCATCCCACCGAGCGAATCGCTTCCGAATTCCATTTTTATCTTTGATGATGTGGCATGTGACAAGCAAGATACGATAAGGGAATACTTTGCAATGGGGCGCCACTCGAACGTTGACTGTTTCTATCTCTGTCAGACGTATGCAAAGATTCCAAAACATCTTATACGCGACAATGCGAATCTATTGATTCTGTTTAAGCAGGATGGTACCAACTTGAAACATGTGTACAACGACCATGTAAACACTGATATGTCTTATGAGGATTTCTGCGCGTTGTGTCGTAATTGTTGGCAACGGGAGTATGGTTTCGCGGTAATAGACAAGGATAGCGCGATGTCCAAAGGACGTTATAGAAAGGGATTTAACGAGTTTGCGATACCGTGAGATTGTCAATTGTTGTCAACACGTTGGTGGGGAAAGCAACGTCTGCGGTACAACGATGATTGATATCGATAGTCTGGAGATGAAGGATCGCGAGAGAATAGCGAAGGAAATTGCAAAAACCAGCGAATCCATTCGCAAGAAGCATCAGGCTTTGAAGACTGGCAAGATGGAGGAAGATATTGCGTTGGAGAGATACTTTAAACCTATTGTTGAACCTCTAAAACATATTGTGGAAAATACCACAGCGACAGAAGCTGACACGTCTCCATTGATGAGCACATATGTCGATGGGAATGAAACATTAACACCTAAAACAAAAATCCATCCGAAAGGGAACACATCACGCAAGACAAAGAGGAAACCACACATGTCATCTGAAAAATCACTCGTAACCTCTACACCAGTTCAATCGAAGCGGAAACGGCAGAATGTTGCATCAAACGATTCCTCGATTCCTTCGACACCAATAAATACATTTCTCGATGTACAATCGCTCACAACCAATGATGAAGACGTTTTCGAAACTAGTCCCAATGTGTCGTTTGCAACATCTATTAGACATCAACTCCAAACATCCGAGGGACAAGAAACGTTTCGCAACCATTTCGGTCCGTTGGGGCAAAAATACATGAGCGCAATCCTAAGTGGTGATAGGGATACAACCATGGACTATGTGTATGGCGTATACTTTGGCGGTAGTGGAACGATGCTTGGGGATAAGGCTTTCGATATAGACAAGGATGATAATATAATCATCGATGGTGTAAGATATGGAGGAACACCTGGTCTTTACGAACTGATTTTCAAGAGAATTCCCGACGATACCACATACACTGATGCTGATAAACAAAAATACAAAAGCATACTGCTGGTGACGAATGCTCACAGACGCGATCATAACGCTCAAAATCCCATATTGGGCAACAAAGGATATAAGTACAAACATGTAATTGCACCGCTACTCCCCCGTGTATCGACTAGTAGGACAGGGAAAGGTCTGACGACGCCGAGAGTCATGGTTGTAAGCGATAACAAGATCGATTATGTGCATTGGGACGATCCCAACGAGTTGGTGGAGCGATTCCGTTTGCTGGAAGCATCGCGTCAGGCAGGTAACAACTCGCACGACAATGAAATTCTATCGATTATCGAGGAACTCCGCGAGGTAGGCCTCATTATAAATTAAGCTGCGCACCGATAATGTGCATTGTATGCATCGAGATGCCGATCAACAAATTTGGGGTATCGCTCGAGAAGAGTGGGGCAGCTAGAATGGACTATTACAAATGGAGCGGTGTGCTTCGAAATTATATGCGAGATAACGCTCTTTGCATGATCGGTGCTGACTTTGATGCAAAATCATGCAAGATACGACATGTAGCGCAGCCCACAGCTGACAGCGATGCTGTCAATAAACTATACATGGAAAAGAGCATTAAACTTTTGAGAGAGCAGCAGGAAGAATTAGAGAGGAATCTGGTTGTGTTTCAGAGAGATATGCTGACATTGCAAAACAGCATTCAAAAGATAACACAGGCGTCGAATTCTATCCCACAGCAGCGCTGCAAAGGAGAATCATGCGAGACGGTTGAACATGTCCAGAATTACCTCGAGGCGGTGGAGGACACATAATGCACATACACAATAATTACCGAATCATTCGTATCAGACACCTCTGCGATCAAACATGCAACCATTATCAAAATCCAAGAGTAAAGAAGAAAACCATGGCCACAAGAAGCGACAGCTTGTTGAGGAATTGCATGCTCCAGCTCGAAGACATTTCCCACGGAGGCGTGTCATAGTGCATGGATACGATGATCTGTGGCAAGCTGATGTTGTAGAAATGCGCCCATACTCGCGATTCAACCAAGGTCACCACTACATACTCACCGTCATCGATGTGCTGAGCAAGTATGCATGGGCATTGCCGCTCAAGACTAAAAGTGGTGTAGAGGTGACTAAAGCGTTTGCAAAGATATTTAGAGATCGATATCCAAAAAATTTGCAAACCGATCAAGGAAAAGAATTTTACAACACCGATGTGCAGAAACTCTTGGCAAAGCATGACATTAATCATTATTCGACGTATTCGGTGATGAAGGCCTCCGTTGTAGAACGTTTCAATCGAACTTTGAAGAACAATATGTGGAAACTGTTTACGCTCAATGGAACCTATAAATGGATCGATGCGCTACCGCGTCTACTTTCAGAATATAACGCACGAAAACATAGAACCATCAAAATGTGTCCTCGCGATGTTACCCCTGCGATCGCCGATAAGCTGCTAGCCACCATATACAGCAACATAAAGATTGCTGCTCCAGCGAGATTCAAATTGGGCGAGTTTGTGCGTGTGAGCAAATTCAAAACAATATTCGATAAAGGCTATACACCGAATTGGACAACGGAGGTGTTCAAGATAGCGAAAGTACAGGCAACTAATCCCGCGACGTATCTGCTCATCGATTCTTGTGGAAAACCTGTTGCTGGAGGATTCTATGAATACGAGCTGCAACGCGTCACCGATCCTGATGTATATCTAGTGGAAAAAGTGTTGCGTAGGAAGGGGGATAAGGTATACGTTAAGTGGTTGGGGTTTGATAAATCACACAATTCATGGATAGTGAAAAATAATGTATTGTAAAATAATACATGGTTCAATAAATACAATGATATACATATACATATGTAAATGTGCATACAATATACAATGATACATATGCAATAATTCCTCTATTTATAATAATTTCCATACATGTTATATTATACAATAAATACAAAATAATTTTCTATTTTACATCGATATTTTTTACAATGGAATTTTGTAATGTCCCCAGGGCAGAGTGTCGATCGAATCAGGTACGATATACCGCTTGTCATCGTGTGGACTTAGAGCGATTTTGGATTCCGAAATGGTGTACACTTTGTGCAATTTAGACCGTATGCATGATTGTCTGCGAACCATTTCGATCTCCCTTTGCAAACACTGCGCGTAGTCGTCGAAAGTTATCGTTCTGGCTATGACGTTGGTCTTGACGCCTTTCGCCTTTTTTGTATCTTTTTTACCGTCTACGCGAAGTGCATACATTTTCGCTCTAAGACCTACGAATTCAGTCATTATCGCACCATTATTTTCATCCTTCATCAACCCTGGAACCTTCTTATTTAAGCGCGGCATATTATATGGATTGTTGATAGGATAATCGGATGTGTCAAATCTATCGATATTGTATTTCATAGTTTCATAGATATCTTCACACTGAATATGATAAATGAGGCTGTCTGTGTCTGTGTATAGAATTTTACAATTTTGTTTGTGCAGGGGAGACATGTACTCATGATGAAATTCATACAAACAAATTTTTGATATGTCCAGAATGCACATACCCACATATATCGGTTTGTTGAATTTCACCTCGACTTTTCGCAATTCAACAGCTATTAAATTTTCCGAAAATACACTTCTGCTGTGGAAATTCGGTTTAGCGATCATTGCCTCCGCGCCATATCGTCCATCCCATTGTGTTAAAAGTTTTACATCCACGTGATTTCGCACGTTTTCCATAGTTTTACCAAATACAGCATTGTTCATCAATTTGTATAAATTTTTTTCAAAATCGTTTGTCGCACCTGTTCTGAACCGTGTATTTAGTTCGATGTAATCGCGGAGCCAGGGAGATTGCGCGAATTGAAGCACGCGGTGTATCTTTGTAATACGAAGACCGTGACGCGTACACTGCTGCAGGTTGCGATAATGGATAATATAACGCTGCTTATCGTATAATGTTGCGAGTAACTTTTCCTGTCTACTACCTGGCGGTTTGGCACGCGTCGGGCAGAATGGTAGATCAGCATGAGCATCATGCAGACGTTGCGGATATTCTAGATCTACCTCGAGAATGTATCCTGTGGGCGAATCGACAGCGATTGAAGACACATCGAAATTTGCGACATCTTCGACCCATTGAAATTGGGCATATGGTAGGGCCTGACACATTGCCCATCCATACAAATTGTTTACGTCAAAGTACATCATGTATGATGATTGTTCCGATGCATCGTAAGATGACATGTACTTGTTATTAGCATGTGCATATCTTCCAGAACATTGACTTAAACCCCCGCGTATACCGCGTTCGATAAACATGACCATATCAACATCAGTGAGCAATTCGAATGTAATTTTGGTATGTTTTAGCATGGCATCCCATGTGAAACCAGGTAATGTATAATAATGCGCTGAATCTAATCCATAACTCTTGATACAACTTTCACGAAAATTTTCAAAAATATCTGCCAACAACAAGACATCTGTTTTCAAATACAAGTCGCTGTATTCGCCCAAGGTTTTAATCCCAAAACGTTGCCAAACAGTCTCAGCGTGCGCGTAATCACTCTCGGATACAGTCTCACCCGTTAACGAACTGTGGAATGACTCGCGCGGTGGTAAGCATGGATCCTGCAGCTTGCCCACACAATCAAGATATTCGTATGGAAAGACACCCTTTCGCGTTAATAAATTAAAATCTTCAATGGACAATGTTTCAAATTGGGATCGTAAAATTTTTAATTTATTTGTGCTAAGAAAAGATGCTAATTTGTCGAGACTGGTGTTGAGAAATTTGTACGAATCGATGAATCGCAATTTAATACAATTTCGCGGGTCTGATTCAACATGATCTTCGACATTTTTTGTGAAAGAAATATACTTTTCCTTAGTTATAGGCAATACGTCAACACAACCTTTGAAAGCGGTAGATATTTCTTCGATAATGAAATGTGAATCATAGCCGGATAAATTATGAAAAACTATGGGGATGTAAAACGCATTTTTATATTTTAAATTGCACTCCGAATGTGCAGGTCCTCTAAACCGTCCGGATAAATGGCAATGATCGCGAACTCGTTTATCACCAGCCTCAAATGGCTCTTCGCAAATATGACAATGTGACGCATTGCGAAATGTCGCCCACTGGTCTTTCGTCAACTTTTCCATGGAAGCATTATTGGCTAGAATGGGTTTGGCAAAATTTGAAAAATTTTTTAATTCACCGACGAACCATGAAATACAATTCGCATCGCGGCGACATCGATATATCGACAGTGATGTATCATAAGAACAATGCATATAATATGCAATGCTATGCACTTTATGGTGTTGATATGTGTGTAATTTATCATCACCCATTCGATTGTCCCCCGTTTTCTCGATGATGCATTCGAGATCTGCATAAACCACGAAAGGGAGCCGCTCCTTCATGCAGTGGTTCTTAAAACAGAGCAAGTTGTTGTCTTCGCTGGGCAGCAGAATTGCACAATCATTCATTTTTCCACAGTCTAGCGAATGCATCTCCAACTTCTCGGCGGATCCAAAGTAATGCAGACATCTGCAAAAGCCAAAATTTTTTCTTTAATTTTTTCGCGAGACATTTCAACATTTCAACATTTCGCAAGTTTATATACATACCGATCACAGATGAATTTCTTTTTCCCATGCTTGCTCAGCTGCATGCTCACCAGCCTGGACAAGTCCTTGATTAGTACAAAGTGCCCTACATCCCCATGCTCTTTATTTGGTGTGTAGAGCAGATTGACATGTCGATCCCTCTTGCAGCTAGTGAGATGCAGTGGAAACACTGCGACAATTATCTTCTCGGTCTTCTTCTCCAATCGCTCCTCGAAGCTGTACACATTGACCGAGATGTTGTTCAGCTGTTCAAATTTCCCAATCTGTTTCATGGACATTGGAAACTCAATGCCATGGAGATTTAATATTGTGTCATAATTGGGGTATGAACTTGGACGGTCAACATGTCTTTCGACAGGATGTAGTGCGGCAACCACTGCCCACGCGAAACAGGCGTTGTCTGAGGATTGTATGCTAATCGTCGCTTTCTTCAGCAATAATTCTCGTGGCAACTTGTGGTGACACCCCGCATGCAGTGGATTATACTTGTTGACATTGACAGTCAGATTGAGGATTCTCGTCAATGCCCACCCACTATCGCGTTCCTGGAACTCTTCCAGCGATGACAGGGTGGGTTCGATGACACATCGCTGGTACCACTCATGTAGATCAGATGTATCGAAGAGTTCACAGTTTCGGGTATTGATGCTTTTACAAGCATGCTTGTCCCCCGCAACAAATTCACCGTTGAACATTGTATTCACTTTGAGGTTCAGATGTTTCCTCAAAGCATCTCGTACATGTTCCAACACAATGATCTCCGCATCCTTGAGGAAGTTGCGCGGTTCGATGTAGTTGGAATTTAGCACGACACCAGTTAATATGCGGCTTTCGAATGCAGTGTCTATTTCACACCATGAAAGTCCTGTGCTCGAATGCCCGGCACCTTCATGCATGAAACGTCCACGCAACGATAGCTTCAGTCCTTCGAGTCGCGCGATTCGAGCAACCAATGATTGCCGAACACCAATCGATAATCGAGGACGTTTTACTCGGCTGTGTTCTTCCAACGATGCGATACACTCGTTGCACCGTTCTTCCCACGTGAGGTATTCTTCCCGTGAAATCAATCGTTCAGATTGATCTGACAATTGGCGTTCTACTTGCGCGAATTCTTCCATGGTCATTGATAGAGTGTAAATGTAATGTCTTTTTCTATGCAACACGATGCATCGATTTGGGGCTTTGTGCAGAGTAGAGCATGCTTTTATAGCTTGTGCAGCGATTTGGCATCTCTGTTGAACTCTTTCAGTGTTTCTCCCTCGAATGCATTGCATGCAAAAACGAAGATTCCATGTGACACACGTATGACGAATTAGTGTGCAAAAATCATCTGACACAGTTTCTACCAACACCGCATAATTCTAAGATTCGACGCTTCCAAAGTATTATATTACATTCGACACGTGTCAAGTCTTCCATCCTCCTTCTGTGACACATGTATGACGAATTAGTGTGCAAAAATCATCCGATACAGTTTCTACCAACATCGCATAATTCTAAGATTTGACGCTTCCAAAAGTATTATATTACATTCGACACGTGTCAAGTCTTCCATCCTCCTTCTTTCCTCATTTCCATCACATATATGTATGGAAAAAAATATTTCTGCTGATGTTGCAAAAACAATCGTTCAGATTGTTCCAACATTTTGCGTTCTACTTGCGCGAATTCTTCCATTATCCTAGTTTCTGCTGATGCTGTTACATTCAACACGTGTCGAAACTTTCAATCTTGAGGATGGGAACTGAAATTGCAATCATGTGATATGCTATGATGTTCTCCCTCGAATGCATTGCATGCAAAAAACTGATGATCCATCCCAGTATTCTATGGAGGGGATGGTGCGGTGCACCTCTATTTAATCCAGCTCCTCGTGCGGTATTACATTAATCGCTCAGTAGCTCTCCAGTGACGTTCGACATATACAAACACAGTGCTCCAAAAATGTATAACGCTAGTGTTGGGAATTATTACACTCCAATAATCGCAGACGATAATGCATGTTCAAACATTACGACTACATCTAACAGGTATGATATAATTTTTTTCATATCCTCTCATGATTTTTAGTTGTGTTTTCTCGATAGTAGTGATCATTTTCATAGCTTTTATTGTTCTTTTTTAGCTCCCATTACACAGCTCGCATCATGGTTAGAAGATATGCGCTAACATCTACAACATATAAGTACCTGGAAATCGGAATCAGTGTGCGGCCTATAACACAAGTAGAAATCGTTCTCGGCGACAATCGAGGGAATCAGTTGGTATTGTCGATTCCAACATGGAAAGGATTAATTGAAAAACGTACCGACATCGAGCAGCGCATGCGGTCAAGCGGATCATCACTACGGATTAATGATTTGGCGGTGGAATTTTGTGTAATGTATAATTCGCAAATGGTAAAGATGATGCGATATAATAAGTCGCTATATTTCAAACCTGCTACATTAATCTGTTTATTTAATCTCGAGCGCTGTATCAATCATGTATATATGCAGCTTTATGAAACTATACATTATGTCGATACGAAGTTTTCAAATTTTGTGAGCGTGTTACAGCGGTGTGATACCGTCGATGAAACTTTAGACTCATGCTGCGCTGCTAAAGCTATATGCGATAGTGAATATTTTGATGATAAATCTCTTGTTGATTGCGAACTGCTGGCGTGTGCCTTGAAGGATATTATCGATGTCGCTCGCAGCAAATCGATACGACGTTTTCAAATTTTGTGAGCGTGTTACAGCGGTGCGATGCCATCGATGAAACTGTAGACTCATACATCGCGCACGTATAAGATTTGTTATTGAGGGGACACTATCTCTATACAAACTGGAATTTCTAGTGACATTTGTTTGATAGCTTGTGTTTTAGCTGCTCTCAGTCTTTGAATTTCCAGTGAAATTTGTTTGATAGCTTGTGTTTTAGTTGCTCTCAGTTTTTTTCCTCCACCCATGTCTCTGTTAGCCCAATGATATCCAGTTGTTTTACGAATTCCTCGAATTCTATGAAGAATTGTGTATCTTTCTTTACTGGCCCACGGATATTCCAGAATCCTATTTTTTATTGCTGACTTTTCTCCATCGCTCTTTATGAAACTATGCATCATGTGGATGCAAAGTTTTCAAATTTTGTGAGCGTGTTACAGCGGTGCGATGTCATCGATGAAACTTTAGACTCATGCTGTGCTGCTAAAGCTATACGCGATAGCGAATATTTCGATGGTAAATCTCTTGTTGATTGCGAACTGCTGGTGTGTGTATGTCTTGAATGATATTATCGATGTCTCTTGTAGCAAAATGTTAAATTGTACAATTATTCTTTGTAACAATTCTCTTGTTGATTGCGAACTGCTGGTGTGTGTATGTCATGAATGATATTATCGATGTCTCTTGCAGCAAAATGTTAAATTGTACAATTATTCTTTGTAACAATATATATATTTTTCCTTTTATTTATTTGTTACGTAACAATATATATAATTTCTTGAACATACATTACTTCTCAATTTTATTTACTCACCATCCATCCTCCTTCTTTCCTCTACATTTTATTTACCCACCTTCCTCCTTCTCTCACCACCTAATCCTCCTTCTTTCCTCTACATTTTATTTACCCACCTTCCTCCTTCTCTCACCACCTAATCCTCCTTCTTTCCTCTACATTTTATTTACCCACCTTCCTCCTTCTATCACCACCTAATTTTAACATTCAATGTTTCTAAAAAGTATTATTTCTCTGCGTTTGGGAAAAAAATTTCTATCATATATACATATACATATACAGGGTGTCCCAGAATTGAGGGACATCCCGGAACATGCAATATCCTGATGCAAAAAGACATCGAAAAGTCCTTAGCCGTTTTGGGATCCGGGGTTTCGTTTTCGAGATATTAACAAAAAACCCCGACCAATCAGAGCGCGCGCCTTCCGCTGGAGGTCCCGCGCTAGCGTGGCCGCGCGCCGGGCCGCGCTGCGACTACGAACAAGCAAGGCGGCATGCATCGAAGGAAATTGCGTAGAATGGTAAATGAAAAAGACGTAACAAAAAATCCAACCTTTTGCCATGGTTTGTTTGCCATTTAAAGTGAATAATGAATAAAGGATAAATGGATGAAAATCATGTGTAACGTAAAGAAACGAATACAATATTTTTTTTTAGAAAAATCGAAAATAATAATTATTTTGAGTGAGGGGATAAGGAGCACGTAAATTTCCTTTTTTTAATAACGTACAAACGAAAAGGTAATGCAACAGGGAACGAACGAAAAGTGATCGTAGTTCGTTATTGTGATAAAAATCCGTAGTTGAATAACGGCCAACACTGTTGTTGATAATTAATAAGTTGGTTTAAAAACTCGGAAGAAAAATTTACGTACGGAAATTTTGAGAATTATCTCCGGAAATGAGCCGTAGCCTGCGTTAAATTTAAAAAATAATAGTCGCCAATAATGTAACTAAAACTCACCCTTTCGGAAATCCACCTGCAGCTTAAAAACCTGGGTGACTAGGTCACTGAACCGATCCTGGTCATCGCCGAGTGCACAGCTGATCTCAGGTAGACGACACCATCCAAAATTAAGGGTGGCAACGTCAAGTGCGTCCGGGTTAATGCACCGAATATTCACTTCACTGCACGGCTACTAACACTGATCACTTAATTTATTTTTCATGAAACGTGTTGTTGCTACGTTCTAAAAATTGGTGGAAATGAATTTTTACTTGGCGTTCTGAGCCGTGGGTAATTCCCGCGCAAATTCTCACGCTGCAGCACTTGCGTCCTCGTTGTTCGGGGGGTACACACAGAACATCGCGTAATACTCTCGAGCAGAGAACATTTGTCTGCGACGCGATTGCTAACTGCTGACTGACAAGATTTTTTCCAAGCGACTTCTTCTACCCCCAAATAGTTTCTCTCGTTCCATTATGAGTTGACCCCCACCAGGCCAAGAGGCTTCAGGTAAAAAGAAGCCAGCACATTTTCGGAACACACGTGTTTTGCACAAGTGCAACGAAAACTTTCACAAAAGCCCGCGCTCCGTCCTTCTACTGCCAATGTACCCATTGCTTCGAGATAGAAAACAGACACCACGTGTATCGGTTCGAAAGGGTCCGAAGAGAAGAGAAACAGAAAGTCTTCGAGTTGCTATAAAGAAAAAAATCCTGCTTCCTGTTTCCCTTTTCCGATACCCTGAGTTCACGTCTGCTACGAGGCGGAACCAAGTAAGTCATAAATTATCCGAAACTGTAGGAAACCGTTCTCTACCGCCGACCTGCGGGACAATACGGTCATAAACCGCGACCCTGGCGAAATGCTCTGGCTGATCAGCCTGATTAATTTTGGAGAACTAGAAATTACAGAGTATTATCCAGCATCAATACGTCTCGCGGAGAGACACAGGAAAAGAAGGGATAGTCCGCTGACTGCGCGTAGTCCCGCCTGCTTCGTCCTACCCTCAAATTAAAGACGGATCCCTTGTCTCTCGAGTATAAACACGTGCTCGAATTTCAAAACACAAGCACGCGTCGACGTATTCGGTGCGAGAGACTGTGGGCTTGAGGTCCGATTGGCCCCAAACTAACCAATCTGCCCTGCATCCCTCCCAAACGGCCACTGTCCTTAAGAGGCCCTCTTCACAGCGATATCTCCTCCACAAGGCCCACCTTCTCTCGCACGGAATACGTCGACGCATGCTTTTGTTTGGAAATTCGAGCGCGTGTTTAGACACGAGAGATAAGCAGGCCCGATTGGTTAGTTCAGGACCAATCTCCTCCCCAAGGCCCACCTTCTCTCGAACGGAATACGTCGACGCATGCTTTTGTTTGGAAATTCGAGCGCGTGTTTAGACACGAGAGATAAGTAGGCCCAAATGGCTAGTTCAGGACCAATCGAACTTCAAGCCCGCCTTCTCTCGCACGGAATACGTCAACGCGTATCGTCCCTGAATTGGGGGACAACCCGGGACATGTATTATCCTGATGCCAGAAGACATCGAAATGTCCTTTACCGTTTCACGTCGAGGTCACGGTTGTAAAAATCAGAAAAAGTACTACTACATTCGCTGATATGTTTTCTGTAAATTAAGCTTATTTCTAGAGTAATGCAGCTGATATTAACGTCGCAGTAACCTGTTAAAGGCCCCGTGGTGCGCCCCGTCTCAGGTAAAGCAACCGCGCGCGATTACAGTCAGCTGACCGTACCGCTACCATCCCACATTTCTTCAGTGAGGTCAAAAAACAGATCGACAGAATTTCAGGAGAATTTTACTAACCCACTCTTGGCCAATGATACTGTTTTTATAATAATCAGATTTATAAGTTCCAGCTTGTCCTTATCTTGATTATTTGTTGAAAAAGTGTCATTGCTCAACGGAAACCACGAGAAGGTGGTGGGCTTTTTCCATCAGGAGAGGATAAGGATGGGTCAGGAGGATGGCATGGATAAGAGTCAAATGACGGGGCTAACGGTTGGAAGTAAGAAGGCAGTCGAAAGTACTTATATCGTGTCCCAATTTCAATAAAATTCGAATTATGGAGAGAAAGCAGTGATCGATTTTCCGTGGAATTATCTTAGTGTATGTAACTCACTTCACTAAAAACCAGCACTCACTTCACTAAAAACCAGCACTCACTCACTCACTCACTCACTCACTCACTCACTCACTCACTCACTCACTCACTCACTCACTCACTCACTCACTCACTGGTATTATTAATGTACACTCTGCTGCACTACACTACTCACAATAAATGTTCAAACAGGTCTCCCTCTGTCTCTACGCACTTTTGAAGCCTTCTGATGGAGGAATTGCGAACATTCTCGCACACCCCTTGTTCTCTAATAGCTTCAAATGCCGCGATTATCCGTTGTCGTAATATTTCTACGGTATCAATTTCAATGGAGTATACCTTATGTTTTACATACCCCCAGAGGAAAAAGTCCAAGGGAGTAAGATCTGGAGATCGTGGTGGCCAATTTATTGCACCTGCACGACCTATCCAACGACCCGCGTAGACATTATTTAAAAAGTCCTTCACAATATTCGCAAAGTGTGGTCCAGCTCCATCTTGCTGGTACCACATGTTCCGCCGCACATCCAACGCAACATCTTCCAAAACAATCGGCAAATCGTTCTCCAAAAAATTTAAATACGCCTCACCTGTCAATCTTGATGGTAGAAAGAAAGGGCCCAAAATGTGATCACCAATTATCCCAGCCCAAACGTTGAGGGTCCACTGAGTTTGATAACTTCTGATGGTGGTTGCATGTGGATTATCATAACTCCACACATGTGAATTTCTTGTGTTAAAAACACCTTCTCGCGTGAACGTACTTTCGTCTGTCCACAGAATCCTTTTTAAGGTGTCTGGATTTTCTTCATACGCGTTCAAGAGCCACTGACAAAACGCCACTCGAACTGGCATGTCGCGAGGCAGTAGTGCTTGTACACGATGCAGGTGGTATGGATACAATCCTTCTTCTTGTAAAATACGATGTGCCGTCGATTTCGGTATTCCTGATCTTCTTTCAATGTCACGCACACTTATTGTTGGATTTTCTTCCACGAAATCGATCACTGCTTCCTCATTTTCCACGGACTCGTTGCTTCTTGTTCTTCCCCTCGTACTGTTATCAGAACGAAATTGACCAGTCCTTCTTACGTTCCATATCAACCCCGTCATTATTTTCCTGGTTATGGGACGCCGATTGGGAAACTTCTCATTGTATGCGCGTACAGCAGCCACGATGTTGGTGTCACAGCTCCCGTACACCACGAACATATCGTAATACTCTTCGTTGGTATACATTGTCTGCCAAATGTACGATGATAGCTCTGTTAAAATCCGTTCGCTTTCGCTCCAGAAACAGTTCTGACTGTCCCATGCCAGGTATTACCAGTCGTGCCCCCACAACGTCCTCGAAGATAGGTACATTATTGGTCATTTCAATATTTGGAAAACAAAGAGATAGGTTGTGGAAGGGATAGACAGGCGAAGGAACGGTGTCGGTTAGGCGAAAACGTTATGATCATTTCGTTATAAAATTTATTATGAGGGTAAGTCAGGAAACGTACCACGGGGGTGCTATTGACAGTGCGTTTCGTTTCTATCCTCTCCGCCCTTTGTTTCGTTCGTAAAACTCATTTCGAATACTAAGGGGTTAATCGGTATACTGCTTCATTATCGGGTGGGACAACATGGTGACCGGGGCGCACTGTTCTCGACCGTCGACTCAGGGAACAATACGGTCATAAACCGCGTCCTTCTTTAGACTACGTTGACGACCAACGCAGTTAATTTTTACGACTGGTCAGAAACAATGTCAAAGAAGTAATACAGAAACGTGGGAAGTCCGGCAATCAAAAGAATTAAGGTACATGGCCGGTCAGTAGGGTTTAAAATTTATGACCGGGCCTTCTTACTTCCAACCGTTAGCCCCGTCATTTGACTCTTATCCATGCCATCCTCCTGACCCATCCTTATCCTCTCCTGATGGAAAAAGCCCACCACCTTCTCGTGGTTTCCGTTGAGCAATGACACTTTTTCAACAAATAATCAAGATAAGGACAAGCTGGAACTTATAAATCTGATTATTATAAAAACAGTATCATTGGCCAAGAGTGGGTTAGTAAAATTCTCCTGAAATTCTGTCGATCTGTTTTTTGACCTCACTGAAGAAATGTGGGATGGTAGCGGTACGGTCAGCTGACTGTAATCGCGCGCGGTTGCTTTACCTGAGACGGGGCGCACCACGGGGCCTTTAACAGGTTACTGCGACGTTAATATCAGCTGCATTACTCTAGAAATAAGCTTAATTTACAGAAAACATATCAGCGAATGTAGTAGTACTTTTTCTGATTTTTACAACCGTGACCTCGACGTGAAACGGTAAAGGACATTTCGATGTCTTCTGGCATCAGGATAATACATGTCCCGGGTTGTCCCCCAATTCAGGGACGATACGCGTTGACGTATTCCGTGCGAGAGAAGGCGGGCTTGAAGTTCGATTGGTCCTGAACTAGCCATTTGGGCCTACTTATCTCTCGTGTCTAAACACGCGCTCGAATTTCCAAACAAAAGCATGCGTCGACGTATTCCGTTCGAGAGAAGGTGGGCCTTGGGGAGGAGATTGGTCCTGAACTAACCAATCGGGCCTGCTTATCTCTCGTGTCTAAACACGCGCTCGAATTTCCAAACAAAAGCATGCGTCGACGTATTCCGTGCGAGAGAAGGTGGGCCTTGTGGAGGAGATATCGCTGTGAAGAGGGCCTCTTAAGGACAGTGGCCGTTTGGGAGGGATGCAGGGCAGATTGGTTAGTTTGGGGCCAATCGGACCTCAAGCCCACAGTCTCTCGCACCGAATACGTCGACGCGTGCTTGTGTTTTGAAATTCGAGCACGTGTTTATACTCGAGAGACAAGGGATCCGTCTTTAATTTGAGGGTAGGACGAAGCAGGCGGGACTACGCGCAGTCAGCGGACTATCCCTTCTTTTCCTGTGTCTCTCCGCGAGACGTATTGATGCTGGATAATACTCTGTAATTTCTAGTTCTCCAAAATTAATCAGGCTGATCAGCCAGAGCATTTCGCCAGGGTCGCGGTTTATGACCGTATTGTCCCGCAGGTCGGCGGTAGAGAACGGTTTCCTACAGTTTCGGATAATTTATGACTTACTTGGTTCCGCCTCGTAGCAGACGTGAACTCAGGGTATCGGAAAAGGGAAACAGGAAGCAGGATTTTTTTCTTTATAGCAACTCGAAGACTTTCTGTTTCTCTTCTCTTCGGACCCTTTCGAACCGATACACGTGGTGTCTGTTTTCTATCTCGAAGCAATGGGTACATTGGCAGTAGAAGGACGGAGCGCGGGCTTTTGTGAAAGTTTTCGTTGCACTTGTGCAAAACACGTGTGTTCCGAAAATGTGCTGGCTTCTTTTTACCTGAAGCCTCTTGGCCTGGTGGGGGTCAACTCATAATGGAACGAGAGAAACTATTTGGGGGTAGAAGAAGTCGCTTGGAAAAAATCTTGTCAGTCAGCAGTTAGCAATCGCGTCGCAGACAAATGTTCTCTGCTCGAGAGTATTACGCGATGTTCTGTGTGTACCCCCCGAACAACGAGGACGCAAGTGCTGCAGCGTGAGAATTTGCGCGGGAATTACCCACGGCTCCGAACGCCAAGTAAAAATTCATTTCCACCAATTTTTAGAACGTAGCAACAACACGTTTCATGAAAAATAAATTAAGTGATCAGTGTTAGTAGCCGTGCAGTGAAGTGAATATTCGGTGCATTAACCCGGACGCACTTGACGTTGCCACCCTTAATTTTGGATGGTGTCGTCTACCTGAGATCAGCTGTGCACTCGGCGATGACCAGGATCGGTTCAGTGACCTAGTCACCCAGGTTTTTAAGCTGCAGGTGGATTTCCGAAAGGGTGAGTTTTAGTTACATTATTGGCGACTATTATTTTTTAAATTTAACGCAGGCTACGGCTCATTTCCGGAGATAATTCTCAAAATTTCCGTACGTAAATTTTTCTTCCGAGTTTTTAAACCAACTTATTAATTATCAACAACAGTGTTGGCCGTTATTCAACTACGGATTTTTATCACAATAACGAACTACGATCACTTTTCGTTCGTTCCCTGTTGCATTACCTTTTCGTTTGTACGTTATTAAAAAAAGGAAATTTACGTGCTCCTTATCCCCTCACTCAAAATAATTATTATTTTCGATTTTTCTAAAAAAAAATATTGTATTCGTTTCTTTACGTTACACATGATTTTCATCCATTTATCATTTATTCATTATTCACTTTAAATGGCAAACAAACCATGGCAAAAGGTTGGATTTTTTGTTACGTCTTTTTCATTTACCATTCTACGCAATTTCCTTCGATGCATGCCGCCTTGCTTGTTCGTAGTCGCAGCGCGGCCCGGCGCGCGGCCACGCTAGCGCGGGACCTCCAGCGGAAGGCGCGCGCTCTGATTGGTCGGGGTTTTTTGTTAATATCTCGAAAACGAAACCCCGGATCCCAAAACGGCTAAGGACTTTTCGATGTCTTTTTGCATCAGGATATTGCATGTTCCGGGATGTCCCTCAATTCTGGGACACCCTGTATATATGTGGAACAAACATTTATGTCAACGCCGCATAATTCTATCTATTATTCGTACGTTCTTCGCGTCGCGAAAATAACATCCTGCACGACTGCTTCAGAGGAGTCAAATTACGCGTAATCGCGCGATACGCTGTGATGTTAAATCGGAACGCTTTAAAATGTTGCATATTTGTTTGAAAAAAAAAATTTATTTACAATATATATATATATATATATCATAAACATACATTACTTCTCAATTTTATTTACTCATCATCCATCCTCCTTCTTTCCTCTTCACATAATTTTAAGATTCGACGTTTTATAAAAAAAGGATTATATTTCATTCGTGCATTCTTCACACTGTGAAGAAATGGTATCGTCTCGCGCGACTGCGCCAGAAGAGTCAAATTACACGCGTTATCGCGCGAGATGATACCATTTCTTCACAGTGCTATGAATGCATGCTGCATATTTGTTTGCTACAGTTTGAAAAAATTGGTAGCTTTAGAATGTATGATGCATATTTGTTTGCTCGGTTGGTTTGGAAAAAAATATTCTGGCGGTAGATCTGATTTAGAAACAATATTTGGGGGAAAAAAATTTCTGGGGCTGGATCGAGTCTGAAAAAAGATTTTTTCATACAAGACCTGGCCCCAGAAATTTTTAGAGGGCGGGGGGGCAACCCTCTGAAAATTTTCCAGCAATGAGTCAGGTCTGGAGAGGTCTCCGTGGCGGCTCGGTCCGGACTGATCCCCACCACGATTGCGACTTCCCCCACTCCGCGGCTCATGCGCGCGCAACCGGTCTTCCACTCCCCACTCTCCCCGCGCCCATAGTTCTCTCCACCGCGCTCCCCCGCGCGCCCTCACTTCCTCCCGCCCCCGCGCTCCCCTCAGAGGACCTGGGTTAGAATCGGCTTTGCCTTACTACTGACAAAGTAATGTACAATCATGCGTTAATGCGTCAACATTTGATGCAAATGTTTCGATCTAATCGTCTGGAAGATTTTCCATGCATTCAGGATAAATAAACAATTAATACGTGTGTATGAATATGAATTTGCAAATAATAGTACAATTAATCTTTGAAAAAAGAAGTGAGATCCCCTCAAAAACTTCAATGAAGTAAAAAAATTACGCCAAGTACATGAAATCACAAAAATAGAAGATAATAATAATTACAAAATTAAAAAAAGATGTGAAATCAGAATGAACTGCCAGTAGATAAAGATGCTATCCAACTGCGCTTTACCTGACACAACTACATATGCACAGCTAAAATTCCATTACTCATAATGGCTATTTATACAAAGAAAACATGTAAATCACAAACCATAGAAGATAATAATAATTACAAAATTAAGAAAAGATGTGAAATCAAAATGAGCTGCCAGTACATAAAGATGCAGTCCAACTACGCTTTAGATGACACAACTACATATGTACAGCTAAGATTCCATTACTCATAATGGCTATTTATACAAAGAAAAAATGTATTAAATAATATTAAGCAAATATATTTTTACACAAATAAATATTTTAATACGAATAAATATTTGATTCAAAATACTTGGCGCTGCGCCCCGAATTGGTGTTGCTAAACTCAATAAATATGTATAAATTGGATTATCTTTTCTTTCTTTCTTGTACGTGCATGTGTGTGTGTGTGTGTGTGTGTGTGTGTGTGCGTGTGCGTGTGCGTGTGCGTGTGCGTGTGCATATGCTACGTATGGTATTAGAATTACATATATGAAGAATAAATATGACAGCGTTTCTAATATGTCTATGTATATGTATTTTATATTGTAATGGAGTTGTTGTAAATTATTAATTAATACTAAGGCAATTAACATTTTTTCGGTTGCGCAGCGCCAAGTATTTTGAATCAAATATTTATTCGTATTAAAATATTTATTTGTGTAAAAATATATTTGCTTAATATTATTTAATACATTTTTTCTTTGTATAAATAGCCATTATGAGTAATGGAATCTTAGCTGTACATATGTAGTTGTGTCATCTAAAGCGTAGTTGGACTGCATCTTTATGTACTGGCAGCTCATTTTGATTTCACATCTTTTCTTAATTTTGTAATTATTATTATCTTCTATGGTTTGTGATTTACATGTTTTCTTTGTATAAATAGCCATTATGAGTAATGGAATTTTAGCTGTGCATATGTAGTTGTGTCAGGTAAAGCGCAGTTGGAAAGCATCTTTATGTACTGGCAGTTCATTCTGATTTCACATCTTTTTTTAATTTTGTAATTATTATTATCTTCTATTTTTGTGATTTCATGTACTCGGCGTAATTTTTTTACTTCATTGAAGTTTTTGAGGGGATCATTATTACGCTGCTGATCCCATAAACCGTGCGATGGGGGAGATTAATAATTTCCCTGTGGATATAGATGTATTAACTGACTCCTTAGGGGTCTTCAGGGACCGTATACTTAAGGGACTGTCGCCTCCTTAATTCTTAGGTCTTAAGTGTTATGCGATATATTCTTTCGTTTTTGCTTTTTGTGCTCTTAGTGGACTGTTATGTTTTGTTCTGTTTTTTATGTATATTTTATGTTTTTTTATATTATGTTTTATGTTATATTTTATGTTTTTTTTCATGAACTATGTACTTACTGCATTTCTGTGTTCAAAATTTTGTACTCTAAAGGGTTCTCCCGTAAATACAATAATAATAATAATAATAATAATAATAATAATCGCGAAAAACTCCAATCGCTTCGAAAATTTCAGTCCTTCGGCACCGTGGTCCGACCGACCATCAGACTCGACCAATCCTCGAAACAACCATTGATCCTCGTTCCCCGTTGCATTGCGAACGTATTACTCTAATGGTTCGACCGCGGTCGACGTGCTCGTTTACGAGATAATCGCGAAAAACTCCAATCGCTCCGAAAATTTCCGTCCTTCGGCACCATCGTCCGGCCGACCATCAGACTCGACCAATCCTCGAAACAACCATTGATCCGTGTTCCCCGTTGCATTGCGAACGTATTACTCTAATGGTTCGACCGCGGTCGTCGTGCTTGTTTTCGAGATAATCGCGAAAAACTTCAATCGCTCCGAAAATTTCAAAGTCCGACAGATTTCAGTCCTTCGGCACCGTCGTCCGACCGACCACCAAACTCGACCAATCTTCGAAACAACCATTGATCCTTGTTCCCCGTTGCATTCCGAACGTATTACTCTAATCGTTCGACCATGGTCGTCGTGCTCGTTTACGAGATAATCGCGAAAAACTCCAATCGCTCCGAAAATATCAGTCCTTCGGAACCGTGGTCCGACCGACCATCAGACTCGACCAATCCTCGAAACAACCATTGATCCGTGTTCCCCGTTGCAATTGCGAACGTATTACTGTAATGGTTCGACCGCGGTCGTCGTGCTCGTTTTCGAGATAATCGCGAAAAAATCCAATCGCTCCGAAAATTTCAAAGTCCCCATAGATATCAGTCGTTCGGCACCGTCGTCCGACCGACCACCAAACTCGCCCAATCTTCGAAACAACCATTGATCCTTGTTCCCCGTTGCATTGCGAACGTATTACTCTAATGGTCCGACCGCGGTCGTCGTGCCTCGTTTTCGAGATAATCGCGAAAAACTTCAATCGCTCCGAAAATTTCAAAGTCCGACAGATTTCAGTCCTTCGGCACCGTCGTCCGACCGACCACCAAACTCGACCAATCCTCGAAACAACCATTGACCCTTGTTCCCCGTTGCATTGCGAACGTATTACTCTAATGGTTCAACCGCGGTCGTCGTGCTTCGTTTTCGAGATAATCGCGAAAAACTTCAATCGCTCCGAAAATTTCAAAGTCCGACAGATTTCAGTCCTTCGGCACCGTCGTCCGGCCGACCACCAAACTCGACCAATCTTCGAAACAACCATTGATCCTTGTTCCCCGTTGCATTACGAACGAATTACTCTAATGGTTCGACCGCGGTCGTCGTGCTCGTTTACGAGATAATCGCGAAAAACTCCAATCGCCCCGAAAATTTCAGTCCTTCGGAACCGTGGTCCGACCGACCATCAGACTCGACCAATCCTCGAAACAACCATTGCTCCTTGTTCCCCGTACCATTGCGAACGTATTACTCTAAAGGTTCGATCGCGGTCGTCGTGCTTCGTTTTCGAGATAATCGCGAAAAACTCCAATCGCTCCGAAAATTTCAAAGTCCCCACAGATATCAGTCCTTCGGCACCGTCGTCCGGCCGACCATCAGACTCGACCAATCCTCGAAACAACCATTGATCCTTGTTCCCCGTTGCATTGCGAACGTATTACTCTAATGGTTCGACCGCGGTCGTCGTGCTCGTTTACGAGATAATCGCGAAAAACTCCAATCGCTCCGAAAATTTCAGTCCTTCGGCACCGTCGTCCGGCCGACCATCAGACTCGACCAATCCTCGAAACAACCATTGATCCATGTTCACCGTTGCATTGCGAACGTATTACTCTAATGGTTCGACCGCGGTCGCCGTGCTCGTTTTCGAGATAATCGCGAAAAACTCCAATCGCTTCGAAAATTTCAGTCCTTCGGCACCGTCGTCCGGCCGACCATCAGACTCGACCAATGCTCCAAACAACCATTGATCCTTGTTCCCCGTTGCATTGCGAACGTATTACTCTAATGGTTCGACCGCGGTCGTCGTGCTCGTTTACGAGATAATCACGAAAAACTCCAATCGCTCCGAAAATTTCAGTCCTTCGGAACCGTGGTCCGACCGACCATCAGACACGACCAACCCTCGAAACAACCATTGACCCTTGTTCCCCGTTGCATTGCGAACGTATTACTCTAATGGTTCAACCGCGGTCGTCGTGCTTCGTTTTCGAGATAATCGCGAAAACCTTCAATCGCTCCGAAAATTTCAAAGTCCGACAGATTTCAGTCCTTCGGCACCGTCGTCCGGCCGACCATCAGACTCGACCAATCCTCGAAACAACCATTGATCCTTGTTCCCCGTTGCATTGCGAACGTATTACTCTAATGGTTCGACCGCGGTCGTCGTGCTCGTTTACGAGATAATCGCGAAAAACTCCAATCGCTCCGAAAATTTCAGTCCTTCGGCACCGTCGTCCGGCCGACCACCAGACTCGACCAATCCTCGAAACAACCATTGATCCATGTTCACCGTTGCATTGCGAACGTATTACTCTAATGGTTCGACCGCGGTCGCCGTGCTCGTTTTCGAGATAATCGCGAAAAACTCCAATCGCTTCGAAAATTTCAGTCCTTCGGGACCGTGGTCCGACCGACCATCAGACTCGACCAATCCTCGAAACAACCATTGATCCTTGTTCCCCGTTGCATTGCGAACGTATTACTCTAATGGTTCGACCGCGGTCGTCGTGCTTCGTTTTCGAGATAATCGCGAAAAACTTCAATCGCTCCGAAAATTTCAAAGTCCGACAGATTTCAGTCCTTCGGCACCGTCGTCCGACCGACCACCAAACTCGACCAATCTTCGAAACAACCATTGATCCTTGTTCCCCGTTGCATTCCGAACGTATTACTCTAATCGTTCGACCATGGTCGTCGTGCTCGTTTACGAGATAATCGCGAAAAACTCCAATCGCTCCGAAAATATCAGTCCTTCGGAACCGTGGTCCGACCGACCATCAGACACGACCAACCCTCGAAACAACCATTGACCCTTGTTCCCCGTTGCATTGCGAACGTATTTCTCTAATGGTTCAACCGCGGTCGTCGTGCTTCGTTTTCGAGATAATCGCGAAAAACTTCAATCGCTCCGAAAATTTCAAAGTCCGACAGATTTCAGTCCTTCGGCACCGTCGTCCGACCGACCACCAAACTCGACCAATCTTCGAAACAACCATTGATCCTTGTTCCCCGTTGCATTGCGAACGTATTACTCTAATGGTTCGACCGCGGTCGTCGTGCTCGTTTTCGAGATAATCGCGAAAAACTCCAATCGCTTCGAAAATTTCAGTCCTTCGGCACCGTCGTCCGGCCGACCATCAGACTCGACCAATCCTCGAAACAACCATTGATCCGTGTTCCCCGTTGCAATTGCGAACGTATTACTCTAATGATTCGACCGCGGTCGTCGTGCTCGTTTTCGAGATAATCGCGAAAAAATCCAATCGCTCCGAAAATGTGGGGTACTTGAATTCAATAGACTGGGATAATGAGACTGGAAATGTTGAGCCTAATCTAGCTGTTGAGCGGTTGTACTACCATCTTAATTATGCAATTAATGCATTTGTCCCTGTTCGGCCTATGGTGAGCTCCACTTTTCCTCGCTGGTTTTCCTCCGGATTGAAGATCCTTATCCGACGTAAGAAATCTGCGCATAAAAACTTCAAGCGATCATGTTCTTATGCTGATTATCTCAGTTTTTCCACTCTCCGATCGCAGTGCAAGGCCTCACTGTCGCGGGACTACCGAGATTATATTGATGGTATCGAGAGCACTGTCCAAGAAAACATATCATGCTTCTGGAAATATGTAAACACCAAGCGTGGGGGGCATAATATTCCCAGTAATGTACACCTCGACCAAACCTCTGCGTCGACGCACATGTCGGTTGCTGACCTCTTTGCGAAGTTCTTCAGTTCCGTTTATAATCCACCGGCCGCTGTGACGCCTGCCTTGTATCCATGCCCGTCCTATGATAGCAGAGTAAATATCCACTCGTTGACCGTTCCTATCGCCGAAATATACGCCAAGCTGGATTCGCTTGACACGGTCAAAGGACCGGGCTTTGACGGTATTCCGGCGTTGCTTTTGAAAGAATGTCGATTTATTCTATCAAGGCCCCTCTGGCACATCTTTAACTTCTCTCTATCAAGGGGTACGTTCCCCGCCGCCTGGAAGACCAGCCTGGTTACACCTGTATTCAAGGCAGGTGACCACGCAGATGTCCGAAACTATCGACCAATCTGCAAGTTATCCGTACTGCCTAAGATCTTCGAGGAAATTGTTACCGAATATTTAACGCCCCTCCTTGTAGATGTCATAGTTGAGGAACAACATGGATTTGTCCCAAGTCGATCGACGACAACTAATCTGGCGATATACCACTGCTTCGTCTCAAATGCATTGGATGCTGGTCTACAAGTGGATACTGTGTACACGGACTTCCGGAAAGCCTTCGATACGGTGGATCATGGTATATTGCTGCAGAAGTTGTCTTCGATCGGTTTTGGAGGTTCGCTGAAGTCATGGATTTGCAGTTATCTGGAGGGCCGGGTACAAGTTATCAGGGTGCGAGATCAGTTATCCTCCCCTGTTAAGGTACCTTCGGGTGTCCCGCAGGGATCGCACCTGGGGCCCCTCCTGTTTCTACTATTCATTAACGACCTTAAAGATGTATTCCGTCATAGTAATATACTTTTATATGCCGATGACTTGAAAATATTTCGGACCATTAGTTCAGCAATCGATGCGGAAAAGTTGCAGGAGGATCTCGGTAGATTTGAGCAGTGGTGTGTTGCCAATAAACTGGGGCTAAATGCGGCGAAATGTGTAGTCCTCAGAAACCATAGGGCGGTTAGTGGCATGGGAGTGACTTATAAGTTGGGTGACACACCACTAACCGAGGTCTCTGAAGTATTGGACCTTGGGGTTACAATTTCGGCCGGGCTTGATTTCCGTAACCACTATCGGAACATTACTTGCAAGGCAATGAAAACCCTTGGTTTTATAGCTCGAGTCGCTAAACATTTTAGGCAAATCAAAACATTAAGGTTGTTATACGTTGCACTGGTTAGGCCGCAGTTGGAATATGCATCTGTAATCTGGAACCCGCGGCATGCGCACTATGTCAGCTTAATCGAAAGGGTCCAACATAAGTTCCTGAGGTTAGCCATGCGGATGACTGGTTGCCCTATGCGTTTCTGCGATCATGATTATAGCCCAGCACTGCGTAAGTTTAGGCTAGATACACTAACCGATCGCCGTGTCGGCTCTGATCTGCTCTTTTTATACAAAGTAATCCGTGGTCATATTAACTGTCCTGATTTAGTTTCACTTGTCGGTTACCATGCCCCCCAGAGGTCATTGCGTCAGAGACCTCTTTTTGTATCTAGGGTTCCCAACTACAGACACTACACTGCGGATCCTATTAACCGAGCTATGGAGGAGGTAAATCAAAATATCGACGACATTGACTTGTTCACGGTCTCGCTCGACTCGTTCCGCGATCTTTTGTTTAGGCGACGTTCTAACATGACCTAACCTACTCCCGCAAGATATCGAATATCATGTTTTAAAGACAGACTGTCAAGTTTTCAAGTATTAGGTATTATGTATTATGTATTAAGTTTATGTTTATGTTATATATTTTATGTTTTCTTTTGTGTTATGCACGATAACACTTAATTTTAAGTTTCTTATGTTATTTTATGCCGTAAATCGTTCTAATTGTACTAAAGGGTTTCCCGTCCATTTAATAAATAATAAATAATAAATAAATAATAAAATTTCAAAGTCCCCATAGATATCAGTCGTTCGGCACCGTCGTCCGACCGACCACCAAACTCGACCAATCTTCGAAACAACCATTGATCTTTGTTTCCCGTTGCATTGCGAACGTATTACTCTAATGGTTCGACCGCGGTTGTTGTGCTCGTTTTCGAGATAATCGCGAAAAACTCCAATCGCTTCGAAAATTTCAGTGCTTCGGCACCGTGGTCCGACCGACCATCAGACTCGACCATTCCTCGAAACAACCATTGATCCTTGTTCCCCGTTGCATTGGGAACGTATTAATCTAATGGTTCGACCGCGGTCGTCGTGCTCGTTTTCGAGATAATCGCGAAAAACTCCAATCGCTCCGAAAATTTCAAAGTCCCCACAGATATCAGTCCTTCGGCACCGTCGTCCGACCGACCACCAAACTCGACCAATCATCGAAACAACCATTGATACTTGTTCCCCGTTGCATTGCGAACGTATTACTCTAATGGTTCGACCGCGGTCGTCGTGCTTCGTTTTCGAGATAATCGCGAAAAACTCCAATCGCTCCGAAAATTTCAAAGTCCCCACAGATATCAGTCCTTCGGCACCGTCGTCCGACCGACCACCAAACTCGAACAATCTTCGCAACAACCATTGATCCTTGTTCCCCGTTGCATTGCGAACGTATTACTCTAATGGTTCGACCGCGGTCGTTGTGCTCGTTTTCGAGATAATCGCGAAAAACTCCAATCGCTTCGAAAATTTCAGTCCTTCGGCACCGTGGTCCGACCGACCATCAGACTCGACCAATCCTCGAAACAACCATTGATCCTTGTTCCCCGTTGCATTGCGAACGTATTACTCTAATGGTTCGACCGCGGTCGACGTGCTCGTTTACGAGATAATCGCGAAAAACCCCAATCGCTCCGAAAAGTTCAGTCCTTAGGCACCGTCGTCCGGCCGACCATCAGACTCGACCAATCCTCGAAACAACCATTGATCCGTGTTCCCCGTTGCATTGCGAACGTATTACTCTAATGGTTCGACCGCGGTCGTCGTGCTTGTTTTCGAGATAATCGCGAAAAACTCCAATCGCTTCGAAAATTTCAGTCCTTCGGGACCGTGGTCCGACCGACCATCAGACTCGACCAATCCTCGAAACAACCATTGATCCTTGTTCCCCGTTGCATTGCGAACGTATTACTCTAATGGTTCGACCGCGGTCGTCGTGCTTCGTTTTCGAGATAATCGCGAAAAACTTCAATCGCTCCGAAAATTTCAAAGTCCGACAGATTTCAGTCCTTCGGCACCGTCGTCCGACCGACCACCAAACTCGACCAATCTTCGAAACAACCATTGATCCTTGTTCCCCGTTGCATTCCGAACGTATTACTCTAATCGTTCGACCATGGTCGTCGTGCTCGTTTACGAGATAATCGCGAAAAACTCCAATCGCTCCGAAAATATCAGTCCTTCGGAACCGTGGTCCGACCGACCATCAGACACGACCAACCCTCGAAACAACCATTGACCCTTGTTCCCCGTTGCATTGCGAACGTATTTCTCTAATGGTTCAACCGCGGTCGTCGTGCTTCGTTTTCGAGATAATCGCGAAAAACTTCAATCGCTCCGAAAATTTCAAAGTCCGACAGATTTCAGTCCTTCGGCACCGTCGTCCGACCGACCACCAAACTCGACCAATCTTCGAAACAACCATTGATCCTTGTTCCCCGTTGCATTGCGAACGTATTACTCTAATGGTTCGACCGCGGTCGTCGTGCTCGTTTTCGAGATAATCGCGAAAAACTCCAATCGCTTCGAAAATTTCAGTCCTTCGGCACCGTCGTCCGGCCGACCATCAGACTCGACCAATCCTCGAAACAACCATTGATCCGTGTTCCCCGTTGCAATTGCGAACGTATTACTCTAATGATTCGACCGCGGTCGTCGTGCTCGTTTTCGAGATAATCGCGAAAAAATCCAATCGCTCCGAAAATGTGGGGTACTTGAATTCAATAGACTGGGATAATGAGACTGGAAATGTTGAGCCTAATCTAGCTGTTGAGCGGTTGTACTACCATCTTAATTATGCAATTAATGCATTTGTCCCTGTTCGGCCTATGGTGAGCTCCACTTTTCCTCGCTGGTTTTCCTCCGGATTGAAGATCCTTATCCGACGTAAGAAATCTGCGCATAAAAACTTCAAGCGATCATGTTCTTATGCTGATTATCTCAGTTTTTCCACTCTCCGATCGCAGTGCAAGGCCTCACTGTCGCGGGACTACCGAGATTATATTGATGGTATCGAGAGCACTGTCCAAGAAAACATATCATGCTTCTGGAAATATGTAAACACCAAGCGTGGGGGGCATAATATTCCCAGTAATGTACACCTCGACCAAACCTCTGCGTCGACGCACATGTCGGTTGCTGACCTCTTTGCGAAGTTCTTCAGTTCCGTTTATAATCCACCGGCCGCTGTGACGCCTGCCTTGTATCCATGCCCGTCCTATGATAGCAGAGTAAATATCCACTCGTTGACCGTTCCTATCGCCGAAATATACGCCAAGCTGGATTCGCTTGACACGGTCAAAGGACCGGGCTTTGACGGTATTCCGGCGTTGCTTTTGAAAGAATGTCGATTTATTCTATCAAGGCCCCTCTGGCACATCTTTAACTTCTCTCTATCAAGGGGTACGTTCCCCGCCGCCTGGAAGACCAGCCTGGTTACACCTGTATTCAAGGCAGGTGACCACGCAGATGTCCGAAACTATCGACCAATCTGCAAGTTATCCGTACTGCCTAAGATCTTCGAGGAAATTGTTACCGAATATTTAACGCCCCTCCTTGTAGATGTCATAGTTGAGGAACAACATGGATTTGTCCCAAGTCGATCGACGACAACTAATCTGGCGATATACCACTGCTTCGTCTCAAATGCATTGGATGCTGGTCTACAAGTGGATACTGTGTACACGGACTTCCGGAAAGCCTTCGATACGGTGGATCATGGTATATTGCTGCAGAAGTTGTCTTCGATCGGTTTTGGAGGTTCGCTGAAGTCATGGATTTGCAGTTATCTGGAGGGCCGGGTACAAGTTATCAGGGTGCGAGATCAGTTATCCTCCCCTGTTAAGGTACCTTCGGGTGTCCCGCAGGGATCGCACCTGGGGCCCCTCCTGTTTCTACTATTCATTAACGACCTTAAAGATGTATTCCGTCATAGTAATATACTTTTATATGCCGATGACTTGAAAATATTTCGGACCATTAGTTCAGCAATCGATGCGGAAAAGTTGCAGGAGGATCTCGGTAGATTTGAGCAGTGGTGTGTTGCCAATAAACTGGGGCTAAATGCGGCGAAATGTGTAGTCCTCAGAAACCATAGGGCGGTTAGTGGCATGGGAGTGACTTATAAGTTGGGTGACACACCACTAACCGAGGTCTCTGAAGTATTGGACCTTGGGGTTACAATTTCGGCCGGGCTTGATTTCCGTAACCACTATCGGAACATTACTTGCAAGGCAATGAAAACCCTTGGTTTTATAGCTCGAGTCGCTAAACATTTTAGGCAAATCAAAACATTAAGGTTGTTATACGTTGCACTGGTTAGGCCGCAGTTGGAATATGCATCTGTAATCTGGAACCCGCGGCATGCGCACTATGTCAGCTTAATCGAAAGGGTCCAACATAAGTTCCTGAGGTTAGCCATGCGGATGACTGGTTGCCCTATGCGTTTCTGCGATCATGATTATAGCCCAGCACTGCGTAAGTTTAGGCTAGATACACTAACCGATCGCCGTGTCGGCTCTGATCTGCTCTTTTTATACAAAGTAATCCGTGGTCATATTAACTGTCCTGATTTAGTTTCACTTGTCGGTTACCATGCCCCCCAGAGGTCATTGCGTCAGAGACCTCTTTTTGTATCTAGGGTTCCCAACTACAGACACTACACTGCGGATCCTATTAACCGAGCTATGGAGGAGGTAAATCAAAATATCGACGACATTGACTTGTTCACGGTCTCGCTCGACTCGTTCCGCGATCTTTTGTTTAGGCGACGTTCTAACATGACCTAACCTACTCCCGCAAGATATCGAATATCATGTTTTAAAGACAGACTGTCAAGTTTTCAAGTATTAGGTATTATGTATTATGTATTAAGTTTATGTTTATGTTATATATTTTATGTTTTCTTTTGTGTTATGCACGATAACACTTAATTTTAAGTTTCTTATGTTATTTTATGCCGTAAATCGTTCTAATTGTACTAAAGGGTTTCCCGTCCATTTAATAAATAATAAATAATAAATAAATAATAAAATTTCAAAGTCCCCATAGATATCAGTCGTTCGGCACCGTCGTCCGACCGACCACCAAACTCGACCAATCTTCGAAACAACCATTGATCTTTGTTTCCCGTTGCATTGCGAACGTATTACTCTAATGGTTCGACCGCGGTTGTTGTGCTCGTTTTCGAGATAATCGCGAAAAACTCCAATCGCTTCGAAAATTTCAGTGCTTCGGCACCGTGGTCCGACCGACCATCAGACTCGACCATTCCTCGAAACAACCATTGATCCTTGTTCCCCGTTGCATTGGGAACGTATTAATCTAATGGTTCGACCGCGGTCGTCGTGCTCGTTTTCGAGATAATCGCGAAAAACTCCAATCGCTCCGAAAATTTCAAAGTCCCCACAGATATCAGTCCTTCGGCACCGTCGTCCGACCGACCACCAAACTCGACCAATCATCGAAACAACCATTGATACTTGTTCCCCGTTGCATTGCGAACGTATTACTCTAATGGTTCGACCGCGGTCGTCGTGCTTCGTTTTCGAGATAATCGCGAAAAACTCCAATCGCTCCGAAAATTTCAAAGTCCCCACAGATATCAGTCCTTCGGCACCGTCGTCCGACCGACCACCAAACTCGAACAATCTTCGCAACAACCATTGATCCTTGTTCCCCGTTGCATTGCGAACGTATTACTCTAATGGTTCGACCGCGGTCGTTGTGCTCGTTTTCGAGATAATCGCGAAAAACTCCAATCGCTTCGAAAATTTCAGTCCTTCGGCACCGTGGTCCGACCGACCATCAGACTCGACCAATCCTCGAAACAACCATTGATCCTTGTTCCCCGTTGCATTGCGAACGTATTACTCTAATGGTTCGACCGCGGTCGACGTGCTCGTTTACGAGATAATCGCGAAAAACCCCAATCGCTCCGAAAAGTTCAGTCCTTAGGCACCGTCGTCCGGCCGACCATCAGACTCGACCAATCCTCGAAACAACCATTGATCCGTGTTCCCCGTTGCATTGCGAACGTATTACTCTAATGGTTCGACCGCGGTCGTCGTGCTTGTTTTCGAGATAATCGCGAAAAACTCCAATCGCTTCGAAAATTTCAGTCCTTCGGGACCGTGGTCCGACCGACCATCAGACTCGACCAATCCTCGAAACAACCATTGATCCTTGTTCCCCGTTGCATTGCGAACGTATTACTCTAATGGTTCGACCGCGGTCGTCGTGCTTCGTTTTCGAGATAATCGCGAAAAACTTCAATCGCTCCGAAAATTTCAAAGTCCGACAGATTTCAGTCCTTCGGCACCGTCGTCCGACCGACCACCAAACTCGACCAATCTTCGAAACAACCATTGATCCTTGTTCCCCGTTGCATTCCGAACGTATTACTCTAATCGTTCGACCATGGTCGTCGTGCTCGTTTACGAGATAATCGCGAAAAACTCCAATCGCTCCGAAAATTTCAAAGTCCCCACAGATATCAGTCCTTCGGCACCGTTGTCCGACCGACCACCAAACTCGAACAATCTTCGCAACAACCATTGATCCTTGTTCCCCGTTGCATTGCGAACGTATTACTCTAATGGTTCGACCGCGGTCGTTGTGCTCGTTTTCGAGATAATCGCGAAAAACTCCAATCGCTTCGAAAAGTTCAGTCCTTCGGCACCGTGGTCCGACCGACCATCAGACTCGACCAATCCTCGAAACAACCATTGATCCTTGTTCCCCGTTGCATTGCGAACGTATTACTCTAATGGTTCGACCGCGGTCGACGTGCTCGTTTACGAGATAATCGCGAAAAACCCCAATCGCTCCGAAAAGTTCAGTCCTTAGGCACCGTCGTCCGGCCGACCATCAGACTCGACCAATCCTCGAAACAACCATTGATCCGTGTTCCCCGTTGCATTGCGAACGTATTACTCTAATGGTTCGACCGCGGTCGTCGTGCTTGTTTTCGAGATAATCGCGAAAAACTCCAATCGCTTCGAAAATTTCAGTCCTTCGGGACCGTGGTCCGACCGACCATCAGACTCGACCAATCCTCGAAACAACCATTGATCCTTGTTCCCCGTTGCATTGCGAACGTATTACTCTAATGGTTCGACCGCGGTCGTCGTGCTTCGTTTTCGAGATAATCGCGAAAAACTTCAATCGCTCCGAAAATTTCAAAGTCCGACAGATTTCAGTCCTTCGGCACCGTCGTCCGACCGACCACCAAACTCGACCAATCTTCGAAACAACCATTGATCCTTGTTCCCCGTTGCATTCCGAACGTATTACTCTAATCGTTCGACCATGGTCGTCGTGCTCGTTTACGAGATAATCGCGAAAAACTCCAATCGCTCCGAAAATATCAGTCCTTCGGAACCGTGGTCCGACCGACCATCAGACACGACCAACCCTCGAAACAACCATTGACCCTTGTTCCCCGTTGCATTGCGAACGTATTTCTCTAATGGTTCAACCGCGGTCGTCGTGCTTCGTTTTCGAGATAATCGCGAAAAACTTCAATCGCTCCGAAAATTTCAAAGTCCGACAGATTTCAGTCCTTCGGCACCGTCGTCCGACCGACCACCAAACTCGACCAATCTTCGAAACAACCATTGATCCTTGTTCCCCGTTGCATTGCGAACGTATTACTCTAATGGTTCGACCGCGGTCGTCGTGCTCGTTTTCGAGATAATCGCGAAAAACTCCAATCGCTTCGAAAATTTCAAAGTCCCCACAGATATCAGTCCTTCGGCACCGTCGTCCGACCGACCACCAAACTCGACCAATCATCGAAACAACCATTGATACTTGTTCCCCGTTGCATTGCGAACGTATTACTCTAATGGTTCGACCGCGGTCGTCGTGCTTCGTTTTCGAGATAATCGCGAAAAACTCCAATCGCTCCGAAAATTTCAAAGTCCCCACAGATATCAGTCCTTCGGCACCGTCGTCCGACCGACCACCAAACTCGAACAATCTTCGCAACAACCATTGATCCTTGTTCCCCGTTGCATTGCGAACGTATTACTCTAATGGTTCGACCGCGGTCGTTGTGCTCGTTTTCGAGATAATCGCGAAAAACTCCAATCGCTTCGAAAAGTTCAGTCCTTAGGCACCGTCGTCCGGCCGACCATCAGACTCGACCAATCCTCGAAACAACCATTGATCCGTGTTCCCCGTTGCATTGCGAACGTATTACTCTAATGGTTCGACCGCGGTCGTCGTGCTTGTTTTCGAGATAATCGCGAAAAACTCCAATCGCTTCGAAAATTTCAGTCCTTCGGGACCGTGGTCCGACCGACCATCAGACTCGACCAATCCTCGAAACAACCATTGATCCTTGTTCCCCGTTGCATTGCGAACGTATTACTCTAATGGTTCGACCGCGGTCGTCGTGCTTCGTTTTCGAGATAATCGCGAAAAACTTCAATCGCTCCGAAAATTTCAAAGTCCGACAGATTTCAGTCCTTCGGCACCGTCGTCCGACCGACCACCAAACTCGACCAATCTTCGAAACAACCATTGATCCTTGTTCCCCGTTGCATTCCGAACGTATTACTCTAATCGTTCGACCATGGTCGTCGTGCTCGTTTACGAGATAATCGCGAAAAACTCCAATCGCTCCGAAAATATCAGTCCTTCGGAACCGTGGTCCGACCGACCATCAGACACGACCAACCCTCGAAACAACCATTGACCCTTGTTCCCCGTTGCATTGCGAACGTATTTCTCTAATGGTTCAACCGCGGTCGTCGTGCTTCGTTTTCGAGATAATCGCGAAAAACTTCAATCGCTCCGAAAATTTCAAAGTCCGACAGATTTCAGTCCTTCGGCACCGTCGTCCGACCGACCACCAAACTCGACCAATCTTCGAAACAACCATTGATCCTTGTTCCCCGTTGCATTGCGAACGTATTACTCTAATGGTTCGACCGCGGTCGTCGTGCTCGTTTTCGAGATAATCGCGAAAAACTCCAATCGCTTCGAAAATTTCAGTCGTTCGGCACCGTCGTCCGGCCGACCATCAGACTCGACCAACCCTCGAAACAACCATTGATCCGTGTTCCCCGTTGCAATTGCGAACGTATTACTCTAATGGTTCGACCGCGGTCGTCGTGCTCGTTTTCGAGATAATCGCGAAAAAATCCAATCGCTCCGAAAATTTCAAAGTCCCCATAGATATCAGTCGTTCGGCACCGTCGTCCGACCGACCACCAAACTCGACCAATCTTCGAAACAACCATTGATCCTTGTTCCCCGTTGCATTGCGAACGTATTACTCTAATAGTTCGACCGCGGTCGTCGTGCCTCGTTTTCGAGATAATCGCGAAAAACTTCAATCGCTCCGAAAATTTCAAAGTCCGACAGATTTCAGTCCTTCGGCACCGTCGTCCGACCGACCACCAAATTCGACCAATCATCGAAACAACCATTGATCCTTGTTCATCGTTGCATTGCAAACGTATTACTCTAATGGTTCGACCGTGGTCGTCGTGCTCGTTTTCGAGATAATCGCGAAAAACTCCAATCGCTCCGAAAATTTCAGTCCTTCGGCACCGTCGTCCGGCCGACCATCAGACTCGACCAATCCTCGAAACAACCATTGATCCGTGTTCCCCGTTGCATTCCGAACGTATTACTCTAATGGTTCGACCGTGGTCGTCGTGCTCGTTTTCGAGATAATCGCGAAAAACTCCAATCGCTCCGAAAATTTCAGTCCTTCGGCACCGTCGTCCGGCCGACCATCAGACTCGACCAATCCTCGAAACAACCATTGATCCGTGTTCCCCGTTGCATTCCGAACGTATTACTCTAATGGTTCGACCGCGGTCGTCGTGCCTCGTTTTCGAGATAATCGCGAAAAACTTCAATCGCTCCGAAAATTTCAAAGTCCGACAGATTTCAGTCCTTCGGCACCGTCGTCCGACCGACCACCAAATTCGACCAATCATCGAAACAACCATTGATCCTTGTTCATCGTTGCATTGCAAACGTATTACTCTAATGGTTCGACCGTGGTCGTCGTGCTCGTTTTCGAGATAATCGCGAAAAACTCCAATCGCTCCGAAAATTTCAGTCCTTCGGCACCGTCGTCCGGCCGACCATCAGACTCGACCAATCCTCGAAACAACCATTGATCCGTGTTCCCCGTTGCATTCCGAACGTATTACTCTAATGGTTCGACCGCGGTCGTCGTGCTTGTTTTCGAGATAATCGCGAAAAACTCCATTCGCTTCGAAAATTTCAGTCCTTCGGGACCGTGGTCCGACCGACCATCAGACTCGACCAATCCTCGAAACAACCATTGATCCTTGTTCCCCGTTGCATTGCGAACGTATTACTCTAATGGTTCGACCGCGGTCGTCGTGCTTCGTTTTCGAGATAATCGCGAAAAACTTCAATCGCTCCGAAAATTTCAAAGTCCGACAGATTTCAGTCCTTCGGCACCGTCGTCCGACCGACCACCAAACTCGACCAATCTTCGAAACAACCATTGATCCTTGTTCCCCGTTGCATTCCGAACGTATTACTCTAATCGTTCGACCATGGTCGTCGTGCTCGTTTACGAGATAATCGCGAAAAACTCCAATCGCTCCGAAAATATCAGTCCTTCGGAACCGTGGTCCGACCGACCATCAGACTCGACCAATCCTCGAAACAACCATTGACCCGTGTTCCCCGTTGCAATTGCGAACGTATTACTCTAATGGTTCGACCGCGGTCGTCGTGCTCGTTTTCGAGATAATCGCGAAAAAATCCAATCGCTCCGAAAATTTCAAAGTCCCCATAGATATCAGTCGTTCGGCACCGTCGTCCGACCGACCACCAAACTCGACCAATCTTCGAAACAACCATTGATCCTTGTTCCCCGTTGCATTGCGAACGTATTACTCTAATAGTTCGACCGCGGTCGTCGTGCCTCGTTTTCGAGATAATCGCGAAAAACTTCAATCGCTCCGAAAATTTCAAAGTCCGACAGATTTCAGTCCTTCGGCACCGTCGTCCGACCGACCACCAAATTCGACCAATCATCGAAACAACCATTGATCCTTGTTCATCGTTGCATTGCAAACGTATTACTCTAATGGTTCGACCGTGGTCGTCGTGCTCGTTTTCGAGATAATCGCGAAAAACTCCAATCGCTCCGAAAATTTCAGTCCTTCGGCACCGTCGTCCGGCCGACCATCAGACTCGACCAATCCTCGAAACAACCATTGATCCGTGTTCCCCGTTGCATTCCGAACGTATTACTCTAATGGTTCGACCGTGGTCGTCGTGCTCGTTTTCGAGATAATCGCGAAAAACTCCAATCGCTCCGAAAATTTCAGTCCTTCGGCACCGTCGTCCGGCCGACCATCAGACTCGACCAATCCTCGAAACAACCATTGATCCGTGTTCCCCGTTGCATTCCGAACGTATTACTCTAATGGTTCGACCGCGGTCGTCGTGCCTCGTTTTCGAGATAATCGCGAAAAACTTCAATCGCTCCGAAAATTTCAAAGTCCGACAGATTTCAGTCCTTCGGCACCGTCGTCCGACCGACCACCAAATTCGACCAATCATCGAAACAACCATTGATCCTTGTTCATCGTTGCATTGCAAACGTATTACTCTAATGGTTCGACCGTGGTCGTCGTGCTCGTTTTCGAGATAATCGCGAAAAACTCCAATCGCTCCGAAAATTTCAGTCCTTCGGCACCGTCGTCCGGCCGACCATCAGACTCGACCAATCCTCGAAACAACCATTGATCCGTGTTCCCCGTTGCATTCCGAACGTATTACTCTAATGGTTCGACCGCGGTCGTCGTGCTTGTTTTCGAGATAATCGCGAAAAACTCCATTCGCTTCGAAAATTTCAGTCCTTCGGGACCGTGGTCCGACCGACCATCAGACTCGACCAATCCTCGAAACAACCATTGATCCTTGTTCCCCGTTGCATTGCGAACGTATTACTCTAATGGTTCGACCGCGGTCGTCGTGCTTCGTTTTCGAGATAATCGCGAAAAACTTCAATCGCTCCGAAAATTTCAAAGTCCGACAGATTTCAGTCCTTCGGCACCGTCGTCCGACCGACCACCAAACTCGACCAATCTTCGAAACAACCATTGATCCTTGTTCCCCGTTGCATTCCGAACGTATTACTCTAATCGTTCGACCGTGGTCGTCGTGCTCGTTTTCGAGATAATCGCGAAAAACTCCAATCGCTTCGAAAATTTCAGTCCTTCGGCACCGTCGTCCGACCGACCACCAAACTCGACCAATCCTCGAAACAACCATTGACCCTTGTTCCCCGTTGCATTGCGAACGTATTACTGTAATGGTTCATCCGCGGTCGTCGTGCTTCGTTTTCGAGATAATCGCGAAAAACTTCAATCGCTCCGAAAATTTCAAAGTCCGACAGATTTCCGTCCTTCGGCACCGTCGTCCGACCGACCACCAAACTCGACCAATCATCGAAACAACCATTGATCCTTGTTCACCGTTGCATTGCAAACGTATTACTCTAATGGTTCGACCGTGGTCGTCGTGCTCGTTTTCGAGATAATCGCGAAAAACTCCAATCGCTCCGAAAATATCAGTCCTTCGGAACCGTGGTCCGACCGACCATCAGACTCGACCAATCCTCGAAACAACCATTGATCCGTGTTCCCCGTTGCAATTGCGAACGTATTACTCTAATGGTTCGACCGCGGTCGTCGTGCTCGTTTTCGAGATAATCGCGAAAAAATCCAATCGCTCCGAAAATTTCAAAGTCCCCATAGATATCAGTCGTTCGGCACCGTCGTCCGACCGACCACCAAACTCGACCAATCTTCGAAACAACCATTGATCCTTGTTCCCCGTTGCATTGCGAACGTATTACTCTAATGGTTCGACCGCGGTCGTCGTGCCTCGTTTTCGAGATAATCGCGAAAAACTTCAATCGCTCCGAAAATTTCAAAGTCCGACAGATTTCAGTCCTTCGGCACCGTCGTCCGACCGACCACCAAACTCGACCAATCCTCGAAACAACCATTGACCCTTGTTCCCCGTTGCATTGCGAACGTATTACTCTAATGGTTCGACCGTGGTCGTCGTGCTCGTTTTCGAGATAATCGCGAAAAACTCCAATCGCTCCGAAAATTTCAGTCCTTCGGCACAGTCGTCCGGCCGACCATCAGACTCGACCAATCCTCGAAACAACCATTGATCCGTGTTCCCCGTTGCATTCCGAACGTATTACTCTAATGGTTCGACCGCGGTCGTCGTGCTTGTTTTCGAGATAATCGCGAAAAACTCCATTCGCTTCGAAAATTTCAGTCCTTCGGGACCGTGGTCCGACCGACCATCAGACTCGACCAATCCTCGAAACAACAATTGATCCTTGTTCCCCGTTGCATTGCGAATGTATTACTCTAATGGTTCGACCGCGGTCGTCGTGCTTCGTTTTCGAGATAATCGCGAGAAACTTCAATCGCTCCGAAAATTTCAAAGTCCGACAGATTTCAGTCCCTCGGCACCGTCGTCCGACCGACCACCAAACTCGACCAATCTTCGAAACAACCATTGATCCTTGTTCCCCGTTGCATTCCGAACGTATTACTCTAATCGTTCGACCATGGTCGTCGTAATCGTTTACGAGATAATCGCGAAAAACTCCAATCGCTCCGAAAATTTCAGTCCTTCGGAACCGTGGTCCGACCGACCATCAGACACGACCAACCCTCGAAACAACCATTGACCCTTGTTCCCCGTTGCATTGCGAACGTATTACTCTAATGGTTCAACCGCGGTCGTCGTGCTTCGTTTTCGAGATAATCGCGAACACCTTCAATCGCTCCGAAAATTTCAAAGTCCGACAGATTTCAGTCCTTCGGCACCGTCGTCCGACCGACCACCAAACTCGACCAATCTTCGAAACAACCATTGATCCTTGTTCCCCGTTGCATTGCGAACGTATTACTCTAATGGTTCGACCGCGGTCGTCGTGCTCGTTTTCGAGATAATCGCGAAAAACTCCAATCGCTTCGAAAATTTCAGTCCTTCGGCACCGTCGTCCGGCCGACCATCAGACTCGACCAATCCTCGAAACAACCATTGATCCGTGTTCCCCGTTGCAATTGCGAACGTATTACTCTAATGGTTCGACCGCGGTCGTCGTGCTCGTTTTCGAGATAATTGCGAAAAAATCCAATCGCTCCGAAAATTTCAAAGTCCCCATAGATATCAGTCGTTCGGCACCGTCGTCCGACCGACCACCAAACTCGACCAATCTTCGAAACAACCATTGATCCTTGTTCCCCGTTGCATTGCGAACGTATTACTCTAATGGTTCGACCGCGGTCGTTGTGCTCGTTTTCGAGATAATCGCGAAAAACTCCAATCGCTTCGAAAATTTCAGTGCTTCGGCACCGTGGTCCGACCGACCATCAGACTCGACCAATCCTCGAAACAACCATTGATCCTTGTTCCCCGTTGCATTGCGAACGTATTAATCTAATGGTTCGACCGCGGTCGTCGTGCTCGTTTTCGAGATAATCGCGAAAAACTCCAATTGCTCCGAAAATTTCAAAGTCCCCACAGATATCAGTCCTTCGGCACCGTCGTCCGACCGACCACCAAATTCGACCAATCATCGAAACAACCATTGATACTTGTTACCCGTTGCATTGCGAACGTATTACTCTGATGGTTCGACCGCGGTCGTCGTGCTTCGTTTTCGAGATAATCGCGAAAAACTTCAATCGCTCCGAAAATTTCAAAGTCCGACAGATTTCAGTCCTTCGGCACCGTCGTCCGACCGACCACCAAACTCGACCAATCTTCGAAACAACCATTGATCCTTGTTCCCCGTTGCATTCCGAACGTATTACTCTAATATTACTCTAATACCGAACGTATTTCCTCTCAAACCGCCGCTAGCCAGCCCAGTATGGCTTCGCCGGCACAATCACTGGCTGCCATACCGACGGCCACACTCCAGTCGCTCTCTTCCTTGCCCTCAGCCGATATGATTAGGGACATAGTCGGCAGTCTTATCGATTCGAAGCTTGCTGCTTTTCGTGAGGACATTTTAACCAGCATAAAAGCTGAAGTGGGGGTGATGAGGTCCGATATCATCTCGCTAACGGAAAGGGTTAAGGCGCTGGAAGACAATCCAGCCATCTATGCGGAGCAACAGTCCACACCCTCAACAGATGACCTCATCGACGAATTGAACGAAAGGGATCGGAGGGCAAAAAACATCATTATTTTCGGTTTGCCGGAGCCTCGGGAATCCTCGGAGGAACTTATACGATCTGCAGAGGTGGAAGCTGTTCGCGGGGTTCTAAGCGAGATTTGCCCCCTCAATACCCAGGATCTGGTTGTACATCGCCTCGGTAAACCGGGTAAAACGCCCTGCAGGCCTCTCTGCGTCCGGTTCGACTCAGCAGCTGAAGTCAAGAAGGTACTCCAGGGGAAACATCGGTACAAAGGTCCATATAAAATCTCTGACGATAAGACAAGGCAACAACGTGGGACGCTTTCGCAGCTCAGGGCGAAGCTTCGTGACCTCCATGAGCAGGGAGAGACTCGGATGACCATAAGATACATTCGTGGTGTTCCTAGGATCGTGCAGGGTAGTGCACGTAAAGACGCCTCTCAATAAAACTAATTTCGAACCCTTTAGTTTACTTTCAAAACGTCCGTGGTCTGCGAACTAAGCTGGACACTCTTATAAACTCAGTACTAACATCGGCAGTGCCTTATGATATTATCATTCTCGTTGAAACCTGGCTTACGTCGGCGATATCCTCGATCGAACTTGGGCTGCGCAATTATACGGTGTATAGGTGCGATAGATCCTTGCGAACTAGCTGTTGTTCCAGAGGCGGCGGTGTCCTTATCGCGGTCAAGAATTCGTTGCCTTCATGCTCTGTCACAATCAGCTGTTCTGAGGTCGAACAAGTGTTTGTCAGAGCCCGCTTGCATAATAATAAACATTTTTTACTGGGGGCCGTGTATATACCGCCTGCTTCCCAGCCTTCACTTTACGCCAGTCATGTTGACACAGTCACGGAACTATTTCAGAAGTTCAGCGAAGACACGTTCTGTTTGTATGGCGACTTTAATCTCCCGCATGCAGTATGGTACAATGACACGGATCAGGCGTGCTTTAGAAGATTGGGGGTATCGGCAAATGAATCGGCTGCTATTGACCTCCTCCTTGGCTGTGCAGGGTACTGCAATCTCACCCAAGTTAACACGGTTTTTAATCAATTTGACGCGATGCTCGATCTTATCTTCGTTTCTTGTCCTAACGTCACTGTTGACCGAGTCATTGATGCCCTTATCGAGCCAGATGCTTATCACCCACCTTTGTACGCAATGTTTAGCGGTTTAGCATCGGGTCCTGACCTTAGTGGCGAAAACTTTGTATACAGGGATTTTAAGCGGGGGGATTACCCCAGAGTGTGTGAATATCTCAATTCAATTGATTGGGATAATGAGACTGGTGATATGGAGCCAAGTGTTGCTCTTGAGCGGTTATATGGCCACATCAACCATGCAATAGAGGCCTTTATTCCGGTCAGGTCTGTCGCCCGATCCACATTTCCGCGGTGGTTTTCCCCTAGTTTAAGATCCCTGATCCGACTAAAGAAAAGGGCGCACAGAGCCTTCAAACGGTCCGGGGCGTATAGTGATTACATAAATTTTTCCAGTCTCCGTTCGAAGTGCAAGCTGGCTTTATCGCGTGATCATCGTACTTATATAGATGGCGTAGAAAATGCGGTGCTAGAAGATGTATCCAGTTTCTGGAAATTTGTTAATGCTAAGCGGGTTGGCCATGGAATTCCTGAAAAGGTGCACCTCGATGGTGATTATGTTTCGACGCACACGACAGCGGCAAATCTTTTTGCCGACTTCTTTGGCTCAGTATATAGTCCTCCAGCCGGGGCGGTACCTGTCTGTAATCCTGCTCCGTCCTTGTTTGGTGATGTTAATATTCACTCGTTATCCATCTCTATAAGTCATATCTTTACCAAGCTTAAGTCGCTTGATGTGTCGAAAGGCCCAGGGTACGACGGGATCCCCCCGAGGTTGTTGAGGGAGTGCAGCTTCATTCTGGCTAGGCCCCTCTGGCATATTTTTAACTCCTCATTATCTAGGGGGTCGTTCCCGGCAGCCTGGAAGACCACGTTAGTTACACCAGTTTTCAAGGCAGGCGACCGCTCTGACGTAAGCAATTATAGGCCGATATGCAAATTATCTGTCTTGCCTAAGATCTTCGAAGAAATTGTTACGGAGCAATTAACACCATGCCTCACGAACGTTATTTGTGACGAACAGCATGGGTTTGTCCCCGGGAGGTCGACGGCAACCAACTTGGCGGTATACCACTGCTTCGTCTCTGCTGCACTTGATGCGGGACTCCAAGTGGACACTGTATATACCGATTTCCGTAAGGCTTTTGACTCAGTAGATCACGGTATCCTGCATCAGAAACTAGCCTCAATAGGGATTAACGGGCCGCTTCTTTCTTGGATTGCTAGTTACCTTGAAGGCCGCGAGCAGGTTGTTAGAGTGGGGGAACAGTTATCGTACCCAGTCAATGTGACCTCGGGGGTCCCGCAAGGATCGCACCTGGGTCCACTCCTGTTCCTGCTCTTTATCAATGACCTCGGCGCGATTCTCCGAAACAGTAAATTTTTAATGTACGCGGACGACTTGAAAATTTTCCGTACTATAAGTGGGGCTTTCGATGTGGCTCTGTTGCAGTCTGACCTCAGTAGGTTCGAGCAGTGGTGTGCCGCCAACAAGATGAAGCTAAATACCGCGAAATGTGTATTATTGAGATCACATAGGGCTGTAAATGGAATTCCTTCGACGTATACACTGAGCGATACCAATTTAACTGCGGTAAAGGAAGTCTTAGACCTCGGTGTTACGTTTATGGGCGGTCTTGACTTTCGTAATCACTATCGCAACATCACTTGTAAGGCAATGAAAACCCTCGGGTTTATCGCCCGTTTTGCTAAACACTTCAAAAGGATTAGGACATTAAAATTGTTATATGTCGCACTTGTAAGGCCGCAGATTGAATATGCATCGGTTATTTGGAGCCCCAAACATAAGTTGTACGCCAGTGCAACTGAAAGGGTCCAGCACAAGTTCCTCAGGCTTGCCATGAGGGTGTCAGGTTGCCCAATGCGGTTTGATGATCACGATTATAGTTCAGCCTTGCGAAAGACGGGACTTACCACCTCGAGCGTCCGCCGTGTCTGTTCGGACATATTATTTTTATATAAAGTTTTTCACGGACATATAAACTGTCACGTGCTCGTGTCACTGATCTGTTTACAAGCTCCGCAACGGTCACTGCGTCCGAGACCTCTCTTTGTTCCGCGCGTCCCTGAATATCACCATTATACTCTCGATCCCATAAATCGCGCTATGGACGAGTTAAACCAGTGTCCAGCGGAATTGGATTTATTCTCAGCCTCCCTCGCCACGTTCAGGGGCCAGTTGCTTAGTAGACTGCCACCTACTTAATTTATCTTATTTTGCGTTATCGCTGTCCGTGGTGATGTTGCCGCTTGTAGACGGTTTTGTTAATATTTCTGTTTCAGTTTTTGTTTTTGTTTTTGTTTTGTTTTTGTACTCTCTATTTTCAGTTGTCTGTCATATTTCATGCCATGTATCATGCGTTATTTACTCATTGTTCTCTGTATTTATATGTAATAATTTGTAATAATTTGTATTCTAAAGGGTTCTCCCGTCGATTAATAATAATAATAATAATAATAATAATAATAATAATAATAATAATCGTTCGACCATGGTCGTCATGCTCGTTTACGAGATAATCGCGAAAAACTCCAAACGCTCCGAAAATTTCAGTCCTTCGGAACCGTGGTCCGACCGACCATCAAACACGACCAACCCCCGAAACAACCATTGACCCTTGTTCCCCGTTGCATTGCGAACGTATTACTCTAATGGTTCAACCGCGGTCGTCGTGCTTCGTTTTCGAGATAATCGCGAAAAACTTCAATCGCTCCGAAAATTTCAAAGTCCGACAGATTTCAGTTCTTCGGCACCGTCGTCCGACCGACCATCAGACACGACCAATCTTCGAAACAACCATTGATCCTTGTTCCCCGTTGCATTGCGAACATATTACTCTAATGGTTCGACCGCGGTCGTCGTGCTCGTTTTCGAGATAATCGCGAAAAACTCCAATCGCTCCGAAAATTTCAGTCCTTCGGGACCGTGGTCCGACCGACCATCAGACTCGACCAATCCTCGAAACAACAATTGATCCTTGTTCCCCGTTGCATTGCGAATGTATTAATCTAATGGTTCGACCGCGGTCGTCGTGCTTCGTTTTCGAGATAATCGCGAAAAACTTCAATCGCTCCGAAAATTTCAAATTCCGACAGATTTCAGTCCTTCGGCACCGTCGTCCGACCGACCACCAAACTCGACCAATCTTCGAAACAACCATTGATCCTTGTTCCCCGTTGCATTGCGAACGTATTACTCTAATGGTTCGACCGCGGTCGTCGTGCTCGTTTACGAGATAATCGCGAAAAACTCCAATCGCTCCGAAAATTTCAGTCCTTCGGCACCGTCGTCCGGCCGACCATCAGACTCGACCAATCCTCGAAACAACGATTGATCCTTGTTCACCGTTGCATTGCGAACGTATTACTCTAATGGTTCGACCGCGGTCGCCGTGCTCGTTTTCGAGATAATCGCGAAGAACTCCAATCGCTTCGAAAATTTCAGTCCTTCGGCACCGTCGTCCGGCCGACCATCAGACTCGACCAATCCTCGAAACAACCATTGATCCTTGTTCCCCGTTGCATTGCGAACGTATTACTCTAATGGTTCGACCGCGGTCGTCGTGCTCGTTTACGAGATAATCCCGAAAAACTCCAATCGCTCCGAAAATTTCAGTCCTTCGGCACCGTCGTCCGGCCGACCATCAGACTCGACCAATCCTCGAAACAACCATTGATCCTTGTTCCCCGTTGCATTGCGAACGTATTAATCTAATGGTTCGACCGCGGTCGTCGTGCTCGTTTTCGAGATAATCGCGAAAAACTCCAATCGCTCCGAAAATTTCAAAGCCCCACAGATATCAGTCCTTCGGCACCGTCGTCCGACCGACCACCAAATTCGACCAATCATCGAAACAACCATTGATACTTGTTACCCGTTGCATTGCGAACGTATTACTCTGATGGTTCGACCGCGGTCGTCGTGCTTCGTTTTCGAGATAATCGCGAAAAACTCCAATCGGTCCGAAAATTTCAAAGTCCCGACAGATTTCAGTCCTTCGGCACCGCCGTCCGACCGACCACCAAACTCGACCAGTCTTCGAAACAACCATTGATCCTTGTTCACCGTTGCATTGCGAACGTATTACTCTAATGGTTCGACCGCGGTCGTCGTGCTCGTTTTCGAGATAATCGCGAAAAACTCCAATCGCTTCGAAAATTTCAGTCCTTCGGCACCGTCGTCCGGCCGACCATCAGACTCGACCAATCCTCGAAACAACCATTGATCCTTGTTCCCCGTTGCATTGCGAACGTATTAATCTAATGGTTCGACCGCGGTCGTCGTGCTCGTTTTCGAGATAATCGCGAAAAACTCCAATCGCTCCGAAAATTTCAAAGCCCCACAGATATCAGTCCTTCGGCACCGTCGTCCGACCGACCACCAAATTCGACCAATCATCGAAACAACCATTGATACTTGTTACCCGTTGCATTGCGAACGTATTACTCTGATGGTTCGACCGCGGTCGTCGTGCTTCGTTTTCGAGATAATCGCGAAAAACTCCAATCGGTCCGAAAATTTCAAAGTCCGACAGATTTCAGTCCTTCGGCACCGTCGTCCGACCGACCACCAAACTCGACCAATCTTCGAAACAACCATTGATCCTTGTTCACCGTTGCATTGCGAACGTATTACTCTAATGGTTCGACCGCGGTCGTCGTGCTCGTTTTCGAGATAATCGCGAAAAACTCCAATCCCTCCGAAAATTTCAGTCCTTCGGCACCGTCGTCCGGCCGACCATCAGACTCGACCAATCCTCGAAACAACCATTGATCCTTGTTCCCCGTTGCATTGCGAACGTATTACTCTAATCGTTCGAGCGCGGTCGTCGTGCTCGTTTTCGAGATAATCGCGAAAAACTCCAATCGCTCCGAAAATTTCAAAGTCCCCATAGATATCAGTCGTTTGGCACCGTCGTCCGACCGACCACCAAACTCGACCAATCTTCGAAACAACCATTGATCCTTGTTCCCCGTTGCATTGCGAACGTATTACTCTAATGGTTCGACCGCGGTCGTCGTGCTTCGTTTTCGAGATAATCGCGAAAAACTTCAATCGCTCCGAAAATTTCAAAGTCCGACAGATTTCAGTCCTTCGGCACCGTCGTCCGACCGACCACCAAACTCGACCAATCTTCGAAACAACCATTGATCCTTGTTCCCCGTTGCATTACGAACGAATTACTCTAATGGTTCGACCGCGGTCGTCGTGCTCGTTTACGAGATAATCGCGAAAAACTCCCATCGCTCTGAAAATTTCAGTCCTTCGGAACCGTGGTCCGACCGACCATCAGACTCGACCAATCCTCGAAACAACCATTGCTCCTTGTTCCCCGTACCATTGCGAACGTATTACTCTAAAGGTTCGACCGCGGTCGTCGTGCTTCGTTTTCGAGATAATCGCGAAAAACTCCAATCGCTCCGAAAATTTCAAAGTCCCCACAGATATCAGTCCTTCGGCACCGTCGTCCGACCGACCACCAAACTCGACCAATCTTCGAAACAACCATTGATCCTTGTTCCCCGTTGCATTGCGAACGTATTACTCTAATGGTTCGACCGCGGTCGTCGTGCTCGTTTTCGAGATAATCGCGAAAAACTCCAATCGCTCCGAAAATTTCAGTCCTTCGGCACCGTCGTCCGGCCGACCATCAGACTCGACCAATCCTCGAAACAACCATTGATCCGTGTTCCCCGTTGCATTGCGAACGTATTACTCTAATGGTTCGACCGCGGTCGTCGTGCTTGTTATCGAGATAATCGCGAAAAACTCCAATCGCCTCGAAAATTTCAGTCCTTCGGGACCGTGGTCCGACCGACCATCAGACTCGACCAATCCTCGAAACAACCATTGATCCTTGTTCCCCGTTGCATTGCGAACGTATTACTCTAATGGTTCGACCGCGGTCGTCGTGCTCGTTTTCGAGATAATCGCGAAAAACTCCAATCGCTTCGAAAATTTCAGTCCTTCGGCACCGTCGTCCGGCCGACCATCAGACTCGACCAATCCTCGAAACAACCATTGATCCTTGTTCCCCGTTGCATTGCGAACGTATTAATCTAATGGTTCGACCGCGGTCGTCGTGCTCGTTTTCGAGATAATCGCGAAAAACTCCAATCGCTCCGAAAATTTCAAAGCCCCACAGATATCAGTCCTTCGGCACCGTCGTCCGACCGACCACCAAATTCGACCAATCATCGAAACAACCATTGATACTTGTTACCCGTTGCATTGCGAACGTATTACTCTGATGGTTCGACCGCGGTCGTCGTGCTTCGTTTTCGAGATAATCGCGAAAAACTCCAATCGGTCCGAAAATTTCAAAGTCCGACAGATTTCAGTCCTTCGGCACCGTCGTCCGACCGACCACCAAACTCGACCAATCCTCGAAACAACCATTGATCCGTGTTCCCCGTTGCATTGCGAACGTATTACTCTAATGGTTCGACCGCGGTCGTCGTGCTTGTTATCGAGATAATCGCGAAAAACTCCAATCGCTTCGAAAATTTCAGTCCTTCGGCACCGTCGTCCGGCCGACCATCAGACTCGACCAATCCTCGAAACAACCATTGATCCTTGTTCACCGTTGCATTGCGAACGTATTACTCTAATGGTTCGACCGCGGTCGTCGTGCTCGTTTTCGAGATAATCGCGAAAAACTCCAATCCCTCCGAAAATTTCAGTCCTTCGGCACCGTCGTCCGGCCGACCATCAGACTCGACCAATCCTCGAAACAACCATTGATCCGTGTTCCCCGTTGCATTGCGAACGTATTACTCTAATGGTTCGACCGCGGTCGTCGTGCTGTTATCGAGATAATCGCGAAAAACTCCAATCGCTTCGAAAATTTCAGTCCTTCGGGACCGTGGTCCGACCGACCATCAGACTCGACCAATCCTCGAAACAACCATTGATCCTTGTTCCCCGTTGCATTGCGAACGTATTACTCTAATGGTTCGACCGCGGTCGTCGTGCTCGTTTTCGAGATAATCGCGAAAAACTCCAATCGCTTCGAAAATTTCAGTCCTTCGGCACCGTCGTCCGGCCGACCATCAGACTCGACCAATCCTCGAAACAACCATTGATCCTTGTTCCCCGTTGCATTGCGAACGTATTACTCTAATGGTTCGACCGCGGTCGTCGTGCTCGTTTACGAGATAATCCCGAAAAACTCCAATCGCTCCGAAAATTTCAGTCCTTCGGCACCGTCGTCCGGCCGACCATCAGACTCGACCAATCCTCGAAACAACCATTGATCCTTGTTCCCCGTTGCATTGCGAACGTATTACTCTAATCGTTCGAGCGCGGTCGTCGTGCTCGTTTTCGAGATAATCGCGAAAAACTCCAATCGCTCCGAAAATTTCAAAGTCCCCATAGATATCAGTCGTTTGGCACCGTCGTCCGACCGACCACCAAACTCGACCAATCTTCGAAACAACCATTGATCCTTGTTCCCCGTTGCATTGCGAACGTATTACTCTAATGGTTCGACCGCGGTCGTCGTGCTCGTTTTCGAGATAATCGCGAAAAACTCCAATCGCTCCGAAAATTTCAGTCCTTCGGCACCGTCGTCCGGCCGACCATCAGACTCGACCAATCCTCGAAACAACCATTGATCCGTGTTCCCCGTTGCATTGCGAACGTATTACTCTAATGGTTCGACCGCGGTCGTCGTGCTTGTTATCGAGATAATCGCGAAAAACTCCAATCGCTTCGAAAATTTCAGTCCTTCGGGACCGTGGTCCGACCGACCATCAGACTCGACCAATCCTCGAAACAACCATTGATCCTTGTTCCCCGTTGCATTGCGAACGTATTACTCTAATGGTTCGACCGCGGTCGTCGTGCTTCGTTTTCGAGATAATCGCGAAAAACTTCAATCGCTCCGAAAATTTCAAAGTCCGACAGATTTCAGTCCTTCGGCACCGTCGTCCGACCGACCACCAAACTCGACCAATCTTCGAAACAACCATTGATCCTTGTTCCCCGTTGCATTACGAACGAATTACTCTAATGGTTCGACCGCGGTCGTCGTGCTCGTTTACGAGATAATCGCGAAAAACTCCCATCGCTCTGAAAATTTCAGTCCTTCGGAACCGTGGTCCGACCGACCATCAGACTCGACCAATCCTCGAAACAACCATTGCTCCTTGTTCCCCGTACCATTGCGAACGTATTACTCTAAAGGTTCGACCGCGGTCGTCGTGCTTCGTTTTCGAGATAATCGCGAAAAACTCCAATCGCTCCGAAAATTTCAAAGTCCCCACAGATATCAGTCCTTCGGCACCGTCGTCCGACCGACCACCAAACTCGACCAATCTTCGAAACAACCATTGATCCTTGTTCCCCGTTGCATTGCGAACGTATTACTCTAATGGTTCGACCGCGGTCGTCGTGCTCGTTTTCGAGATAATCGCGAAAAACTCCAATCGCTCCGAAAATTTCAGTCCTTCGGCACCGTCGTCCGGCCGACCATCAGACTCGACCAATCCTCGAAACAACCATTGATCCGTGTTCCCCGTTGCATTGCGAACGTATTACTCTAATGGTTCGACCGCGGTCGTCGTGCTTGTTATCGAGATAATCGCGAAAAACTCCAATCGCCTCGAAAATTTCAGTCCTTCGGGACCGTGGTCCGACCGACCATCAGACTCGACCAATCCTCGAAACAACCATTGATCCTTGTTCCCCGTTGCATTGCGAACGTATTACTCTAATGGTTCGACCGCGGTCGTCGTGCTCGTTTTCGAGATAATCGCGAAAAACTCCAATCGCTTCGAAAATTTCAGTCCTTCGGCACCGTCGTCCGGCCGACCATCAGACTCGACCAATCCTCGAAACAACCATTGATCCTTGTTCCCCGTTGCATTGCGAACGTATTAATCTAATGGTTCGACCGCGGTCGTCGTGCTCGTTTTCGAGATAATCGCGAAAAACTCCAATCGCTCCGAAAATTTCAAAGCCCCACAGATATCAGTCCTTCGGCACCGTCGTCCGACCGACCACCAAATTCGACCAATCATCGAAACAACCATTGATACTTGTTACCCGTTGCATTGCGAACGTATTACTCTGATGGTTCGACCGCGGTCGTCGTGCTTCGTTTTCGAGATAATCGCGAAAAACTCCAATCGGTCCGAAAATTTCAAAGTCCGACAGATTTCAGTCCTTCGGCACCGTCGTCCGACCGACCACCAAACTCGACCAATCCTCGAAACAACCATTGATCCGTGTTCCCCGTTGCATTGCGAACGTATTACTCTAATGGTTCGACCGCGGTCGTCGTGCTTGTTATCGAGATAATCGCGAAAAACTCCAATCGCTTCGAAAATTTCAGTCCTTCGGCACCGTCGTCCGGCCGACCATCAGACTCGACCAATCCTCGAAACAACCATTGATCCTTGTTCACCGTTGCATTGCGAACGTATTACTCTAATGGTTCGACCGCGGTCGTCGTGCTCGTTTTCGAGATAATCGCGAAAAACTCCAATCCCTCCGAAAATTTCAGTCCTTCGGCACCGTCGTCCGGCCGACCATCAGACTCGACCAATCCTCGAAACAACCATTGATCCGTGTTCCCCGTTGCATTGCGAACGTATTACTCTAATGGTTCGACCGCGGTCGTCGTGCTGTTATCGAGATAATCGCGAAAAACTCCAATCGCTTCGAAAATTTCAGTCCTTTGGGACCGTGGTCCGACCGACCATCAGACTCGACCAATCCTCGAAACAACCATTGATCCTTGTTCCCCGTTGCATTGCGAACGTATTACTCTAATGGTTCGACCGCGGTCGTCGTGCTCGTTTTCGAGATAATCGCGAAAAACTCCAATCGCTTCGAAAATTTCAGTCCTTCGGCACCGTCGTCCGGCCGACCATCAGACTCGACCAATCCTCGAAACAACCATTGATCCTTGTTCCCCGTTGCATTGCGAACGTATTACTCTAATGGTTCGACCGCGGTCGTCGTGCTCGTTTACGAGATAATCCCGAAAAACTCCAATCGCTCCGAAAATTTCAGTCCTTCGGCACCGTCGTCCGGCCGACCATCAGACTCGACCAATCCTCGAAACAACCATTGATCCTTGTTCCCCGTTGCATTGCGAACGTATTACTCTAATGGTTCAACCGCGGTCGTCGTGCTTCGTTTTCGAGATAATCGCGAAAAACTTCAATCGCTCCGAAAATTTCAAATTCCGACAGATTTCAGTCCTTCGGCACCGTCGTCCGACCGACCACCAAACTCGACCAATCTTCGAAACAACCATTGATCCTTGTTCCCCGTTGCATTGCGAACGTATTACTCTAATGGTTCGACCGCGGTCGTCGTGCTCGTTTACGAGATAATCGCGAAAAACTCCAATCGCTCCGAAAATTTCAGTCCTTCGGCACCGTCGTCCGGCCGACCATCAGACTCGACCAATCCTCGAAACAACGATTGATCCTTGTTCACCGTTGCATTGCGAACGTATTACTCTAATGGTTCGACCGCGGTCGCCGTGCTCGTTTTCGAGATAATCGCGAAAAACTCCAATCGCTTCGAAAATTTCAGTCCTTCGGCACCGTCGTCCGGCCGACCATCAGACTCGACCAATCCTCGAAACAACCATTGATCCTTGTTCCCCGTTGCATTGCGAACGTATTACTCTAATGGTTCGACCGCGGTCGTCGTGCTCGTTTACGAGATAATCCCGAAAAACTCCAATCGCTCCGAAAATTTCAGTCCTTCGGCACCGTCGTCCGGCCGACCATCAGACTCGACCAATCCTCGAAACAACCATTGATCCTTGTTCCCCGTTGCATTGCGAACGTATTAATCTAATGGTTCGACCGCGGTCGTCGTGCTCGTTTTCGAGATAATCGCGAAAAACTCCAATCGCTCCGAAAATTTCAAAGCCCCACAGATATCAGTCCTTCGGCACCGTCGTCCGACCGACCACCAAATTCGACCAATCATCGAAACAACCATTGATACTTGTTACCCGTTGCATTGCGAACGTATTACTCTGATGGTTCGACCGCGGTCGTCGTGCTTCGTTTTCGAGATAATCGCGAAAAACTCCAATCGGTCCGAAAATTTCAAAGTCCCGACAGATTTCAGTCCTTCGGCACCGCCGTCCGACCGACCACCAAACTCGACCAGTCTTCGAAACAACCATTGATCCTTGTTCACCGTTGCATTGCGAACGTATTACTCTAATGGTTCGACCGCGGTCGTCGTGCTCGTTTTCGAGATAATCGCGAAAAACTCCAATCGCTTCGAAAATTTCAGTCCTTCGGCACCGTCGTCCGGCCGACCATCAGACTCGACCAATCCTCGAAACAACCATTGATCCTTGTTCCCCGTTGCATTGCGAACGTATTAATCTAATGGTTCGACCGCGGTCGTCGTGCTCGTTTTCGAGATAATCGCGAAAAACTCCAATCGCTCCGAAAATTTCAAAGCCCCACAGATATCAGTCCTTCGGCACCGTCGTCCGACCGACCACCAAATTCGACCAATCATCGAAACAACCATTGATACTTGTTACCCGTTGCATTGCGAACGTATTACTCTGATGGTTCGACCGCGGTCGTCGTGCTTCGTTTTCGAGATAATCGCGAAAAACTCCAATCGGTCCGAAAATTTCAAAGTCCGACAGATTTCAGTCCTTCGGCACCGTCGTCCGACCGACCACCAAACTCGACCAATCTTCGAAACAACCATTGATCCTTGTTCACCGTTGCATTGCGAACGTATTACTCTAATGGTTCGACCGCGGTCGTCGTGCTCGTTTTCGAGATAATCGCGAAAAACTCCAATCCCTCCGAAAATTTCAGTCCTTCGGCACCGTCGTCCGGCCGACCATCAGACTCGACCAATCCTCGAAACAACCATTGATCCTTGTTCCCCGTTGCATTGCGAACGTATTACTCTAATCGTTCGAGCGCGGTCGTCGTACTCGTTTTCGAGATAATCGCGAAAAACTCCAATCGCTCCGAAAATTTCAAAGTCCCCATAGATATCAGTCGTTTGGCACCGTCGTCCGACCGACCACCAAACTCGACCAATCTTCGAAACAACCATTGATCCTTGTTCCCCGTTGCATTGCGAACGTATTACTCTAATGGTTCGACCGCGGTCGTCGTGCTCGTTTTCGAGATAATCGCGAAAAACTCCAATCGCTCCGAAAATTTCAGTCCTTCGGCACCGTCGTCCGGCCGACCATCAGACTCGACCAATCCTCGAAACAACCATTGATCCGTGTTCCCCGTTGCATTGCGAACGTATTACTCTAATGGTTCGACCGCGGTCGTCGTGCTTGTTATCGAGATAATCGCGAAAAACTCCAATCGCTTCGAAAATTTCAGTCCTTCGGGACCGTGGTCCGACCGACCATCAGACTCGACCAATCCTCGAAACAACCATTGATCCTTGTTCCCCGTTGCATTGCGAACGTATTACTCTAATGGTTCGACCGCGGTCGTCGTGCTCGTTTTCGAGATAATCGCGAAAAACTCCAATCGCTTCGAAAATTTCAGTCCTTCGGCACCGTCGTCCGGCCGACCATCAGACTCGACCAATCCTCGAAACAACCATTGATCCTTGTTCCCCGTTGCATTGCGAACGTATTAATCTAATGGTTCGACCGCGGTCGTCGTGCTCGTTTTCGAGATAATCGCGAAAAACTCCAATCGCTCCGAAAATTTCAAAGCCCCACAGATATCAGTCCTTCGGCACCGTCGTCCGACCGACCACCAAATTCGACCAATCATCGAAACAACCATTGATACTTGTTACCCGTTGCATTGCGAACGTATTACTCTGATGGTTCGACCGCGGTCGTCGTGCTTCGTTTTCGAGATAATCGCGAAAAACTCCAATCGGTCCGAAAATTTCAAAGTCCGACAGATTTCAGTCCTTCGGCACCGTCGTCCGACCGACCACCAAACTCGACCAATCTTCGAAACAACCATTGATCCTTGTTCACCGTTGCATTGCGAACGTATTACTCTAATGGTTCGACCGCGGTCGTCGTGCTCGTTTTCGAGATAATCGCGAAAAACTCCAATCCCTCCGAAAATTTCAGTCCTTCGGCACCGTCGTCCGGCCGACCATCAGACTCGACCAATCCTCGAAACAACCATTGATCCGTGTTCCCCGTTGCATTGCGAACGTATTACTCTAATGGTTCGACCGCGGTCGTCGTGCTTGTTATCGAGATAATCGCGAAAAACTCCAATCGCTTCGAAAATTTCAGTCCTTCGGGACCGTGGTCCGACCGACCATCAGACTCGACCAATCCTCGAAACAACCATTGATCCTTGTTCCCCGTTGCATTGCGAACGTATTACTCTAATGGTTCGACCGCGGTCGTCGTGCTTCGTTTTCGAGATAATCGCGAAAAACTTCAATCGCTCCGAAAATTTCAAAGTCCGACAGATTTCAGTCCTTCGGCACCGTCGTCCGACCGACCACCAAACTCGACCAATCTTCGAAACAACCATTGATCCTTGTTCCCCGTTGCATTACGAACGAATTACTCTAATGGTTCGACCGCGGTCGTCGTGCTCGTTTACGAGATAATCGCGAAAAACTCCAATCGCTCTGAAAATTTCAGTCCTTCGGAACCGTGGTCCGACCGACCATCAGACTCGACCAATCCTCGAAACAACCATTGCTCCTTGTTCCCCGTACCATTGCGAACGTATTACTCTAAAGGTTCGACCGCGGTCGTCGTGCTTCGTTTTCGAGATAATCGCGAAAAACTCCAATCGCTCCGAAAATTTCAAAGTCCCCACAGATATCAGTCCTTCGGCAACGTCGTCCGACCGACCACCAAACTCGACCAATCTTCGAAACAACCATTGATCCTTGTTCCCCGTTGCATTGCGAACGTATTACTCTAATGGTTCGACCGCGGTCGTCGTGCTCGTTTTCGAGATAATCGCGAAAAACTCCAATCGCTCCGAAAATTTCAGTCCTTCGGCACCGTCGTCCGGCCGACCATCAGACTCGACCAATCCTCGAAACAACCATTGATCCGTGTTCCCCGTTGCATTGCGAACGTATTACTCTAATGGTTCGACCGCGGTCGTCGTGCTTGTTATCGAGATAATCGCGAAAAACTCCAATCGCTTCGAAAATTTCAGTCCTTCGGGACCGTGGTCCGACCGACCATCAGACTCGACCAATCCTCGAAACAACCATTGATCCTTGTTCCCCGTTGCATTGCGAACGTATTACTCTAATGGTTCGACCGCGGTCGTCGTGCTCGTTTTCGAGATAATCGCGAAAAACTCCAATCGCTTCGAAAATTTCAGTCCTTCGGCACCGTCGTCCGGCCGACCATCAGACTCGACCAATCCTCGAAACAACCATTGATCCTTGTTCCCCGTTGCATTGCGAACGTATTAATCTAATGGTTCGACCGCGGTCGTCGTGCTCGTTTTCGAGATAATCGCGAAAAACTCCAATCGCTCCGAAAATTTCAAAGCCCCACAGATATCAGTCCTTCGGCACCGTCGTCCGACCGACCACCAAATTCGACCAATCATCGAAACAACCATTGATACTTGTTACCCGTTGCATTGCGAACGTATTACTCTGATGGTTCGACCGCGGTCGTCGTGCTTCGTTTTCGAGATAATCGCGAAAAACTCCAATCGGTCCGAAAATTTCAAAGTCCGACAGATTTCAGTCCTTCGGCACCGTCGTCCGACCGACCACCAAACTCGACCAATCTTCGAAACAACCATTGATCCTTGTTCACCGTTGCATTGCGAACGTATTACTCTAATGGTTCGACCGCGGTCGTCGTGCTCGTTTTCGAGATAATCGCGAAAAACTCCAATCCCTCCGAAAATTTCAGTCCTTCGGCACCGTCGTCCGGCCGACCATCAGACTCGACCAATCCTCGAAACAACCATTGATCCGTGTTCCCCGTTGCATTGCGAACGTATTACTCTAATGGTTCGACCGCGGTCGTCGTGCTTGTTATCGAGATAATCGCGAAAAACTCCAATCGCTTCGAAAATTTCAGTCCTTCGGGACCGTGGTCCGACCGACCATCAGACTCGACCAATCCTCGAAACAACCATTGATCCTTGTTCCCCGTTGCATTGCGAACGTATTACTCTAATGGTTCGACCGCGGTCGTCGTGCTTCGTTTTCGAGATAATCGCGAAAAACTTCAATCGCTCCGAAAATTTCAAAGTCCGACAGATTTCAGTCCTTCGGCACCGTCGTCCGACCGACCACCAAACTCGACCAATCTTCGAAACAACCATTGATCCTTGTTCCCCGTTGCATTACGAACGAATTACTCTAATGGTTCGACCGCGGTCGTCGTGCTCGTTTACGAGATAATCGCGAAAAACTCCCATCGCTCTGAAAATTTCAGTCCTTCGGAACCGTGGTCCGACCGACCATCAGACTCGACCAATCCTCGAAACAACCATTGCTCCTTGTTCCCCGTACCATTGCGAACGTATTACTCTAAAGGTTCGACCGCGGTCGTCGTGCTTCGTTTTCGAGATAATCGCGAAAAACTCCAATCGCTCCGAAAATTTCAAAGTCCCCACAGATATCAGTCCTTCGGCACCGTCGTCCGACCGACCACCAAACTCGACCAATCTTCGAAACAACCATTGATCCTTGTTCCCCGTTGCATTGCGAACGTATTACTCTAATGGTTCGACCGCGGTCGTCGTGCTCGTTTTCGAGATAATCGCGAAAAACTCCAATCGCTCCGAAAATTTCAGTCCTTCGGCACCGTCGTCCGGCCGACCATCAGACTCGACCAATCCTCGAAACAACCATTGATCCGTGTTCCCCGTTGCATTGCGAACGTATTACTCTAATGGTTCGACCGCGGTCGTCGTGCTTGTTATCGAGATAATCGCGAAAAACTCCAATCGCCTCGAAAATTTCAGTCCTTCGGGACCGTGGTCCGACCGACCATCAGACTCGACCAATCCTCGAAACAACCATTGATCCTTGTTCCCCGTTGCATTGCGAACGTATTACTCTAATGGTTCGACCGCGGTCGTCGTGCTCGTTTTCGAGATAATCGCGAAAAACTCCAATCGCTTCGAAAATTTCAGTCCTTCGGCACCGTCGTCCGGCCGACCATCAGACTCGACCAATCCTCGAAACAACCATTGATCCTTGTTCCCCGTTGCATTGCGAACGTATTAATCTAATGGTTCGACCGCGGTCGTCGTGCTCGTTTTCGAGATAATCGCGAAAAACTCCAATCGCTCCGAAAATTTCAAAGCCCCACAGATATCAGTCCTTCGGCACCGTCGTCCGACCGACCACCAAATTCGACCAATCATCGAAACAACCATTGATACTTGTTACCCGTTGCATTGCGAACGTATTACTCTGATGGTTCGACCGCGGTCGTCGTGCTTCGTTTTCGAGATAATCGCGAAAAACTCCAATCGGTCCGAAAATTTCAAAGTCCGACAGATTTCAGTCCTTCGGCACCGTCGTCCGACCGACCACCAAACTCGACCAATCTTCGAAACAACCATTGATCCTTGTTCACCGTTGCATTGCGAACGTATTACTCTAATGGTTCGACCGCGGTCGTCGTGCTCGTTTTCGAGATAATCGCGAAAAACTCCAATCCCTCCGAAAATTTCAGTCCTTCGGCACCGTCGTCCGGCCGACCATCAGACTCGACCAATCCTCGAAACAACCATTGATCCGTGTTCCCCGTTGCATTGCGAACGTATTACTCTAATGGTTCGACCGCGGTCGTCGTGCTGTTATCGAGATAATCGCGAAAAACTCCAATCGCTTCGAAAATTTCAGTCCTTCGGGACCGTGGTCCGACCGACCATCAGACTCGACCAATCCTCGAAACAACCATTGATCCTTGTTCCCCGTTGCATTGCGAACGTATTACTCTAATGGTTCGACCGCGGTCGTCGTGCTTCGTTTTCGAGATAATCGCGAAAAACTTCAATCGCTCCGAAAATTTCAAAGTCCGACAGATTTCAGTCCTTCGGCACCGTCGTCCGACCGACCACCAAACTCGACCAATCTTCGAAACAACCATTGATCCTTGTTCCCCGTTGCATTACGAACGAATTACTCTAATGGTTCGACCGCGGTCGTCGTGCTCGTTTACGAGATAATCGCGAAAAACTCCAATCGCTCTGAAAATTTCAGTCCTTCGGAACCGTGGTCCGACCGACCATCAGACTCGACCAATCCTCGAAACAACCATTGCTCCTTGTTCCCCGTACCATTGCGAACGTATTACTCTAAAGGTTCGACCGCGGTCGTCGTGCTTCGTTTTCGAGATAATCGCGAAAAACTCCAATCGCTCCGAAAATTTCAAAGTCCCCACAGATATCAGTCCTTCGGCACCGTCGTCCGACCGACCACCAAACTCGACCAATCTTCGAAACAACCATTGATCCTTGTTCCCCGTTGCATTGCGAACGTATTACTCTAATGGTTCGACCGCGGTCGTTGTGCTCGTTTTCGAGATAATCGCGAAAAACTCCAATCGCTTCGAAAATTTCAGTCCTTCGGCACCGTGGTCCGACCGACCATCAGACTCGACCAATCCTCGAAACAACCATTGATCCTTGTTCCCCGTTGCATTGCGAACGTATTACTCTAATGGTTCGACCGCGGTCGTCGTGCTCGTTTTCGAGATAATCGCGAAAAACTCCAATCGCTCCGAAAATTTCAAAGTCCCCACAGATATCAGTCCTTCGGCACCGTCGTCCGACCGACCACCAAACTCGACCAATCATCGAAACAACCATTGATACTTGTTACCCGTTGCATTGCGAACGTATTACTCTAATGGTTCGACCGCGGTCGTCGTGCTTCGTTTTCGAGATAATCGCGAAAAACTCCAATCGCTCCGAAAGTTTCAAGGTCCCGACAGATTTCAGTCCTTCGGCACCGCCGTCCGACCGACCACCAAACACGACCAATCTTCGAAACAACCATTGAACCTTGTTCACCGTTGCATTGCGAACGTATTACTCTAATGGTTCGACCGCGGTCGTCGTGCTCGTTTTCGAGATAATCGCGAAAAACTCCAATCGCTTCGAAAATTTCAGTCCTTCGGCACCGTCGTCCGGCCGACCATCAGACTCGACCAATCCTCGAAACAACCATTGATCCGTGTTCCCCGTTGCATTGCGAACGTATTACTCTAATGGTTCGACCGCGGTCGTCGTGCCCGTTTTCGAGATAATCGCGAAAAACTCCAATCGCTCCGAAAATTTCAAAGTCCCGACAGATTTCAGTCCTTCGGCACCGTCGTCCGGCCGACCATCAGACTCGACCAATCTTCAAAACAACCAGTTATCCTTGTTCCCCGTTGCATTGCGAACGTATTACTCTAATGGTTCGACCGCGGTCGCCGTGCTCGTTTTCGAGATAATCGCGAAAAACTCCAATCGCTTCGAAAATTTCAGACCTTCGGCACCGTGGTCCGACCGACCACCAAACTCGACCAATCTTCGAAACAACCATTGATCCTTGTTCCCCGTTGCATTGCTAACGCATTACTCTAATGGTTCGACCGCGGTCGTCGTTCTCGTTTTCGAGATAACCGCGAAAAACTCCAATCGCTCCGAAAATTTCAAAGTCCCGACAGATTTCAGTCCTTCGGCACCGTCGTCCGGCCGACCATCAGACTCGACCAATCCTCGAAACAACCATTGATCCTTGTTCCCCGTTGCATTGCGAACGTATTACTCTAATGGTTCGACCGCGGTCGTCGTGCTCGTTTTGGAGATAATCGCGAAAAACTCCAATCGTATTGTATTTGTTAATTTTACATGAACTATTGTTTGTTTATGTAAGTACGTTGTAAGTATTTGTTAACGTTATGAATTGTTTATTATAAACTAAAGGGTCTTTACCCGTGGAATCAAATAAATAAATAAATAAATAAATAAATAAATAAAATTTCAGTCCTTCGGCACCGTCGTCCGGCCGACTATCAGACTCGACCAATGTTCGAAACAACCAGTGATCCTTGTTCCCCGTTGCATTGCGAACGTATTACTCTAATGGTTCGACCGCGGTCGTCGTGCCCGTTTTCGAGATAATCGCGAAAAACTCCAATCGCTCCGAAAATTTCAAAGTCCCGACAGATTTCAGTCCTTCGGCACCGTCGTCCGGCCGACCATCAGACTCGACCAATCTTCGAAACAACCAGTGATCCTTGTTCCCCGTTGCATTGCGAACGTATTACTCTAATGGTTCGACCGCGGTCGTCGTGCTCGTTTACGAGATAATCGCGAAAAACTCCAATCGCATCGAAAATTTCAGTCCTTCGGCACCGTCGTCCGGCCGACCATCAGACTCGACCAATCCTCGAAACAACCATTGATCCTTGTTCCCCGTTGCATTGCTAACGTATTACTCTAATGGTTCGACCGCGGTCGTCGTTCTCGTTTTCGAGATAACCGCGAAAAACTCCAATCGCTCCGAAAATTTCAAAGTCCCGACAGATTTCAGTCCTTCGGCACCGCCGTCCGGCCGACCATCAGACTCGACCAATCCTCGAAACAACCATTGGTCCTTGTTCCCCGTTGCATTTCGAACGTATTATTATTATTATTATTATTATTATTTCGTCTTTATTACTCGCAAACAAGGTAAAGTACATAATCAAAAAGTAAAGGCGAGTAAAGGCGAGGCCGCAGTAGAAACTGTTAATAGGCCTAACCATAACATAAAATAAACTAAAACTAAACTTATTAGTACTACATGTACTAATACTAACCATACTTAAACTAGTTGAACACAGAAATATGAGATATGAAATATGATATCTGGAATGCGAAATATGATATATGAAACAGATAGTAATGTAAGAATATACAATGGAGGCGAATGCGCAGATCACGGTACAGCATGGGCTATGTGTTGTCGGGCTGCCTGTTGAAAGGACGGAAAAGAGTCTGACTGTCGGATAGAAGCAGGAAGGGAGTTATAGGTTAAGTTCTTTTTCTTTTCGTCTAAATATTTATGTAAAGAGGGCTTCGGTCCGTTTATAAATAAATAAATAAATAAATAAATAAATAATAATGAGCCGCGGTATAAGAGAAGGAAGATTCAAATTTGGAGGTACGATGTACAGGAATAGAGAGAAGAGATTGGAAGCGAGTTGAAAGAGAACTAGAGGAGTGATAGGAATGATTTGTAAGTAGAATGTTGTAAAGATATGACGGACAACCAGAGGAGAGAACCTTAAACACGAGACAGCACAAGTGGAGTGTCCATCTTTGAGACATACGTAACCAGGAGGATTTTACGAAAAACGGAGAGATATGATCAAACTTGCGGATACAGTAGGAAAAACGCAGACAGGAATTTTGAACACACTGAATCAGGGAAGAGAGACGAGAGGTAAGAAAAGGACTATATACGAAATCACAGTAGTCAAATAGCGAAACAACCAGGGACTGAGATAGGTCCTTCGGCACCGTGGTCCGGCCGACCATCAGACTCGACCAATCCTCGAAACAACCATTGATCCTTGTTCCCCGTTGCATTGCGAACGTATTACTCTAATGGTTCGACCGCGGTCGTCGTGCTCGTTTTCGAGATAATCGCGAAAAACTCCAATCGCTTCGAAAATTTCAGTCCTTCGGCACCGTCGTCCGGCCGACCATCAGACTCGACCAATCCTCGAAACAACCATTGATCCTTGTTCCCCGTTGCATTGCGAACGTATTACTCTAATGGTTCGACCGCGGTCGTCGTGCTCGTTTACGAGATAATCGCGAAAAACTCCAATCGCTCCGAAAATTTCAGTCCTTCGGCACCGTGGTCCGACCGACCATCAGACTCGACCAATCCTCGAAACAACCATTGATCCTTGCTCCCCGTTGCATTGCGAACGTATTACTCTAATGGTTCGACCGCGGTCGTCGTGCTCGTTTTCGAGATAATCGCGAAAAACTCCAATCGCTCCGAAAATTTCAAAGTCCCGACAGATTTCAGTCCTTCGGCACCGTGGTCCGACCGACCATCAGACTCGACCAATCCTCGAAACAACCATTGATACTTGTTCCCCGTTGCATTGCGAACGTATTACTCTAATGGTTCGACCGCGGTCGTCGTGCTTCGTTTTTGAGATAATCGCGAAAAACTCCAATCGCTTCGAAAATTTCAGTCCTTCGGCACCGTCGTCCGGCCGACCATCAGAATCGACCAATCCTCGAAACAACCATTGATCCTTGTTCCCCGTTGCATTGCGAACGTATTACTCTAATGGTTCGACCGCGGTCGTCGTGCTCGTTTTCGAGATAATCGCGGAAAACTCCAATCGCTCCGAAAATTTCAAAGTCCCCACAGATATCAGTCCTTCGGCGCCGTCGTCCGACCGACCACCAAACTCGACCAATCATCGAAACAACCATTGATACTTGTTCCCCGTTGCATTGCGAACGTATTACTCTAATGGTTCGACCGCGGTCGTCGTGCTTCGTTTTCGAGATAATCGCGAAAAACTCCAATCGCTCCGAAAATTTCAAAGTCCCGACAGATTTCAGTCCTTCGGCACCGTCGTCCGACCGACCACCAAACTCGACCAATCTTCGAAACAACCATTGAACCTTATTCACCGTTGCATTGCGAACGTATTACTCTAATGGTCCGAACGCGGTCGTCGTGCTCGTTTTCGAGATAATCGCGAAAAACTTCAATCGCTTCGAAAATTTCAGTCCTTCGGCACCGTCGTCCGGCCGACCATCAGACTCGACCAATCCTCGAAACAACCATTGATCCTTGTTCCCCGTTGCATTGCGAACGTATTACTCTAATGGTTCGACCGCGGTCGTCGTGCTCGTTTACGAGATAATCGGGAAAAACTCCAATCGCTCCGAAAATTTCAGTCCTTCGGCACCGTCGTCCGGCCGACCATCAGACTCGACCAATCCTCGAAACAACCATTGATCCTTGTTCCCCGTTGCATTGCGAACGTATTACTCTAATGGTTCGACCGCGGTCGTCGTGCTCGTTTTCGAGATAATCGCGAAAAACTCCAATCGCTCCGAAAATTTCAAAGTCCCCACAGATATCAGTCGTTCGGCACCGTCGTCCGACCGACCAGCAAACTCGACCATTCTTCGAAACAACCATTGATCCTTGTTCCCCGTTGCATTGCGAACGTATTACTGTAATGGTTCGACCGCGGTCGCCGTGCTCGTTTTCGAGATAATCGCGAAAAACTCCAATCGCTTCGAAAATTTCAGACCTTCGGCACCGTGGTCCGACCGACCACCAAACTCGACCAATCTTCGAAACAACCATTGATCCTTATTCCCCGTTGCATTGCTAACGTATTACTCTAATGGTTCGACCGCGGTCGTCGTTCTCGTTTTCGAGATAACCGCGAAAAACTCCAATCGGTCCGAAAATTTCAAAGTCCCGACAGATTTCAGTCCTTCGGCACCGCCGTCCGACCGACCACCAAACTCGACCAATCTTCGAAACAACCATTGATCCTTGTTCACCGTTGCCTTGCGAACGTATTACTCTAATGGTTCGACCGCGGTCGTCGTGCTCGTTTTCGAGATAATTGCGAAAAACTCCAATCGCTCCGAAAATTTCAAAGTCCCGACAGATTTCAGTCCTTCGGCACCGTGGTCCGACCGACCATCAGACTCGACCAATCCTCGAAACAACCATTGATACTTGTTCCCCGTTGCATTGCGAACGTATTACTCTAATGGTTCGACCGCGGTCGTCGTGCTTCGTTTTTGAGATAATCGCGAAAAACTCCAATCGCTTCGAAAATTTCAGTCCTTCGGCACCGTCGTCCGGCCGACCATCAGAATCGACCAATCCTCGAAACAACCATTGATCCTTGTTCCCCGTTGCATTGCGAACGTATTACTCTAATGGTTCGACCGCGGTCGTCGTGCTCGTTTTCGAGATAATCGCGGAAAACTCCAATCGCTCCGAAAATTTCAAAGTCCCCACAGATATCAGTCCTTCGGCACCGTCGTCCGACCGACCACCAAACTCGACCAATCATCGAAACAACCATTGATACTTGTTCCCCGTTGCATTGCGAACGTATTACTCTAATGGTTCGACCGCGGTCGTCGTGCTTCGTTTTCGAGATAATCGCGAAAAACTCCAATCGCTCCGAAAATTTCAAAGTCCCGACAGATTTCAGTCCTTCGGCACCGTCGTCCGACCGACCACCAAACTCGACCAATCTTCGAAACAACCATTGATCCTTGTTCCCCGTTGCATTGCGAACGTATTACTCTAATGGTTCGACCGCGGTCGTCGTGCTCGTTTACGAGATAATCGCGAAAAACTCCAAGCGCTCCGAAAATTTCAGTCCTTCGGCACCGTCGTCCGGCCGACCATCAGACTCGACCAATCCTCGAAACAACCATTGATCCTTGTTCCCCGTTGCATTGCGAACGTATTACTCTAATGGTTCGACCGCGGTCGTCGTGCTCGTTTTCGAGATAATCGCGAAAAACTCCAATCGCTCCGAAAATTTCAAAGTCCCCACAGATATCAGTCGTTCGGCACCGTCGTCCGACCGACCACCAAACTCGACCATTCTTCGAAACAACCATTGATCCTTGTTCCCCGTTGCATTGCGAACGTATTACTTTAATGGTTCGACCGCGGTCGTCGTGCTCGCTTACGAGATAATCGCGAAAAACTCCAATCGCTCCGAAAATTTCAGTCCTTCGGCACCGTGGTCCGGCCGACCATCAGACTCGACCAATCTTCGAAACAACCAGTGATCCTTGTTCCCCGTTGCATTGCGAACGTATTACTCTAATGGTTCGACCGCGGTCGTCGTGCTCGTTTTCGAGATAATCGCGAAAAACTCCAATCGCTTCGAAAATTTCAGTCCTTCGGCACCGTCGTCCGGCCGACCATCAGACTCGACCAATCCTCGAAACAACCATTGATCCTTGTTCCCCGTTGCATTGCGAACGTATTACTCTAATGGTTCGACCGCGGTCGTCGTGCTCGTTTACGAGATAATCGCGAAAAACTCCAATCGCTCCGAAAATTTCAGTCCTTCGGCACCGTGGTCCGACCGACCATCAGACTCGACCAATCCTCGAAACAACCATTGATCCTTGCTCCCCGTTGCATTGCGAACGTATTACTCTAATGGTTCGACCGCGGTCGTCGTGCTCGTTTTCGAGATAATCGCGAAAAACTCCAATCGCTCCGAAAATTTCAAAGTCCCGACAGATTTCAGTCCTTCGGCACCGTGGTCCGACCGACCATCAGACTCGACCAATCCTCGAAACAACCATTGATACTTGTTCCCCGTTGCATTGCGAACGTATTACTCTAATGGTTCGACCGCGGTCGTCGTGCTTCGTTTTTGAGATAATCGCGAAAAACTCCAATCGCTTCGAAAATTTCAGTCCTTCGGCACCGTCGTCCGGCCGACCATCAGAATCGACCAATCCTCGAAACAACCATTGATCCTTGTTCCCCGTTGCATTGCGAACGTATTACTCTAATGGTTCGACCGCGGTCGTCGTGCTCGTTTTCGAGATAATCGCGGAAAACTCCAATCGCTCCGAAAATTTCAAAGTCCCCACAGATATCAGTCCTTCGGCACCGTGGTCCGACCGACCACCAAACTCGACCAATCTTCGAAACAACCATTGATCCTTGTTCCCCGTTGCATTGCTAACGCATTACTCTAATGGTTCGACCGCGGTCGTCGTTCTCGTTTTCGAGATAACCGCGAAAAACTCCAATCGCTCCGAAAATTTCAAAGTCCCGACAGATTTCAGTCCTTCGGCACCGTCGTCCGGCCGACCATCAGACTCGACCAATCCTCGAAACAACCATTGATCCTTGTTCCCCGTTGCATTGCGAACGTATTACTCTAATGGTTCGACCGCGGTCGTCGTGCTCGTTTTGGAGATAATCGCGAAAAACTCCAATCGTATTGTATTTGTTAATTTTACATGAACTATTGTTTGTTTATGTAAGTACGTTGTAAGTATTTGTTAACGTTATGAATTGTTTATTATAAACTAAAGGGTCTTTACCCGTGGAATCAAATAAATAAATAAATAAATAAATAAATAAATAAATAAAATTTCAGTCCTTCGGCACCGTCGTCCGGCCGACTATCAGACTCGACCAATGTTCGAAACAACCAGTGATCCTTGTTCCCCGTTGCATTGCGAACGTATTACTCTAATGGTTCGACCGCGGTCGTCGTGCCCGTTTTCGAGATAATCGCGAAAAACTCCAATCGCTCCGAAAATTTCAAAGTCCCGACAGATTTCAGTCCTTCGGCACCGTCGTCCGGCCGACCATCAGACTCGACCAATCTTCGAAACAACCAGTGATCCTTGTTCCCCGTTGCATTGCGAACGTATTACTCTAATGGTTCGACCGCGGTCGTCGTGCTCGTTTACGAGATAATCGCGAAAAACTCCAATCGCATCGAAAATTTCAGTCCTTCGGCACCGTCGTCCGGCCGACCATCAGACTCGACCAATCCTCGAAACAACCATTGATCCTTGTTCCCCGTTGCATTGCTAACGTATTACTCTAATGGTTCGACCGCGGTCGTCGTTCTCGTTTTCGAGATAACCGCGAAAAACTCCAATCGCTCCGAAAATTTCAAAGTCCCGACAGATTTCAGTCCTTCGGCACCGCCGTCCGGCCGACCATCAGACTCGACCAATCCTCGAAACAACCATTGGTCCTTGTTCCCCGTTGCATTTCGAACGTATTATTATTATTATTATTATTATTATTTCGTCTTTATTACTCGCAAACAAGGTAAAGTACATAATCAAAAAGTAAAGGCGAGTAAAGGCGAGGCCGCAGTAGAAACTGTTAATAGGCCTAACCATAACATAAAATAAACTAAAACTAAACTTATTAGTACTACATGTACTAATACTAACCATACTTAAACTAGTTGAACACAGAAATATGAGATATGAAATATGATATCTGGAATGCGAAATATGATATATGAAACAGATAGTAATGTAAGAATATACAATGGAGGCGAATGCGCAGATCACGGTACAGCATGGGCTATGTGTTGTCGGGCTGCCTGTTGAAAGGACGGAAAAGAGTCTGACTGTCGGATAGAAGCAGGAAGGGAGTTATAGGTTAAGTTCTTTTTCTTTTCGTCTAAATATTTATGTAAAGAGGGCTTCGGTCCGTTTATAAATAAATAAATAAATAAATAAATAAATAATAATGAGCCGCGGTATAAGAGAAGGAAGATTCAAATTTGGAGGTACGATGTACAGGAATAGAGAGAAGAGATTGGAAGCGAGTTGAAAGAGAACTAGAGGAGTGATAGGAATGATTTGTAAGTAGAATGTTGTAAAGATATGACGGACAACCAGAGGAGAGAACCTTAAACACGAGACAGCACAAGTGGAGTGTCCATCTTTGAGACATACGTAACCAGGAGGATTTTACGAAAAACGGAGAGATATGATCAAACTTGCGGATACAGTAGGAAAAACGCAGACAGGAATTTTGAACACACTGAATCAGGGAAGAGAGACGAGAGGTAAGAAAAGGACTATATACGAAATCACAGTAGTCAAATAGCGAAACAACCAGGGACTGAGATAGGTCCTTCGGCACCGTGGTCCGGCCGACCATCAGACTCGACCAATCCTCGAAACAACCATTGATCCTTGTTCCCCGTTGCATTGCGAACGTATTACTCTAATGGTTCGACCGCGGTCGTCGTGCTCGTTTTCGAGATAATCGCGAAAAACTCCAATCGCTTCGAAAATTTCAGTCCTTCGGCACCGTCGTCCGGCCGACCATCAGACTCGACCAATCCTCGAAACAACCATTGATCCTTGTTCCCCGTTGCATTGCGAACGTATTACTCTAATGGTTCGACCGCGGTCGTCGTGCTCGTTTACGAGATAATCGCGAAAAACTCCAATCGCTCCGAAAATTTCAGTCCTTCGGCACCGTGGTCCGACCGACCATCAGACTCGACCAATCCTCGAAACAACCATTGATCCTTGCTCCCCGTTGCATTGCGAACGTATTACTCTAATGGTTCGACCGCGGTCGTCGTGCTCGTTTTCGAGATAATCGCGAAAAACTCCAATCGCTCCGAAAATTTCAAAGTCCCGACAGATTTCAGTCCTTCGGCACCGTGGTCCGACCGACCATCAGACTCGACCAATCCTCGAAACAACCATTGATACTTGTTCCCCGTTGCATTGCGAACGTATTACTCTAATGGTTCGACCGCGGTCGTCGTGCTTCGTTTTTGAGATAATCGCGAAAAACTCCAATCGCTTCGAAAATTTCAGTCCTTCGGCACCGTCGTCCGGCCGACCATCAGAATCGACCAATCCTCGAAACAACCATTGATCCTTGTTCCCCGTTGCATTGCGAACGTATTACTCTAATGGTTCGACCGCGGTCGTCGTGCTCGTTTTCGAGATAATCGCGGAAAACTCCAATCGCTCCGAAAATTTCAAAGTCCCCACAGATATCAGTCCTTCGGCGCCGTCGTCCGACCGACCACCAAACTCGACCAATCATCGAAACAACCATTGATACTTGTTCCCCGTTGCATTGCGAACGTATTACTCTAATGGTTCGACCGCGGTCGTCGTGCTTCGTTTTCGAGATAATCGCGAAAAACTCCAATCGCTCCGAAAATTTCAAAGTCCCGACAGATTTCAGTCCTTCGGCACCGTCGTCCGACCGACCACCAAACTCGACCAATCTTCGAAACAACCATTGAACCTTATTCACCGTTGCATTGCGAACGTATTACTCTAATGGTCCGAACGCGGTCGTCGTGCTCGTTTTCGAGATAATCGCGAAAAACTTCAATCGCTTCGAAAATTTCAGTCCTTCGGCACCGTCGTCCGGCCGACCATCAGACTCGACCAATCCTCGAAACAACCATTGATCCTTGTTCCCCGTTGCATTGCGAACGTATTACTCTAATGGTTCGACCGCGGTCGTCGTGCTCGTTTACGAGATAATCGGGAAAAACTCCAATCGCTCCGAAAATTTCAGTCCTTCGGCACCGTCGTCCGGCCGACCATCAGACTCGACCAATCCTCGAAACAACCATTGATCCTTGTTCCCCGTTGCATTGCGAACGTATTACTCTAATGGTTCGACCGCGGTCGTCGTGCTCGTTTTCGAGATAATCGCGAAAAACTCCAATCGCTCCGAAAATTTCAAAGTCCCCACAGATATCAGTCGTTCGGCACCGTCGTCCGACCGACCACCAAACTCGACCATTCTTCGAAACAACCATTGATCCTTGTTCCCCGTTGCATTGCGAACGTATTACTTTAATGGTTCGACCGCGGTCGTCGTGCTCGCTTACGAGATAATCGCGAAAAACTCCAATCGCTCCGAAAATTTCAGTCCTTCGGCACCGTGGTCCGGCCGACCATCAGACTCGACCAATCTTCGAAACAACCAGTGATCCTTGTTCCCCGTTGCATTGCGAACGTATTACTCTAATGGTTCGACCGCGGTCGTCGTGCTCGTTTTCGAGATAATCGCGAAAAACTCCAATCGCTTCGAAAATTTCAGTCCTTCGGCACCGTCGTCCGGCCGACCATCAGACTCGACCAATCCTCGAAACAACCATTGATCCTTGTTCCCCGTTGCATTGCGAACGTATTACTCTAATGGTTCGACCGCGGTCGTCGTGCTCGTTTACGAGATAATCGCGAAAAACTCCAATCGCTCCGAAAATTTCAGTCCTTCGGCACCGTGGTCCGACCGACCATCAGACTCGACCAATCCTCGAAACAACCATTGATCCTTGCTCCCCGTTGCATTGCGAACGTATTACTCTAATGGTTCGACCGCGGTCGTCGTGCTCGTTTTCGAGATAATCGCGAAAAACTCCAATCGCTCCGAAAATTTCAAAGTCCCGACAGATTTCAGTCCTTCGGCACCGTGGTCCGACCGACCATCAGACTCGACCAATCCTCGAAACAACCATTGATACTTGTTCCCCGTTGCATTGCGAACGTATTACTCTAATGGTTCGACCGCGGTCGTCGTGCTTCGTTTTTGAGATAATCGCGAAAAACTCCAATCGCTTCGAAAATTTCAGTCCTTCGGCACCGTCGTCCGGCCGACCATCAGAATCGACCAATCCTCGAAACAACCATTGATCCTTGTTCCCCGTTGCATTGCGAACGTATTACTCTAATGGTTCGACCGCGGTCGTCGTGCTCGTTTTCGAGATAATCGCGGAAAACTCCAATCGCTCCGAAAATTTCAAAGTCCCCACAGATATCAGTCCTTCGGCACCGTGGTCCGACCGACCACCAAACTCGACCAATCTTCGAAACAACCATTGATCCTTGTTCCCCGTTGCATTGCTAACGCATTACTCTAATGGTTCGACCGCGGTCGTCGTTCTCGTTTTCGAGATAACCGCGAAAAACTCCAATCGCTCCGAAAATTTCAAAGTCCCGACAGATTTCAGTCCTTCGGCACCGTCGTCCGGCCGACCATCAGACTCGACCAATCCTCGAAACAACCATTGATCCTTGTTCCCCGTTGCATTGCGAACGTATTACTCTAATGGTTCGACCGCGGTCGTCGTGCTCGTTTTGGAGATAATCGCGAAAAACTCCAATCGTATTGTATTTGTTAATTTTACATGAACTATTGTTTGTTTATGTAAGTACGTTGTAAGTATTTGTTAACGTTATGAATTGTTTATTATAAACTAAAGGGTCTTTACCCGTGGAATCAAATAAATAAATAAATAAATAAATAAATAAATAAAATTTCAGTCCTTCGGCACCGTCGTCCGGCCGACTATCAGACTCGACCAATGTTCGAAACAACCAGTGATCCTTGTTCCCCGTTGCATTGCGAACGTATTACTCTAATGGTTCGACCGCGGTCGTCGTGCCCGTTTTCGAGATAATCGCGAAAAACTCCAATCGCTCCGAAAATTTCAAAGTCCCGACAGATTTCAGTCCTTCGGCACCGTCGTCCGGCCGACCATCAGACTCGACCAATCTTCGAAACAACCAGTGATCCTTGTTCCCCGTTGCATTGCGAACGTATTACTCTAATGGTTCGACCGCGGTCGTCGTGCTCGTTTACGAGATAATCGCGAAAAACTCCAATCGCATCGAAAATTTCAGTCCTTCGGCACCGTCGTCCGGCCGACCATCAGACTCGACCAATCCTCGAAACAACCATTGATCCTTGTTCCCCGTTGCATTGCTAACGTATTACTCTAATGGTTCGACCGCGGTCGTCGTTCTCGTTTTCGAGATAACCGCGAAAAACTCCAATCGCTCCGAAAATTTCAAAGTCCCGACAGATTTCAGTCCTTCGGCACCGCCGTCCGGCCGACCATCAGACTCGACCAATCCTCGAAACAACCATTGGTCCTTGTTCCCCGTTGCATTTCGAACGTATTATTATTATTATTATTATTATTATTTCGTCTTTATTACTCGCAAACAAGGTAAAGTACATAATCAAAAAGTAAAGGCGAGTAAAGGCGAGGCCGCAGTAGAAACTGTTAATAGGCCTAACCATAACATAAAATAAACTAAAACTAAACTTATTAGTACTACATGTACTAATACTAACCATACTTAAACTAGTTGAACACAGAAATATGAGATATGAAATATGATATCTGGAATGCGAAATATGATATATGAAACAGATAGTAATGTAAGAATATACAATGGAGGCGAATGCGCAGATCACGGTACAGCATGGGCTATGTGTTGTCGGGCTGCCTGTTGAAAGGACGGAAAAGAGTCTGACTGTCGGATAGAAGCAGGAAGGGAGTTATAGGTTAAGTTCTTTTTCTTTTCGTCTAAATATTTATGTAAAGAGGGCTTCGGTCCGTTTATAAATAAATAAATAAATAAATAAATAAATAATAATGAGCCGCGGTATAAGAGAAGGAAGATTCAAATTTGGAGGTACGATGTACAGGAATAGAGAGAAGAGATTGGAAGCGAGTTGAAAGAGAACTAGAGGAGTGATAGGAATGATTTGTAAGTAGAATGTTGTAAAGATATGACGGACAACCAGAGGAGAGAACCTTAAACACGAGACAGCACAAGTGGAGTGTCCATCTTTGAGACATACGTAACCAGGAGGATTTTACGAAAAACGGAGAGATATGATCAAACTTGCGGATACAGTAGGAAAAACGCAGACAGGAATTTTGAACACACTGAATCAGGGAAGAGAGACGAGAGGTAAGAAAAGGACTATATACGAAATCACAGTAGTCAAATAGCGAAACAACCAGGGACTGAGATAGGTCCTTCGGCACCGTGGTCCGGCCGACCATCAGACTCGACCAATCCTCGAAACAACCATTGATCCTTGTTCCCCGTTGCATTGCGAACGTATTACTCTAATGGTTCGACCGCGGTCGTCGTGCTCGTTTTCGAGATAATCGCGAAAAACTCCAATCGCTTCGAAAATTTCAGTCCTTCGGCACCGTCGTCCGGCCGACCATCAGACTCGACCAATCCTCGAAACAACCATTGATCCTTGTTCCCCGTTGCATTGCGAACGTATTACTCTAATGGTTCGACCGCGGTCGTCGTGCTCGTTTACGAGATAATCGCGAAAAACTCCAATCGCTCCGAAAATTTCAGTCCTTCGGCACCGTGGTCCGACCGACCATCAGACTCGACCAATCCTCGAAACAACCATTGATCCTTGCTCCCCGTTGCATTGCGAACGTATTACTCTAATGGTTCGACCGCGGTCGTCGTGCTCGTTTTCGAGATAATCGCGAAAAACTCCAATCGCTCCGAAAATTTCAAAGTCCCGACAGATTTCAGTCCTTCGGCACCGTGGTCCGACCGACCATCAGACTCGACCAATCCTCGAAACAACCATTGATACTTGTTCCCCGTTGCATTGCGAACGTATTACTCTAATGGTTCGACCGCGGTCGTCGTGCTTCGTTTTTGAGATAATCGCGAAAAACTCCAATCGCTTCGAAAATTTCAGTCCTTCGGCACCGTCGTCCGGCCGACCATCAGAATCGACCAATCCTCGAAACAACCATTGATCCTTGTTCCCCGTTGCATTGCGAACGTATTACTCTAATGGTTCGACCGCGGTCGTCGTGCTCGTTTTCGAGATAATCGCGGAAAACTCCAATCGCTCCGAAAATTTCAAAGTCCCCACAGATATCAGTCCTTCGGCGCCGTCGTCCGACCGACCACCAAACTCGACCAATCATCGAAACAACCATTGATACTTGTTCCCCGTTGCATTGCGAACGTATTACTCTAATGGTTCGACCGCGGTCGTCGTGCTTCGTTTTCGAGATAATCGCGAAAAACTCCAATCGCTCCGAAAATTTCAAAGTCCCGACAGATTTCAGTCCTTCGGCACCGTCGTCCGACCGACCACCAAACTCGACCAATCTTCGAAACAACCATTGAACCTTATTCACCGTTGCATTGCGAACGTATTACTCTAATGGTCCGAACGCGGTCGTCGTGCTCGTTTTCGAGATAATCGCGAAAAACTTCAATCGCTTCGAAAATTTCAGTCCTTCGGCACCGTCGTCCGGCCGACCATCAGACTCGACCAATCCTCGAAACAACCATTGATCCTTGTTCCCCGTTGCATTGCGAACGTATTACTCTAATGGTTCGACCGCGGTCGTCGTGCTCGTTTACGAGATAATCGGGAAAAACTCCAATCGCTCCGAAAATTTCAGTCCTTCGGCACCGTCGTCCGGCCGACCATCAGACTCGACCAATCCTCGAAACAACCATTGATCCTTGTTCCCCGTTGCATTGCGAACGTATTACTCTAATGGTTCGACCGCGGTCGTCGTGCTCGTTTTCGAGATAATCGCGAAAAACTCCAATCGCTCCGAAAATTTCAAAGTCCCCACAGATATCAGTCGTTCGGCACCGTCGTCCGACCGACCAGCAAACTCGACCATTCTTCGAAACAACCATTGATCCTTGTTCCCCGTTGCATTGCGAACGTATTACTGTAATGGTTCGACCGCGGTCGCCGTGCTCGTTTTCGAGATAATCGCGAAAAACTCCAATCGCTTCGAAAATTTCAGACCTTCGGCACCGTGGTCCGACCGACCACCAAACTCGACCAATCTTCGAAACAACCATTGATCCTTATTCCCCGTTGCATTGCTAACGTATTACTCTAATGGTTCGACCGCGGTCGTCGTTCTCGTTTTCGAGATAACCGCGAAAAACTCCAATCGGTCCGAAAATTTCAAAGTCCCGACAGATTTCAGTCCTTCGGCACCGCCGTCCGACCGACCACCAAACTCGACCAATCTTCGAAACAACCATTGATCCTTGTTCACCGTTGCCTTGCGAACGTATTACTCTAATGGTTCGACCGCGGTCGTCGTGCTCGTTTTCGAGATAATCGCGAAAAACTCCAATCGCTCCGAAAATTTCAAAGTCCCGACAGATTTCAGTCCTTCGGCACCGTGGTCCGACCGACCATCAGACTCGACCAATCCTCGAAACAACCATTGATACTTGTTCCCCGTTGCATTGCGAACGTATTACTCTAATGGTTCGACCGCGGTCGTCGTGCTTCGTTTTTGAGATAATCGCGAAAAACTCCAATCGCTTCGAAAATTTCAGTCCTTCGGCACCGTCGTCCGGCCGACCATCAGAATCGACCAATCCTCGAAACAACCATTGATCCTTGTTCCCCGTTGCATTGCGAACGTATTACTCTAATGGTTCGACCGCGGTCGTCGTGCTCGTTTTCGAGATAATCGCGGAAAACTCCAATCGCTCCGAAAATTTCAAAGTCCCCACAGATATCAGTCCTTCGGCACCGTCGTCCGACCGACCACCAAACTCGACCAATCATCGAAACAACCATTGATACTTGTTCCCCGTTGCATTGCGAACGTATTACTCTAATGGTTCGACCGCGGTCGTCGTGCTTCGTTTTCGAGATAATCGCGAAAAACTCCAATCGCT